>JANTUC010000007.1:1200000-1800000 GCA_026873275.1 Pseudopithomyces maydicus | reverse complement strand
AGCACAAGTCGCTGTACCCCACCTTCGGCGGAAACGACGACCTGCTCCACGAGCTGCCCATGCCCTACAGGAATGTGCTTTCTCCCATTGGCGAACAGCCCGTGCCGCCCATGCCCCAGGGCTACTTTGACATCCCGAGATCCATGTCCCCCGAGCCTGCCATTGGACTGCAAGAGGCTACGCCGGTATCGCCTCACGTGCCGAGATCCAACTCGCACGCTCTTCAGCAGGCCATGATGAGGCAGCAGTCTCTCAATGCCCCGCATAGACAGCATTCGAACTCCAGCCTGCGGCCTCCGCGCTCCCCTGGTTCTCAGAGAGCCCGCTCTCCCAGAATGTCGCCCACGGGCAGGTCCCTGACCAATGACAGCACCGAGGACGTCGAGGATATGTCGCTCGGCGGCTCTTACGATTCTCTCAACAACAGGAACTTGTCCCCTAGCTCGAGCTTGTCCAGGTCTCATTCGCCATTGACGCCCTTCTCCAACCATTCTGTTGCTCGTTCTCCTTCAATGTCATCGGAACATTCGACTGCTAGCCATCAGCCGCCTCGTCCTCCATTTGCCAACTTTTCTCGTCCCCGAAGCGCCGCAAGCAGGCAACATCCGCTTGACGCGCGCCCCATGGACCGAGCTCCTTCCCGCCAGGCTTCCGACGAGAGCGCGTACATGAGGCCGTCTTTCGATAGTAATCCCGTCCGCCAGAATTCTACCGAAAGTTCAATCATGCCTTATGCCAATGACATGGTCCATACTCCTGTCAGCATGACCAGCGAAGACTGGCGCCGCTCCACTGACTACTCAAACCAGGCTTCTACCTACACGTACTCCAAATTCGACCTGCCTAGAGGGCGGAAGTTGGACCGTAAATCTATTGGAATTGAAGACTTCCTGAACAGTCAGATTGGCTGGGACCAACCTAAGAAGGCTAAGGGAGAACGACCGCCGTCGCCTGTGTCACCGCCGCGTTCCGCAAGTCAACAGCGACCTTCCCTCGATACCAGGGGCACATCGCCAGGACGCCCTTCACTCACTTCCAGCAACAGCACTATCCGCCCAAGCACTGCAACTGATCAGATCACCCCTCAGGAACACTGTGATAAGGGTGTCCAACTACACGAGGCTGGAGAATTCATGAAGTCGACCTACCATTTCCGTCTGGCCGCACGTGCAGGACTTGCTGAAGCCATGTTTTGGTATGGACTTGCGTGCCGTCATGGCTGGGGCATGCGCGAGAACAAGGCCGAAGCCTTCCAGTGGCTTCGCAAGGCTGTTGATTCCGGTCAGCTTGAAGTAGCTGAGGATGAAGATCAGTCTAAACACGGTCAACACACTGACCACATGAAGAAGAAGCAGCACAAGGCTCAGTATGGTGTTGCCATCTACGAGCTTGGAAAGTGTTATATGAACGGATGGGGCGCAAAACAGGACAAGGGTCTCGCTGTTAGGTGCTACGAGATCGCTGGTAACTGGGGAGATGCTGACGCCCTGGTTGAGGCTGGCTACTGCTATGCAGAAGGTGTTGGCTGCCGAAAGGACATGAAGAAGGCAGCCAAGTTTTACCGAGCCGCTGAATCCAAGGGTGTCAGCATGGTTGGGAACAGCTGGTGGGTATACACGTTGGATAATTACCCTCAACCATATAGCTAACACTTTATCAGGATCTACAAGGACAAATACATGGATGATAGCACATCCATGTCCGATACCAGATCAGTCCGTTCTGGTCGTTCCGAAAAGAAGGACCCCTCCGCCTCAGCGAAGAAGCCGCGCGAAAAGAGTCGCACCCGCACGATTTTCGGCCGCAAGAAGAGCTTCGCTGCCTGAGCGTAAAAAGATTGCATACCTTGTAAATGTGTCATGACTGGTCTTTTTCTCTCTTTCGGTGGAGGCGTTACGGGCTATACCCACACCTACGTTCATCTCGGCGGCTTGCTGGTTTTGCATATACCCATCCACACAGCGGGCACACGGCCACGCTGCTGGTTTTTATCCATGTTCATTCTCGACTTCGGCACTAGGGCACAACTACTACTTCGCTTCTCGCCATCCCCAAAAAATCCTCCGCGTATTTCTTTCGCGGCATACTTCTCCACTACTACTGTTGCTCGGTGCACAGCCGGGCATTCGATAACTCACTCGCCGACCCTCCTACTTCGAAGCCTCGATTTTCATCTCTTTCCTTGACTGTTTTTCTATTTACTTTCTTTCTTACTGTATTCTTTTCCTTCGCGCTACTTTGTTGCTTGCTCGTTTTTTTTCTTCTATTTTCTTTTCCCCGTTTTTTACTTTTCCTTTGTCAGTCATAAAGCATCGGCCTGGTCTGGTCAGCGGGACCTGGAACATGTATTGATGAATGCGCGATCCTTTGGTCTTGGGGTCCGTGGTGGATAAACAATGCTTAATCTAATCCGGTACTGGTGTGCTGGCTGGAGACGCGACCTGGTGTGTCGACGTCCTGGTGTTAATATCTATTGTTTTTGGAAAGGGGGTGGGATGGAGAGGTGTGGTGGGTGTAGATAGAGAATGAATGACGGTGTTGAGGGGCGCATTTTTTGTGCAGATAAGCTGTCTTGAGGTGTGCGTGATGTTGGTGGTAGGGTTGTGTTGACTGTGGCTCGTACTAATGGTGAATGTTAGGCAGGCGGATTTGTGGAGATGCGTGATAGTACGGATGAGGATCACCACCACTCAACACGACCACCATCCTCATCATCACCACCAACAAGTACTAACAAGGGTATCTAGCACAAAAAAACAATATAAAAACCACCCTCTTCTTCCCCTTCCACTCCCCACACTCCTCCACAGAGTCCTCCAAGACTCTAAAAAAGTCTCAAGAATAAAATGTTGTTCTGCACTCTGTTGCTGTTTCTCGAGACAAACACGGAAAAGGCTGCGGAGCATCTATATGTTGCTCTCCACCTGTTCTCAAAAAAATCGAAAAAGCATTCCATGTCTTCTCCCTTCTTTCGACAAAAGAAAATCATCATGGGAGCAACTATGTTCTTCTTCCCGCCTTTCGCTCCTCACACGTCTCCTAGGAAGCCTGCCGGAACTCTTAGGATCGGGACAAAACACAGTAGACGAGGAAAATGTTGTTCTGTGTGTTGTTGTTGGGTTGAGGAGTAAAAAAGCGATTAGCACCAATGGATGTTTCTCGCCACCGACTTTCAAAAAGAGGGGAACAGAAAATGAGACTCAATGAACACATGTCTTCTGCCTTCTTCCGAGAAATAAAATGGACGAATACAATGGAAATGTTTCTTCCCGCTTCCCGCTCCTCACAAGCTTGTCCAGAGAGCTCGCCGGGACTCTGAAAAGAGAAGAAAAAATATTTCATGTTGTTCTGTGTGCTGTTGTCGGGTTGAAGAAAATAAAAACATTTTCCAAGGGATACATGTTTCTCCCGGTGTGCTTTCTAAAAAAAAAAAAGAGAGAAGGAGAACAAAAGACCGCATCCGATTAATGCATGTCCTCTCCCCTTTCCAACAAAACAAGACGACACAAGAGCCATCCTCCTCTTCTCCCTCTTCGCTCCTTACTGCCCCCGGAGAGCTCCCCGGGACGCTAAATTCTAAGTTTCGACATTTCATGTTATGTGGTCTGCTGCTGTTGTGCCGGGAAGTATAAAAGATTAGTTTGTTAGGACCCATGTTCCTCCCTGTGTGTTTTCGAAAAGAAATAACAAAAATCACGAAGAATAGACAAATGTCTTCTCCTTGTTGCGTGACGGGAGAATAAAATTCAATCCAGATTCTTGAAATGCGGAGTTGTGGGTTTGGTGGTTCGTGGCTGTTAAGAAATCGCGCGAGAGCTCCTATGAGTGGTGGGTGGTTGGTTGGTTGGACTCTACTGTTTTCTGGAAGAATTAAAAACAGTTAAGGACTTATTATATGGTGTGGAGTCTGGCTTCTGGGTAAACAAAAGGACAGGCCGAACAATAAGTGTATGCTTGTAGGTCGTGGGCTGTGGATTTAAAAGAAATGAAAAATACTCTGTGGTCGGACATGTCGGTTGTGGATGGGGTCAAATGATTTCGAACGGGCGGGATGTGCGCTGTGCTGGAAAACACCGAAGGGTATACTCATGTGCGTTTCTTCCGTTGCCTCTGTTGAGACAAAATGTCATGATTTTATGGTTTCGCGGTTCGACACATCGAGTACGACGAGATGAGGGGAGGAGGAGGGGTGGGGAGATACAAGACCAGATTATGGGATTGATGCGGTGGTTTCCGGAAGATGAAAAAGGAACTCCATGTGTGGTTGCTTGGGGCCGGATTTTGCAGACAACAAAACATGGGATTAAGAAAAACATGTGGACTTGTGTCATGGGTGGCTTCTTGTCCTACTATGCAAAACAACAAAAAACTCAATAATGGCTGCAGCTGGAAGATATACAGAATGGAGCAATATTGAACCGAGAGAGCGACCAAAATACGAAATTCCCTTTATATGTGTGGAATCGCTGGAGTCGATACGAAAGTATCCTACAGTTGATGTCCGTGGAAGCGAAGACATCGCGCGATGCTTCAATGTGTGCGGTGTCAAGTCGATCGAGAACCAAGTAATGAGATTGCTTTTTCTCATCTCAAACAGAAGAAAGAAGAGTATATGTGCGCTTGCCTATGCCATGGCACAGAATATAAAATTCCTGACCGCGTACCGATTTTCTCATTCTGCACACAACTTACATTCCTTCGACGGCATAAAGCCACCACCAACAGATGTTCATGTGTGTCTGAAAGACACGAAATATAGCCCATGTTTGTGGCTTTCTCCTCCAGAAATTAAACAACAATAATCGCGACGATATGTGCGTTCTGCTTGCTGTAAAGCCCGAAAACACTTTTCTATGAGTAAAACCAACTAACACTCCAACATGTGCTCTTGATTTCCGCACGAGGGGCTGGTGTGGTTTCTAAAATTCATACGAATAACTACAAGCATATATGGGTACCCTCTCTGTTTCTTGGGACTATTCATCTTCCATGCTTAAAACGCAAAAGCTATGACCTTTCTGTGCCTGGCACCACTGAAGGGCTTTCCGAGAAGCCGATGCGCTCTTATAAAGAAAAGGGGTTGATGCCATGACTTGGGTCGAACCAATACGACATATATTCGATGCCTGAGGCCCTTTTTGCTTCCAAAAACGAAGAGACATCCAAGTATGTCCGTGCTCCGGTTGAGTGTTGTCAGATAAATACAACTTCCTACCTACCTTCTTCTCTTCTCACACTCTCAGTTCTTAATGAGCTATTGAAACAGTGCAAAGTTGCCATGTGGCCAAAAGAATACGATTATCCAAACACCATGTGCTCTGCTATGTCCAAAACGAAGATCATGGCGCCCAATTTAAGACCAATATCTGGAATTTCCCACATCTCTTCTGTATGTCCCTCTGAGACCATCTAAAAAACAATGCTCGCCTGACGCTTGTTTTATGTTTGGATCCATCGACAAGAAACCACCCAATAAACTTTTTCATGTGCTTTTGCATATGGCACCGCAAAAGACATGCATCGTCGGAGAATCACGAAAGTCGGAACATGAATCTTGGCAAACGATGGTAATCCAGATATCCCGCACGGATACATGTGTATTAAAGGAACCGAGTCTTTCTTGGAATGAGTTATTCAGCGGAAGTTGCACTTCCCCATGGTTTCTGGATTTCCACATTTGCTCAGAGTTCCCACGTATGCTCAGTTGAGGATTTGAAGCCATCAAGTTTGATGCTTGAGCGTGGGGATGTCCAGCCTTAACACGAACTGGTCATGTATTCAACCCCCAGAAAGTCAAATTATGGCCCTCTGGAGAGCAACAGTTTTGGCGTCACCTGTCTTTGTTCTTGGTCTCCCGGCACTGATATCCTGACATTGGATGTCCGATACTGGAAAAGCCCAACCTGGGGTTGATGACTTCGTATGGCCTCCAAGAGAAATGCGCTCTCTAGTATCTGCGCTCGCTAAGGCTACTAAACACGACACCTGGGCGACATCATGTGTGTGAGCAAGCACAAGAGCCTATCTAAATCTACCCTTGGGTCTGAAACAAAAACACAGATCAATCGAGAAGATGTGGGCTTCCTCGGAGAAAGCTGGCCCGTGAAAAATAGACAGACTATACTATCGATGCAATGGTTTCTACAGCTCATCCATATTCCTCAGCGGCTTCAAAGATCAAGGTACTTAAGTAATCGTACAAAGCTTACGTGTATGGCGTGTCTCTACAAAGCGAGGAGAACCCAGTCTATGTCTCCTCTTTGAGTCAAAACCACAATCGCGCAGTTATATGCGTCCTGCTGCTACCAGAAATCCAGGGTGCTACGCCACAAAAAGAATCTAAGTCGCTCCATGGTCCCTCTTCTCTGTCTCTCAATAAGAAGAATGACGAAACTCACGCAGAATGATCCAACCAGAAAATTTGCTCACCTCGCCTACCATAAACTATCAACGGAAGATTTCATGTTTTCTTTGTCGCTTTAGACCTTTGATAACCTTTTCGTGTACGCGATTAGGGGTTCTGTCTATCAATGGCGGATTTTGTGTTGCCTTTCGTGGCCAATGTGGCCGACCTGGACGAAGTGGGGGAGAACCAGCCGGTGTGGTTGTTGAAGTACCGGGCTGACGCCAATGCCGGTGGTGAGCGGATCGAGTTCACTATCGAGTCGACGGACCTCGTGACGCCGTATACGTACGAGGAGCCGGAGGAGGTTGGCTGTACGTGCAGTACAACGAAGCAGGCCGATATTGTCAAAGTCATCGGCCGTATAAGGGATGGTGCTTTCGGGTGGGATGCAGATGGCTTCGGTAGCTGCACAAACACCATGTTTTCTTTGTCGGACCTTGAAATAAGACAATCTCAGTATGCATGCCGCTGCCGCCGGAAACACTCGAGTGCAGTTGCGATGGGGCAGACCCCTTCTTTCTGTCTCTATTCAGTATCTAAAAAAGGATGGGAGGACTGGCATGTCTCTTCTCCTTAGACAAAGTGGGCCGTAGGCCAATATGTGCCGCTGTAGCCTTACTAAAACGATAACTCACCATAACATGTGGTGCTGCTACAAAAGTCCACCAGGTCCAGGGAATGTTTTGGGGGGCGTCTAAAACATAGCACATACAAGAAATATGCCTCTCCCGGTACCAAAACTTCATAATGCACCAGTATTTGTTCAGCATTGGCTCGTGAACTCCATGTGAACCAAGAGCAGGTATCCGACGTCCATGGAGGACTTCTGGGGCGAGCACTACTCCGGATACACGAAAAGAAAGCATCCTCCAACAACGCAATGTCGTTCATCGGGACCGGCAAAAGTAAAATATCGCCAGGTCATATACATGGCAGTGGAAGTCTCCCCGCGCACATCTTCCTCATTCCTCGTCCTACATAAAAAAGATTAGAGGAATTGGATGTTGCACTTTTGGAAGAAAACCGAATACCTTTCTCACCGCACAAAAAGACCCGTCTCTGTTCTCATGTGTCCTGGCGCAAAAAAAGACACTTCAACGAAATGCTGAATCCGAACGAAAGAAAAAGGAAAGATTGTTGAGAGTATGCTCCAGTTCAACAATGCTCCATGTAAATATACATGTGTTCTTTCGTCCTCTCGTGGCTATTTTAAAACAGATCAATGAGACAAATGTCGGACGGCGGTCCCGGAGTCCCTATAAAATGACTGATCAATAACTGACAAAGCATATGCTGTGTTCCACCCCTTGCTCCTACGAAGCATATAAAAGCCCTCAAAAGAACCTTCAATGGGAGCAACAGTGGGTTTTCTTTGAAAAAGAAAACAGAAAATATGGACACAAGAAAATGGATTATGTCAAAATGTTTCTGTCCCGCACCCCCCCCCCCCCCCTGAACCTGGCAACAACAAAAGATCTTTCATGATGAGCCTATGGTGGCGTGGGCCCAGGGGGCACTTTCTGCTGCTACCTTGACTTCTCCTGCTCGACCGAATGAACAGAAAGACGAAGAGTAAGATCCATGTCCGCACGTGGTTCTGGGGTCCAAAAAAGAAAAACCGAGTACAACAAGCTTATGGGCAAAAGACCGGGGATCAAAAAAACATTATGCAGCGTTCCAGCGTCGGCAATCAAAACGGAGACAGGAACATTGCATGGTACTGCGCAAACACAGCTCAAATGCAGTCCAAATCGGAACGGGCTATAACCTATGTCCCTTTTCTCGACGAGAAAAAACAATATTTTGGTTTATGACGCCATGACCCAGAATCAGCGCCCAACTCCGATGGTCTTCCGCAGCCACCTCCTCTTCCTCACATATACCCCTCGGACTCGGCCAATCTCAAAAGACGGACTAGTGCGACATATGGAAACAAACGGCGAGATTACGATAACATGGGCGTTCTTCGCACCGGCTCCCAGCTCATTCCCGGTACAAAAACCATGCGATTACCACATGGATGCAGCGCGACACTCGTATTCAGTATATATCCAACACATGCGGCGTGTCCAGTGTCCAGCGTGAGTGTGTTTCCGCGCACACACCACACAGCGGTGGAAGAAAACCAGCCCCTAAATTAACATATGTGCCTATACACCTGAGCCGTTCAAATAAAATTCTGGACTAATTACCAATGGCACTGGGCTTTGTGTGCCTCGCTGTTCGAAAGCTCGCACATCTACTATAATGGTGCGGGCGTTGGGTGTCGCCCTCCTTGATGTTCATTCAGAAATTCGTGGTATGTAAATCCGATGGCGTGTCGGGTGCGGATCGCTCGTCAAAACGCCATCTTGAAAAGCCAATGGTGTTGCATTTATTCGTTTGGGGATGGCGAGGGGGCCGTGGTTTTGATAGTGATGATGAATGGCATCATCGTCATGATCACCGTGGACGTGTATCACAAAAGCGAGATGGATAATGTATGTGTACGTGGAGAGGATAGTGTGTACATGTATATGCTCTTTTTATTTCGGCATGCTTGATTAATACTACTATCTGTCTGTCCTAGCGGGGTATATACCATCGTGAGTGAGCCCCCAAATGGACTCCGTGCAATGCGATGCTATGTGATGCTATGCGATCCGATAAATGCAACCCAAACAACCCAGTCCAAACCCAGTCCAAAGACTAGCGTTCCGTATACTCCCAGATACCCATCCAACCTGTTTACAAAAGAAATGATATGCGTAAGCGGTGGCAGGTATATACTATTACTTCTCCTTTCCCTCCTCCTTTCCTCTTTCTTTCTCTCCTCATTCCCCTAATTCCCACCCCTGTTCTCCCAGCGATGCGCAATCCCCCTCAACATATCCTTCCCCACAACCCCCAACACCTCCTCGACCCCCATCCCCACCCCACACTCAGGGCACTTCACCGACGACCCCTTCTCCACGCACCGCTCCACCCAATGCTGCACGCACTCCTTGCACACGCGCGACGCATGCAGGCACTCGGCGCTCAGCGGCTGCGCCGGAAACGCCGACGGGTGCTCCACCTCCTTGCACAGCACGCAGGTGAGCAGCTGGTTGGGCTTCATGGAAAGCGCTTCTTTCTGCTGGGCGAGGGAGGCGGTTGTCGGCGGGGGAGCCGAGGCCGGGAAGGTAGAGGCGGAGGGCACGTCCGGGAAGCGGGAGATGAGGACGGAGGTTCTGGAGGAGCGGATTGCGATGCTGGGGGAGGCGACAAAGGAGCGGGGGGACAATTTTGGCGTGAGGCTGGGGGTGGGCAGGGACGGGGAGCGCATGGCGCAGATGGTGGAAGCGCTGACGGTGCGGTCGGAGAGCGGCGGCGATGTAGGCGGAGACATGGGGGGCGTGAGCATCTGGCCTGCTGCGTTGGCGGTGGCGACGGCATCGAGGCGGGAGCTCGGTGTCTTGCGCGAGTGCATGTCGGGGGAGGGCGGGCTCTTGAGGAAGTCGCAGCCGAGGCGGTACATCTTGGGGACGTAGCCGACTTCGTCTTCCCAGCGCTGGAGGTTCTCCTCTGTGAGCGTGACGACTTCCTTCGATTCCTTGCGCTCGAAGTGTCCGGGGAGGAGCAGGTAGTCTTCCTCCGACTTGCTCGTGCGCTTCTTTGCGGTGAGTTTCATGAGGGAGCTGGGGAGGGAGGACCAGCGGGGTCGGCTGCGGCGGTTGGCGGCTGGAGGGGAGGAGGGGATGTAGGGGGGACGGAGGAGGGCTTCACGCGAGCTTTGCTGATGCCCATTTCGAGTTTCTCGAGGGCGGCTTTGATCTCGTTGCTCACCAAGGTCCCGCCGATGGGACTCATTGGGCTTCTTGGGTCGTCTTCCAGATCCTGGAAGCGGATGGATAGTGGATCGCGCTCCATGTCTTCACCGGGGATGGGCTTCGGCGTGTAGCTGGAGAGTGGGCGTGTGAAATTTGGGGGGACGGAGTTCGAGCTGAGACCTCGCGAGCGCGAGGAGGCGATCTTGTTGGTGGGCCGGTCGCTGAAGCGGGGCGCCGTGTAAGAGTGAGGTCGTGGGCGAGGCCGTCGAGGTGGAAGGAGGAGCTCGTGGTCAGGTCCTGCGTCGAGCTCGATGGGCGCCTCTGGGAAGGAGAGCTGTTGTGGTGATCCCTGGAGGGATGTTTCAAGGAAGACACGTTTTTCGGGATCTGGTTGCTCAGCTTCTTCTTCATCTTCATCTTCTTCGTAGAAGCTGTTCTGTCCATGGTGGGGTCGCTGAGAGGGAATATTGCCTGAATCGGATTGCTCGTCGTCGGCTGCAGCACCTCCTTCGTCACTCTCATTCGTGACGGCCATGTCTTGCATCCTCGATAACCGTCTGATTCTAGCCTCAGCCAGCGCGCGCTTCTGCTCAAAAGAATGGCAAGATCTCCTGCTCCCCGTCCTCTTCACTGACTGCATGCGGCGTGGACCATTGGAGAGTGCCAGCGCCCGCTGTGCGTTAACCGGCCGACCTCTTTGCTGCTCTTCCTCGATGCTCTTCCTCTCGAACTGGCCAACCAGACCTAAGACATGGCTTGCCTTGGTGCCGTCATCAGAACTCTGGGACCACGAGCCTGTCTTGACGAACAGTGGTGGCCTCTCTTCCTGAGGGTGATTTGAGTAGTAGCGTGGATACCGTGGCGACTTGTCCTGGTGCAGGGCTCCTAGGTTGTGATGCATTGCAACGGCGGCCATATTTCCTCATCCGGGCTCCTCACAAGATTCGAGCAGAAACAGAGGACGCAAAACGATGGACAAAAGAATAGAGGAGAGGGACGCGCAATATGACGTGGGATAGCCCACCTTTGGATGAGCAGTGCATGCGCACCCTGCCAGTTCGTCGCTCAGCAGCGCTCGCATGGCGACGGGGTGCCGGGAGGTGAAATCGCCCAAAGGGGATAAAAACGATAAAAACGAGCTCCGAGCCGTCGTCGCACAGTGGCAGAGGCTGCACGACGGGTGCGCCGCCTCTTCCAGCGTGCCAGGCGCAGCGTGATTGGGGGTCGGGCTCGTCGTGGGAGGCTTAGTCGATCGTCGGTCCAGGGTATGAAGGGCTGCCAATGCTAGCTGCCCCGCGCCCCAAAATAGATCAGCTTACGCTCTCAAGAGGAGTCGAGAGTCGAGTGTCTTCGTTCGTTTCTCGTATGTCTGGTGTCCTGCGCGAGACACTCACACGACTCGCGGGCGCGGCGAGGCGGCTGTCCGACGAGTGCCGTCCAAGTGGTGGCGAGAGTGATGGGCTGCTGCCATGGTGTAGCGCGCTGAACCATCTCTGCGCACGCGCGTGCCGGGAGACGCGTACGGAGTGGAGTCTGCCACGGCCACTATCATATCGAACCCATGCACGATGAAATAATCTAGGCAATAGATACCGTGATGTTAGCAAAGTACATACAGGACGTACCTGCACCATCGCAGCACACGGCGCTTCCACCATCCAGCCTTGCCTCGGCTTCACTCGCACCCGCAGCCACTGGGCAATGCCGGGCAGGACAAGGCAGGGCAGGGCGTCTGATGCAGCACGCGCCTCTTTCCCTCGCGGGGGTCAACCCATAATCAACCAGGTCGGCAAGGCAGGAAGCAAGTCCTTCGCTTGGCCCTGCGGAGAAAAAAACGAGAAGGTAAGGCGAGTGAGTGGTCAGCATGGCGAAGTAACAGGTGCGACGCCTCTGAGCAGGCGTATCCTTCCACGACGCTTCCTCCTCCTCGGACAACGGTGCACGGCTCGTACGTGTACTTTACGTGTACGATAGACTGCGCCTGCCTCGAGGAATTTTGATATTGGGCACGAGGGAGAACAGAACGCAATACTGCGGCTCACCGTCGCGTACCTGTAATCCGGATGCTAATTGCACTGATATTGCCCCCGGGCGTATCCATAGTGCTTATACATCCCGCTCTTGCCATGTGCGCCTAGAGTTCGCAGTCTGGCGCCTCGTCCTCGAGATGAAGACGACGGCTCAGCCCGTACCGCCTGTTAGAATCCTGGCCATGCAGTTAGAATCCCAAGTGGCCATGAACAACTGCCCCGGTTTACCCTCATTCTCTCCACTCCACGTCGTGCGCGTATGCTCTCGGTGAAACCCTCCTCGCCCCAACCATGTCTCTGCCCCAGTCTCGCCTGCCACCTTGTACATCGCCTTTGCCTTGCATCTCGCCTCCACACTGGAGTGGAAGGTAGAACACCCCCGAGCCCAGAGCCTTCCTTCGGCCCCCTCGTGTCTCAACCGTGCCTTCCCCCGCCGATGCAGCAAACCTTAGGCCCACAATCACGAATCATGATTCACCGCGGCAATTAGCAGCATTCCTTCCATTTCAATGTACACGTTGTGCTATAAAATTGTTAACAAGTGGTACGTAGCCATCGGCCTATGTTCCCATTCCGTACCTTCACGCACGGGTTGTTTGGCATACTGTCGACCGTCGTTGTAGAGTGTCGATGGGTCGCAGTATGGTGTCAACAAGCCATAGTGCAGTGTCAACAAGTCTTTGTAGAGTGTTAACCAGTCGTATTACCTCGATCCGCCCCTGTTCCCGAAGCCTCGAGATGCCTGACTCCTATCCTATCATATCATACAAACGCTGAGCGTAACACCCCAACTCCTTGCCCCGAGTATGCCTCCCCCGATCAGATGAAGATTTCCAGCTCATGCCTCTTCACGTTCTCCTCCTCAAACTGCGGGTATGCAGGGACCATCGCATCCGCAGACTGCACATAGGCATCGTTGTAGATGCGCCAGTACGGCTGGCGAACCTTGCGCGCCGGGTGGAAGAGACCTAAAATCATTTGATTAGCTTCATGTCTTCACTGGACCTCGCTTGACTGAAACTTACCTGACCAGACGTAGTTCATGACCAGAGGCACACCGACAGCCATGCGGATACCCTCAATCGCCTCGATGATACGGTCGATGACGTGGGGCGATGATTCGAAAATGTTCGGCCAGAGGAGGTTGAGCAAATGGATCATCGCGTCTTCGCAGTCGAGACCCACGCAACCCAGCGCCAAATGTTTGACGACCGAAGCCGATGTCTGCCTGTGCACCTGGTCGCGATCGATGAGAGCGTCCTCGAGCAAGCTCGTAACTGCATACACGTAGTCCCTAGCCATCTCTCCAATGTACTCGAACATGAAACTAAGACTCTTGAGAACACCGTTCTGAACGTTGAGCTCCGGAACCCGGTACTCGTTCATCAGAGCTGGCAAGACCGTGAACGGCGCGCACGTCTCAGCTACGATGCCGATGGCGACGGCTGTGCACACACGGGACTGTCGCTCCTGTACACGCAGATTGCCGAGCAAAGTGGCCAACACATCCTGTGGACCAATGGCCTTGGCAATGTAGCCAAAGGTGTTGTTAGCCGCTCGTCGGATACCCTTCTTGTGAGCCTTCAGCATGTCAAGCAGCTCGAAGCAGATACGCATCCACTCGCGAGGGTTGACAAAGTCTGCGCCTCGATCCGCAATACGACCTACGAGGTCAATCTTTAACATTGTTAGCTGATGCTCGTATATACTGAATACTTAGTTGTTTTGGTTTTTTGGAAAAAGTAGCAGCAGAGTAGCTGACTAGATGGGACTAGCTGGGAAAAAGCTGTCGTCCCCTCTTGTGACAACTGAAAAACGTGTGAACACTATAAACTTACTGTGTTCTCTTGGACCTTCTCGTGACGATTGCGGAGGATAGGAGTCAGTCGCGGCAGCAGGTCTTTAACCGGAGGCTGCATCTGACCCAAACCGACCACAGTCACAACAGCCCGTAGCGCTCCTAGGATAGAACCAAGTACTTCTGGGTACTCTTCACCAAGCTGCTCGTACAAAAGACTGCCCAAGCGCACCAGTTGAACGTCCTCTTCGCACTTCTGCAAGACTATCGTAACTCGTGAGATCAAGTCAGCGGCTTGCTGTCGTACAGTGGCCGACTTGTTGTTCATGCGGTTCATGATAACTGCAACAATCTGGGGCATGTACGTCTTCATGCGTTCGGCGAGGGCGTTCACGACAGTAGCGAATCCGTCAATGACTATGGGGTCTTCGACGGTCTGGTCTTGGAAGGCAACGAGGATTCCGTCGACGAGTTGTTCCTCTAGGCGTGAGTCGACGTCGGCTGCACCTAGCGTGCTAACGACTTTATCAATCGTCTCGATCGTCATCTTTCGGTATGCTTCGTTCTCGTCCTTCAGATTAGTAACGATCCTGCTGACGATTTCTGCAACGCCCGCCTTTTGCGCAATGTCGACTGTTGTTGAGACAACCTCCCGGTAGTTGCGCTTGTCAAGTGCCATTCGTCGCACCCAGAAATGCTTGAAGAATTCCGTGAGCACGTTGTCCTTGAGATAGACCGGTGTAACTCCAGCTGTACCGGCGCACTGGGAAACCACGTGCAATACGACCTATACTTGTCAGCTACTTTCATACCAATTATATCAATCTGTGGGAACGAACCTTCTTCATCTCCTCGTCTGGCGACTGAAATTCTCTAATGACAATTTCCATGACCTGGGCAGTATAGTAGTTGGAATATTCCTCGTCCATAAGCGGGATGATGTAGCCGACGGCTTTCAAGAAAGCAGCCAGAGCTTTGCCACGCTGCCTCCTAGCACCCGTCCAAAGAGGGTTCAGTACTTCATCAAAGGATTCGATTCCGTAAGGGGCAGCAGCTTCGGCAAGTGCTGCCAGTGCAAGTGCGGTGACCATGCGGACCTTAGGTTGTTCGTCGTTTAGGTTCTGGCCAATACACTCCACAAGACCCTTCAGATGCGGCAAGATGGCGCAACCCATCAAAATGGGGATCTGCTGGACAATCTTTACACCGGTGTGGCGCGCATGCCATGATTTCTTGGATCTACACACAGCTCGAAGGAAGGGAAGCAAGGCCGGTATGCCGAGTGCTGAAGCTACAACAGCGAAGGCACGAGCTGTAGTATTTCGCACGTACTCGTCTTGGTGGTCCAAATCAGGGCGCATGACCGAAATCATATGGGCCAATCCCGCAGCTTTGGCAAGATTGGAAATGATCTCTCTACCTTCCACACGAGCGTAGTAATCTTGGTCAATCAAAAGGGGTTCGATGACGACCAAGATCTTGTGCACATAGGGACGGACTAGATCGTCGAGCTTGTAGAGCACACGATCGATGACTTTGACGAGTAAATGGCGTTCCTGGTCTTCGAGTGTGCGCTCCATCAGTAGCGGCAAGATCTGGTTGAATAGTGCCCCTGGTCCAAACTGGCGAGCATTATCTGTGAGTTGTCGCAGAGCGGTCTTTCGCATTGGGGGCGTGCCGTTCTTGACCTTCAGGAGCAGGCGCATGATCTTACGCTCCTTGAGTTCCTCGACACTCATTTCGTTTTCGTCCGCACCGTCGGTCAGCTTCCCAAAATACTTCATGTCCTCGTTCTTGAAGAATTGAAGATCACCAACACCAGGAATATCTGTCGGCAACTGCTTGCCCATCATAGCCAGGCTGTTGTCTGCTTCGGGCATCAGATAACCCTGGTATCCGGTCGGGAGAGCCGGCATGCCAACCGGCCTCCGCACAGGCTCGTAGCCTGGCGGCGGGTCGAGGATCTTGTAGCCTTCGGACGGAAGCATCATGTCGAGCTGCTCATCGGACAAGGGAGCATTTCGTGCGGAGATATCGGTGCCAAAGGCGAATGTGGTAGGAACTGCAACCTTGGCGCCATTGGTCGAAGGCGTTGGCGTAGCGGTGGCTACTGCAGCGGTATCCCATCGTGAACGTACAGGGGCGGCGGCGGCGGGCTCTTCGGGCTCTTCGGGCTTCGATTCCTGAGGGTCCGGTGACCATCGCGAACGCTTCTTTACGGCGGGCTCCACGGCGGTGGCTTCGATCTGCTTGGGCTGCTCGTCGTCTGCCTCGTCCCATCGGCGGCGCTTGCGCTTCTTCTCCATGGGTGGGGTCTTGCTGCCGTCTTGCTCGGGTGCGCCATCCTTGAGAGTGGGTTGGTGGTCGAGCACCTCGCTGCCGTTCTTCTCGCGGTCCTCGATAAGTCGTCGCACGCGCGCCTCCTCTCGCTCCAGCTCCCGCTCCGCCATCACCTCCTTGTACGATTTGCCGCCCTCGGCGCCGTCCTTTGCATACGGGTCTGCGCGTTCGGGAGACAGGTTTCGGTCGAAGCGGCGGCGCTGGTAGTCGGTCTCGCGTGAAGAAATCTGGGCCTGCTTCTCGCGGGACTCCATCATGTCGTCCTCGCCGTGTGCATGTTCGTTGAGCATGTCGGCGCTCGCTGTGTACTGTCCAACCAAGCGCCTGCCGTTGATCTCTCCCACGTCCTCCATGTCCTCGTCGTCGTTGGCGGCGATGGACATGTTGTAGCCCGAGTATTTGTCGGCGCCATTGCCATCGTAGAGGTCCTTGTCGAAAGCTTCGTTAAGGGACTGCTTGCTGGATCCGCCTCCAGAGCCGTTGGCGACAGCCTTGTTTCCTGAACGCGGGCCGGCCATTGTGCTGCAGGTGTGGCGGGTTGTGTGAGGGAGCGTGGTTGCCAGAGGGTCGGAGGCGCTGAGGATATGCGAGTAATGTGAAATCGCGCGAGCTGCGGATGACGCTAGTGCGCACGGACCATGTTGATTCCCAGGTCGCGTGGGCTCCAGTTTCTGACAGCGAGCGTGAATGCAGATGAAGAGTATGGGATGCTGAATATATTTTCCATTGGACGTCAAGCTAGGGTCTATGTATTGAGTTCATTTTCCGCTCAGCTGCCCGCTATTGGCCGAAAGTCCATATAACCCGAGCTTGGAGACATATTCACATGCAACTGGATAGACATCAGCTCATAAAGAGGCGCTCGTGGAGCTGGGGGATTTACACCCCGCACACCGTAGCTTGCAACAGTCGAATATATGCATTGAGTGCTGTGCTATACCACCTAAACCATGCAGTTCACGCTTTCTTCCATACCACGACATACTTGAACATGGTCGGGAACGCTTTGTCAGATACCAGCATCTCCTCACCCTCTTCCGTCAAGTCTTTCATCTTCTTCTCCAAATTGGGCTTCGTCAAACGTTCCAAATCAGCCGGTGATTGGATGTAAAGCGTCTTCTCCGTCGTCCGGATGGAAGGAGTCTTGAGTTGAGCCTCCGGTCGTTCCGCCAGACTGTCTATGAAGTCCTGCAGCGTGGCTTCCGGGTCGATCTCGAGCGGCCTTGCCAGCGCGTCCTCACCGCACACGGGACAGTCGTCCTTCTTTTGATGCTCAAACGTGTATGTATAGACGGACTCGTCGCCCGTGTACATCATGTAGTTATCGGTGCCCGGGAACCCAAGGAAAGGATTCGCGTTGGTGAGGAGCTTGAAAGCTTCGTTACAGCAGCTGGCAGCTACGATGGCGTTTGTAGATGCGATAGCTGGAATAATGTTCTTGACCACGCCTTGGGTCATACTGTACGTGACTCCGGGGATATTGAATTCCTCGGCGCGCTTCAGCGCTTTCTGAAAGAGCCATGTGATGTGCTCTGGGTCATCAGTGTCGAGCGTGATTTCCTTGCGCTCCTCTTCCCAAGCAATGATGTGTGCCCACTCGATGCAATGCTGCGGCTGCCGCGGGATTGTGGCGAGTGTACACAGTGGAACTGCAGCACGTGGAGCATGCATGTCCAACTGACATTCGATGCAGCTGGTCATTGTTGGGAAGATTACCCTTGCCTGACCTTTGAAACCCTCGGTACCCCCGTCAATGAGCGGCTTCAGGCTATCTGGATCGCTACCGTCAACCATTCCAACAAGCATCGAGTTTATCCATCGCCGAGCCTCGATGCTGTCTAGACCACAGACGATGATAGCGAATTGTTTGTAGTACTCCTCATCTTTATCCTGAATCTTGCCACAATATGGCGTGATTTTGACACCCTTGACACGCTTTTCTACGAAAGCTGCGGCTACCTCCGCTTTATATTTTCCTACATCGGCTGCACGAAAGAGAAATTGGCGGTTGAGGTTGGACACATCGATCGTATCCATATCGATGACGTGTATATCTTTAAATCCGGAGAGAGCCAAGTTCTTGAGGATTTCACAGCCCAGACCACCAGCACCGCTAGAAACATGTTAAGAGATGCTTGCATTCTCTTTCTTAAAGGAACTCACATGACCCTATGCCAGTCAGCGTTGAAGCTTTTCGAATCGTGTAGATTGACTTACAGCACTTTCGCCCTCTCTAGAGTCTCATGGTTACCTGGAACAAAGCTATCCGAGTCTGTGAAAGGACCTGCTCTATCCAAGAGCTTGTCCAAGTATTTCCTATGCCCACGAGTTAGCTTACTGGTAGCTTCCTGGGGCTTAGAATGTACCATCGTGTCCGGTCGCCTTCTGAGCCATTTGGCAAAGAGGCAACATCTGCTGCAGCCATTTCGCTGGGTTATTCTAGATTGTGGAGAAATGAAGTTTGAGGGGCAAGAAATTCAAAGGTACAAGGCGGCGATGGCTGACGGTAGGCAGCTGTTCAACTGAGGTTAGCCCCACTACAGGCGTACGCCAAGACCCTAACAGAAGTGGCAAGATCTACCGAGCGGGCGTAGCGGCTACCTTTGCTATTCGCGGACGCCGGTCAGGTTGTCAAAAGCCCTGCCAACGTACAGTTTGACTCTGTCGAAAACCCCAGGATTTTATGATGTTAACAACGCCATGGACGAATTCCTGACACCCATATCCACTACTAAGGCGAAGCACACCCAGCATCCAAAGCCACTCTTAGAAGAAATTGGAGATATCGTAAGAGACAAGAACAGTGATAGAAGTGTTACCACCATCGACAGCCCGTCGAAGGCTCTCGAGCTCATCAAAGACAAACCAAGTTTTGAGGCGGTGGAAAGAGTGCTAAACTTCCTTGTAAGCGAGATCGAGCGCAAAGATGGGTTTCATACAATCCTTCCGGATCCAGTGGCCGCAAACATCGTTCATCAGCTTATCCATATAACTATTCCCGACTATTGGCACATACTGAAAGAGCGAGGAACACAGCTGAAGCAATTATTCAGGTGCCTTCGAAATCCTTCCGGCATTGGCAACATCATCACACGACTGCGATCTCTAATCGCAGATTGTCAACAGAAAAAGCCCATAGGAAACGAGAGAGACTCGGCATCTCATATCGCAGATTTGCTGTACTTTCTGGAACGCATGCTTCATGGTGATCAAATATTGACTGAAGTTTGGAAAGATGTATCAATGCACGGGCAGAATGCGATAAGAAGAAACATGATGTGGAAAGAGTTCGTCGTACAAACTGCCTCTGGGCGGATACTATCGGTAGTAGCAGAAGCCGAAGATGTGTTGAAGGATAGAAAATCGTCTCGAGCCCCGAGTTGGCTGGCAGATGGCGGCGGGTACGCATCTTGGCTGGGACGTAACATTGCGAACCTGATAACCGGGTGTGGATCTGATGAAGAAACCATCACTTCAATCAAAGATATGTGCAGTAAATCATTATATCTGGGATATTTCGGTGAGTTGTCAGCGCTCGCCATATTTTTTTTCTTGATGCTTACCTTACAAAAGATCAGCTTGTACGCTCATTGTCATCTGCCATCATCCACCATGGCTCTGTGACCGTCCTTAGGACGGTTTTTAATAAGATGAAAGTTTTTGAGCAACAAAAGTACCTAAATGCCATCATTGCATCACTTTCTAAGCAATACCTCAATACCGGATTGGAAATTCAGGAGGCCTCCGTAGCTGCGAACCCATCACTCGTCGCGGCTGTCGCGTCTTTCATCAACGAGCTCGTTGAGACTAGCGACGCATTGAAAGATTACTTAGTTACAGCGCTCGTGAGGTCTGCTGTACCTCCACTTGAAGACTCTTTCGGTGCTCGCAGAAGTGTCATTGCTGCCCTTACGAAAGATGAAGGTTAGTATGAAAGATTTATCGACATGTTCAAAATACTGACGAGTTGTAGATCGACTACATACCCTCCTTGAAAACAGCCTCAAAATGTTCGGGGATTCTATGTATATCAAGCATACGCCTGTTCTGCAACAAGAAGGTAACGTTTTCCTGTTAGGCCAACTTCCTGCCCATTTGCTAACAGCTCAGTCCTTGCCCAGAATATTGCAATAACTTGCGGTTATGTACAGCGCTCGCAGCCGATGTTTCTCACCATGATGGCTAAATCCAGCTATCATACATCCGGCATGTCAAATAGAATCGGGTCGTCCTCTCCGCGAGCCCGTTTCTTGGGCATCGCAGTAGGCATGGTAATCTCAGAAATGGTTGATAAGCCAGAAAACCGTCTCAAATTCGAACTAGACGGAAGTGAGGCAACAGAAATGCAATTGTACCGGAGTCTAACAAAGATTCATGACTCGATTGGTGAGATCAGCGATTTGAAAATCACTGAGAAAAGACAACCAATGCGAGATGATCAAAAGCCACGGCTAAGGCCGGCGCCCCAGAAAATTTCCAAGCCAGTCATTACCGAAATACAAGGTCCTCGCGTTATCGAAGTCCTCTCTGACGAAGAAGATGATGAAGATGACGATCTTGTTCCTTACTCAAAGCCCGACTCCGATCCTGAGGATGAGACCGACGACCCCACGGAAATCACTCGGAACAAACCCACCGCACCGGTGTATATCCGTGATCTAGTCGCCGGTTTACGCGACACAGAGAACTATGACAGACATGCTTTAGCTCTTTCAACTGCTGCACCGCTTATCCGTCGGAAAGCAAATTTTGGCTCCGAAGTGCTTGATCATATTGAGGATCTTGCGACAATTCTTCTGGGACTTAGCGACAGTTTGGAGCTAGAAGGGTTCGCGGAGCAAAGGCAAGAAGCTCTCATAGCTGTACTGATGGCCAAACCAGCGGCAATGGCACAATGGTTTGCACGCAATTTTTTTGCAGGCGATTATTCTCTTGTCCAGCGAACCGCCGCTTTGACTACGCTTGGTTTGGGTGCCCGCGAGCTCGCTGGCTTAAAGAATACAAGCGATGAGAATCTCACTCCGCCATCCACTTCCTTCCCAAGCAAACAACTTCCACCGCATCTACACGCCCTTTATGCATCTCAGTCATCATCATCGAACCAGCTTGCTCGTCTTACATCAAGCATGACAAAGCAGTTGCTGTCCCCGCTCGCCGCCCAAGCAGCTGACATGCTCACCGGCCCAGCCATTCTCAAGGTGGGACAAAGTCGTACCTTTAGCTCGCGCATGGAGGTCGAGGCGCGGCGCTCAAAGCCCATCCCCAACGCTCTGTCGCAGCTTGTCGCTGACAACTTCTTCTTCCCGCTCACGGGGCGGTGGTGGCTTGCGACCCGCACCTCCGCCTCCACCTCCGCCTCCTCCCTCTACACGTCGACTCACCTACTGCCTACATTTTTGCACACTCTAGCTCTGCTCATGAATGCAAGCGGTCCGAACACGATCGCTCTTCCGCAGATGACCCGCGAATTTTGGGAATTGCTGCTATCGTGTCGCGCGCATGCGCTTGAGGATAAGAAAATACTGTCAGCTTTACTGTTCGCCTTTCTGATGCTGCTCGAGACGAACGGCGACAAGGAGCGGTTAGCAACCGAACAGGGTAAGGAGCTGATGGAGACGCAGGAATGGGTGCGGGTGGTCTTTGAAGGGCTGCCTGCCGGTAAGGAAGGCGAGGAAGATGACAAGGTAAGGGTTTTGGCTGCGGGGGTAGTTGTGAGGTGTCAAGAGGTGGTGGAAAAGTATCAGCGACGGCTGGCGGGGAGTTTAATGAACTACTAGACGATGTATACTTGTCCGTCTGTGTCGCATAGATACTTGGGGGCTGTTCTCCTGCCACAGATGCTAAGGAGTGGTTAGTATCGCGCGTATCTCGGTCTTGCTCTGTGGAATGAGGCATATGTAAATCAGATTGATTCGTGTCCAAATAACTACACTGAAGCTTCTTTACAAACAGTAGCTGCAACATTACCAACAGGGGCCACTCCGCAGTACACAAGGGTTGCAAAGTTTCCAGTGCACCGCGCCGGTACAGCTTCGCCCTGCTTATCAATCTCGTAATGGAAATCCGGTACAGCTTCCCGGCATTCACGTTGCGATCAGGCTGCCCCTGTTCCAATCGCGCGCCTCTGTGTCGGGTATTCCGTTCGTTGTGCTCGCGGCAAAGGCCCTGCTGACTGGGATCCCCGTGAGGCCCGAACATGGATGAGGCGGCCCTCTAAGTTCTGGGCCAGAGTCGTGCTTTACAGTTACACATAACCTTAATAGCCATACCGGCCAGCTCATGCTTGCCATCTACTGTACATGCAGACTTCCTGCTGCGTGACTGGGAGAGGGGCAAAAATCCCGAGCGCGGCACGCAAATGTGGTCTGAGCGTTTTTTAGGGAGTCCTCAGGCACGTCTTATGTTAATTCTCTCTCGATGGCACCTTCGGCTTAGCGGCTGCTTCCAATTGCCCTGGAGCAGTTTTATGTTGACGTTTTATCGCCACCAGTTGAATTTATTTGGCGGTTGTTTTGGCAAGGTTCTTCGCTGATCGTCATCGTCCTCCTCTTCTGCTTCGGGGCCAAGGAAACCGGGATTGGATGTCCGAGAAGCAAGTACGAGTGTGGTCGTCTGTAGTGACGGTCAGCAGCCTGGTGCGATCATTCTTTCCCTTCTGCCAAATGCACCACAAGTCGTCCGATCTCTGTCGTAGCCATGCCGTCAGCTCCTTTCATTCTCCTGCTCGTGAATCAGCCTTGTCTACCTTATATACCGACGCTGGTCGGTTCCACCGAAACCCCACGGCTTGCGTGTCAGACCGCAACTGGTTATGCCAAAGCTTGAGCTGCCTGGTAAGGGTCTAGTTACCAATGGTGAAAAGGCCTATTGGTGTCTAAGGCGACGCCCTTTCTAACCCACTTTACTAGCCTGATTTGTGGCATCCTAGGATGACCCACGCTGCCACCGTTTCGCTGCCGCTCAATAGGTCCGTCCGCGTCTGCCGCCGTCTTCGAATGCTGAGTTGTCGTGTCCTCCCTCGGGCCGTCCGTGTCGATAAGCTCCAAACACAGAGACCCTACGATCATGGCCTTCGAGAACGAGACACGTCTACCGAGGACCGAGGACACACTGTGCAATGCACAATCTATCGAGGCTATGCATGCAGAGGCATGCCCGCGCCTTCAGACGATAGTACGACATCATGTCTAAGTAGAGGACTGGAAGCATCGCTCACATGCTTGTGACGCATGTGTTAGACTGGAAGTTGTGGAACGGAGACCTGGCGTTAGACTCAACTTGTCGGCAGGGCGGCCAACCACGCATCATTGTAGGCGTGCGCTGTACGTCTTGTCACACTTTTGGATTCGTATTGGTCCAAGAGAAATGCCTATCCAGAAGAGGATACATATTGTTTCCATCCTCCACCTCGCGGAGTTCCCTGGGATCCTTTCATCAGAGAAACCGGGCCTGGAGCTTCCTTCATCGACCAGTCAAGACCACGAGTCAACATTCTCAGGAAACTTGTATCAACGATGGCGACACCTCCATGGCCCGGACGTCCCGGACGCGCTGTGAGTCTTTCTGAACATAGTAACTGCATGTTCTTTCCAGTGTATGAATGCAAGAGCTGACCGTCGATCAAGGACATCCAGTTCAACTCGAATGAAAAACCAACCCCAGAACGGCGGCCACGAACCGAGGATGAGCGAACCAATCGTCCAGGAAGCACTACTCCTTTACATTCATCGGAAAACGTCCCAGGTTTGTCTCCCTACAGTCCAACGTCAGTCAGTCCATCTTCGACAAATGAACCGTTGAATGATCCATATACCTCATACATACCTGGACCAACATTCCCTCCGCTCCAACCACGGCTTTGCAGTTTTTGTCACCGTCTCCCAGAATCGCTACACGATGAAGCTCTTGTACTTGCTCATAATAACCAGTACCTCTGCTTCTATTGTTTCCAAAGCTTCGGTACTCCAGCGCAGGCCCCGTTCACCAATAACTCTTACACGCCCGCTCGCCCTGGTCTATTCGCTCCCGAGGTCGAATATACCTACCCGTATGTATCGCTTTCGCCTGGAATTTCATATGTTCTGCTAACACCGTCAGTGTCAATGGTTCTAGGTATTACCCAAACGAACGCCCACCACCGCCGCCGCCGCCACCGCCGCCGCCACCACCACCACCACCTCCGCGCAATCCGCGCCAGTCGCGAGAGCTTGTGGCATTTCAAAGAATCATTAACGATGCCAATAATGATACTCGTGGACTTATAGGTGTACAGACATTCTCTCGTCAGAGGTACATCTTAACAAGACCCTTACTAGGAGTTGCCACTAATCGACAGCAGTGATGATGATTCGACGAAGTGCTCTATATGTCACCAGATGTTCGAAGGTGAATACGCAAAAGGAAACCGGGCCAGGCACTTGATTACGATGCACTCTGACAAAGTGTATGTCTGCAAAGTGGAAGAATGCAGTGAAGTGTTCAAAAGGTCCGATTATCGCCTCAAGCACTACAGGAAGAAGCATCCCGAACTAGATGTCCCTGCCCCAACTCGAAGAGGCTAAACATCCGAGCACTCGAACAGAAACCCGATCAAGTGGCCAGAACGAAGCTATCCTACAGGACACCAGCAACCAGACACCGGAAGCCAGGAACCAGAAACCAGAAACCAGAAACCAGAAACCAGAAAAGGATGGAGAGTGTATAACCGGAAACCAAGAAGAAAATTTGGGAACCAAGAAGAGGAAACTGGTAGACGGAAAGTTTTGGAAACTAGTTTGTTTCATTGCGAGCTATATCGGTGATGAGCTTGTAGTCAACCGCCTTCCTCCCGAACTTTGGTCCAAAGGCTCCTATCTCAAATTTTGGCATGGAATATAGCACTTCGTATCCATTCGATCTGGTTTTAGACCTCCATGGTCATGTCCTGTGTCTGTCATTGCGGCCTTGCATTGATATTCTACTAACCTCCCCCACTCGAGGTCGAGACAAGGTTCAGCACGATGCAACACCCCACCCTACCGGTCCAATGAAGTATGCTAATCTCTAGCCAGCGTTGTGCATGGCAATTGGGGCGTATAAGTGGCTTACCGCTGGCCTCCCAGCTTGCTTGTCGCGGTGTTCATGCCCCCTTGCGTGCTCTGACAAGCCCTTGACGTTCGTGCGCTATTGTCCATCTAACCACCACCATCAGTAGACTGATCAGTTCAACTCACCTTTCCCAAATCCCCTAATGCATCAGAATCCTTCGCTCGTGCATTGAACCGGGTGGCACCGTCCTCCTTTTGGAGACCTGCAGTCATGAAAACAACGAGAAAAAAGTTACACCACATGGCGACGAACAATGCACAGTTGTAGAACCCCGCCCCCCTCAAGTATGTAGCACTTCTTGCGTGACTGCCCAATGTTGAAGCCTTTACGCCCAAATTTCTCTTGCCCTTTGTGCGTCTTGATGCCCGGGCACGCGTAGCCAGCCAACCATAGCCCGGCACGTCGATTGGGCGCTGTTCCTCGCATGAGCAGGCATTCGGATGGCGTAAAGAAACCACGTTTTCGTCCTGATTCTTCACCGATGAGGGCATGTCGGGTAGCAATGGCTTGGGGGGTTGGACTGAGGTTGTGTACCCATGAAACGGGTATCTATGTGATCGAGGTCGAGGCGGTGAAGACGTCAACATGCAGGATGGAGTCAATGCGCGAAATGTGGGTAGTTTACCGGAGTTTAGGGCCCCTACATGAGTTTATGTTGCACGTATGGCCGTATTTCGGTCGTATTCTAGAATATACATGCATCTATGGCTGCAGTGAAATGTGAAGTACAGAAGTTTGTGTACCTGCTGTAATTGGCCAATGTCCAACAGGTGCAGTTACCTAATATTATAGCTCGTGCACTTTCTCGCAAGGATGGCATAAGACAGCGGAAACTAAGAGGCTGAAAGGTGTATGATAAGTTTATCCTCACCGATTGTAGCTATCGGTCTGGAAGAGATCCGTGTCACCATGCGCACGGCTCCAAGCTACTTTTGAAGTTCCCAGGTCGTCGAGATATCACGGCAACTAACCAGCATCGACGAAATACCGAATGCTCATTGGGCGTAAATCTGGAAGCCTATGAACGATCCGAAGAGATGCAATGTGTGTCTGCTGCCGCCACTAGTACGACGATCATAGCGTGAAACGGCCCGTATCATTAATCTCAAAGATCGCTACTCACCGCTTCGGAACGTTGGCTTCACATACGTATTGAATTGTATTTTCTTCAAGTCCCACCATGGGTTGGTTTGGTGCACGTACGTCGTGCTACCGAGTAATCTTGCCCTACATGAATTGGAAACATGCTACGAAGCCTTGGTGTTCGGGGGCGGTAGATCTTCATTGGAGTGCATTAGCCTACACTGAACTTCCAAGACGCTGTCTAGAGCTGAGATGCGCAACGATAGACACTCGAGACGAGCTATAACTCTTGGAATTAAGTGGCTGAGTGAATGAGTTTCCCCACATGGAACAGGGCAAACCGCCCGCGAGGGGCAATTTACTAGAGCCGCGCGGCAAGGGTCAGCCCCAAGAGGCCTCGCGATGGTTATATTGAAGTGATGGGCTTCGCATGATTGTTCCAGCCAGTCTGAGTTGCAGTTGCGTCCCCACTTTTCCCTCTGCGCACAGATGTACGCCTAGTGGATTGATGCGTCCCTTCGCAACCGGTGAAGCACCATGCGATTCCTGCAGTATGCTATGCCTGGCTTTGCTCATGCCTTGGTCGCGTAGATTAATTACGGCTGCTGGTAACTGACGTTGAAAAGGCGGTAACCGTAGGATTCAGTCTCGTGTTGGCATCAGCCACCCCGGTGCCGTATCGTAACGCCGATTCCTTTCTGGGAGGTCTGATGGAGTGGATACAAGAGCGAAGGATATGGTTTGGCGACCCGGTTGAGATTCAAACGCAAAGACTGGAATGTGAAAATATTCTGAGGTCACCGCAGGGCAGTACGAGGGTTTGTACTCTATCGACTACAAGTAACACAGCAAACGATGGTTTCCGAGACCGATTTGAGATGATAGGCTCCTGACGCCCATTCAATCCAGTCATCTCAGATCAAGGGCCATCCAAGCTAGCGCTTGCCGATTCAAGGGCCAACTTCCGTTACATGTACGTGCAGGGGCCGGGAACCCTTGCTGAGATAGATCACGTTCAGCCTCGAAGGGCTGTCGGGGCAAAGCAGTGCAAGTGCGTTTTGCATGCAGGACAGCCTCATAATGTTACAAAGAAGTTTGTGATCAGGGTTCGAGTCGAAGTCCTTGTAACGGCAGGGTAGGAGTATTAAGCGTCCTGTGTTATCCTTGGCCCCGGTCTAGAGTGATCGGATATGATAGAGAAGGCTGCCTCGACAATTATGATGTAGGAATTGGAGTATTGAGAGTAGTGTAAAGCATACTGTTTGTAGTTAGGATTAGTTCCGGGTCGGTACGCTCAAACCGATTGAGCGGCGCAGAACTGTGCCACCCGGCCCGAAGCGACGCGTTCCAGCCAATGCATTTCGCCGGCATCCGCACTAATTGAGCAGCCAGCTCCATTATGTTGCCCCCTCCCTTACTACTGTGACGCGATAGTGGTTTTGTTGTTGGGTTGTAGAAACAGGTAGATATTCTGAGAACAGATGCCACGGGATGCAGAGATGAACCCGTTGCCCAGACATGCTGGCTGAATACTGTGCCTTGTAGGAGGCTGTGCTCATGTAGAAACATTAGGTTGCTTGTTTTAAAAGAAAAGCCAGTATATGTGCCAGTCACTGTAGGTGTGCCTCAGTCTAGGGCCCCACCTCATGTTGTCAATCTACCCTAATGCTGACCACCGAGGTGACCAAAGAGAATGAGAGGCGCGTGTTTGAGTCACATACACACTTCCGTCACCTTCTAGACGAGTGTCTTTCAATGGGCAACATTAGGTGTATTTGCCCCGCGCACACTTCGAGGGGATACCAACCAGGCCTGACGCGTTCCAGTCTCTGGTAACTACAAGTTGAGAGGTAATTGGATTTTGAATTTCCTCCGGTCGGAGAGTGTGGCAAATTGTAGTCCTCGTGATTCGGACGTGACGTGCGGGGCAAAACAAAGTGCACTTGCACCAGGGCTCCCAATATAGGCTACTAGGGGCAAGTGCACGCCTGGATCCATCGCGAAAGCTGAGTGACCTTGTTTGTTGTTTTCATGGGAATAGGGTTAGCGACACGCCGGCCGGCATGCAGTGTCAGCTTGCTTCACAGAAAATCGTGGACCCGGCCCAGCGTAGCCCAATCATGCAGACGACTCGCGCAATCTTCCAATAGTGAGTGTTCCGTCTAAACATTAGAGCGAAAGGGCAACGTTCCCTATCCGTGGTGTGGCACCAAGGCACTTTCGTCTAGCTGTTGATGCTTTCCAAATCGTGGTTCCAAGTGGGTCTGAGCAATGGCGAGGGAGCCTCGCTCGCTGAGGGACGAGATCTTCTAAATCTGCCCTTCCGCCTACCCGCCGCGCGTGGCATTCTCTAGAAGGTACAAAACTCCGACCCGATCTTCTTTTCTCGAGGTACACCTCTTCTCTTACTACAGTGCCTTCTGCATCGTACTGTATCCATGAATTGACATACCAGCCAGGTGTGCTCTCTCCTTTTGATACTAGGTCAACAGAACGCGGGGTAGACATCGACCACCCACGGCATCTACATTCACTTGCGAGATATCTGCTGCCAGAGATCCAGTCTTATTGAACCATCAGAGGTTTCGAAGCATTGTGTCGCGCGCCGGCCTGGAGACGATAGAGCCTAGCCTTACAGAGAACCATCGACCGCCGGCGCTACTTGACCAGTCGTTTCCGCAACGTTCGATAGGAGATGGCAGGCGCAGACGGACAATCACCGAGTGTGCCCAGGCAGCGACAGTACTACAACAGGAACTTAGCAACGACGGCTGGGTCTATAGTGAATGCCCACTCAGCCAGTGGACAAAGTGTGTGGGAGGACCAACCCCAGACTTTGTTTGCATACAGTGAGTAGCTTCGAAGGAGATCAAACTGGGCTACTAATAGTAACGAGCGCTTTTAGGCACGACGTATGTGACACCTAGTCAAAATACAAACCATCCGGCCCCCGTTTATGATGACCGCATGTCCGCCTATGCTCGTTCTCCAAACTTTGGATATTCCGGAATGACAACATCTTGGTCTACAGGAAGCGGACAGTACAGAGAGCAAATGGTGTCGACGCTAGAAACGTATGCTCCGGGATCAACCCAAATGCCGACCAGATTTAGATCTCCGGAACAGACCCACAGGTATCGGGACAAGATCCGTGTGGTCGGCGCGAGTTGCTAACAAAATAGCACAGTGAAGCATCGATAGGTAGATACCCAGGAAATACGGTGATGGGGTATAACCAGGCGGGCCAATACACAAGTGATTATAGCTTGGCAGGCGGTGCATCATCCCCGTAAGTGCTTTTTTCATCGTTGCAAGCAGACGCTGATATGCCAGTAGCTTACAAGTGTCTTCTCCTGCTGTCAACCGCCGTGGCTCCTCGGCAGTCGCACCTGTATCCATTCTCGAAGATGCGTATTATCAAAGCACAGTCGAAGCTCTGGACGACGTAGGTGACGATACACAAGTTGATTCAGGAACAGTATTTACGGTCCAGTGTCCTTGCGGGCATGTACTCAGGGGTGCCCATGCGAAAGGCAATTTACATCGGCATCAGAAATCTGTTAATTGCAAAGCCTTTTCTGAGACCAGGGAATGTCCGTGTCCCGATTGCGGACAACTTTTCCGCCGTTCAGATGCTGTCTTGACACACAGGCGCAAGAGGCATGGTGCCCCTCCTGGAGCAGCCCGGCCTCGCTCCTGAAGTGCACATGTATGCGGGAGGTCGCGCGATCTTCCGTTGAACCGATTGGGAGGATATCTGTTGTTGCTAATGTAGTTTCGTAAATGACATTTCGGTTCGTTTCAGCTGTCGGTTCGTTTCGCCGCTATCGTTTTTAAAGAGAACAACGGGTTGTGTTTTGGTCTGAAGTATACTGTTACTGTCTTCCGACTGTTTTTGAAATGAATAGTTGACGCTCATCTCTCATTGCAGGCTGAGACAGGTACTCGCAGACTCGATGGCAGTCGGTTCAAGCTTCGTCTTGGAGTGAGGCGGTGCATGCTGATGCTAACTCTTAGTTCCCATGTATACCCAACGGCTTCGAAGAAATTAAATCGTATAGGAGGCATCCTCACGAACGTCTGTATCCGAGTTAGAAGTAACGAGGAGGAAGATATGAGGTTGGAATAAACGTTGTTCACAAGGACCCGCTTTGGAAACTGCCAGCGCGACCCGCTAGTTTAGTTTGGGTACCCACGGCCGGACAAGACGACAGCAGCTCCACTAGATGGTACCCTGCTCACCCGCAAGGATATGACGGGAAGCTGCATCGGGTCGGCCTTATACTGCACCTATTCGATAGGTTAGCTCATGACCAGGCAGAGTCATTTGTCGTTGGGCTGTGACTCGATCGGAAGAGCCCAAAGGTACGTAGACCCGAGCATGGTTGGCCTTGTCAATCCAATGACAGGCTAGAACACGCCCAAAGCTTTGGAGAGGGCTTGCAGGATTTTTCTTGAATCACCCATGGTCCAAGGTTCAGCTTCATGGCTGGTCCTTGGAGAGCCTACAGCTACCCCTCTTAGGCAACGTCGTGAACGAGGACAGGGTATGGGTCACACTATATCGGCGGGCGCATAAGAACCTTGGAAGGCCTTGAAATAGCCTAAGTCAATGGAAGTTCCCATCATACCGCCACATAATCTCCAGATCTTTCGCCACAGAGCCTATTTTAGTGTCGTTCTCTTTACAGTCTGATTACGCTATCGTTATGCAGCTTCCTTGCACTACGAACGGTTTCCATAAAGGCGCTTTCTACTTTGATCGGCGAGCTGATCTTGAGAAATTGTGGCGGTTGATCCCCTGACTCGTTATCGTCGGTACACAAGGACGTAAGGCTCCAAGCATCTGATCTTCAGGTCCGGTGAATCGAACGTGGTTATCTGCATACGGCATTGATCATTGCGAAGCGTTACACCCGACCTGGCAGCACAGAATTCTCCGGTCTTGGTGTATTATCCTTGTCTTTGGTCTAGCGGCCTTACACAAGTGTACACAAGGAGCGACCGGAGAAAGAATGGCATAGTGAGCCCTACCGCCACTATCGCTAACGGCCCTATCACTATTGGGATTTCGTGCGAAGAATGAGCAATTCCATAAATGCCATTAGCATTTTCGATATCGGTGTAAATGATGTGACCGGTCCATGACGACAGAAGCTAATTAGCCAATGTGCTGCGGACTCTACAGAATTTGTACACGTCGACTCTCTATACCAGCCCACATGTCATCGTCGATACCCTGCTTGCCATACCATCACTTCCTCCATTACTACCAATTCACCTAATTCAATTCATCCCGTCATCGAATAGTATGTTCATACGGCCTAAGCCTTGTTCATTCATACATTACATATTAAGACAGACGGCACAATGCCAGAACCGAATCTCTCCTATGCAGTCTACTTCCCCCAAATCCCAAAAAAATTACCACCCAAATAGCCAAAAATATGATGGTGGTTTTATCTCTGAAACCGCACGCTACATGCTAAACTCCCAGGCAGGCCCAGATCCATGCCTCAATGCAGATATATAAGCCCCAAGAAATCTGACGCAAGGAAATGCTGGTGTAAGCGGTATTGTTTTTCCGGGTTTAAAGCCCTGTTCACCAAAAAAACCAGTACAAAAAGAAAGCAAAACGCCGCCTGTGGTCGTTAAATCGGTTATATGCTCGTTATCCTGCCGGTGGGGCCAAAACGCTGGGGTCGGGCAATCTTGAGCACCGACTCGAGCTCCTTCATTACATTGTTGTTGGCTTCACGCTGCTCCCGTGCGGATGCTTGTCGCGCGCGATCTTCTTGTATCTTCTGCATGCGCTCTTCTCTTGTCATCGACATCCTAGTTTTAGGTATGGCGATGGCTTCGAAGATTTCGTCATCCGAATTACTGCCTTCACTTGCTGGGGCGGACGCCTGTGGGCTCAGTGTATCTCCATTGAGCGCGCGCAGTGCGTCAGACGGACTGCCTTCCTCAACAGCTGTAAGACCACCTAGGCTGGGCACGGGGGAACGCAAGCCACTAGAAGCCTGGGATATGCGGCGCTCGTGCCGGTCGATGTTCATGGTAAGAGCGTTCCGGCCTGCTTCCCATGCTTGCACAAGATTTTTGAGGTCTGTGCCAATGGAGTCATATTGCGCCATTAATTGACTCCCGAGCTCGACTGCATCTTCCGAGTCTTCCAGGCTCCTGTGAGATTCCTCGCGAAGAATTTGCATTTTTGCCTGCAACCCACGAATACCTTGCGATAAGCCAGTCAGCTTGCGCACAGAATTACGGATCCGCTCCCGATGCGGTGTAGGCTGTATCTTCAGTGGAGACGGCAATGGTTGGTCTTCCTCCTGGACGATGCGATTAAACTTCTCAGTCCATTCACCGGCCGTGGCGGCTAGGATCACCATGGAATCCACAACAACGGTCCACCTGGCGAAATCAGGTTTTCCACCATCCGCTTCCAAGGCAAGTAGTGAGCACAGATATACGCGGCGTAGGGTAGAAAGACGATACTGCAGCACACGGAGTGCTTTCAAGGTCTCATTGTCTTCAAACTCGGACTGGTTGTATCCCTGACCCGCGTCTTGCAAATCCGGATTACTGACATCGTATACGTCAAGGTATCTCTCCAAGTCGTCGTCTTGAATTAGCTGCTTCAGCACCCCACTCTGTTCCAGAAGCTTGGGTATGGTCTCGGCGTATGCGGCATGTAGCGTTTTACGTAGTCGGTGGCAGCGACGAGCTTGGCCCTTCTCTTCGAGCCGCGAAATAGGGGGTAAGGGACTGCTTCTGCAAAGGGATCAGTGAGTTGCATACGAGTTTAGGCAGGAGGTTTACACACAACCGGTAACCGCGAGAGACAAGCTCGACTTCTTGTATAAGCGCTAGAGCAGCCGAGGTGGAGGTCTCGAAGGCTTGGAGATTTGTGACCAGGGCAGATGCACCTTCGACGGCTTGCTGACGGAGGTACTGCAGCCACTGCCGGCGCACGAAGGTGTAGCAGGCAGTGGCAACTGCAGCAAACACAGCTGCAACAAGGGCGAGGCGACTCCAACTAAAGCCGGATGCGCGCTTTCGCGACCAATGTATCAGCCAGACCAAGGTGAAGGCAGTCGCGCCAGTGAGAGCAGCGCCGGTCACATTGATAGTGGCGACCTGGAACTCGTTGAGTGGGCCGGCAGGCGAGAAATGAGGGGCAGCTGTGGCGCGTAGGCGCTCGGGTTCGTTGAGCAGCTGGGAGGCAACGATGAGGTAGCGGAAGTGCTCGAGGAATCGCTGGTTGTCGGCGCGGCCGAGACGTGAGTTGACTGCCCTCTGGGGGTGTGTCAGCGGGGGTAGAGGAGATTAAAGGGCACACCATACCGAACAGGCGCTGTGGATGCGGGCAATGGACGCTTGGTGGCCGACGTTCACCCGCAGCGGCTGCGGTAGCCTGTTGCGTATGCGTGACTGTAACGTCGACGGGCCTCGAGGCGCAAAGCTGACTTGGGCGTGCGTGGGGGAGCTCGGGGGAGAGGACGATGCGACGGAGCCATGACCTTGGCCTGGCATGACTGTCAATTCGGGTGATTTATAATAGTGGCGGGACGGGAAGCTGCAGACCTTCCAGGTACTCGGCCAGCGGCGAGTCTTCAACAACGAGCTCCATCAGCGCATGGCGCAACCCCACGGGTGGCTGTCTGCGGAATGGGGGATGCGCTTGTGTGGGCCCCTCTTTGTGTTCGGAAGGCACGCGGAACGGTCCGGGAAGGCTCGAAGGTGCTTTCAGATACAGCAAATATGTGGTGGTGGTGAGCACTTGGGGCGAGGTGGGTAGCAATCAATGGCAGTCTTGACACGGTAGTGATAGGGGAGATCGCGGGTAACTCTGGGGCAGGGTGCAACAGTTCGGGGTAGCGTGCGCGTTGCCCGGAAGTTTGATTGGGCGCAATCAAACTAGCCGTGAACGTGCCACTCCTCCTCCGAGCGCCGCCGCCGGTGGACCCGACGTCACTTTTGGTTTCGCATCGCTCTCTTACTTTTGCCGAACCTTTGACAGCAACTTTTCTGCGCAAGCATACCCGGTCGACGTCAGTCAGCCATCGCCGCCATGCGCGTGGGGCTTCTCCAGATATCCCGTCTTGGCGTACGCCTCTTTCCTGGCCACCCACGCTAGCATTTGTAAAACCAGAATAGCCTCGAGCACAGAGCCCTATGGAAGCTTCCAAGTCGTTAGACCTGCTGTAGGGATTACGTATAACCCCTAGTATACTACATACGTTCGGCACCCGCAAAACCGTCGCGACAGGATTCGGGTAGCTACATTTTGTTAATGCCGTCCTGACAAAGCATTGCCAGCTTCGGGTGTCAAAGTAACCACGAACACGAAGCTCCCACTTCACTCCATACAATTTCTTTCTGGCCCAACCGGGCCGTCCAGAGTCTCTCTCTCAGGGCATTCTTGCGTAATCAACTTTCGGCGTCTACAGCGTTCCAAATGACTGCATGGGTCCGCATTCTAAGCGATGCATATTCGCTAATGCGGAATCAAATTCGTCTATCGTATTCATTGCACTGGAACTGGAGCCTCGAACGGCTTAGAGGCTGACAGCGGCTCAGCGGCCGATCCATGCAGCCCTATCATGTCTACCTAGTAGGTAAGCAGCGACTACAGGCACCGGCACCGGCACCCCGGACGATTAGTAAAACGCCAGTACACCTGTTCGTCTAAGATATGCATCGTTGTGTTCATCATCGCGAAACTTCTCCGAGCTATACCAAAGTGTAGATGCAGGGTCCCGAAATGGGTGTACACCATGGCGCCAGATAACACTAGACTACCAGCAGCACTAAGGGTCCAAACTACGTGATAGATATTTCCCTGGGGTCGGGTCCGATGACACCTGCCTTTCCTCCCTACAATAATAAACACATACTACCTGGAGTAGGAGCTGAGTATCCTAACATTCTGGTGCATGTAAAAAATTCCTCGCGCATGCTAATGGCACTCTACGTGGAGGGGTCTTATCCTCGCTCCGTGCATTCCGTGTCCATACGAACAATGCATTTTAGCACCGTCTCTGACTGGACTACGGCAGGCACACTCCTGTTCTTGCCACAAGCCGTGCACAAATATCTAGGCCTATTATCTCAGCCACCTCTTTGATGCTACCTTACTACTTTCATCTTGTCCCCTGGCCGTCTGCATGGACCTACATCTGTCCTCATTCATCAAAATACCTTGTTTATGAGGCTGTCGTAGATCGTATCTTCAGCTGAACGCCCTTGGTATTTTCCTTGATTCTATCCATTTATATATCAGCTGTTCGTCTCACCGAACCCAGCCTTCTGGTTCACTGCCCTTCTCACACTCCTTCACACTGTTTGTTGTCTTTTACTTCGGGTTTGCCTTGTAGTTCTCTGCATGTCCCTACCAATTCTGGCTATATTGCTGTTTCTCATCCCCATTATTCGTTGCTCCTAAACTATCTTGTTCATCGTCGATCCAAATGGATACGTTAGACGGAAACGCAGTCAGGACACTCATGTCTACTGTTGATCACATTACAACAGCTTTCAATACCAACCACGACAGTTGGAGAGATCATCTGCACGCCATTCGAAACGTCACTGGAGTCTTGGAGTTCGGTGATACCACTCCGGATGAGGATAGAAGGAGCTGGCAATTGCCACTCATCACTATATTCCAACGCGTGGCCTTCGCCGATGCCGACTCAGGGGGCGTCCTTGACATCGCCAATTGGTGCCTAAAGCAAGCCGTGACGCTTCTTCAGGTATATCCAAACGATGTGGATCTACTCACCGGTACAAGCTGACATTTGGTCTTACTGAACGCGTACTTACAGTGAACAGTGATCGGTCGAAATTGGCTACTCCGGGCTCAGAAGTCCCTGGCAAGGATTCACCACTCCGAACAAAGCTCGATTAGCAGTGGAGGAAGTCCGTCCGTCCATTTGTCAAGCAGTGAAGAAAACAGACGCATGATCAGGGGAAACGTGGAAGCTGAAAGCCGATTGCATACGGCTGACTATGTAGAAGCGCGTGGAATCTTATTGCCAGCAGTCGAGTATCTAAGACGCGCAGTGGAAATGGCTCGCACGCAGGATAAGTTGACAGGCGATTTGCTATCCCTTGTGAGTAGCCATGTTTTCCCATACAATCTAATTCACCCTACTGACGTAAGCTTGCTAGGCCGCCGAAGCATGCATGAGTCTAGGCAACGTATCGTCGTCGCGAATGAACAGTCAGTACTTTCAACAAGCACTTGCACTGTTACGAGTCGCGAACGAGTTACCTCACTACGTTCTGCCAATCCATCTGCAGAAGTAAGTTCGATTGGACATAACTATATCATGTGGCTAATAAACTTAAGTTACCTCGAAGATTACGGCAATCTGATGGAGGGTCTCGACTGATACTGCCAGACGCCGCTGATACGTGCATGTGCTTGATCTGATAGCCAAAGGCCTGGTGCCCTCGTAGCTAGATTGAAATAGCAAAATTTACACCAATCTCATCTCATAACCTCAATGTACTATAAAATGAGACAAAGTCCGATCGGAATTCCGCTCACAGTTACTTCTGCCAAGAATCGCTTCTGCATTGGCAAGGTTCTACATCAACTTAATGTACTTCTTTTGATCATTTATGGTATGATCGACTTTAATGTTTAACGCGATTTTGTAAAACTCCTACTGAATACCTCGTAAAGATTACATCTAGGCTGTAACGTGTTGACCACACACCTGCATGGCCCGTTCCGCACGTTCCGCATGTTCCGCAATTCGTACACCTTTCCACCCTAGTCAGTTGCGCAGCCTTGCGCCCGTATCGGCTTTAACATACATAGCAATGCAGCTGCGTCTGCGCGAATAACCCGATCACTAATTGGGGCGAGGCCGAGCGATGACTACTATGGTCCGTGCGCTCCTGCGAGCCGGTGAATCTCACGCCCGACGGTGCGAACGTCAACAACAGTCGGTGTCAACGTTCACCCACACGAGTCGCTACCCACGCAGACGCCACACAGCCAAGTCCCAGCGGCCGAACACTCTTCCTCGCGCATCCGGCCTGACCACTACACTGGGATCGACGAGGCCAGCGTCCGACCCAGCCCGTGTTCCTCCATCCCCGCAGTAGCGTCGGCGTAGTAAATCGAGAGCGCATCTGTAGCAGTAGTCGTAGTCACCTAGACCGCCGCACAACCCCGAAACCAATTTCACCATGTCTACGGCCGAGGAGCGGGAGTTGACCATCAACCCCATCGTTGTCACCAGCGTGCAGCACAACACCCAGGTACGTCAGGGCTACCCACGAGCTAGACGCATGCGCCTTGTAACGCATACGGCCCTTTCCCCAAGTGTATCATTCTGACAGTTGCCACCAGGTAGTCTCGAACATTCGCAATCTGACCGCATCCCTCTTCGGCGTCGCCGCAGGAACCCTTGGCCTCGAGTCATATCCAGGCTTCATCTTCTACCTCGTTGGGTCTCTCATCGTATCAGCGTTGATATTTGCGATGCGCACTGACGGCAAGCCTGGCGACTACTTTCACCGCCCACTGGGAGACATGTGGGGCGGGGATGTATTCAACGGGTTGAGCAGCTTCGTGCTGACGTGGACCTTGTTCTATGGGCTTGTGAGGGCATGAAGAGAGTACCTTGGTTGGTTGGGTCATATAAAAGAGCGTGGGGTGAACTGGCTTGTAGAGCTGGTGGTGATGTGCGGGTCATGCATGCGAGAGGGCACTGCCACGGGCCACGCGGACGCAATCGGGGCATATTGCATTAGAGAGCTACGGCAAGGCACTATCGGGATCTCTACCAGCGGCTTCAGCATGGATTCAATGGAATAGGCGAAGACCGAGTCGAGATGGCACCTGGGATCTCTTTACCCTGTTCAGTGGTTCAGGTTGCGTGAGCTCCTGCCGGATGCAGCCGTAGTAGAGTTAGGTCTTGATGCCCACTGTAACGGAGATGATACCCCTGAATTTGGGTTGCAACTGCTCGATTCCCTGTGAGAATTGGGAAGAACATTTTCATGTGTGGCTTCCTCCTAGTGGTTCAACTGATCGCTCGGACGGAGAGGGATCCTTTTGGGGTCTTAAAATGCATATATACAAGGTTTCTCTAACTTGTTCTTCATTCCTATTGTTTCGTGGGCGCTCTTGACTCTTCAGCAGCCATGCCAATTCCAGGATTATCAGTCTTTCTCTTGATATAATGTAATGTTAAACTTGAACTCATTTGATCGATCCAGATTTTGCATACACCAATCTATCATGACCTAGAGCGAATATATCATTAGATCATCCAAATCCGTATGCACATAACGATATGCTTGACTGGTGGCAGGCGGTGCCCAGGTGCCCAGGTGCAGGTGGCTAGCATGCCACGTGAGTGGGGGCTTTGTGGTCCAAGCTTAATTGCTTCGCGCTTGAACGCGTCGAGCGCGTCGCTACACACGACTTTGCCCAAACCTTCTCTCACAGCCTCACACAACACACTTACACCACGCCACGACCTCACGTTCCCGCTCCACCACCCCCTTTCCGCTTTTTAACCCCACTACACACAAATCAACTCATCAGTGAGTATTAAGTCTGCACAGCAAAAATGATTCCGACGTTTCTGACCGTCTGCAGTGCTCGAGGCACGCTTAGCTCAGGCCAGCCTGTTCAAGAAGGTGGTCGACGCTGTTAAGGATCTTGTGCAGGATTGCAACTTCGACTGCAATGACTCCGGTATCGCCCTGCAGGCCATGGACAACTCGCACGTTGCCTTGGTCTCGATGATGCTCGTAACCGGCGCTTTCGAGGGTTTCCGCTGCGATCGCAACATCTCGCTCGGTATCAACTTGGGCTCTCTGACAAAGGTCCTCCGCGCAGCTGGACCAGAGGATATTCTCACTATCAAAGCAGAGGACGCACCAAATGTCGTCAACCTCACTTTCGAAACAACCAACCAGGATAGGATCAGCGAGTACGACATCAAGCTCATGGACATTGACCAGGAGCACTTGGGCATCCCTGATACGGAATATTCTGCTTCTATCAAAATGCCTGCTGCCGAGTTCCAGCGCATCGTCCGCGACCTTAGCGCACTGTCAGAGTCAGGTACGGCCACATGCTGCGCCAACCATACTAAGCTAATGTGTAAATAGTTGCGATCGAGTGCTCCAAAGACGGTGTCCTGTTCAGCTGCACGGGTGATATTGGCTCTGGGTCGGTTCATCTGCGAAGCAGCTCTGATGTAGAGAAGCCAGAGAACAGTGTCTCAATCGAGATGACCGAGCCTGTTTCCCTGACTTTCTCGCTCAAGTATCTCGTCAACTTCTGCAAGGCGAGCGGACTCAGCTCAGACGTCAACCTCAAGCTTTCCGCTGAGGTGCCGCTGCTGGTCGAATATCCTTTGGTGGATGGCAATAGCTACTTGCGATTCTACCTCGCCCCCAAGGTCAGTTCAAATGCACGTTTGGATGCTTGTAGAGTCATGCTAATGTGCGCAGATTGGCGACGACGAGTGAGCGATGCAACGATTCTTGCGATACGAGATATACGACTCCGATGTTGGACACGGATATGGCAGTGTACAGCCTTAGCACGCATGAGAAGCGCGCGTTGATGTCGCTGCAATTTTGAAATTACTCGGGATACCGCAGGCGTGGCATAGCCTGTCCCATGGTGCCGGTGCTAGTACCCATTACCCCGCCGACGTCAGCGCATCCGGCAACCAGATAGCAAAAAAATCAATAATATACACCTCATCACACAATTTTCTGCTCGCACCTCATCATCTTGTTGAATTTATAATACACATCGTTTTTGGCTCGCGACATGGCTTCTGACGCGTTAATACCAGAAACACGCGTTCTCGCGATCGCCAGCCATGTAAGAGTCACACGCGTCGGCATCGCGAAAGCTGCTTTGACTGACACTGGATAGGTAGTCCACGGGTAAGAAAGCCTGCGAGACAATGGTAGCGCATACGGCTAATTGTGCTGAAGTTATGTCGGCAACAAAATGGCGACTTCAGTGTTGCAATCGCTGGGTTGCGACGTTTCTGCTATTAATACCGTTCACTACAGTACGTATCCCGCCTCGTTTCTACTCTCTGATTCTGCGAGCAAGAACTAATCAACATTCCAGGTAATCACACGGCATACAAGCAGGTCAAAGGCACCAAAACGTCCCCTGACGAGATCCTCGAGCTCTACGAAGGCTTACGGCAATCGAACTTGAACAATTTCGATGTTCTATCGACCGGATACATGCCCAGTGCTGCATGTGTGCAGGCTATTGGGAAAATCGGGCGAGATATCAAGTTCAATGCTGGGACGAAACCAGGAAGCTTCTTCTGGGGTGAGTTGTGGTCACACGAGCTCTTCCTCTCTAGGGCGCTTTATACAGCGAGCGAAGGACAATACCTGTCTAAACTCCAAATACCTTGCATACCTGGCCTCTATTGGTCACGGATACTTGCTAACAGCTGGCAGTATTGGACCCAGTGATGGGCGACAACGGGAAACTTTACATCCCTGAAGACGAGGTTCCAGAATACAAAACTCTTCTTCGGGACGCGGATCTCATCCTTCCCAACCAGTTTGAAGCTGAGTGTGTAATCCTACAGCCCACGGATTATTCAGGAGTCTAACCCGGTGCCTCAGGACATTATCGGACACGACCATAACCGACCTCAATTCGCTTGCGACTGCGATACAGATTTTACATCAAACATACCAAGTTCCGCACGTAATCATCACTTCACTCCGCTTAACTCGCGATAACCGTACGGTCTCATCTCGCATACCTTCACGAACACCTTCGAAAGCTACCTCTGCAAACGTTTCAGGCCATCCATCCCCGACCGAATCACCGAACCTCGACCCCACCAAAATACACCCAGCCTCAGTATCCTCGCAAGACATCGCCGGTGGAAAATCAGACCCAAAGACATCGCATCTGGCAGCAGCTCCCAGTCACTTAGAAACCGGAACACCCACACCAGCAGAACCCCAAGACGAAGAAATCAAAAACATCACCATCATCGGCTCAACCGCAACCTCCGACTTCAAGCCCCGCCTCTTCCGCATAGACACCCCGGAACTCCCCTCTTCTTCTCGGGAACAGGCGACATGTTCGCCGCGCTCACCATACCCCGCCTCATCGAAGCCGTCCACGCCTCCTCCCACCCCGACATCGACCTCACCACGAAACCCAGCTGGCGGTCTCCAGACGACGTCCCCGCCGACGAGCTGCCGCTCGCCAAGGCGTGCCAGAAGGTGCTCGCGAGCATGCAGAGCATACTAAATAAGACGACGGTGACGTGTCAGGAGAAGATGAAGGCGTACGATGCGCGGGCGGAGAAGGAGGGTGTGGGAAGGGAGAGGAGGCGGAGGAGGAGAGGGTGAAGAGGAGGCATTTGGCGCTGATGGAGGCGAGTGAGGTGGTGGCGCCGAGGTTTATTGGGGATTTGGTGGATCCGCCGGATGTGGAGAGGTTCAGGCCGAGGGTGGTGGAGGGGGCAAGTAGGTTGGGTGTGAGTGGGAAAGGGTGGGTGGAATGTATTAGATACCATGGTGTGAGAAGATAGGTTGGGCAAATGGGTAGAATTTATTTAAGCACCTCTTATTCGCTGGCGACTTTTGAGACGAGTTCTATATCCCATTGACAGAGGCACACGCTGGCATGGGTTCGCGGGCCAATCATGGTGATTTTGCGGATGAACGGTCGTGGATATGAGAACTGCTCTAAGGATCGTGGGATGATAGCAACGGGCGTGTCAATGCAGAGGAGCTGGGAGGTGGGGTGCAACATGTACATTAGAATTGATAAGACGATGTGATCATTTGATTAAAATCCTGGTGTTAAAGCTGAGCAATGCCTGTGGATTGATTGAATCTTTCGCCTGCTCTCCACAATCCATAGGCGGAGTACGAACATAATCATAGATGATTTCATTTAACGTTTTTGTATTGTGGCATGGTTCAAGAAAGACGCTACAATTGCAACTGGAGTCCAAGTCGTTCCGTTTCCCCGTGTCGATGTTCGATTTCTATAACCACACCCTAACGCCTGACCGTCTCCTCCGATATCCCAGAAGCATTGCAAAATCATACCCATTTACCTTGATATAATTTATACGGTCCAAACTAAGCACCGTTGGCAGCGGCCGGAGCTGCGCCACCAAAACCACCAGTGCTTCCAAAGCCTCCTGCGCCCCGTACACTCTCCTCCAGCTTATCGACCACGACAACTGCCGGCATGACGATCTGCAACATGGTTAATATTTCGAGCTCCTACCATCGAAGCCAAGACACAAACATACCTTCTCAACAATCAACTGGGCAATCCGATCGCCCACCTTGATCTCGAAATCGGTCTCGCTCAGGTTCGCCAAGATGACTCCGACCTGACCGCGGTAATCCGCATCAATGACACCCGCCATGGTATCAATGCCATGTTTAGCGGCGAGCCCAGAGCGCGGAGCCACACGCCCATAGGTTCCTGCCGGCACCGCAATCGAGATGTCCGTGTCGACACGCGCCCGTCCTCGCGCGGGGATCACGACGTCGCGAGCAGAGTAGAGATCATGGCCGGCAGCAAAGGCACTTCCCTTGGTGGGTGCGCGCGCCTTGTCGCTGAGGAGCTGGACTTGCAGGGCTTGCTCGGTGGCAGCGGCAGCAGCGATGCTGGGGGCGATTGGGGCAGGCGGCTGGAGAGACATGGCTAGGGGCGTGGGTGTTGATGTGCCTACGCAATTAGCACATCTTTCAATGGCATTGTCTTTCCCCAGAGCGCTGATTATGGGGGGGGCATTGACTTACCGGAATCGGAAGCGCGGGGCAGGGTGGATGGCTGGTTGATTGCGGAGGGCTCAATTACTTTCGTGCGTTTTGGGAGGGGTGAAGAGGGCAGGGAGGGGGGCTCGTGGGTTGGTGCGGGCGTGGCAGACATTCTGGGCGTGGTTGTGCTGGAAGGCGGTGAGTGTGAGTGAAGATTGGAGTTTGGGCGTGCTGGGTGGGGCAGAGGGACGCGTCGCGCGTTTAGACGTGATGATTGGTTGCAAAGAGGATGAGAGGGTATCTGCTGCTGAAGACGTCTGAAGAATGTTAATTGCATTAATTGAAAATAGAATGATCTGATTAGTTGTTGAAGTATCAAAGTTGTGTATTACTGAAGAGAAAGTGGTGTCCCGTCGTGACTGCCAAGTTTCGCAGAAGAGAACACAAGCTAAAATTTGGGCAGACTGGTGAATCATGATTCCACACCAACAACACCATTTTGACGAGAGAAACAAGAAAAAAGGAGGAAGCAATTCAAAGAAGGCATGCATTTCCTTGTGTATTTCCTGATGCCCATTGGCGCCGCCATATCCCAGTTGGCATGTGTGGACGAACGAGCAGACCCTTGGACAGAAATGCCCTACAATCAACCCCTTATAGTTTTTTCTCCACGGCAAAAAATCCGGAGATTACCATCATGATCTACGACGAGTGACATCGGTGGCTACCGGTACAACGCTTCTGCAGCCTTCCCGCCGCATCAAGCCATATTGCCCAGCAACTCGTGCCTTGGCTTACACTTGATTCCAGTATATTGGGACCTGGGCATCCAGCAACATGGGATGTAGGTAAGCACCTCGCGATCTCCACGTTCCGGCCAGCAAAAATTGTTCTAGAAGGACTTTCACCCCCGGTTTTGCCGCTGTTCGCCGGCCTGGAGATTGACCCCGTGGAGGACGTGGCCTCCGCGTTCAATGTTCTGGCTCTCATTTTACTCCAGGCAAATTTAGCACTCGATCCACACGTCAAACTGCCGGACCCTGTTACCGCCGAGGTCTGCACGTGCGTCTGGTCGCGTGACGGTCAGGATTCTGTGTTGCGGCTCTGCGGTTCCCCACTCTCAGCAGAGCCTCAACGCCGAGGAAGCGCCTAGCGTTTGATTTTGCATGCATTCCGGCCAATCTGTGCCGCTGCATCTTGTTGGTGCTGATTCGAGGGCCACATGGATCCACCGGCCCGACTTCTCTGGGCTCTTGGCCAATGCTTCGATAGCTTGCTACGATGGCTAAGATCGCATAAGCAGACTCTCGCCATGCCCATGGGCATCCGGCTGGAGGCGGAGTAGACCCCGCCGTCAGTCCAACCTCCAACGCTAGCAAGTCGAGACGCTGCCGCTCGTCTCCTGCCCCGCCATGGGCATTATTTGCCAGTTAAGCGATTCTTCTGCAAGTTTACAAGCTACCGTGGCCGGGCCGTTCTAGAATGGAGAGTTGCGTGGTCTCGAGAACCGAATGCTGAGAGGCGTCACCTGTTGTGCTACACGGACAATGTAGGACTGAGCAGCCAGAGTGGACACTGCTTCGGCTTTGCCCGAAACTTGAGCGTGGCATCATTGAGAACGGTGAAGCTCCTGATACCCAATGGCAGCCCTCTACCAGCACCAAAAGACCCGCACAAAGAACAGCTTTGCCGTCAAGACCGCCAATCGCAGTGGAAAGCCTAGACAAATCTAGCAAGCTCATCCCCGCAGTCAACATATTCTGCACGCTAAGCAACGACAAGAGATGGTCTCCGAGCTTGATGCCGCCACAGCCTTCGCTTGTCCAGTCTCACGGGTCCACTGGCAATCCAGTCGTCATCGCGGACGATGACGAGGGCAGGGGCAATGCCTCGATTCCGCAATTTCAGCGTCGCATACGTACAATGCATTCATCCATTCCGAAGGATCTGCCGGGAACAGCAAGTCTGATGCCCCTCCAGCATTGCAATTGAAGCCCCGCAATGGGGCTCTAAGACACCCGGGGTATACACTCCGTAATACGGTGAGACGCATCGACCCAGGGCTCCCATGGAGTGGTCCAGCTCCCCGCGCTAGTAATGCACTAGGTGCACGTCTCCCCGTCCGTTCATGTGGCTACTGTTTGGAGTCGTCCAGTCCTGGGCCTAGCGCCGTCTCCCCAGCAGTCGAGCCTCGGAGGGTTTGTCGCCCATGGGCCTCCATACTCTGCAGGGGCGGGGAGCACGTTGGACTACTTAAAGGTCATGACGCTCCCTCGATATGTTGTCCATCATCACTTCGAGCATCTCAATCTCTCAGCCTCTTGTGGCTCACCATCGTTCCATCAATCATTCTCTGCAATTGTTCTCGAGTCTGATTAGCAAAGATGGGTCTTCTAATCCAGAAGCCCGAGGGCTCTGCTGGCTCAGCATTGCCTGCTATCCTCGTTGGATTGTTCGTTGCTTTTGGCGGTGTCCTCTATGGGTATGTCGCATGTTCCGGTGTCACTTTGTTCTCATCTGACCTCCATTAGTTATGATACGGGTACCATTGGCGGCATCTTGGGCATGCCATACTGGCGCAACCAGTTCTCTACCGGCTACAAAAATAAGACCGATGGCGAGCCAGACGTAACATCAGCTCAGACTTCTGAAATCGTCTCTATTCTATCTGCTGGTACATTCTTCGGAGCCTTGACTGCTGCTCCTGTTGCAGACGCTCTTGGTCGCCGACTTGGTCTCGTTGTCTCCTGCATTGTCTTCTGCCTCGGAGTCATTCTGCAAACTGCAGCCACAGCTATCCCCATGTTTGTCGCTGGACGTTTCTTCGCAGGTTACGGTGTGGGCATGATCTCTGCTACCATCCCGCTTTACCAGTCTGAAACCAGTCCCAAGTGGATCCGTGGTGCGATTGTTGGTTGCTACCAACTCGCTATTACTATCGGTCTTTTGCTTGCTGCTATCGTTGACAACGCGACAAAGAACCGCGACGACTCAGGATCTTACAGAATCCCTATTGCCGTGCAATTCGCATGGGCTCTTGTCATCTTTATCGGCTGCATCTTTCTCCCCGAGACTCCGCGCTGGTACATCAAGAAGGGTCAGCCCGAAAAGGCTGCCAGGTCTCTATCGAAGCTCAGAAGACTCGATGTTGAGCACCCTGCCCTTTTGGAGGAGTTGGCTGAAATCACTGCAAACCACGAATACGAGCTTTCTTTGGGCAAGGCTACCTACGTCGACTGCTTCAAGGGCATCCTTGGATGGCGATTGCTCACTGGTTGCCTGCTCCAGTCTCTTCAGCAGCTTACTGGTGTCAACTTCATTTTCTACTACGGCACCAAGTTCTTCCAGAATGCTGGCTTCACCAACCCCTTCATCATTTCTATGATCACCTCCGCCATCAACGTTGCTTCTACCTTCCCTGGTCTGTACATGGTCGAGAAGTGGGGTCGCCGTAACCTCTTGCTCTTCGGTGCTATCGGTATGGCCGTCTGCCAGTTCATCGTCGCCATCACTGGCACAGTCGTCGGAACCCACAACCAGGCTGCCCAGAACTCCATGGTCGCCTTCGTCTGCATCTACATCTTCTTCTTCGCATGCTCATGGGGACCCGTCGCCTGGGTCGTCACTGGCGAGCTCTTCCCGCTCAAGGTGCGCGCCAAGTCGCTCTCCATGACCACTGCCTCCAACTGGCTCCTTAACTGGGCCATCGGATAGTAAGTTACATACTCTGAACGCATCTTTGAACATTTTCTAACAACTTTCTAGTGCTACTCCTTACATGGTGGACCCCGGCCCAGGCAACGCCAACCTTGGCGCAAAGGTCTTCTTCATCTGGGGTGGTTTCTGCTTCGTCTGCATCTTCTTCGTCTGGAGCATGATCTACGAGACCAAGGGTCTTGCCCTCGAGCAAGTCGACGAGCTCTACGCCAAGGTCCCCCACGCATGGCAATCCCAGGGTTTCGTGCCCACTGTCTCCTTCCAGGACGTCCAGGACATCCAGGCCGACAACAGGCACATGTCCCTTGCGGATGTCGAGCAAGAGGCTACCCGCAAGAGGAGCGTCCAGTACAACGAGGGTGCTCCCCTTCCGGAGAAGACCTTGGCCTAGGCGCGAGAAATGCCATCTCTTTACTCTTTCTTGTATATAAATATCCTTTTCCTTGGGCTTTAAGGGACGTGATTGGGAGGGAAGACGACCTTTCATTATTATATGCTTATGTGCATGACGAATATTATGAATCCCATTTCTGAAACTTCACCTATTATTTTTCTTCCCGTGTGACAAGCTCTGTATATGTGTATCTTCTGAAGTAATTTCATTGGTTGGGAGTCGTGCCGTCGAGCTTCTGCGACATGCACTCGATCGGTATATCGGTATGGTGTACGCCCACGCTAATGCATGCGGTGGTAAGATCTCAGATGTTGTGTAAGTAAAGACATGGTTATTATAGCCGCAGTTGGCAGGGATGCACCCGCGCATTAGCCTGAGCCTTAAATGACGACTTGAGCGATTAAGGTTCCCCACCATGGGTGCCAGATCGTAGTGTAACCTTGTTTCCCGTGGTACATGTAAACTCTAAGTCTACGGGAATATTTATAGAAACAGTTCATCTGGAATGCTGCGGGGAGAGGGTGTTGTGATTCGTACCATGAGTGGGCATGTTCAGGGGTGGGTAGGTCGAGTATGTGAGCCATAGTTAGAAATCGTAGATGGGCCTCGAACATCTCGATCCACCGGGTACTTTGGTAACCATTCTACCGTTCGTTTATGCAGGAAACGCTTCATGTAGCGGTTTCAGACTGGATACTTTCATCTGTCAAGCTGAGGGTATTAGGCCATCCAGGCTATCATTCTAATAATAACTCATTAGTTCTACCATCTTCTGCTCTCGATTTCACTGGATATCAAATTCGTGAGATCGCGAATTCTTAATTGGACAGCTCCAATGCACTGAGCTCTGCTTTACATGTGCCCAAAAATGTCTACCACATAGTTCCTAAAACATTCTAGTCACGACTAAATGACAAAGTTTCTCAATAGGTAACGATTGCAAACAAAGCATAGTGAGTCACGCCACGACTGTGGTAGGCACTGTTCTTGTGTCCATGTAAAGAGCATCTTCTATTGTCATTGCCATATCTAGACAAGGTGATGATTTGATTTCACCCAGACCGTCGACAATCAATCCGGCAACTCCTTAATTGACTTTGTAATAAATAACACACAATCACAAGGAGCCCCGACACGGTGGCGTAACCAGTGGTATTTCTTGTATTTGCCCAGCATACGGAGTCTACGTGGCAGTATATATGGCAGCTCATGTATAAGCTGTGGAATTTTGCTTGCTTCCGCCGAACAGTAGTCGTCGTCCAAGTCGTCGATCCCGGTATGGCAATTCCCCGTATACTGGCGAGCCAGTTCCTCGGCACCGGGTCCTGCGAAAAGAACTCGTAGCACACCCCGGTCCTGTTTTGGTTTTTTCTTCATAGCAATGTGGATTTCAAAAAGCGTTGCAAAGAGGTCGAACATCTGTTTCTTCGCAACTTCTCCAGTCTCGTCGTTGGGATCCGTTCCCGCGTAATTTTCGGGACTGTATACCATAACGAGAAGGTCTAATTTCGTTAACTTCAATCCTTCGAGTACCTGATCTACCATAATATGGAAGATTTGCGAAGGTTTCTCGATAAAAGGCTTATCGTCCATAGAGCGCTCCGTGTCTATCTCCTTTGCCTTTTTAACGGTATCTTCCTGAATTTTGGGGCCGATTGACATCATCTGTTCAATGAAACACTGGAGGATGGGCTGTCTACAAAATTTGTCGTCTTTGAAATTCCTATCAAGAATGGCGTTCAGTATATGTTTCGGGGGTTGCAAGGGTCCCCCTTATCCATATTGAAACCACGTATCATCTGCATGTAACGGCGACCCGTCGATATGAGAACGTAGCGGACGATGAATGGACGGGAACCTTAATTCCAGTACACTTTGTCGAGCTCTCGTCCTTCTCCATTCCAGTCATCTGACTCCTTGAGAATGAGAAATTCGCTTGCTGTATCCGATCTGTGTTGCCACTTCCCGAGTGGTGAGTCGTTGATTTCAAATGGATTGATGCATGTACATGCGTTGATACTGTTGCCGCCGTTGTCGAAAGTATCTTTAAATGTGCCGCGTGACATATGGCCTGCACGAGAAGACGGTATCTGGCAATTCGAGAAGAATTGATCTATCCAATTCGATGCAGGGGAAGACTGCTCTGAGCTTTCCATGGCCTGGTCGCTTTCGTCCATTGTCTTGCAAGGATATGAACCAAATGTAAAAGAGATGTCTGAAAAAAGAGAGTGGAATTGTAGGAGATCTTGTTTGGTGAAAGTGTAGGTTGCGAAGAGTTCGAAGATTGATGCATGAGATTTTTGAGATATTTATACCTTTCCCATGTGAGTCTTGAGATAGGTTCCCGTGAATTACACTCTTGAATAAATACAGTCACATTGAGCCGCCAATAAAAGTAGAATACAGCATGACGTGAATTTTTGCGGTTCGGGTGAGCCAAAGAAAATTTCGTCACATGGTCATGATGTGAAGTATGACATTCATAATGAGCAAAGCATTATGGCTCATACTCTCCTCGACTCATGTTTCGCACAAACGAGAGCTCGTTGCACTTTCTCACTCGTACTTGAAAGCAGTTGTGAAGAACGGCTATCAAGGGAGCGCGAGGCCCTCATGTCATGGTGTAAACTTGCAGATTGGAATAATGTTGGCTCACCGAAAGCTTGCTGACAACCAAATGTATAGATGTAAGAATGAGTAGTTAGGAGGAATGAGTCATACACCAATGACTCTGTCTGCTTGTACACTACTTCTGATACTATGAGTCGTCAAGCAGTGTCACCGCACGATCATGTGTTTCGTGAATAATAATTCTGATGCGTCTTTTCCCCCTATCTAACGAGTCCGCTGTGTTTTGGCTTGCCATATGACTACCATCAATATAATTGAGCCAGATCCTTACCACGTCCCAGAAAAGACTGATGACCAAACGGGTTGACTCGAATATTGTAAGATCGGCAAACTAAACATCTTTGTCAATCACCAAATCATTATCCTGGCCGCTACTTAAAAATTCATGTGTTGCGTACTCGCATTTCATTCATATCAGACTACTTGCATTACGTGCAATATACCAATGTCTATCCTGCAGTCAGAGTACTCATAAAAAGTAGCTGCGCACAGCCACTCCGAAACTGCTTTCGCCGCGCTCTTCTCTCCAACTCTCACCGAGCTTAGTTGTACTGCATGTACGTAGCCGTGGAGTTGAACTTTAGGTTGCCCTTGATGACCTTGTCTACAGCGGCCAAGAAGTCCTTTTCGGTCGCCACCTTCCTCCTCGCACGGATGGCAAACATACCCGCCTCGGTCGCAACACTTCGCAGCTCAGCACCGGTACTGTTCGGGCATAACCGGGAAATGAGCTCCCAACGAATGTCGCGCTCGACGCTCATACTCTTTGCGTGGATGCGCAGAATGTTGGCACGGCCCTCCATATCTGGAAGCGAGAACTCAATCTTTCGGTCGATACGGCCAGGACGCATGAGCGCAGGATCAAGAGTCGATGGCCTGTTGGTAGCGAACATGACCTTGATGTTGCCACGGGAATCGAAACCGTCGAGCTGGGTGATGAGCTCCAACATGGTTCTCTGGACTTCATTGTCGCCTCCCGCACCATCGTCAAAACGAGCTCCTCCTATGGCGTCGACTTCGTCGAAAAATATAATGCAAGCCTTCTTTGTCCGGGCCATCTCGAAGAGCTCGCGCACCATTCTTGCACCCTCACCAACATACTTTTGCACCAACTCAGAACCAATAACTCTTATAAAAGTGGCATCTGTCCGGTTCGCAACGGCTCGCGCGCAGAGTGTCTTTCCGGTTCCGGGAGGGCCGTACAGAAGGGCACCCTTGGGCGGGTCGATACCAAGGTTTACGAAGCGTTCGGGAGAAAGGAGGGGCATTTCGACGACCTCTCGCAACTTCTCGATCTGCTCCTTGCAGCCACCAACGTCGCCATAGGTAACATCGGGCTTGTCCTCGACCGTCATCATAGTGACTGAAGGGTCGATCTTGGGTGGCAGCGGGAGTAGAATCTGGTACTTGTTCCGGTCCACACCTACACGCATGCCCTCTTCAATATCCGTCGGTGACACGCGTTCGCCGAGATTGACGACGAACTTGGCGATCTGCTTAACGTTGATAACATATTTGCTCTTCTCCGGGTCTTTCTCGTCTTGTATTATCTTAGTGCACCGGGCGACCTGGAGAGGCTGTTCTTCCTGCATGCGTTGTCGGTCGGCGGCGATATCCCAGAGATGTGGAGGTGCAAGACCGGTATCCGATTCCTGCCGACTTGTCAGACAGGTCAACTACAGCTCCCTGCGGTGGTTGTTTACCTTCACACCTGTATGCTGTTAGCGGGGTCCAACCATGGAGCGAACTTGGAGTACGTACCAATTTTCTCGTTTATAGTCTGTTGCTTGTCCTTGATTTCCTTCTCGAGCTTCTTCAGCTCAGCGCCATACGGTGCTGCTCCATATGTCTTGAGCACTTGAATGTCCCTGGGGCTCGTTCAGCATCTCCACGTCGCACTGCGACCATCGGCAGGCATTACTCATCGGTCAGAGGTGTGATCTTCTTCTCCTCTATCTCATCGTCGGCGAAGTTCTTCTGGTACTTCTCCCAGCTGGAGCCCGTGGCGGAGGGCATGGTTGCGCTCTGGGCGACGTGCGGCGTCGGCCGTGGAAGCGGAGGTGATGGACGGGAGTAGTCGCGGAGAGGCCGGTGCAGATCCGGCAGCAGCAGGGGCGGTACAAGTGAGGGGAGGCGGCGATGTTGTCGTGGTATGGATGGCGAGTGACTGTTGTAATGCGTGAAGGTAGCTGTCAGAAGGTCGGCGAATCGGCGCTTCGGCCGCACCTCCCGAAGTTTGCCCGCCGCGCGCCTCGAATTTATCGCGTTGACCCCAGAATTAACGAGGCAGCAACGACGCCCAGCACCACTTGCGATACCCTTTTTCGTCCTGTAAATCCCAAATACACACAAAATGGCAGCCCAAGTAGCGTCTGGCGGTGGTGGCGGAAATGCCGCCTTCAAGGTAGAAGCGCCCCTCGAAGCTGTAAAAACATTGACTGACAGCTGCACCAGGACAAGGAGAAGCCTAGAGCTGTGCGCATAGCCAACATCGTTGCTGCAAGAGGTATGGAGAGCTCTGAAATGCGTAAAACCAGCTCAAACTGACCTGTATCCCCAGCTGTGTCCGATGCAATCCGAACCGTACGTTGAGCTATGGAGGGGCGGGGTGAACCAGAACTGACACAACTATAGTCGCTTGGGCCCAAGGGAATGGACAAGATGGTATGCTCCCACCATATGGTACTCGAGTACAAGTATTCATTCGTGTTAGATCCAAACCGGAAAGGGAGAGACCATCATCACCAACGACGGCGCGACCATGCTGAAGCAAATGAGCGTCATGCACCCCTCCGCGAAGATGCTCGTCGACCTCGCACACGCCCAAGACATCGAGGCAGGAGATGGCACCACATCAGTCGTCGTCATAGCAGGCAGTCTATTGGGCGCTGCTGAGCGGTTACTGGCCAAGGGCATCCACCCCACCGTCATCTCAGAAGCCTTCCAGCGCGCTGCCGCACACTCGATTGAGATTCTCACCGACATGTCGATACCCATCTCGTTGAGCGACCGCCCCACTCTGCTAAAGACCGCTACAACCGCGCTATCGTCCAAGATCGTTGCACAGGAGCCTAAGCTGCCCGCCATGGCCGTCGACTCGGTGCTCAAGGTCATCGACCCCAAGACTGCCGACAACGTAGACTTGAAGAACATCAGGATAATCAAGAAGCCAGGCGGCACTATCGAAGACAGTGAAATGACGGACGGTTTGGTCCTGCACCAGCCTGTAGTCAAGAGCGCCGGAGGCCCAACAATAAAAGAGAAGGCAAGGATCGGTCTGATACAGTTCCAGCTTAGCCCTCCCAAGCCAGACATGGAGAACCAGATTGTTGTCAACGACTACAGGCAGATGGACAAGATCCTCAAGGAGGAGCGGACATATTTGCTCAACATGGTCAAGAAGATCCAGAAAGCCAAGTGCAATGTGCTCTTTATCCAGAAATCTATCCTCCGCGACGCAGTCAACGATCTCAGCTTGCACTTCTTGTCCAAGCTCAAGATCCTTGTCGTCAAGGACGTCGAGCGAGAGGAGATCGAGTTCATTTGCAAGGTTAGTATCCTGATACATGCACTTCGTTCCATATTGACTAGGCGTAGAGCACTGGCTGCAAGCCCATCGCCGACATCGATTCATTCACAGAAGACAAGCTCGGCTCCGCCGATCTCGTCGAGGAAGTTCAAGCCTCGGGAGCACGGTACGTTAAGGTATCTGGTGTCAAGGCTGCTTCGTCGACCGTGTCTATCGTTTGCCGGGGTGCAAATTCCTTGATCTTGGAGGAGACTGAGCGCTCGCTGCACGATGCGCATTGCGCTATCCGCTCGCTTGTCAAGAAGAAGGCTCTCCTCGCAGGTGGAGGTGCTCCTGAAACCGAGATCGCACACCGACTTGCCATCAAGGCACGTGAGCTCACAGGCACCGAGGCTATCTGCTGGAAAGCATTTGCGGATGCCATGGAGGTCATCCCTACCACATTGGCAGAGAATGCCGGTCTGAACAGCATCAAGGTTGTGACAGAGCTGAGGCACCGTCACGCACAAGACCAGAGGAATGCGGGTGTCAGTATCAAGAGCGGAGGCGTGAAGAACGACATCGCCGAGGAGAACGTGCTGCAGCCACTGCTGGTGAGCACCAGCGCTATCGAGTTGGCAGCCGAGACGGTCAAAATGATTCTAAGAATCGACGACATTGCTCTTTCGAGGTAAACGCACCGCGTACGGTCACATGTATAGACTAGCGTTGAATCTTAAAAATACCACAAGAGTAATGAGACGACATTGATGGAAACCAATATCTCGCGTTTATGATTCCGATAATCAACCTGAAGCAGAACCGGAAGCTTCGGGGTCGCCTTCAGAGACCAACTAAGCTGACGTTTGAAGGGGTTATATGACGATCTTATCAACCCATAGACTACTGTCACCGCTCTTCTTGTCATCCCTATAGCCTGAATGTCTGTGGTGGCGAGAGCAATTTGTCGACGTGATAAATGCAGCATTGATTAAACTGCTTTCACAATAGCCACGGGGGCCGCAGCCTATACTTTCTCACTACCCTTTGACGATGGTGCTCATTCCTGTTCTGGTCACGTCACACCCCATCACACGGCATGTCATAGCCATCCTATACATAAGATGTATTGAATTGAGTCATGTTGCAATAGCCATTCACCTGTCGAAGTACCCAGGTAAGACTCTCCACCCCAGACAGACTCGATATCTTCGAAACAACAGTTTTACAGACCAACTTGCCGACTCACCGTACAAGCCCTGCCCTGTCCACACACCTATCCCACCAATCCACCGCATCGTAAACACATGCCCAGCCTCTCAAATGCGCCACAACTACCGTAGCAAAATTCCATTCGGCTAGCCCTCGATCCGTGCACTGCTAAACACTCATCCATCGACCACCATGGACGACCCATGGACTACCCATGCTACCACCCATGCGGAACGCAGGCACACCCGCCCCTTAGCGCAGAACCTTCGACGATGTCGCGCATGCGCACCATCCTCCACTGCAGCGCAAACACACCGCCCCGGCGACCAGGCATCGAAACACCGGCTACATTTTTACTCCATTTTTTCCATCTGGTACCTTCCAGGCATCCGTCTCTTGGTCCCCGTACAATGTGGATTGCCATAGCCGCTCTATGCGCTGTGCTGTCGCGATGCGATGCGCCCGGGACGGCGCGTCAGAGGCCCTCGCTCAGCGGGACATGCCGCCGAGCGCCTCCATGACCATGACTCTGTCCCCGGGACTAGGTACGCTGCGCCGCCGAGGGGGAGGTATAAATCCGCCGTGCAGTGCGATGCGGGCCGCGTCTAGGTAGGGTTGACTCGCGCGGCGTATGTACCATGACCACAGACACACGTGTGAGTGCAACCACGCAGCAAGCAACCTGCATGCATCGTCGAATGTTATCGATCGCCTCGTGAAAAAGAACACACATGCTTCGGTGCTATCGTGTTTGGGGCTAGTCGTGTTCGATGGAACTCTTCCATCCATACGGAGGAAGTATGTACCTTTCTCTACTGTGCATCCGTCGTATCTGCAATATGAGCAACGGTCGAACGGCAGAGGAGGGAGATAGGCCGGCCCACTGGGGACATTACATTCATGCGCCGGGGTACACGGGACGAGTCAACCTTCACCCCATCCGTCACGACGATCCGCATCGGGGCGAGGAGAAAAAGCAATGTCTCGCAGGCACGTACATACATACGAGGTACACTGCAGATGTACGCATGTAGGCACCGCACCGCACCGCATCGGAATAGTGATCGTAGAAGAAGAAAAGAGAAAAAACTCTCCGTAGTGCCTCCCAGCACGAGGGTAGGTTTGCCCTGCGAGTAATGCGTGCGATGCGCATGTAGCGTAGCTCGCGGGAAGCCCCACTGTGCACGTACTTGGTGATACTTACTTGGAGCGGAACATGAAGCTCGCCGATCAGCGGACCGAAAGACGATAGCATAGTTAGTTAGGAAAGAGGAAACCGGATGAGAGGAATCAAGTGGGTGCGACTACGTAAGGAGCAGAAAATAGAACCTCGGAATTACATACGGCGTCACCAGAATAGAAAGAGCTCAAGCCAAGAATGGAAAGGTATAGACAAATGGTTTCTCGTACTTTGATTTTTGTTCATCAATCTCGTCATGGGGTATCTACCATCCTCCAATCCTGCAATCATAGTGCCAGACCCGTAACCAATAGTAGCATCGGCGGCTGATAGGCTCGGCCGTTTTCAAGCGCATGAATTACCAACTGCCGTCTTCTTCGTCTCTTCTCGTCTCGGTCATGCAAGATGCTAGCTGGTATAATGTACAATGTAAGGAAAGAGGTCAGGGCCTGAAAGCCGACCGTAGAGTTGGCCCAAGCCAGATCCAACGCCCGCTAAATTATACAAAGAAAGCACGGTGTCGAAGACAACCGTCCAAGTGAAAAACAATGTGTTCAAGAATAGAAAAAAGTCAAAGAAATCATCTCAGCTGAGGTGGGATGTGTTTTGTGTCGTGAGAGATGCATCGTCTAAGTGCTCGTAATTCGTAGAGAACGAAGCAGAGTGCTTGTCATCTAACGGCCCTTCTTGCTGGCGCGCTTGAAGAGACGACTGACGAGGTTGCCATGGGGCTTCGGCTTGACGTAGAATGGGCCTTTTGTTCCGTTCATATCGTCTGAAAGCGGAAGATCTTCCAAGGCGAACGGGTCGTCCTTGGTGTTCTTCTGCCCTTGCCAACCGTATAATTGCTCCTCATCTGCCCTGAGATCCGGTCGAGTGAGAGTCATGCGGAGGGTCATCTCGCGGTTGAAACGACCTGTCACCGGATGGATCAGAGGCACGCCATTGGAATCCATAGACGAAGAAAAGTTGGATGACTGCTTGCGACCATGATATCGGAAGGAGACTCCGACGCTAGATGGGGTGACGGGAGACTCAAAGTCGGCAACAGACTCGCTGTCGGACTCAAGACCCCGGTTCTCATCGTCATGGTCCTCGAGGAAAGATATGCGGTCATCCTTCAGGAAGGTCTGCATGTCACGACTGAAGTTCCGAGCGTCGGTGCTGATCGGCGGGAGCTGGTAGTGGGGTGGGGTAAGGTCGTTAACGCTGGTGGAAGGAAAGCCGAACTCGACGGCCTCGTCGAATTTTTGCGGCGAGGCAAGGAACTGCAGCTTCTTGCGCGTCTCGGCATCGCGGTAGTGGGTAGCCTCGGGGTCGAATACTGGGGCCTGGGGCGTGTGCGAAGAGCGTCGTCCGGAGGCGGACTGCGAATGTGACCGCTGATGCCAATGGGTGATACCGCGGGGTGACAGGGGCTCGGGTGAGAAGGACGACGACGACGCGGGGCGGCGGAGGGGGATGTGGGTGAGCGACAGGGTGCGTCTGTAGTTTGCCCTTGGGGGCGGCGTGGCTAGCGGGCTCATGGGGTCGAGATACAACAGGGTGCTCTCGCTGTCTGCTTCCAGCTCTTGGGTCTGGCCGTAGGGCGAGGCTCGGGTGGGCGAGATGTCGGCCGACGACACACTGGATCTCCTTCTGAGCGAGCGTCCTCGTAACGGCAGGGAAGTGGCGCTGTGGTGGTCCTGGTCGTGGGCGAAGCCGAAGCGAAAGTCACGGAGGCGTTGCTGCTCGGCGTGGTGCAGGAGCTGGCTGTGGGAGGAGGGCAAGGGCGATCCGTGGGACGAGGCAACGTCACAACGACCGACGAGAATGGTCTGCTCCTCACGCGAAAAGGCACTCCGCTGGACCTTGGGCGGGAGCGACAAGAAGAACGAAGCGTCGGCCTGCGCGACGTAATGGTCGTGCCTTAGGCTCTCGGCGCGTGCGAGTCGGCGACGTGACGATGCTAGCGGCAGTATGGACAGTTGACGACGATGAGCGGTGGACTTTGCGCGCGAGGGGCGCGGTTGGCTTTTGTGCTCCCCTTGCAGCTCGTGCAGGGCATGTTCCTCTGCAATGCGCAGACGCTCGAGGGAGCTAAAGTACTTTCGCCTGTTTCTAGTCAGCACCATGGCGTCAGGTACGCGAGCCGCGGCGGGGTGGATGGGAAGACGTTTATGCGCCCCTATCACAGTCACATTTGCCTAGCAAATCACGGGTGCAGGGTCGATTCCAAAAGTCGCCTGGTTGTACGCACCTCAATGGTTCTGGCAGAGACTCAAACTCGGCATGCGAGCACGGGGGTGTTGCCCTTTCCCTCTTCTTCATGGTGCCGGCGGGGCAGGGTGGGATGTGGGATGGTGTGGCAGATGCAATGTGGTGTGGTTGGAGAGGTAAAGATGATCAGGTTCGCTCCAGTGGGCACTATGTAGGTACTATGTACCTAAGACATGTGCTGTCGAGGGTCGCACCCTGGCGGGCGGGGGGTCAGCACGAGCGTTGTTGGGTGTGTGTTGGCAAATGGTGGTGAGCGAGCCCTGGAGTGGAGGCGGCGGCCAGTGGTGGCCAGGCTGAAATGGGCGAGTCGTCCTGGTCGGCCTGGTGGTGAAGGCCAGAAAAGCGTGGTGAAGGGCAGCGGCGGTATAAGAACTAGGCAGAGCAAACGGCGTCGGGTTGAGTTTACTTTACACAAGGCGGGTTGATCAGGCAATGCGCAATGGGCTCGCAGGGCAGACCATTCACCAAGGGAGCACGACGCGCTGGCGGCTGCAGCGACCATCCGAACCATATGCAGCCATCCACCACTACTGCGCCGCCAAATGGAGCATCGCAGCGCCTGGCCGTCACCGGCGGTTCGTCAGTAGCCGTCACAGTGCCCGTCGCAATGTCTCCATCACACCCACTCAGGCCACTCGACGAGCCCGCGGCCGCTTGATCCCTGGAGCATGGGAAGCCCAGCAACACGATACCACGAGGCGATTCGCGCGTGCTGCGGATATGCTCACCACCAGGCATTGCGGCCACAGCCCAAGCCCACGTCGTGCCCACCAATGGCAGCCTGCTTCGTGGTACCGCGTCTTTGCGCCCCCGCTGGCATCCCGCCCGCTGTTTCAGGCCGGGGTCTGCTCAGGAACAGAAAACACGGTGAGCGCCCCACTGGGCTTCCCCAAGATTTAGCCCTGATTGACGCCAGGATATTGATGCTGCCCCTATGGCGCGCCGTCGTCCTCAGCTAGCAGCGCCTCGACCGCCACCGTGTGGTTCTCGAACACCTCCCTGCGCGCGATATCCTCACCCACACCCAACATATGCCGTGTCCCATGGTTGCGCACCCGGAGCTGAGCGACCACCTTGCCACCCTGGGGAAAGTGAAGCCTTCAACGTTCCATTTTCGAAAATGTGGTGCTACGCTGCCGTAGAACCGAGGGTATCTAAATAGAATGACAACACTCGCCGCCTCTTCCACATCAATAGAACTAGTAATTAGCAACCACACCACCCCTGTCGACCCAAATCCCCAAAATGTGCTTCCGCCAAGTCGTCACCCACCGCATTAGCGCCAGATCCGAGCCTGTCACGTCGACCTGACCGATCGTATCTTCTTACCGGACTGCAGGTACCTACAAACCTAACATGTACTGTAAGTACATGCGCACCAGGTGACATGCCGCTGACAGCCACGTTGCTGTGCTAGAAACATGCGACCGAAGCCAGCTGCATTGCCTGCAGCCGTCCTGTTGCTGTGGAGTCTGTGGATTCAACCCCCGGCCTCCATCCCGCCAATGTCGTAATAGTAGTCATCATCCAGTCCCTCGCGGCTGGGTAGGATCGGCTCCTCTATGCCTACGTCCTCATACCGTACGTTAAGGAGTCGAATCTTAAGTCCGTAGCCCCCAATGAGCTTGATGAGTTTGTTAGTGTCAGCTGTGATCGGCTGCTGGTTGAGCAGCATCAACAGCCCGTCCAGCCATTCCGACGCCAACGTGTGGCTTTGGGGATGGAGCTGAAGTAGGACCGATTCTTTCTGCGTGGCTTTGGATGCGTCTGACTTTTGTCGCGAGTGGCTTTGCAGAGGTACATAGCCGTGTATAGTTATCCTTGTTGACGTATTCGCATGGCTAGCTTCGCGAAGCGTGCTGTCAGATGACGATGTCGATGGAGCTGACGCAGACACGTTGCTAACAACCGAAGATACGATGGAGAGATCGACTGCAAATGCATGTCAGCGAAAGAGCGTAAACTAGCCACAAAGCGGTAAATGAACCTACTTTTCTCTTGCAAGGCGTCCAGTCTAGGCTCTGTTGGTAATCTTTCATCGAAGTCCGAAAAATGCAAGAACCTCCGATTGTGTGAAAGTCGAACGAACCGCCAGGCTGAAGGGACGGTTCGAGTGACCGTTTTGCTTGTAATCGGTCCTGTCTCCGTACTATAGTTCATGGTTTGTGGAAACCAGGCGCCCTGGAGTAGGCACCTGATGCGCTGCTCTTTAACAAATTGCAGTGCCTCATGATTGAGCTCGTCTCGAACTTGTCTACGCAGGGTTAGTACAAAGGAAGGCAGACTCGAGTCGAGGCACAAACCGTAAATGATGACCCCAAGCATCCTCATATGTGAGTTCAAGCAGCTCCATCTGAAGCTCTCGCAACCGCTGAATATCAAACTCAGCCAGGTCTTCCTCAACATCCTTGATCTCTTTGGTTCGAGGTGCCTGACCGACAATCTGCTCAGTCAATATTCGTACCAATTCTTCGATCTTCTCAAAATCTTCCAACTGCGCCCCTGCTGCCTTCCACAGCCGAATGAATGCATTCAGACCGCTCGTGTGGAGTCTGGACCAATGCAAAAGCAAAGGTCTAAAGGCCCTTTCAAAGTTTGCTCGTGAATCTAGAACAGTGTATCGGTTGGTTTCAGAGTCATCCAATTTTTCAACTTCAAAATGATCGAACAAGATGGAGGTTACGGCGAGACTTGCACGAGCGACAGGGCAGCGCTGATCGAGCGGCTCTGCTGATTGCTCCAGCAGCAATTTCTGGAAGCCATCTTCGTTCTTGTAAACAAAGTCAGTGAGGTCCATCAGCCCCAGGAAACCCGTGGAACCAAACTCAAATGCTGGTGATTCAGTCTCAAAACCCAAGCGCCTCCATTTGGCAGGGTTCTGTCGCTTACTTCCTTTAGGGTCCGTCCCTGGCTGATCAGGATTGCTCGCGACATGCAACCCTCGTATGGCTCTGCGATGGTCAGCCTTTTCCAAATCCACCTTCTCATCTCGCCATCGGCGCAGGAGGTTCTTGGTCAAGGACTGGAAGTCGAGCAACGGGTGCGCTAGATCTTGCACGGCAGAACCCTGCATGAGTCCATACACGCTCTTTATAACACCCAGCTCCTGCAATTGCTTTATAAACCGGGGCCATTCGGTATCGGCTTCATTCGCTATGGTATCTCGCATAAGGGCATTTATAAGCTGGAGGGAGTTCGCGCAAAGTGCGTGGTCGGCAGAAGTCATTTTCTCGACCAGAGAAGGCAGGAACTGCTTGTGCGACTCGACGATGGGCTTCAAGCGCTGAAAGCCAGTGACGCCTGGCATAGAGTTGCGGTGCGAGGGGCTGCCAACGATGGCAGCGAGGACAGACATGGCGCCACGGTTGACATTGACGAGAGGCTGCGCAACAACGAGCCCGACGACCTATGCGCTATCAGCAGATGTGCCATAGTTGGTTATGCTTGCCCGTGTACTGACCCTCTTGATAAGTTCGTCTGTGACGTGATCCCATCCTTTGTCAAGTTCCAAAAGGCGTGAGAGAGATGTGAGACAGTATGCCAGCGTGTTTCCAGTCGAGTGCAGGGCCAGATACCTCAGCTTGGACAGGCCCCCTTCCTGTATGAAGACGTCTGCGAACGAGGGGTCGCCAATGGCATTCTGCAGCTTGAAGACTGCCATTTTGCGCACCGACTCTTCATCACTCCCGAGCCGGGCGACCAGCTCGGGAACATTGGTGTTGTCCATGAGACGGAGCGCTGCACGACTGTGTGCAGGTAATAACGATCGTGGGTGGCTATCGTTTACTTTTTAAAACAAATACACTTCAGGGGGTATCACAACAATGCTGAAAACCATACAACGCTCCGCTCCCAGCCCAATCAGAACCAGAACCAGACCCAGACACACAAGACGTAGAACGACGTATACAAGTGATTGTTAGGGAGGCAACACGAAACGGAGGCCACTTCGACGCGCCGCGGGGCTTGGCGATACGTGAAGCAGTCGGCGGCGGGAATCCCTGCATATCGGAAGGAGCTAGTTGATTCCGAGCAAGGTCGCCGTCCGCCCGTCAGAATCCAGATCAACAACCTCTCCACCACCTCCTCTAGGCACCACCAGCCGTAGACGTCGTTCATTCTTAGGTGCTACCAGTCCTTATTGTTTCTCTAGCGTTCTGCATATTCGAGCATCATCACATTCATACCGCAGTTGCCTCCTACGGCGTTTGCCGCCATCGCTCCTTCCGCATTGGCCACTCTGCCGCCGCATCGTCTTTACCGCACCTCAATTCCCACTATTATGGTGTACATAACATCCGGCTTATTCGGCCACAACCCCGCATACACTCAACACCCACTTCCAGCAGCAACCCGTGCTCAGCCATACCCTGATACCGTCGATTCGCAGCTCATGGCTGGCCCTGGCAAGAGGAAAAGATCGGGGGACGACACCACAGAGGGCCCGAGCCCAAAACATATATCGCTCTGTTCTGCCGAACTCGATCGACTCGGCTCAGGTGGCCACGCTCTGCTATCGCGCTCCCCACCAGCGAAGCTTTCGTCAGATTACATCCCGCAGTACATGGACCGAACGAGTACCGAACCTTCTCGAAAACATCAGCACCTCCAAACTTCGAACGGCGGCCGGTCAAGCAAATGAAACGTACAAACCCCAAGCTCGCCAAGACGTCATCGCACTTGATGGATATCGAAGTCGACATTCCAAGCTCACCGCCTGTTCAGCGAGCACACATACCAACCAGCTCAGACCTCCGCTCTTGCCACGCCTGCGGCACTGCTCCAAAGCGAAAACGAGAACTCGAAAACTACATGGACTGTCTCAAATGCGAACAACGGACATGTTATATCTGCGCAAGACAATGTTCCGGCTGTCAAAAGGACGCTTGTAAAGATTGCGTGGTGGAAGTCGGAGAAGAAGGAGAGCCCTGGTGTCTGACATGTTATCAGCACATCAACTTGTGATTTGTTTGTTCTCTCTGTTTGGAAAGCTCGGAAACATGTTTGGTAATGTGACGAGGATTGGCATGGGGTTTTAGATAATTCGGTTTCCCTTTTCGAGCATCATGTTTAAATTAAAGAGTTTGTTTCGTTAAATAGTTAAGGGTTATTGTACATGGCGATCGGGCTGTTTGTGTTGTATATAGCGACGGTAGGGAAAGTGACCAAGGTTTCGCTTCGTCCATGGGGAAAGCAGAGTAAGCGAGGATTCAATGATTATGGAATATGATATCACGACTGCAATTCAAATCTAGACTCAATTAATGTTAGCGAATTCATCTATTCGCATGTTGACAGATCGTCAGAATGGTTTTGGAGTAATGTCGTCATATCGGGAGAGGTCACATGAAATTGTACTGTCGAATATTTTTGCGCTACTATAAGAAGTCATTTATCTTGGCTATCCATTTCCTTACTCAATTCATTACTTTGCAGTGGAAAATCATGCATAGTTACACAGTAAAATTTGGATACAATAGAGTTTTCGGCAGTGGGAGAGTTGTGCCCGTGGTTTAGTGGAAGGGGAAGCGGTTGTGGAAGCGGTTCATGACCACGCCGTTTAGGTAGACAGTTCATTTGTAGTAGTCTGCGATCGTAAATAAAACACCGTCAATTTCTTTTATCCGATACTGAGTTCTCTCTTGGCCGTCTCACCCACGAACTTTCGGCCAGGACTGCCGCCATTGATCCACTCATCAGGCGTGAAGAGACCGAACAAACCTGAGCCGGCCCATCAGTGACCCTGGTTTATGACCACACATGATCCGAATCTACTCACCCGCCTTCTTGAGAACCGGCATGCTGGCCGACATCTTCTCCTCAAGATCTTTTTTTTAGCCTCATCTATAGAAGAACCCGACATGAGCTGATTGTACTCGCGAATATTGATCAAAAGAGCGCCGACGGTGCCGGTCTGGACCTTAGAGCCATCCGGAAGGGTCACGACGGGCATGTGGGTGCCCAAAGTAGCGCTATTCAAAGCTGCAAGAGAGTCAGGGGTGGGGTCTGGCATGTTGATGGTATTTAAGGAAATTTGCAGTGGGATGGAATTTCAAGATGGCTAGAATTGAATGGCGTTGGCCTGATTTATGTGATTTCTTGCTACATGTTCGTGAGACTAGACTATACTAGACTATTGTATGACTAAGAGCGAAGAACAAACTTGGAATCGAATGTCGAACGGCGCGAAATCGTAACGTAGGAACGGGACGGCTTATTTTTACCTAGGTACCTAGGTAGCATGCAAAACACGTGAGCTGACGTCACATGATGCGCCGGAAGCATTTCCTATTGTAGCACTAGTCATCAGAAACAGAGATGGACAGGCAATTGCCATCGTAAAATGATAGATTGACCATTTCTCCCAAAATGCGCGTGACCTTGCTCTCACATCCGCCCTGCATGCACATTCTTCGCGGTCTCCACCAAGATGTCCGCTATAGAGAGCCCCGGTGAAGCGCCGACTGCCAATGGCTTTAAGCGTATGTTCGCTCTTTCATGAGCCATCGCATCATCATTCATGGTGGCGCCGTACCTCGACTGACCCCTCGTCTAGGTCGGAGGAACTCTACAGTTTTAAATCCGAGGTCCTATCTTACAGAAGATCTTTGGAAGCAAGCTCCAGTGCTCACGGGCACGACACGTTTTGAGCCACGAGAAGACGCGCGGAACATCCTCGTAACAGGAGGGGCAGGGTTCATGTGTGATATTATGCGCGCATGGAGCAGACTTGCGACTGACAGTTTCACAGAGCTTGTTGGTTCGTCCGGCACCTAACGCTCACATATCCGGAGCATTACAATATTGTTTCGTTTGATAAACTGGATTACTGTGCGACGCTCAACAACACGCGCGTTCTCGACGGTCGCGCGAACTTCACGTTCGAGCAAGGTGACATTACATCCCCCGCAGACGTGAAAAGGGTACTTCGCAAGCATGAAATTGACACCATATTCCATTTCGCTGCTCAGTCTCATGTCGATCTAAGTTTTGGTAATTCCTACCAATTTACCACTACAAATGTGTACGGAACACATGTGTTGCTGGAAAGAGCCCGGGAACATGGAATCTCACGCTTTATACATATATCAACCGATGAAGTCTATGGAGACGTACCCATTGGTGCAGCGGACCTGAGCGAAACGAGCATTCTCGCACCGACAAACCCGTATTCGGCGAGCAAGGCGGCAGCGGAGATGATGGTCAGCGCATACCGGAAGAGCTTCAAATTGCCTTTAATCACCGTCCGGTCGAACAACGTATACGGACCACACCAGTTCCCAGAAAGTACGCAATGACATCCATTCTTTTGCAGTGGGTGAAGGGACAATCGAACACCCCTCAGCTGCGAGTACTCTATGTGAGCCCTAGATGATCGGTGTAAAACCGGGTTACAGAGTTATATTGTAGTAATGCAATGACTATGTACAACTGGTCATCGCATCCTGTGTCCTGGGCTAGCACGGAGGGTACACTTACCTGAGGCGAAGTTCGGGGACGCCTACTCTTTCCCACTACGCCCTGCTACTTTTTGCTTATGCTTTCCAGAAATTATACCGAAATTTATAATGCTTTTGCAGCGCGGACAGAAGCTGTTAGTGCACGGAGATGGGTCTCCGACCCGTCGATATCTCTACGCTAGCGATATCGTTGATGCATTAGACACGATTTTCCACAAAGGTGACATTGGTCAGATATACAACATCGCCACTAGTGATGAGATATCCAACACTGAGATCTGCCACAAATTGCTCGGCCTTTTCGGGCTTCCTTACGAGACGCAGGCAGACCTCGAGAGGTCAATTCAGTACACGGAAGATCGTCCTTTCAATGACCAGCGTTACGCCACCGACGGAACGAAGCTCGCTGCGCTGGGCTGGCAGCCGAAGACCAGCTTTGATGATGGATTAAGGGGAACGGTGGAGTGGTATCGCCAATTTGGCGAGGCATGGTGGGGCGATATCAGCCGCGTCCTCACTTCTTTTCCTGTTGTGGAAGGCACGGAGATTTGGACTAAGGAGGAGCACGAGGCATTGCCCTCCGATGAAGAAGCTACGCCTGACGACGAGACAATAGACGGTAAAGCATGGTCTAAGAAGGCAATGCATGGCCTTCCGAAGTCCAGTCATGGTTGACCTGCGGACAACAGGACTTGGAGTTTTACCGTTATGAAAAAGCCGCATGGGCTTGATTCACCAGGAAAAATGCTCCTCCAGGAGATATCCTCTGTCATCAGCGTAGGGGTCATCTGCTCACTCTAGGCGTAAGGCGTGAGCTCTACGTTGGCTTACCCGGCATATGTATGCTATTTAATAGAGTGATACCCAAGAGGCAATCCGATGACTGTATGCATATGCTCTCTTCGAGACTTTCCACAGTGCAACTCCTTGTGCGGCGTAGGACTAGCGCAGTCAGCAGATACAGGGTCCGTCCGCAACACTTCCCAGGTTCTGGAGGGATATTCAAATTTTAATGGGAATTAGCAAAGTGCAAGCAGGGAGACGAAACGAAATAAGTTAGACCGGGGGGTGAGCAGGTCGGAGGATCATGAAATATGGAGATCCTGATGTACGCGTCGTCGTTGAGGCGGTGGCATGTCGATAATGTTCCCCGCCCTCCGTGGCGCGACGCACAGCCACAAGGACGGCCCGCAATTGTTCCCCTGCCTGTGACAACCAACGCTTCAGCTGAACTTCACACCTAACACCTCACACCCCGGCCCTCACCTTCAACACCTGTTCTTTGCACTTCAGGAAACTGCTCTATACGTGCTTCTTTTTGGAAAGCACGCCCACATCTCAATCACACTTCATTGGAATACATAAGCATGGGTCTCTTCAAGAGAAAGGACAAGAACGCCGCGGGCGACGACGATGCCAACCGTCAAGCTCTGTTCGGGAAAAAAGCGTCGCCTGCTGCTGCCAACCCATACGCTGCGCCTCCCAAGAACGACCCGTACGCGAGCGCACCCCCAGCATACAGTGGTGGTAACGATTCGTACCGCCAGGACAAGTCGCCCGCAGTCACCTCCCAAGGAGGCCAATACGGTGGAAGGGGATACCAATCTACGGGAAACTACGGTTCCAACAATGCCTACGGGTCTGACCGATACGGAGGAGGCGCTCCTCAGCGGTCTGGTGGTTATGGCGGTCTTGGAAACGCGGACCCCAATGACGCCGAGGATCGCTCAGCACTCTTTGGTAACGCTGCCTCTAGGGTCCAGGAGCGTCCACAGCAGCCCCCGCAACAGGGCTACGGTGGTCAAGGTGGCGGCTCTTACGGACAGTCCGGAGTTGGCTCGGGAGCCCCTGGTGGTTATGGAGCCTACGAGGACCGAGTTCTCACGGCTGAGGAGCAGGAAGAAGAAGACATCAGCGTATGTAACACTGTTACCTGTTGAACGTAAACTAACTTTGTACGCCAGGCGACGAAAAATGAGATCAAGGCAAGTCCGCACTACCATATTCACGCTCAAAATCAACAGACAGAACGGCGTCCAACCCTCCTTGGATTATGTGCTTCAGGACACACACTAACCTTCTACTTGTAGTTTATGAAACAGCAGGATGTCTCCAGCACACGAAACGCTCTCCGATTGGCGCAACAGGCCGAGGAGACTGGTAGGGACACCTTGGCCAGGTATGAGACATGATTTTAAAGGGCTATGGGCTTGACTAATTGCATCGATAGACTTGGCGCTCAGGGTGAGCGCATTCACAATACCGAAAGGAACCTTGATCTTGCCTCATCCCAGAACCGCATCGCAGAGGAGAAAGCACGTGAGCTGAAGACGCTTAACCGGTCCATGTTTGCCGTGCACGTATCCAACCCTTTACCAGTTCATCACGACAACGGGAGCGTGATGAGAAGATCATGGAAACACACAGGAGCGAACGTGAGGAGCGTGATCGCACAAGGGCGGCTGCATGGCAGAGCAATGCTCGTCAAGACGAATATAAGCGTGGGGCGGCAGGCGCTGGAGGATCGGGAGGCCGATCGACTCTTGCCGACCGCGCCAAGTACCAGTTTGAGGCCGACAGCGAGGACGACGAGATGGAGAATGGTAAGTTGCACGTCATATTGGACATTCGTGGGCATAGCTAATGTTGGTCGACAGAGATTGATCATAACCTGGATCAATTACACGGAGCCGCAACGCGCCTCAATGCTCTGGGCCGTGCAATGGGCCAGGAAGTCGATCAGCAGAACAAGCACATCGAGCGCATCACGCAGAAGACGGACAAGGTCGATGACCAGATTGCTATGAACCGGGCGCGTCTGGACCGTATCCACTGATCGGTTGGACAAAGTTAAATCACCGCATTGTCTATTTTGATTTGGCGTTTGGTGTCGACATGTGCCTTAATGGTTATGGTGTCGGAGTACCTGGATGGTCTGCTGCTCTCTTATAGAAATTGATTCCTGCATATGATGAAGCCAGTGGTGCCACCTTCTCTGTGAAGCAAAACCACCAAGACTGCCGATGTGATGATGGATAGACATGTCCATCGGATGGGTGTGGCGCGTGAACTGGTGCATTATGCATGTAGTAATGGGATCAGATGGCCGAGGTCACCTGGTTGGGAGCTCGAACCGTAGGAATGCGGGGCCCCGGCTTATGCTAGGCTTATAGCTCATGCAAGGGACGGCGCGCAGCTCCAGCTCCCGCAATCAACACTCTCACCAATTCTGTAATCATGGGCGGCGAACAACGCGTCATCCCCGTATCCTCCGAGTACCCCAAGCTCGCGGCTGGTCCCGTGGGCAAGCAGATCGATCGCATCTATCGCGATCGCATGGACCAGTTCACCGACGGCGGACAGTACTACTGGCAGGGCCTATTACCGTACGTTGAAACTCTGACATCCCGGATCCTATGCGATACTGACACTGCCCAGTAAGATTGTTGAAGCCAAAGCAGTGCATCCTGGCCCTATCAAGCTCTCCCGTTGGTCTGCACCCGATCTCTCGCGTCCCACGTTCAAGGATGCCGTATCGCACGACTTCAGCCCCATCGTGCCAGGCGACTGGTTCGGACCAGGCTGGTCTACGCACTGGGTCAAGGTAGAGCTCACTGTGCCCGAATACCTCCGTGACAAGGAACATCTCGAGTTCATGTGGGATGCCGACTGCGAGGGCATGATATGGACCGAGCACGGTGACGTAGTGCACGGCCTGACAGGCGGCGGCGAACGCACAGAGTGGATTCTGCCCGACGAGTTCAGAGACGGGAAGTGGCACACCTTTTACGTTGAAGTGGCCTGCAATGGCATGTTTGGCAATGGCAACGGCGGCTCTATCCAGCCGCCGGACCCGAACAGGTCCTTCCGCTTGCGCATCGTCGAGATCCAGGCCATCAACCTCCAAGCCCGGGCCCTGCGCTACGACTTCTGGGAGATACACGATGCAGCTCGCGAGCTCCCCGATGACTCGGTCGAGAAGCACGAGGCGCAACAGATCGCAAATCGCATCATAGACGCTTTCATTGCAGGCAGTGGGAGCAACGAGAGCATCGTAGAGGGCCGCAAGATCGCGCGCGAGTACCTGGGCGATGTCGACTCACACAAAGTCTACGAGTCGGATAACGAGGCTATCGTCACCGGTGTTGGCTATTGCCATATCGATACCTGTTGGCTGTGGCCGTTCGCGGAGACGAAGCGCAAAGTTGCGCGTTCCTGGTCGAACCAGTGCGATCTCATTGATCGTTATCCCGAACTTCGCTTTGTGTGCTCTCAGGCCCAACAGTACAAGTGGTTGGAACAGAATTACCCGTCTACATTTGACCGCGTAAAGAAGAAGGTCAAGGAGGGCTCCTTCCAGCCTATTGGTGGCAGCTGGGTCGAGCACGATACCAACCTTCCCGGTGGTGAGTCCCTGGTCCGGCAATTTCTGTACGGGCAACGGTACTTTGAGAGCCGCTTCGGGCAGCGCTGCAAAACATTCTGGCTCCCAGACACCTTCGGCTACTCTACTCAGCTTCCTCAGATTTGCCGCATCTCCGGCATGACGAGGTTTCTGACCCAAAAGCTTAGCTGGAACAACATCAACAATTTCCCACACACCACATTCAACTGGGTAGCTTTGGATAACAGTCAGGTCATCTGTCATATGCCGCCATCTGAGACGTACACTGCCGAAGCTCACTTTGGTGACGTCAAACGAAGCGTTTCACAGCACAAGTCTCTCGACCAGGACAAGACCTCGCTCCTAGTCTTTGGCAAAGGAGATGGTGGAGGCGGTCCCACTTGGGAGATGCTTGAGCGGCTCCGAAGGTGCCGCGGAATCAGTGACAAAAAGGGTCTCTTGCCTCGTGTAAAACTTGGTGACTCTGCAGATGATTTCTTCGACAAGTTGGAGAAGCGCGTTGAGCAGGGAACTAAACTCGTGACGTGGTACGGTGAACTCTATTTCGAGTTGCACCGTGGAACGTACACTACACAAGCGAACAACAAGCGTAATAATCGCAAATCCGAGATCATGCTGCGAGACATTGAGTATCTGGCCACACTGGCTACGATTAAGAACAGCTTTGGAAAGAAGAGCTCGTACAAGTATCCCAAGAAGGATTTAGATGATATGTGGGAAAATGTTCTGCTATGCCAGTTCCACGACTGCTTGCCCGGTAGCTCAATCGAGATGTGCTACCGCGATTCAGATGAGGTAAGACCAAACCATTTTTATATTGAGAAGATATGCTGACCTGATCAGATCTACGCAAATGTTTTCGCTACTGGTGAAAAACTCCTTGCAGATGCACTGGCTGAACTTGGCTTTGACCAGGAAATTCAGCAGGACAGCCAACTCATGGCGCTTAATACTCTTCCGTGGTCGCGAACAGAACTTGTAGAGCTCCCATCTGCCGCCGGGCTCCCTAAATGGGGTCTTGCTCATGGGGAGAGTATGAGCGCACTTGAAGTTCGACCACTTGCTTCACTTTACTCAGCCGCCACTGTATCCGTCAAGGAGACCCGACCTAGCGTTTTTGAGCTACGAAACTCGCAGTTCGTGGTCGAAGTTTCCAACGGCGTAATCACGTCTCTTTATGACATCAATGCCGACCGCGAGCTTATTCCCAAGGGCGCCAAAGCCGCACAGCTCGTCATCTTTGACGACAAGCCGCTCTACTGGCAGGCTTGGGACGTAGAAGTTTATCACCTAGAGTCCCGCAAAGAATTGACACCCTCAAAGGTCGTCATTTCCGAAGATGGCCCTCACCGCGTCTCACTGAACGTGGAAACCAAGATCTCTGACAAATCCTGGATTAAGACCACCATCTCACTCTCCGCCGCCATAGGCGACGCACCCACAAGCGTCGAAATTGACGCTGAAATTGAGTGGCGTGAGACAATGAAGTTCCTCAAAGTAGAGTTCCCCGTCGACATCGTGAACACAGAAGCCAGTTACGAAACGCAGTACGGAATTGTACGTCGCCCTACGCACTACAACACCACCTGGGACATGGCCAAGTTCGAAGTATGCTGCCACAAGTGGGCCGATCTCTCGGAAGCCACGTACGGTGTGTCCATTCTAAACGACTCCCGCTACGGCTTTGCCACCGCCGGAAACGTCATGCGTCTCTCTCTGCTCCGCTCCCCCAAGGCCCCAGACGCAAACGCCGACATGGGCCGCCACCACACTCGCTACGCCATCTTCCCGCACGCCGGGCCCCTCGCTGAGGCTACCGTTCGTAAGGCTTTCGAATTCAACAACCCGCTCCGCGTCGTTGGTCGCAAGGCTAGTGCTCTGGCTGATGCATCGATCCTCCATGCGTTCCAGATCCATGGCGCGCCCAACCTTGTCCTGGACGCGATCAAGCGTGGTGAAGACGATGAGGATGTTTCACGTGGTGAGCTGCCGGTTAAGAAGGGTCAGAGCGTTATTTTGAGGGTGTACGATGCGCTAGGTGGGAAGAGCAAGGCGGTGATTACGTGGGGCGATTTGAACGTCAAGCGTGCCGTAAAGGTGAATGCTTTGGAAGACGAGATCGAAGGGAAGGAAGGAGAGGTTGTGATCACGGAGAAGGATGGGAAGAAGGGGCGAAGATTGAGGTAAGAGCTTTTGAGGTGGCGACTTATAAGCTTGTTTTGTAAATGATGGGTTGGTCTGTAGGTAGATAGTTGTCTACATTTATGTTTAGCGTACGTATATCATGATGTTATGTCCTTGAGTTAGAGCATTTTGAATAAGGTGCGGTAGTATCTCACTGGCCGAACAGAACCTTGATGAGTTGCTGCAATAACTACGCATGCCAATGAATGAATGCATCAGAGACAATTTGATCTCAAGTAATGAAAACACTTATTCTCGGTCGCGATCACAGTAGCGGTGTATCTGTATTTAAGTGTTGGGTGACACAGAAGTTATTGACCGGAGCAACAGAATACAGAAGGCGAGTAGAATTTTGAAGTCGCTATACGATAAAGCAATTCCCACGCGCAATCAAACAAAGCCAGAACCCGCAGCACTGCCACAATCTTAGCGAATCTTGCACACCATACTTGATTTTGTTTGTATTCAATACCTATTCGGGACAAATCAGTGGTATTCCAAGCATTGCACTCACTCCCACCTTTACACCACACCACCCCGACTCACGATGTCCCACCCAAAAGATTATGCCCATCTCAGATCTGGGCTACTAAACGAATCACCACACCCCTCTGAACCGCTTCTCACTCCTGGTCAGGAAAAAAGGTACCAGTTTACGACATCACCTCGACGAGATAACCGTTACTACGTCATCGCCTCCTTTGCGCTCTTCCTCTCGCTGGGTTTCAACATAGTATGGCTCCTGGGTCTGATTTCTGGAGCCCACGAGACGTGTCATGTTACGCAAGACACGCGACTTGTGATGAAAGATAGCTTCGCCAATGTTTATAAGAAAGACAACAAAGCGTGGACGGAGTTGCAGGGTGGCAGCTGGGGAACGGTGTATACGAAGGAGAATCGCGATGACGGAGTTGTAAGGATGGGCGGTGTTGCCATGTTAGTTCCCACCGACTACTTTGTTCTACATATCCCCAGCTCTATGTTACAGAAAAGATCTGGAATTGCTAACGACCACCCAGGTTCCACCAACTCCACTGCCTCGACTCCTTCCGCCACGCCATCCAAGAGCTCCAAGACGGAAAGCAAATCGGCTTCGACCACGCCACGGACACCGCCGCGCACAAAGGCCACTGGCCGCATTGTTTCGATTATCTCCGCCAGATGCTGCTCTGCCAAGCGGACGATACGATTGAGACGTCGCAGCTCGCGTACACGGGGGATTGGATCATCAGCGGGTATGGTGCGAAGCGGCAATGTCGCAATGCGAATTTGTTGTATGATGCTACGGCTTGTGGGGAGCGGGGTTGCCCGGGTACACGATGGTATCTGAATGATGAGGAATTTATCGAGGCGAAGAAGAGGGAGTGGGGGAGGCGGAGGAGGTGAAGAGGAGGGGTGGGATGAAGGCTGGGAAGATGCCGGATTGGAAGGCGGTGTTGGAGAACGCGTCGGTGTCGATGCAGGGCCATGGTGGGCATAAGGGTTGATGGGCTTTTTGGGCAAGATATATGTATTTTTATCCCATCATTCTTTCGTTGTCGAGGCATACTGGTACTAAAAAATAAAATCGAAAAATTTTCATTTAATTATCAACAGGTTGAGCTTTCTTCATCTTCCTTTTCCTCGTCGCTACTTTCTGCCCACAAACGACGCCGTTCATACTCCAATTCCCGGGCATAAATCGAGACATCATTTCTGGATCTGTCTGTACAATACTGCCGTAGCCAGCTTTTATGGTAGTCCCATAGTACATGGAACCCACCATATCCCTCGAACCGAGTTTCCTTGCGTATCATCCACGGATCATCATGGCCCACTCGCTCGAGATGTTCCTCTGCAATCAAGAACAATAAAGAACCTAGTTCTCCACGAACTCCCTCGTTTTGATATCGATAATGAATTGGCCTTCGTCTCCGTTCAGCCTTGGCACTGGCATATTCTTCTTGTATCTTTGGTCCGGGCAGATCTTCACCGATTGCAAGTGGAATGAAACACATTTCACGTAGGAGAAAAATCTGTTTCATCGAGAAGGGAGAAATAGCCGCGGACCAATGGTCCTTGTCCATCCGTATGAGATACCAGAGTTGGTAGTAGGTACGGATGAAACGGCGACGTTCGGTCTGGGTCAGACGATCTGGATGCCCCATGACTGCGGGGTGTGATTTTAGTTTCCTGGTTCGTCTCAGGAAGAATCTGCTTACAGTTGAATCTTGTGACTACTATATCTTCGAACTGATCTACGATGGAATTGACGTACTTGGCACGTTGATACATCTTTAACCAATCCCCAGTTGCAATTTCTGCTTTTCCTGATATAGATCGTTGAAGCGCTTGAGCATACTTGTTGCCTTCTAAATTAACAGGCCCCATTCGCCAGTATATTACGTCCATGTTTGCAATCCAAACATTTCTCAACCATCGTGTTGTTGCTGACAATGAAAGAACATCTTCTAACGAGTCTAATGCGTAAAAGATTTCAAGGCCGATCTCAGTAGGGAGGTTTTTGCCGTCCATAATTGGTAAAAAGAATCCAGATGCTCTGAGCAACTCCTATGTTGGTTATGAGATAGTGCTTATAGTTATAGAAGACGATGTCGTATTAAGATCACTAGGCAGCAGGATAAATCAAGACACTCGGTAAATAGTAAACCCCTGACGGGCATCTTTGACCGGGTGCATCTAGACTCAATTATTCACAGACAATGCCGAGCTGAAACTGCTTTACTTAAAGGCCATGCTACGGAACTTAAGGAATTCCATGTTCTACGTCGCTCAGAGATCGATCGGGGTTTCCCCGCACTGCCAGAGGACGCTAACCGTTCTAAAGCAGCTACCTAAACCACCGAGGCTACTTGCCCTGCTCGCTGCTACTTACTCGAAAATGTTCCGAAACATAGCAGCTTGTGTCGCAAATGAATCGTAAGTTCTTTAACAGTCATAACAGGCCTCATATGTTGAGCCTGTAAATTGATTGTCTCGACCCAAAAATGACCAGCACCACACAAACTCGCCATGACCTCAACGATGAAGCTCTCGGAAAGTACCTCCAGCAACACTTACTTAATTTGTCTCTACCCGTAATTTCAACGAAGATAGGGTACGGGCAGAGTAATCCTACCTACTATGTCGATGACGCAAACAGACAGCGATATATCTTGCGGAAGAAACCATCCGGGACGATCATTTCACCTGTGGCGCATCAAGTAGACCGTGAATATCGGGTATTAAAAGCGTTGGGTACCGTGAAAGGATTCCCAGTTCCAAAAGTCTATTGTTTGTGTATGGACCAAACAGTAATTGGAACTGCGTTCTATGTGAGTTTTTGCTCCGACATCCTACCAGTCTTAAACCAAAAATATTACCTATACCCCCCGAAAACTAGCAATTGACAAGGAATTTTTACAGGTGATGCAACATGTCGAGGGCCGCATAATAAAGGACCCCGATCTCACCGAGCTTTCCCCAGCCGACCGCCGCCTCGCCTGGTTCTCCGTCATCCGCACCCTAGCCAAGCTCCATTCCATCGACCCCGACACCATTGGCCTCTCTTCCTTCGGCAAGAAATCCAATTTCTATGCCAGACACTGCAAAACCTTCTCCCGCATAGAAGCCCAACAAGCCCAGGTCAAGGACATTAAAACCGGCGCGCCGTTGGGTCGCGCTCATCCTTCTTTCGACGAGGTAGTCGCCTACATCCGCGGTAATCTACCCGCCGAGAGATCGTGTATCATCCATGGAGATTACAAGTTCGACAATATTGTGCTGCACCCCACTGAGCCGAGGGTGGTTGCTGTGCTGGACTGGGAACTGAGTACGATCGGCCATCCGCTTATGGATTGTGTCTACGTCACGGGGCCGTACTGGAATAGATACAGCAAAGTAGGTCTCGGGAAGCCAAGGGATGACCAGGGAGGGGAAGTTTACGACGATGATAGAAGGGCGGAGAGCGGGATGCCGGATATGGAAGAGTTGCTTGATGAGTATGCAGCGGGAGCGGGATGGGATCCGAGACGGGATACGAAGGAATGGGAGGTTGCAAAGGTGTTTCATTTGATGAGGGTAAGTTTGTCATGTATTTGGACTTCGATGATTGGGCTCGACCAAGGAATACTGATTGGTGGTAGGGCGGCACCATCAGCCATGGTATTCAGGCACGAACTATCAGTGGGCAAGCAAGCAGCGAATTTTCGCATGTCTATTTCGAGAATACGAAGAAAAGTTTCGATGCTGCGCTAGAGATGGTGAGGAAGTTAAGAGAAGGAGAGATTGTGAAGAGCAATTTGTGAAGTGTGAGGTAGGTGGAGAAAGCTGGAGGGTTGAGTTGGATAGGGACCCACATGCACGCTAGTTTTGATGCAAAGGCTATGGACTCAACGACCATCGAACGCTAGTCATTCCAGATATTTTGACAATTTATCTTGCTATATATATTGAATAATTTGCTCTGCTTCCATCAACCAATCAGCTCACAGAGCATCACCAGGCGTGGTGGCGGAGTGGTTATCGCGCAAGACTAGAAATCTTGTTCCTTCGGGAGCGTCAGTTCGAATCTGGCCCACGTCGATTACAACAGTATGTTCAGCATACGAGCAATTCCTTTTTTGTTTTTGACCCCGATCTGTGGGTGGTGGAGCTGGTGGGTCTCACGATTAGCGTTCGTGGTGGAGTCAGATCATCGTTTGTCGGTTCCTGCTTATGCACATTATGCACGGCCATGCAGCTTGTATCCAGTGATCATTCGTGTGCTTGAGAGGCGTATTTCTGTTCCCGGTTGTTGGTTGTAGGATTATCCATCGCAATCTTATGAAATTGAGTCGTGGAAAACGCCGAAATTTTTATTCCTTCATTCTCTCCACGGTGATCATTTGATCTACCACAATCCCGTTCTTCGAAATCGTTTTATCATCCCTTCGTCTGACACCCGTAATGTCTCTTAGTTGATGCCCTGAGGATGGTCTTGACGGAGACTGCGCACTCGAGACTTCGCTATGAACATCTTCAATATCGTCAAGCCACGTTTCCTCGTGCAGAGCCGATGTAGACCCGTCGGCCTGCCGCGCGGACATGTCTCGAAACGCAATGGGATTTCCCAATTTCGGACCAGAGTGGGTTTTTTGCGAAGTGCGGCCCTGGCTACTGAATATCGACGGTAGGAACTTGACAAGCAGAGGCTTCCAGCATGGAAGGCATCCACACACGATGCCAATGTTGACTTCAACGATACCAACAGATGTGGTGAGCGCCGCATCCCAGAATAAGTCGGTGCGGGTAAAATATTGGTTCAGGTAAATGAGGCGCAGAACACCGGCGACGCAAACTATGAGTCCACAAGTGAAGACGAATACTAAACCGACGCGCTGTTTGATTGGGAGTCTTATACGCCAGAGATATCGAGCGGGCCACAGATAGACCAGAAAATCTGTTATTGTGTTGATGGCGCCTATTGCGATCATGTTGGCCTGCATGTCGACGCAATGAATCTCGATATCTTTGACCCAATATGCCTTGATCGGGCGGCATTGCGTGAATAGTAAGATGACGCAGATTAATGTGTAAACTCCCACGAAGGCGGTTGTCGCATGCGAAAATGCGTAGCTGGTTTGCGAAGGAAAGATGCGAAGGTAGGTCTGACAGATTGACATCTTAGTCAAGCCTACACAAAGCGGATATATCATTGAGAAAGCAAAACCGATCTATCTCATGGGAGTCGTGTCAGCTAGTGATAGTGTGTGTGGGATAAACAGGTTGAATGTGCTCGATACTGGTCTACTCTAAAGAGTATGCAGTGTTGTTTCCAGCGTAAATCAAAAATATCGTGAATAAGACTTCCATACCTTGTAATACGGCTCTCCCCATTCTGGCCGTATATCCCAGAGATGGTAGCCAAGACCGAATAGGCACGATGTCGCACCCAGAATTGACAGAACGATAGCAAGGATGACAGCGCACAGCATCATCCAATCGTCGATTCCTAGCACATGTTTTATATAAGCCCTTGCATACAATCGTCCACTGGTCAACAAGAGCGCAAGCACGCAAGTTGATACAGTCAAGCCGAGCACAATAGGAACGCGCGTCGTTGGATTGACGAAATTCGGTGGTGGGAATCCGTTTCCTTGACCTGGAACATGTTCTGAACTGCCGAAGGCCATGTCGCGCCGCCGGGCCCCATACCACGGCCTCGATAAACAGTAAAGCTGAGTAGTAGGTGTGAGGGTTCTTGTGATTCAACAGGTGTCCTGGGCTAGCTGATCAGAGTTAAATGAGAATAGGGCGTATGCGTTGCCAAGACGAAGGAAGCGGGAAGGGGATGGAATATAGACGTGACTGGAGTGACCGGACTTATGCAAATCATTCTCTGGTCTATATGAACTATATGAATTACAAGGTCTGCAGCTACCCTAGTGAAAGGAGGCGAACAGGGGAAACGGTAAAGCATCTTATAGGCGAGATGCAGTCTGAAGGAACGTTCTCCAAACACGGAAGGAAGCGAAAATATTGAGAGGTGCAGGGATACCTAGAAATATAACCTGAATGCACAATGGCAGAACAGGAACCCGTGAAGATCGATGCTGGGCTCCGCTGATCTCGCATTGCAGCAGTGACTTGAGTTAGGCTATGCAAAAATTGTATGAGGCCGACGGTTACAATGTGCGTTCAGTCTGATCAATATACCCGTTAGCTCGGTAGGAACAACTCTTATGAGATGAAGCGGTGCGTGCGCTCCCGAGAGCACTACCCATGTATCACAAGCATCGGACCGTCCTTGCCGTCACAAGTGAGTCCGGTTTCTCGGGTCAAGTTGAACTCTACCCCGTGGGGGCGGCCGAGTGAAACCCTTTCACAGTTCTCAATTCGTTAACAGCAAGTGTCCTGTCACAAACTCAGTGGCATGAACTAATCCGCAAAAATTCGCCCTAATGCACCTGAGCAGAGTATCCAGTCTAGATAGGGATACGCTGGTGTACTTTGGTAGCCATGAAGATCTTGATGTCCAAGATGCACTTTGCGGATGCTTCAAAGTGATTGTAATGGGATATGGGGAGCTTGGATTCCTGTTGTTCGTTTGAGGAATTTTCTACGAGGCGGCATCGCATCGCCTTTGCTGCTTCCTTCGCACTGCATAGCGTGCCGCTGTGCCTTCCATAACGAAGGCTGATCTTCACTGGTGACCCTTGGGAACTGCCTCTGGGCTTGGATCGTCGGACCATGACTCGTCCTGCAGTGCCGAGCGGCCCGATAGCTCATGCAACCGCGATCACAGTGGTACTCGCACGGAGCCATTTGCGAACCGATGCAGACGTTCAAAGAAAGTGTCCCTCGTGCGAGTTGTTAGAGAACATGCATGTGCACAAGTCGAGGGGAAAGTCGAAAGCCCGACGCAGCGTGTCTGAGAGCAAGCACCATGACCAAACAAACAAGAGGTAGAGCCGAATCACGAATGACTTGATCAGGTGCAGAGGAGAGGTCGGCCTGTGTGTGCGGGGAGGGGTTGAGATGGGGCGAGGGTCGTCGGTTCGCAGCTTCCCTCAGCATCTGGAAGGGTTCGGGCGTGGAAGGCAGACGCTCGGGATGCCCCTTCCCAGGTTTCCAGGTATCTGGTCAAGGGACAGGTATACCGGTAGACTAAACATGTATGCAAGTACATAGTTCGCGAAGGTTTCTCAAACGTCTGGTCCGGGGTGGGGAGCTCGTGCTTGCGGAAGGCTCGGCGGCCGGAAAATCCCGCCGCCGGTGAAGCGGCGGTGAAAAGTCGCATGTAAACATTGAATAAACAAGGCATTGGGCCCAAGCCAATCACGCTAGACATTTCTCTCTGCTGCCGCCTACATGCAGTGAGCTTCCCACCCTAACCTATCCATTCATTACATCTGCGAACCCCAGGACGCCCGTCTCACTCGCCTGCTCGCTCCAGTGCTTGCCCCACTATCTCTCGCCCAACGTCAAGCACCTCCCCGCCGTCCGCTGCACGAGCACACGACCTGCACCTGCACCTGCACCCGCGACCGCCCGCCATGGCCGCCGACATGGACATCGACTTCACGCGCCGCAACAAGAAGCCGCGCCCGCTGACCGAGCACGAGAAGGAAAAGCTCGACGAGTTCATCGAGGCGATCCACTACTCGGCGCGGTGCGTCTGTCCGCCGGAACCTCGCGTCGTGCCGCTGCTAATGCGCCCACAGGTATTCGGACGAGCAGTATGAGTACCGCCACGTGCAGCTCCCCAAGCAGATGCTCAAAAACATACCCAAGGAATACTTCGATGGGAGCAGAGGCACCCTGAAGTTGCTGTGGGAGGAGGAGTGGCGCGCGCTCGGCATCACCCAGGTAAGCAGTCTGCGCAGCGCACCATCGCGCCGTGCCTGTTCTGACAAGCATGCAGAGTCTGGGCTGGGAACACTACGAGGTCCACGAGCCGGAGCCTCACATTCTGCTCTTCAAGTAAGCCGCGCCTCCCCGCGCCCAGCCGACCGCCACTGACAAGCCGCAGGCGGCCCATCAACTACGTGCCTCCGATGCACTGAACCATCGAGCGACACTCCCCGACCATCGGGATCTCCAAACTCAGAGCCATACCGCATGGCCCGCACTGCCCGTACTGCCGCGATACGAGCATGAACGCTATTTCTGGGCGGCTTCCCCTGCCTTCCCTGTCCATTTTGAGCGAGTGTGGTTAAAACTGTTTAATGACGACATGAGCATGGCGGAACGAACGAGCTGGATGGCACTTTTTACCACGTGATTGGCGTTTGCTATGGCATAACTTGAATTGTCTATGACTGATGGCTTTGTACATAGGCGCAAGCTCGAGAGCTCGCAAAACTAGCGGCATTGAATGAGGATCTTTCTATCACAGTTTATCCTCTGCTTCCGAGCACTCGTAAAAGCCCACAATGCAATCCCAACCGCCTCGGCAACGGGCAGACTTCGCCCGGGCGTATCCGCACCCGCATGACATCTCCCATCCACCCTTGATCCGACACTTCTAGAATGAGACCATCATGCTTCCATTGCCAGGCTCGTCACGCACCCGGGCCGGCCACGGCTTTGCAAACATCCTGCAGGGTAGAGAGAACAACGCATGGGTATGGTCTCCAATTGGTACTAGTGTACTTTCCCCGCAACGTCGCCAGGGGTGCTTCCTTCCCTTAGCATCAACGGTTTTTCAACGGCTAGGGTCCGTCGTCTGGCTAAACTCAGGACCAAGTCTGTTGGCAATCTTCATCCTCTCAACACTATCCACACTCGACGAGTTACCACGCTCGCCTTCGGATCCATCAGAGGTTTGAGCGCACTGACTGCCCCTCTGCTCTTGCTGGACATCGGCTGTCATGTTCAAACGATGCCAATAACAGGCTACCACATACTTTAGCTTAGTACCTTCCTTTCTTACCGAAATGGCAACAGCGACTGCTCCTCTAGTGTCTGCTATGGTTTCTACATCGCGTCGAATATAGCCCGTCTCCAGGCAGATCAGCTCTGCCAACTTCATCTTGATTCCTACGAGGTGTGCTCTTCTTGTGGATGTAGTATCATGCCAAATACCCTACCTGAGCTGTCCATTTCGTCTGCGCACCGGTTCTCCTGCAATGTTGCCACGGGTGCGATACTATCAGTGTACCGATTATCCTGCATAGGATTCAATGCATTTGGCACAACCGATGCATTAGCAACACCCCCTGCGTCTACCAAATACCGGGCTCGAGGTGATAGAAGCACTTTGTATCCCTGTCGCAAACACCCTAACCCAATACCGCACTTGCTTTGATTGGATGGATAGCTCTACCACAGCCAACGCTGCACGATTTTCTGGGCCAGGGTTTGTATAGCTATCCTTCGTAGGCTAAATCTGAATCCTCCAAAATGCCTAGCCCTTTGGTGGCAAGCGATGCAAGAAAGTTGAGAGAGTTCGGTATATAATCCAGAGTTTCGCCGCTTTTCGGGCCACTGACGTTCCATTGATTCAAGTGGGAGCACATTATTTACAACACCCATTCCATCTAGCGCTAAAATGAAAACCTGGCTTCACGAACACCGCTTGCGCAGGCATCGGTCAGGTAAGCCATTCGCCACTCTGGCAGCGAATCGGTTGTAATGACAGACTTCTGTAGGAGCGACGCTATCGACCCAGAACTCCATCGAATCCAAGAATGTGAAGAATGACTTACATTTGACCACACCCCATCCGCAGCTGGATACTGCTGCCAAGATCATCGTTTCTAAAACATCTAGTAGAATGTCCATCGAGCGCTACTTACAAGCGCCTTTGGAAGACGAGGCAGCCTCTGTACCAGCAATCAACGCAGCACTCAAGCAGCAGGGCTCACGCACCCCAAAGGACAGATCCCGAGAGCAACGTCAACCGGGTCATTCACGTGGGACATCATACGATGCGAATTCGGAAGGTCGCCGAACCTTCTATACCTCTGCAAGTGGTCAAGACTCCACCGGCACATCCATCAGTGTTGGAATAAAAACTAATCATCGCCTGGTGAGCAATGCCATGTCAAAGATAAACCATCTTCCTAAACTGCGTACCGCCGCATTGGAGCATGCGGACATCCACTCACCAGAGGAGCCAGCCACTGGGAGAACAGGAGACTCGGAACGGACATTGATTGAAGGACATACCACAAGCCCAGTCGCGATTGCTGTCGATGATGCTTACAGAGCAAGAATTGAAAACGAATTGGCAGCTCTACAACATAGAGCTCGGAGACTCGAACAGCAGATGCGAAACTTCAGTAAACAAGATGAGAATGACGGGCTACTTGTTCCACGGATCACTGATGAGCTAGCTTATGAGCAGATGGAATCAAGGCCAAAGCTGGCTTGGCTATTGGGTGGGCTCAGCACAGGTATCGAAAGCACTGCGAGAGTGCCAGAACCTGCACTAAACCAAAACCGACCTTCTACCAGCGGACGACTAGAAGAAGAGACACGACCAAGAATACCACAAAGATCCAAATCGAGCAGTGCCCTCCAGTATAATGCCCGCAACCCTATCGAAAGCCAAAAAGCGCCGATGATCGACCGAACACCGAGCAAGCGTCACAAGTTCTTCTGTACTTTCTGCCAAAAGAAATTTCACAATCGGGTAAGTGAGTTGTACTTTACCGTTTGACGTAGCATCAACTAAGGACATGATCCTGGTGAAACAGACCGAATGGGTGACTCACGAGAGAAACATCCACATGCCTGAAGAGCTATGGATTTGCTGCCCCCGATTAGAAATCCCTGGTGGTCGTTGCCCATTCTGCGCACATAGTAACCCCTCCAAATTTCATCTCAAGGACCACAACTATTTTTCTTGTCATGAGAAGTCACTGTCAGAGCGAACGTTCAACCGAAAGGATCACTTTCTACAACACGTGGTTCAGATGCACGTGGACAACGTCAGTGCCGGCCAGAAGCCTGTACGATTGACCGAGTTGTCGGAAGCTTGGAGACGTCCCCTCAATCTGGAACAAGGCCACCAGGCGCTTCACTGTGGATTCTGTGGGCTGTCTTTCCAGTCTTATCACCAACGCACCGAGCATGTGTCCAAGCATTTCATGTCAGGAAGTGACATGATCTCCTGGTGGAGCGCACGGCTGAGCCACGAAATTACTCCTTCTGTAGGCCCAGTACAAGCCAACCCGTAAGTATATTCTCAAGAATTGATTGTCCGGATGCTAATCCATTGCTCAGGGGTCTTCCGCATAGGTGTTGCTACTGTGACCGTACATACGAAACACTCGACCGCGCACTTGCGATACACCCAGTATGTAATATGTGGTCGTGTAGCTTTTTGCCTGGCATGCAATATACTATATACCCGTCGGGATCTCGCCCGGATCTCGAGGCAGTATGTTGTTATTGCAATGACAGTCTGAGCAGAGGAAGTGGCAAGGTTAAAGGCCCCGTTTTGAGAGATCATCTCAATCTCCATAATTTCCGCCACTGTAAGCAGAAGCTGTACTTTTCCGCGCAGCAATTTCGACAGCACCTCCAAGAAAACCACAAAGCCAACTATGATGGAACGCTCTTTGCAGGATGGACATTGCTGCTCAAGTCAAGCGAGCAAAGCAAGACGGCGGTTTTCGAAGCAGTGGATGCGGCCAATCTCCAACGTAGCTACACGGACCCGAAACATGCAGGTATCAAAGAGCAAGGTCGGGTGAAGAAAGTGAGTTCGGAGCCTAAACTGAATTTTATGGATTTCTCCGAAACAACCTCCACTGAAAGGAAAAAATTACATCGTAAACCTTCGGCGCAGACGATGCCAGATACTTTAGCTGACGAAGTGCGCGACTCGACCGTCTTCTTGACTCGTGCAGCAACCATCGACGTTATGCCTAGTATAGTAGCACAGCCGTCAAGACACGGATATCCGACGTCAACAAAGCAGGAACAGCGACGTAGGTGGCACCGCAGAGCGGGATCCCATGTTTGCGACATGGCTAGCCCTAGGTTTAGATTTTACCGCAGAAGATTGGATGCGTCAACGCGGAACCGACTATACATACGTGACGAGGCAGAAGGGCCGCTGACGCAGAGGTCACAGAAGACGTTCCGCAAGATATCCGCGGGTGCATTTGGTGGTTTGGTCCTGCACAGTTCGTTGGTGGCGGTGACACCAGCGCGGTTGACCAACTCGATTGACATCTACTCGCTACGATGAGTGCACCACGACAAGGGTTTGGTGGACGAATTAGGCACTCTGATTGTTTGGCTTCCCGGTGGTCATTATGTACAGTGCAGGCGCATGTCGGCCCGGTGCATGATGGCAAATTCGACCACCGCTTCACATGCTGGGTGCTCGCAAATGTCTCACAACGCTAATAACTATGGCTTTCCGTGTACGTAATACCATGGACCAGTCAGAGCAGGTGGAGCGAATACACGGTCCGGTAGTGGATTGCCTACAAAGGGCAGCAATACAGGGCTGGAGGAAAGTGCAGTTTGGCGTGCATGGAGAAACCGGTGACAAATGGATAAGTACGATTTAGTTTGGGGTGGGTATTGATATGGGAGTGGAAGGTTTGGCATTGCTTGGCGAGTCAGGCAGTCGGGTAAACGGTAGATAAAGCTGTCGTGGGTGTCGAGGAAAGACGATTAGGTACGCGCCAGCAGGCATTGGCGGAGGTGGGCAACCAAGCGAACTGTGGGCCGGTCGTCGGAGACTGGAGGCTGGGGCGGAGCGGAGAGCTGGCGTGGAGACTGGGCGAGGCGAGATAGCCGCGAGGGCTCCCAGATGCACGGGCGCAACGGTGGAGGAGGCACGTGAGGGGGAGATGACGCAAGGGAGGCCGGAGTACCCACGGGTTGGAGCTGTGCACAGCAGGGCAGGCCATGGTCTGGTCGCGGACGAGGCTGCAGAGCGGCTAGGTAGAATTTACGGACAGATTACAGCCGTTTTAGAGGGGTGTTCGATGGTCCCGGAGTGACGTGCAGCAGGATGCAGACTGGAGTATCTCGTACCTAACAGCAATTCACTGCTTGGCTGGAGGAGCGCAAGCGTGCTGCAACACCGGTAGCGATCATCTCAGCTATCTGGGCGGTTTGTAGGAGCGGCGACAGGGCACTTCAAATACTTTTACGGCACCGCAGCGCCAGCGCGGGCAGTGCGGGCGGCCATTGGGCAGCAGGCCTGCCTTATCGGCGCATCTCCAGGCGGATATTTCGCACAGAGGGCCTAACCGCTTTTGCATTCTATCACGTAACCCGCTCCAGCACGGACTTCTGGAGACACCTGCGATGTCCATGGCTCAAAAAGAGTGCTGAGCTCCCCGTCGACCTCGCCCGGACACGCCCTTGCCTTTGCGACGAGACTATGCGCGACAGACCGCCTACGCCCGCGTCCTAGCAGACCGCCTCCGCCCCGCTGCCCCCCGACGCCATCGCCGAGGACCGCCGACCACCGCACCACCACGCCAGACGTTCAATGACGGCACGCACCATTTCCCACCTCATTCTCCTCGCTGCCATCACGGGCAATCTGGGGCCTTGAACCCACCGAATCTCTCCACGGAGCACGAGCCGCGCCTTATCAGCCTGCCCGCCCACCCTGTGCGCGCCCGTTTGGTACACAGCGGGCGCATCTGCAACTCCCACGCGATAAGCGGTTCAAGTCCCGATTTGGAGCCTCACCCACCGCAGGGTCGTGTGACTGGCCTGTTGCCTCCCATCAACCGTCTATCGTCAGTGCAGGCCTAGAACGCTGCACCCTTATCGCACACGACCGGGTCCACCATGACGACTGCTGTGGCTATACAACCCGCCATGCCGCGCCCGGCTCCCGTGCCCATTGCCGCTGCCCGTCCCAAGAAGCAGCACGACAGCAACCACAACCACAACCACAACCATACCACCACCAACAACAACAACAATAGCAAGTCGGACAAGGACAACACCGTCACGGGCAAGCCAGTGTCGTCGACCGGCGGCCCCGTTGCCAACATCCGCACGCGGAGGGAGCGGCCCTGCGACGCCTGCCGCCGGAGAAAGAGCCGTTGCGTGATCCACGAGGGCGCCGTGCTCTGCGTGCTGTGCGAGTTCCACAAGCAGGAGTGCACCTTTGTGCAGAGCCCGCTGCCGCGGAAGCGCAAGGTGGTCGACAGCGACAAGAAGGACTCGCCCAACGCAGGGAAGAAGAGGTACGTCGTCGATCGTTGACACGATGGCTCGGTGCTCGTGCTCGTGCATGCCAATGCGTGGCCATGCCGCCCGCAGGCTGCGTCTGCCATTTCCGACCGCGGTCGTTGCAAAGGGTCCAGCATCTCCGCTATCGTGAGCCTTATCGCCGGGTGTCCCGCTAACACTCCCGCTAGCAAGCCCGTCGACGTAGAGCCGCCTCCACTAGCGCTGCCGACGCCCACGATAACTGCCACTGCGCCAAGCCCTCCTCATCAACCCCCATTAGGCAGCGTGCATATCCCGCATCTCGGGGAGACACTTGGTCTGCAGCGACGCCAGCACAGCAGGTACATTGGCCTGAGCTCGCCCTTCGACTCCCTCCTGGTTGGTCTTTCGCACTTTGATGCCCGCAACGAGTCCCCCACAGACCTCGGTACCCTGAGACGCGTCAATGATCATGAGTGTTTCATCATGTTGCCCGATGAAAACACACACGAGTATAGCGACGAGGCCGAGACCCTGAGGCAGGTCGAGCAGTGTGTCCACCCCCACGGCTCCCATCTCCTTGATCTGTACTTTCGCATCGTGCACCCTAGTTTTCCCATCATCCAGAAGCATTTGTTCGTCGAACGCTACCGCAGCGGTGATCGCTCCTTCACCCCTGCTTTGATGGCTGGTATGTACATCTTGGCTCTGAACTGGTGGTCCCTTGACTTGAGGGTTGCCCAGTATGCCAAACCAGATGTGGCCCGCCTGGAAGCCTTGGCCATGAGCTCCTTGTCGAGGTCCATGGAAAAGCCAAAGTTGTCAACGGTACAGGCAGGCTTGCTCTTGCTGCAGCGTCCTGAAGCCGACAACTGGAGCATGACCACCCAGCTTGTGGCTATTGGTCAGGAGCTCGGCTTGCATCTCGACTGCTCGGGATGGTCGATTCCTCGATGGGAAGGCGGGCTACGGAAGCGTATCGCTTGGGCGCTGTACATGCAGGACAAGTGGAGCTCGTTGATCCACGGCCGGCCTTCCCACATCTTTGGTGCGAACTGGGCCGTGCAGCCCATCATCGAGGATGACTTCAAGGAGGAAGGTGACGGCTATGACACTCGCACTGAAGAAAGCGAAGATGAGCGTGAAGAAAATTTCCGTGGCCAGACTCTGTTTGCGCAGATGATTGGTCTCACGCAGATCATGGCTGAAGTGATGGACACATTCTATACGCAGGTTGCCATCCAAGACTTCAAGAACGCCGGGAAAAACTCCACGTCGTTGATACTCCAACGCGCGAAACCCGTACAGATCAAGCTTCGGCAATGGCACGAGAGGTTGCCTGCAAATGTGAAGATGAACGCGCCCACAAAAAGCAAGTTTTCTTCACTAGGTATGTCAGCCACATTCTAAAACCCAAGCTCCATCTTCTTACAATGAATAGGTTATCTCCACCTTGCCTACTTCGCCACTGAAATCACGCTTCATCGACGGATTGTCCAATCTCTCACCTCTGACCACGACGCCTATGGATTCTTCATGATCCGCAACGCTGCTAAGACAAGACTTATATCTGCCATGGATTTTGTCAATCGCCTAAGGCCGGAGCATCTCCAGTCGTTCTGGTATTTCGCCTCCAAGATCAACTTTACCCTCATTGGCACCTTCGGGTCTCTTCTATGGGCTACTGCACCCGCGCAGGAAGAAGCTGAGTTTTACAAGACGCGTCTGAGGGAGTACCGCTGGACACTTTCCGTCTCTTCGAACCGCGCACAGTTCCTCGATTACGCAGTGAGCATGCTAGATGCGAGCCGTGCCATGCTGAACAACCTTGCGGAGAAACCAAGCTTGCGGGACCAGATCAGTACCGCGGGTGTGCCACCAAAGGCGGCGGAGAGAATCCCGCTCCAGCCGCACAATGGAGGTGGGAGTCCGATGCAGGGGCAGGTGTATAGCCACCCGCCAGAACTTCGTCGCATGCACAGCGCAGAGAGCTTCCGTGGCTTCGGCAGCCTGTCCGGTAGTGGGATGAATTCTCTCGAAGGAAGCGTGCAGGGCGATGGATAGATGGTTTGTTCCATCCTTTGCTGTTGACGACCTTGTTGTGCACTCGCAGACGAGGCTTATGACTTTTACGTCTTCATTTTTTTCATCATTTCCTCTCTCATTCTTGCCCTCTTCATGTTTTTGCCTTTTCAGCGTTTAGATACCTGGTAGACCTTTGTGGACTTGGGAAGCCGCGGCACGACCCCGCCCGGCACGGCGTTCAAAGGGGCCTTCTTATATAGTGTTGTCAGCGGAGGACTCCTTTCCATCGGGCGTTATTCATCGACCGCTCACGATCGGTCTGTGTGTCTCTTGGGGGCCATTGGGGACTCAACGATTGGGTATATAGAGACGGCGGTTGGGATGATGACATCTCACTCCCGCCATCCATCCATATACATACGCATATATACTCGCACATATATGTGTATTGTACGTCAGAGCTGAAACGATTCCCAATATGTCGTACGTATGATGTGCTTTTGCGAAATCAAGCCGCCCCATCGACGTGCGCCCACCTGCCCGCCAGCCCACCCGCCAGCCCGCCAGCCAGTCCGCTCGTTTGCAATTTCTCCGCTCGCCCACCCGCCCCTGGCCACACACCAGGCACGTGCCATCGCGACGCATGCGGCTAGGCGCGATGTTGTCAGGCTCGGCGTGGATGGCGCATCGCATGTGGTTGGTTTTTCTGTCCGTTGGTAAGAAGCTTGGTATTGTTGGGAGGGGGGGCGCGGATGTACGTATACATGTATCTAAGTATGTAGAGATGAGATGAAGAAAAGGTGTATATAAGGTGTGCGCGTTGCGGAGGAAGAGCAGTTCTTCACACAATGACTCTCTACCTCTTTTCATGCATCCCTAGGGGGACTAAAATTTTGAAAAGGAGATGGGATATGTAGGGTTTTGGGAGTTGGGGTTAGGACTGTGATTAAAAGAAAAAGATTGGGAGATTATGGGGCTCGAGGGATTGAGGGATTGAGAGGAGGACGGACTTGTTTTAAAAAAATCAAGGCCGCTGGCAGACCTGCTATGTGTGCGCCTGTTGGATCAAAGAAATAAAATAAAAAATCCATACTGAAAATGGGTGGATATTCGATATGGAGATGAGGATGGAGGCGGAAAACAAAATCTAGGCCTGACTGTGCCATGTGTGTGCGAGAATAAAAGCGTGGCTTAAGTAAAATGGGACTGTTGCGTCCTGCCAGGGACTTCAAATTCAAAAAGTTTTTTATGAAGGGAATGTGGGAGCCGAGAGACAGTGGAAAACTTTGCAGAAAAATCTCATCTTTCTCCATGGGTGAGCAGTTCAAATCGAACAGCAGTTAGTTCATGTGTGACTGTTGGACTTGGAAGGAAATGAGAAAAAGCCCTCAAATGCATTGATGCTTCTTTTCTCCGGAGCTGCGGATTCTCTGAAATTATCGGGAGAAGATTCGATGTTTCCCGGGGTCGAAATACGGAAAACAAGATCGATGGACACGTCCTTGTAAGACGACCTGGCGTGCACAGTCAAAGAGAGAAAAAAGTGGGTTACCCCTCTTATGCGAAAAGGTGAACGTCAGGTGCATGGAGGTAAATGGTGTTGCTCCTGACCTTGCGAAGTGAGAAAGAACAGTCCTCATGAGTGGGAGGTCCGGAGATGATCAAATCTTCCGGCTTATGAGAATTCTGAGACTTGTAAACACATGCTCCAAAACCCATGCTATGGATCAGCGCAATATCCAATCATTTAGATGATCGAGACAATATGTCTCCTGCTTGGCTGGAGAAGCGCGTTGGAAACCAAAAAGAGTCGCATACATGGTGATCAACACCCACGGATTTCCGACCGAAATAAATCGAAGCTCATGCTCGGCCATGTCGTTTTTTGACAAAAAGGAAGTGTGAAAGCGAAATGTGGAGAGCACCAAATCATGGCGCTCGTGGTACACATGGTACCGAGAGACTCAAAGTTTGCATGTACACACACAGGGGCGTATAAAACTAAATTTCAATTGGCACATGAGCCTAAATAGTCAAGTGGGCAACCTGCGCATGGCGTTCTGGATCGGAAAACAAGAGTAATGCAGTCCGCATGTGTTCTATGCCAGTGGTATTACAAACCATGGACTGAGAAGAACCTGTGCTGGACGACCACAACTCTTATACACACCCGAATGCAAGAAATGATGAGACTCGTGTCTCTTCGAAGACGGCGGAGAAAGAAAGATGAGAAATAATGACTGCAGAAAATCATGACATCACCGTGCCAGCCTTGTGCTTTTTCTGCAGGAAATGGGGTGACATAATTGAGAATGCTGCCTTGGAGCCAACGAACATTTGGGGGTGATGTGTACTTGGCTCTCGGGCTGGGGTGTTGATGGAGTTCATCATCATATATCTGTGTGTGTGATTGATGCCAAAGGAAGTCATCATAAACTGTATTTTTCCAATTCGAAATTCATGATAACATAGTCAACACAAGTCGTGGGCGGCGTTGCTCGCATCTATGTCCAGGTTGGGTATTCAAAGTAATTTCAAAACTTGAACGATACTGAAGCAGGTTCGAAGTCAATCTACCTCGTTATATGCTTCTACTCAACACTGAAACTAGGTAATATTTCACTTTTTTTAGTGACATGTTTCAAGTAAACAGAAGGGAAGGAATATCAGTGTTAAGTTCTGGTATGTATCCGGTTTAACGGCTAGTTCCATTCTGTCACTCATTATTATAATGTGCCTGCGTATCATATTTCTAATTTAATTTGTTCGGTAATTGATTTGTTATTTACTTAGCAGTTTGTTCTTGTGCGTTTTATGGTCATGTGTTTGTGTAATTATTATAATAACAGACCAATATATCGCGGTTATAACGAGGTAACAGCTCAAGTGTTGATTACTTCAACAGATGTTACTATCATCGTTGAAACAAGGGATAGTACTTTTGTATTCACCATGCACAAATCAGGCCGCCAATATGTCATTAATTTTGTAATGGGAGTTGAGCCATCCGCAGTTGAACGATCAAGGCATACGTCATGCTCTCATGGTGAAGGCAGCAGCACAATTGCAATCTCTCTCACTTCACCATAACTTTGCAAGAATCACTTACCTTGATAGAAGCTAGTTTCGCAAAAGTATTTATATAAAGCACTGTCTGTTTCTCTACCCAACTGCACTCTCCTGCGCCACAATCGTCGTACTCAATCCAACGGCAGCCTCGAACACGACTTTCACACCGCCAACACTCTAGAACAGCCGCTTCCGAGAGCAACACCCAATCAAAATGACGAACGAAACTACCTGGATGTCCAGCTTCCTTGACGACATGAGTTACGGATTAGCTGCAGACATCACTTCTCTTGAGAATCTACCCGACGAGATCATGCTTGCCATCATGGGTTCGCTTGATAGGCCAGACCTCTTGAGGCTTGCACTTGTCTGTAGGCGTATCCTGCCTGTCGCACAGCAGATATTGTATAAGTGTATCAGAGGGAACGACAAAGGGACTCTGCCCCGGTTGGATCTGCTCTGCCAAACTTTCCAGGATCAGCCGCACCTTTCAAGACTTGTTCAGAGCATTGAAATTCGGCCGGATACCTGTAGCAACAAGAAAAGAGTCATAAGAATCCATGCAGCCCGATTTCTTCGACCCGACGATCCGTACTGTGATTTGGACACAATCGAGGTGGGGGCATCAGATACCCGGATCACTGGAATTATACTAAGTCTGCTGCCACACCTCAAAGAACTAACTATTAGTGTTGCTCCTCTGGATCCGGACGCGGATAGGCGCAACAGTTGGGTCAGTTTTGACAACGGTTGGGGCGGTTGGGCTAATGGCTGGGATGAACTTTGGGATGACCGTGCAAAAGACCTTGGGGACCGCTCCGTCCCGTTTTTTGCTATTTTCGGTTTTGATCAATTTTCTTGGAAATCAGTCAAAGCGAGAGAGCTCTGCCGAGTCGCCGCGTTTCGGAACCTTGAGAGAATCCGTTTTGAAGGTAGCGAATTTCCATGGGCCTTGAGCCTCTTGCCGAAGTTGATCAGTCTCCACATCGGCGAGGATACTTCTTATTATGTCGATCAGAACAAAAATAAGTGAGTTGTGATATTCATCAAGATTTATTGGAGAATTGGCTGATGCTCCGATTTTAGAACGCTCGAAAAGTCCAAGGTTGCAGAACTATCAGTAGAATGCGACACGAAAATATTCGAACCTGATAGAGCTCAGCGATATAGGGCTTTCGAAGGCTTCCTTCACATGTTTTCAACCTTGAAGGCTATTGAAATCCACATATCCACCCGCTGGGAACCGGAGTCAACCGAGCTCGGCCATTGCTCAAGATTGATCGATCGCCTGGAAGTTTTAGGCGCAACTCTAGAGAAGCTAAGGCTCTTCACAAAACCCCCAAACTCGATGACCCTATCCTATCCCTGAATTTAAAACCTCTTGGTTCTTTGACATCCTTCTCCAAAGTCCGTGAGCTCAGTATACCGAATGATTGGCTCGATATCGGTCAATCTGACACCGACTACTCCAAAGTGTTTCCTCCAAGTATCGAAGTTTTGGAACTGCTACAACCAAACCATAAGACTTGTAGCTGGCTTGCCGATTTTGCTAACCAGCGAATGAAGCGTAGGAACCATGTCAGTCTCCGAAAAATCAAGATCATCTGTGTGGATGGATTTGAAAGCACGTATGAAGCAATGCGATATTATCCTGGTCCTTGTGCCATGTTGGATCTTTTGCGAAACCAAGGAGTAATCGTGGATCTGGCCTGCACAACACGCCGTTCGGAATGGGACGATGATAACTATAACCCTTGTGTGGCTCTCTTTCTAGAGGAGCTTAAGGCCTACAATCCTTCATTTATGAGTCTCGGCAATGGTAAGTCGTGATTCCTTTGACAGATAAGAAAGTCCCTAATATGGCTGCAGGAATGGTTTGGGACGGTTTCACCGAAAAGGCTGCGCGGATGTCTGGTTACTGCCGTGTTCAAATCGAGCATGTAAACCTACCATCCCGTCGGATTCAATACCGCTTCCAGTGACATATGCCCACACGAGACGGGGCAATGCATACTATGTCTGGACGAAAACTCAGCTCGTCTGGCGGGTTTGAAAGAGTTTCGGATCGTATTCAAGAAAGGTCATGTAACCAAATTATTTAGATGGGTAACTTTAGATTGCGGTATGGGAGATTGGGGGATAGACAACACCTCCCAAGTGACTCCTGATGGACTCTCGAGTGTTTTTTGCCTTATTAGCACTGTTATCTTGGTAGTGGATTGGCGTGCAGCAGCTTTGTAAATTTCAGAAAGTCTCCCGTTTAGTTAGAGCAACTGATGGGTTAAGATCGGACGAGTAGTTCGGTAAGAGACTAATACCAATGGAGTGAGTCGGGCTAGACGACCGGAAGCCTTGATTGAATGTTAATTGGCGTTTTTCTTTGAATTGGATGTCTGAGATCCTTTTGCTTTGCAGTATCAAGTCTGAAGATCGACAACAACTAACTGAGACATTGTGTTTATTTGAAGCAAGCTTGCTTCGCTGTGATGTTTTAGATCTCTGTGGGGGCGATCAAGAAGCTCGCATACATGAGTCCGTTTTGTAGATTGCACCCCGGATTGGCTCACGTTGAAGCATCACATGTGTACCACAGAGAAGTTGTAGTAGCCATTTTAAATCGTCACTATCTCGGTAGTGTATCTGGATAATGTTGCTAATAATCACATGACTGCATGATTGCACAGGTACCTAGGTACACACTAATCCATGTGCAACCGCCCGCTTACGTCACGATTCTGCCTCGTTGAATTATTTGCGTCTGGTCTGCCTTTGGCTGGAGTCGGCATGATCTGTATAGAGCCTTACGACGTTAATTGCAACCCATTGCACAGGTACCTAGGTACACACTAGTCCATGTGCAACCGCCCGCTTACGTCAGGATTGTACGCCCCAATAACGGCCCCGACGCTACAGGCCCAGAACCTAGCCCTGGAAATAAGACCCCTGGTCTGTGATCGTTCCTTCATAACCCGTCGCTTCATGCACAGATACTCCTTTCCTATTTATTACCTGCATCCGTGACTTTCTAACTGCTTGCATTACCATTGTCTGCTAGATGTCTACATTTGCTTTTATTCAGTGCGGCGAACAGGGCAGAGTGAACGAGGATGACGATTGGTTGGTGCGCGCCCACTGCATGCTGGGGAAGAATACGAAGAAGAAGGATACGAAACGGCGGCCGAGGAAGAAAGATGCGGCTTTAGTTGCAAAGGCACCTAAAGTGCTAGCGAGGCGTGTTCCTGTCGCGACGTCTCCATACGGAAGAAGTTCGAACATCCCTGCGTCCGTGAGGGAAGACATGTCAGCTTATGTAGCGGGGCCCGTAGACCGCAAGGCGTGGTTTTATTTATGGAGATGTAAGTAATTGTGATTCTTATCAGATCGATCTTCAACGACGTCCAGATGCAAGACTGCTGACAGGTTCAAGTTTCCTGCTTCCTCCCAGACATGTATCCCCTAGATGGTTTTATGGACGAGGTCCCTTTCCTGGAAGAAAATCCATGCGGAGACTGCGGTGCGCTTACCATTGCCATGTTGACAGCTAGCGCACACAACGACTTCGTATTGCGGCTGGGGATCAGTAATCGAACGAGGCAGCTCACCGTGCATACATGTGCTTACCTCAACGATGTCTTGAGCAAGAATGATCCGCGCTCAAGATACTCGGCACTCTTTGGTATTTTGCACCTCGCTGCTGCAGCGATATTCTGTGGCGAACACGATTCAGCTTTCACCCATCTATATGGTGCGGCCGAAGTCTTCCGTCACTTTGACCCCCGAGATGAGAGCCAAGATAACCCGTCCATTGATAGTATTGAGAGCATTAGATTCAAGGCCGAGAGGTTGGTCTTCTGTTTGTTCAACAAAACCGGCCGCAAGGGACCGCTACTAACCGCGTTACCGCCCTGGAATCCTATTCGGAAGAACCCTGACCTATCGCAAAGACTACCAATTTCAAGCTTGCCGGAACTAGACTGGATTTTTTACGACTTGCGTTACCTATGCCAATTGGTTCACGAAAAAGCAGCAAATCGACTCAAGGTGCAAGCCAACTATTTCCGCAATACCATCAACTCGTTACAGAATCGCGTAATGGCCCTACCCGAAGTACTCGCAAACCCGTTCGAGGAATGCCTTCGCCTCTGTATATCAGCTGCATTGAGCACGCAGACGCAGCTACCAATGCGACGCTTGGAACATGATGTGTTGAACCAAAAATTGTACACACACATGCCACTTCTGGAATGTCCAGTTGACGACCAGGAGGGCAAAGATTTTGTCTTTTGGATGGTAATTTTGGCGTTTTTGATCGCCTTCGACGCAGACGGTGACTCTTGGGCTGAGTCGCTTTTCCGACAGGCTGCTGATGATACTGAAACGTGGGTGGCAGCGAAGATGAGACTGGCTAAAATTATCTGGTTCCCGAGCTACATGGAGAAACAGGGTGAAAGAACTTTCATGAGACTGCGGTATAGGTGGCCGCGAGATCGAAAAGAGCGGGTGGCAATTCCCTGAGACAGGATAGCGACGACAGGAGTATGAATTCTCCAGTCCGAGGAATGCACTTATCCGAGTTCACGCAACAAGTACACTTGGAAACGGATCGACGTATGAGATGATAGAAAAGCAAGTTACATACGAAAACCTCGGCTTCTATACACAAAGTGGGCACTTCAACTTCCCTCCCACCACGGCTCTCTTGCCGTCCTCCATCTCTCCATCCTTTACGCCATCTTTCTCGACACACGCCTTGTGCCAGAGATGCCGACACGCAAACACCACCACTGCACCCGCGCCACTTCCCTCGCTTACGTCTACTTCAACCCTCATACTCTTGCCCTTTCCTTTACCTCCGTTCTCCTCCTCCACCTCCTCCATACGCTTCGCCAACCGATTCGTTTCCGTCCGTTGCCACGCCTCCCAAATGGCGCCCCCAGCGCCCGGACCCCATGCACGCTTCCGGCATCCCTCGCAGACTTGCCCACGCGGTCGCCATCCGCGTTGCCGCAGCTCGTTGATCTCACGGACGTGCTCAAAACCTTCTTTGTCGAGAAAACGATTCGCGAGACTAAGAATAGTTTCTTCGAAGGTATAAGCGCTGAAGATTTCCGAGAGGACGGATCGTAGATGGGATAAGGATGGTGAGGCAGTGGTTGCTCGTGTGAGGAAAGCGCGGAGGATGCGAAGAAAAGAAGGGTTCGTTTGGGGTTGTGAGCGCCGTGTTGTAAGCTGGGGTCGGGCAGGCGTTAATTGAGATGATGATGGCAGGGGCGGATGTGATTGTTTTGGTGGGACTGTTGTTGAGGCCAGCAAGGCGGAAAAGGTTTGCTGAACGGACGATCGCAGGTTTGTTGTGATTTTCGCAGTATCGATGGGGCTGGGTTGTATGCTTTCCGAGGAATCTTGAAGCCCAGATGTTGCGGCGGAGACATTCTTTATAAGACCTACGACTGCGTCGACAAGGTCGAGCCAGAATAATTCATCTAGCGCGAGGTCCTCTTCTTTAATATCACCATAAGCCGACTTTCGTCGGTCATTAAGACTATACGGCATGCGTTCTGTTGATCGTGTTTGCCCTTGACACAGCCATATGCCGACCTTTACGTACTTCTGAATGTCTTCAAGTAGGTCATGTACTGCTTCTTCGGTGTTCGCCACATCTGGCGTCTCTGCAGACGCGTTGATTAATCCTGTCAATGCGGTTTCCAAGGTGCCGAGATGCTTCACGAGGCGGTCTATAGCATCTTTGACTAGGCCATCGCGTGCCATGAGCACAACAGCTGCATCGACGACACCGCTTTTTTCTAATGCAGGGAGGACTGGATCAAGCTTTAGATCACCAGATTTAAGTAGACTGACAAAGTCTGCAACATGAGCGCTATCGAATCTGCACATGAGCTGTACATAGTGCTCGATGAAACCAGGCGGCAGGTTTTCACTAGTAGTGCGCGATTCGCCAGTAGAAGGATCGGTCGGTTCGATGAGGGCTTTCAGATATTGATACTGTGCTTCGGATTCGTTTTCAAGAACATCGAGCACCGGCTTCAGCAGGTCCGGGGCGTACTGATTCAGCGTCTTTGCTGCCCGAGAGGGATCAATCGCTACGAAGTCTCTGGCACGAGACACGACCACGCTCTTGAACTCATCAGCTTGTTTCTTCGTAAGCCCTTTTTTCGAGTGCAAGCAATCTGCGATACATCCGAAAACTGCCTCGCCATCCTCTATGTCATCTAGATAAGCTTCGAGCAGCTTCGCATACTGTTGAGAACCGCGGTAGACGGTCTTTAGGACGCGATGGAACCCAGCTTTCTCAAAGAGAGGTACCAGAATTTGAAGGTTTGGGGGATGGTAGATGGAAAGGAGATATTCGACAGAGAGCTGGCAATCTTCTTTGATAACATCCGTAGGGTAGTTACAGAGCCCCAGCAGGATCTGATGTAGAGATGTGCCAGGCAGCATTATGTGTTGCGGGTATTTGGGTAGGTTCCTGGCTATGAACATGTAAAAGTACACTATGTCTTCCGGGTCGAAATTTTCAGGTGTCATTATTCCCAGAAGGATGTTGATGATGTATTGCCGTGTAGGCGTTGGAACTGTGCTTTGTCTAGTGCCGTTGACCTGGTTTCCGTTCGGTGTATCGTGGTCTCCATTTAGAAAGTTGTCTTCGAAGGCCTCATTCATCATGCTCATAAAGCTCGAGGCATCCAACTCAAGAACAAGCCGTAGATAGGGAAACGGTGGCTCTGGGTCCTTGTCTGTTCTTGTCAGAACTATATCTCCTGAACCAGGTGGCCAAGCAAGGTTTTTCCCAGCAAAGAGAAACCTGTACATGTCTTTCTTCGCAATGTACCCTTGATCATCGTCTAAGAACTCTCCACTTGGATAGATGCGACCAGTAAAAGTATAAGCTAGGTACGGGAAAACCTTCATTGCCGATGTCATGTATATATTTTCAGTCTCATCCACACTAAAATCCAGTATTCTGATGAGTGAAAGGATGTTGACAAGGGGAGTGACGAAGTCGCCAATTGCTTGCGTCCAAACGTGGATAAGAGCGTCGTATAGATTGTATTGCTGACACAGAGTGGTGACCTGGTTTATATCGATGGTATCGGTACTGAGGCGACATATCATTTCCTCTAATCGTTTCGCACGACCAGCCGAGGCGTAGAAGGTAATCATGTCTTTGAGGACATTCGGTGGAACATCGGTTATTTCCCCTCCCGAGATATATGGTTCTAGTGTCTCGAAGAAAACCTTTTCTGCCGATGCATCCTCAAAAGCGTCGTAGACGTCTTCAAATAAGAAGTCATGCTCATTCATGCTGAGAAGCCCTGTAAAACAGACTTCAGCGAGTTCCCTCACAGACTTCTCATTTGACTCGCTTCCCTCATCGTCCCGAGAGAAAGTATACTTCAAGGATGCTGAAATCATTTCAAGCAGCTTTTCTTGCACCAAAGCATGCCTTGCATTGTTATCATCCGGCAGCCCTACGGTCAGCTTGTCGGCATCACCCACATAGTAGGAGGTTGCAAGACTTATTGCAGAAATGAAGTCGCCATCCTCCATTAGTGCCATCAATCTGTCAGCCCAGTTGGACAGAGTACCAATAGAGACGTCGTTCACACCCAGCAAGAACAGCCTACCCTTGTAGGCACGGAAGCTCATGTAGAATGCGTCTGCTACCACACCGTGGAGGGATGTATCAGACTCGTCCAGCTGTTCAATGACTGGCCGAAGCTGACGAGAGAAGAGATCTGAATGATAGATGTGCTTCTGTAAGAGGTCAAAGGTATCGGTTGGTCTTAGTGTATTATCCTCCAATATGACTAGGCGTTGGCTGATTGTGAGAACCGCGAGAACCGATCTGCTAAGCCATTGGACAGCTACAATAGCCTCTTCACTTTTCCACCTGCTGCGTGGTCGAAACATCAGTTCGGTGGGCTTTTCCCTCTCACTAGGCGCAGCCACAATGCTGTCTACTTCCAAAACGGTCAGAATGTTGGACCAACAATACACGAGCTTGGTCTTCGAGACTGTCTTGCTTCCGTCGGCGGATGGATTCTTCAGCTTGACTGCAGGGAACCATGCTAAACATCCACTTAGAGCGCTGTGCGGCTCTATCTCTTTCGGCCGCGACGCCTTATGCTGGGTCTGCGCGATTGGAGTTGTAGAGACTATGACCAAAAGATACGGAGTTAGAAGTGCTGTAAGACCCATGGTGTCGGTAGGTTGCTCAACATTCCCAAGTGGCAGAGGAGCAAATGCAAGAACGGAGCTTGGCTTCCGCGGCCTTTCAGTAGACTTATCTGACAGTGGGTATCTTCCTAGGATGCGGGTGATCTTCACGGTCCTCGCAATAGCGCCCAACCCCCGAGTTGCAAGATGCGAAAAGGCCATTCCACCATCGTCGGCCGAAACCAGTGCTGTGTGCCTCGTGCCCAGAAATCCGATGTGAAGAATAGCAACACCAGAGATATGACCATCTGATTTTCTATCATCTAAGCCATTACGATCTAAAGGAGGTATGTGTAGGAAGGGTTTCGCGGGCCTGGTCAGTTCCCATGTGAATATGTGTCCGGTGGCATGCCCTCCGGCGATTGTAGAGTGATCGGCTGATATCGCTAATGCTGTGACCGGTCCGCATTCGATAGCTTTGGTTCCTGGCCCTATGATGGACTTCAACACTTGTTGATAATCGAATACCAAAACGAAACCCTTGGAAGTTCCCACTACCAGAGAAGCTGCGACTGCCAAACACGTGGGCCGACCGAAGTTTCGCTTTCCCACCTCGGAGAAGACCTGTCCTGTTATCTTCTTAAGTTTGGTCCACCGCACAACTTCCCACGGCGCTTGAGGGGTATCTGGCTCGTCCGGCTGGGTTGGGAAGAGGAGATTGCTCGATAAGGAGGACTGGCGTGAATGAGCAGACAGGAAGATTGGGTTGGATACTGCACGTGGAGAAGCTAGGGGTGAGGGCGACAGGCGCGCTGAAAATCGGCGTTCAAAGGGCTGTAGGGAAGTGGGGCGGTGCGGTCGTAGGGAGCTGTGCGAGGCGGGGAGGCTGCTTCCGGGCGAGGAAAGCATAGAGCCCTGGATGGACGGGGTATCATCAGGAATTGATGCCGAGTCTGGGCTTCTCGGTCGCTGCGGTGCGGGCCGCATGGGTAGTTCTGATGTGGACGTGTCATCTTCCTGCTCTGTCTCGCTCCTTCTTCGTGTAGCAAAGGTCATCTCGTTGGCCCCGCTTGCGATGGATGCAAGCTCCTCCCCTTCCTCGTCCTCACCCTGCTGTGTGGAGGGGGGTTGCCATCGTGTGTTTCGAGTATGGCTGGGCGGCGTGGCGGTGAGCCAATGTCTATCTCGTCGGCATCGTCATGGTGAGCACTCGCGTTGCTCTCTCCCGAATCTGAGCTCATGAGGCTCGTCGACCATGGAGCATTGCTTCAGTCGAGCATGCGTCTGGGTTGGTCCTTGTTCGTAGATGGTGCCCAGCTCTTTCACCGCATGCCTGATCTATCGTTGAGTCGCGTGGGTGGGCGGGGCGCTGTCCTTCGCGACGGTGGGTGATGGATGCCTGAGCTTGTGCTAATATTGGCACTCGGTCGGGGCGGGATTAGGTCTAGATTAGGGGAGGGACACGTATTCGGTCCAAGCTGGGGGTGCGAATGGGGTATTTCGAAGGCTCCGCTGCTGCTCGGTTCCCTGCCGCGTTTGTTACCGTCGAACTGGCGGGAGTCGGAGCTCCCAGTCGCACCTGCACTTCGTCGATCGCGACTGCCCTGCCGAGGCCCCAAGCGTCCGAGCTTCCAACGTCACTTCCTGAACTTTTGCGACAAGCCAGCCAACAACAAAACAACATAACACAACAAAACACAACAAAACACAATTTTGCAGACCATCACGATGCCTATCGGACCTTCCCTCCCTCCGCATCTAGCGAAGCGCGCCCGCGACGACCATGACGACGACCGCTCTTCAAGCCCCGAATCCAGCGAGAAGCGCCGCAGGGTGCTTGGTCCGGCCCTCCCGCCAGCAACCATAGGACCCTCGATGCCTCCGCAGTCTCGTTCGCGGTCCAGCAGCGTAGACAGCGACGTAGGGCCTGCACCTCCACCAGCCTCCAAACCAGCACGTGTCCTGGGTCCCGCGCCGCCTCCAGCGTCTCTCGACGAACGGCCGCCAAACCCTCCATCAGACGACTCGGACAGCAGCGATGACGACTTTGGACCTGCTCCGCCACCTGCGGGTGGGTCGAATACTGCTTATGAAGATTCTCATGCATCGCGACCAATCGCGTCGGCTTTCGATACGGATCCCCAGTTCAGCGAGGAAAACAAGAAGGTGCAACGTGATTCCTGGATGACAATGCCGCCCACCCAAGACGACTTAGCACGTATGGACCCAACGAAAATGCGCGCCCGCAAGTTCAACACTGGAAAAAGCGCAGGCGGAAGCGGGGGTGGCATGTCTACTATATGGACCGAGACACCTGAACAGAAGCTCAAGCGCTTGCAGGACGAAGCCATGGGTATTGCGGCACACTCAAATTCCGATACTTCGAAAAAAGAATCGCGGAGAAGCAAAGCAGAAGAAGAAAAAGCACGGAGGTTACGAGAGCAGATCGATGCATCACGTGGAAAGAGTTTGGTCGAGCAACACCAAGCCAAAAGTGACAAGGAGAAGGAGGACGACCCCAGTGCACGTGTTTTCAATTATGAAAAGGACATGGCACTGGGTGGAAAGGTATCCCACAAGCAAAAACGGGAGATGCTCAATAAAGCCAAGGGTTTCGGCGACAGGTTTTCGAGCGGCAGCTACTTATGATCTATAACGCTTCCCTCCACATGAATTTGACTTTCTCCTCGAGTAGGTCCCAATCCCTATTATGATAGATAGTATGAGAAATCACGAAACTATGTCCAGCTCTTTTTTCTACGGTAACAAACACGCCCTGCTTCACCTTCATTCGTTTTCGAAATCACAACTACTTAGTCACGTCGATCTGTATCTTTATTCTTTCCCTTCCCCAATGAAATTTCACCTGCGTAAATAAACATATCACATGAGGTTGAATACCAAGGCATCCGACTCAACCCAGGCTTGCCAAGACTCAAACTGTCATATAAATTCTCCACGCTTCCTGTGTACTTGCTCTACATCGCTTTACAGATCACCCAAATCCTCGCAACCACGGTACACACCGATAGACTGATTTGTCGACAAGAGCAACCTCAAACCAGTCTTGATCAGGACGCATCATACAGCTCTTAGAATCGGTTATTACCAAAGGCTACTATTCACGCAAGCTAGAAATCGTCCAATAGCAACACCAGAAAAAGGTACCGCTCAATTTATCTTCCAGACGACATCCGACTCCGATCCATCACCATGTTTTTCTCCTCGGAATGGTTCCCCGATCTTCTCGAAAACGTGTACCAGGCTTTCTTCTGGAGTCTTCTACTTGGCATCGGAATGCTTGCAACCTGCATCCTCGAATTCATGATCGGAAGGGTACTCACACCCATGAGGGAGCACTTTATTAGTTACACATGGGCTATGGTCCAACTCGGGATGGTCAAAATTGTCGCTGGAGATGACAAATGGCCCCAAATGCTGTTTCTCGCGGGCAGCTTCCTTGTTCATTCAGTGACTGTAATCATTGTAACGGGGCTGCAGTATAAGATATCATATGCTCGCTCGCAATGGCTAAGGACAAACCAGATACAGGCGCCGCAGCGGAGCAGGGAGGAGGCTATGCGTCTTGTGGCGGAGGAAATGGAGCGACTTCGATAATTTTGTCACAAGGGCGCCTCGGAAGAAGGTGATAACTGTCGAGAAAAGGATTCGTATGTTTTCGGAGAGGAGGCTATCGGTCTAATATCTGATGAATGGTAGAAACTTCGTAAGAACTGTTATTGGAATGCATGGAAGAAGATGATACTGCCGAGGAGGGTGTTTGTGTGTTCCAGGGAAGGATTGACTGTCGGTTATGTAAGTCTGCGTGCTACTCCGCCAATGAATAGCACATTCCGCTGTTTGATCTTGTGGTAAAGCCTCAAGGGAAAAGAGCAAGAACATAATACTAGGACTGGCTTCGAGGGGATAGTATCTCTCGACACCGTCGGACTCATGTTGTTTAGCTTTCCAGTGGCCAAGGACGAATGCGTGGCATGCTTAGATAGCTCCACATCACAGCAATATCAGAATATTGGACGATTAAAGAACCTTGAACTATGATGAACCGCAAACAATCGATTACTAAGGTGACTCACTCGAAACTGGCGGGGGTGGTCGCCGAGGCCCTTGGTTGCTAGTGCACACAGCCCTCCACCAGCTTTATTTATTTACTGCCCGCACCACCACTCTCACTTGACTAAACTTTTGTCACCTCAAGCCTTGAGCGCCCGCACCCATTGTTTCACTGTTATTACATCAATCTCGGCACTTCAAACGGTAAATGCAATAATTTCATCCACGCCTATGTTCAGACATACTAATCTCCTTGTTAGAGCTCAAAGTCAGCACCGAGTCTGGAGCCTTCCCGAGGTTCGAGCAATTACGCACCATGGCTTCTTCGATTTTGGACCTGCCTTTTGAGCTTCGTATGATGGTCTACCATTATATCCTGCTCTGTGGCGGATTTCGCATGCTCGTCGGTTTGTTACTTTCCTGTAGAGAGATATTCGACGAGGTGAATCGAGAGACCAAGAGGCTGATGGAACCAATTCTCAAGGACATAGAGACGCAGTGGAACAACCGCCTCGACTTTCCTCTTCGAATCCACGTGCCAACCTCCATTATCGAACTCAGTCACACTATCATACACTTGCCTGATGGACTTGTGTATGCAGCTCACTTGGACAAAGATTCTTTCCGACCCTACGCCCAAGTCATTGAGAGGGTCACCCTCCTCGGTCACCTACGATGCGGGTTTCCTCCACCAGTCCGCAATGGGCTTGCCGGCGTTTTTCCACGATCAATTTACACCATTGAAGGCCTGAACAAAGGGGAAGTTGAGAAAATAATTTTCCCAGACGTCCCAACTCATTTGACGGGTTTCTTACTCGCTCTGGAGAATATCCAAGACCGTGCCCGTGCTGGCCGCTCTCATTGGTGCATGACCATATCTACGGATCAGCAGATGGCGTGCTATCGGGTTCACTTCAGCACGATCTGAGTCCCTGTAGAAACTCTGGGCATTCTCATGCTCGGCTAGCTACGTTGTTTTCTGTCACAGAACCGTAAGCTAGCTGCATGTTTCAACAACGGCCTCACTCATCTTCTTTATCACCAGGTTAGTTTGGGTCCGGTCGTTTCGACACGGACATGGATTAATTTGCGATCTTTTCCACGATGGTATCATTGCATACGATCAGGTTTTGTGGGTGGCCGTTGGTATCTTGCTCGCTGAGACGATTCAGGCGTTTCAGTGCATGCAGCCAAATGAACGATTTAACAAATCCAAAAACTGTTTTGTACAGGTGAAAATGTGTAATCCCAATCTAAATGACCGGCGATGTGTGATGTTTCTGTCTGAATATCTCTCATCAGTTGCCCTCTAAGCTACTTCCTCTCCTTCGTTGATGTGCTTTCCCCACCTATGGCCTTCCAACTAGTTGCTGCCTTCGCGTTCCATTCATTTGATACCCTAATAGGCATGAAATTCAGTACCGAAACATCAGAATAATACACACAGCTCCCCAACTTCCCGCCCAACCATTAATAGTGGTGCAGTTAATTTGCAAACAGCAGCAAGTCGCGATCTTTAAGCTACCCGAACATCAATGAAAACTTTAAGAGCTAGTTCAAGCTGAAAGCCAATAAGTAACTCGGCCCTCATATACAGCTCTTCTGAAAATTGCGACGATGATAGCAGCAGTATGGACCATGTCATTGATAGAAAGGTCTGAGGGGAATATGAAGTTTCTAACGAGAATCAAGCACGGATGGCATGCTCTACAATGATGTACTCTGTGCTGGGTCACGCTCAGGTCTATAGGCTGGGCGCATAGACTGAACGTATATATGTAGTTCTAAAAATACACGGGAGCTATTGACAGCTCTAAATCTGCCAAGGTGGTTGTGAGAACCACGTGCTAGCTGTAATCAGACTAGTTGCGATTTTTCAACGGCTGTTGAGGTTTACATGGGCAAATGAGCACACGGTTATAGATAAACGTGGTTCTGGAACGTCGAAAGCGCTCTTGTTGAGTTGCTTATGAGATAGATCAGATCGGTATACCAATTGTTTTCACGGTTTAGAAAACCCAAAGGCTCATTTAGTACTATTTAACCGAGACCAAACCCGCCCGCTGAATTGTCTTTCTTTGCTTAAAATTTCAGTCCAAAGGAAACTTCAATTCGAACGCAAACTTCTTTCATACACCGCACATTTGCACTATTCCTGAAAAGCCGGTTTCGGGTTATGTCTAGAGACACTAGAGACAGTAAATGCAGGTTTGAAGGACGTACACCGGCTCATTGGAATCTGGAACGTACTTCAGATCGCGAAACCAGTGTACGACTCGCGGGTGCAGATGTTTATAACCTACACAGTCCCGCGCCACAACTATGACCTCCTTTAGCCCTGGCAATGAAGGAAAAGAAAGACTTTTTAACGATCGATTACCCGCTAATGCCTGTGGAAAATAGATAGCTTCCAGGAACGTTTCAAGCGAAATATAGGATTCGGATCTCCCGAATTCGAATATGATTCTCGTTATAGCGGCAGTCTGGACGGGGAGAAAGTTCGCGAGCAGCCGAATATCCGTGTGCGTGCTCATACTGAACATGTTCAACTTGTATGGAAGCAGTGCCGCATCGCTGTATATTTGACGACATGTCCGTAGTAAGGCGAACGGATGAGGTGGATGCTGGGAAAACCTGGCTGCCTTTACTTTCATCTTATTGCCGTCAAGATAGCAATGCCCCGCACAGAAGATATAGTCACCAAGGACGTACGCATAGATTTGATTTCTTATTTCACCGGGCAGTGCTAGCAGATATGACTTGGCGTTGGCTTTGGTGCTGGTGAGATGTCAGTTCAGCATATCTCATCATAGGTGGCCCATCGTACACTTCTGAGAACCGAGACGCATTATTTTCCAAGTCCAATGTGCCATTGGAAAGTAGAGGCTTCCTTTTACCACGCCTAGTGGCTTTAGAAGATCTACAGACAGTCGGGTCTGTATCAGGTTTTCCTTTCCTTGTCTTGATACATTTAACCTTCTTTCTCCTGGTGTTACGATGGGGATATGAAGAAGGCGCTGCGTGATGTCCGTTGCGTGATCGAGTAATTGGACTCATGATGTATTCGTGATGAGGCATAAATACCTGCTTGACCCGTTCTCAAGTTTCTCGGTGACCTTTTTGGTTTGTGGTCGAGTGGTTCAGGGAAAGCACCTGATGTGTGAGGAACCTTGGAAGGATGGGAAGAACGACTGAGACGATTATTTATAGTTTCTCAAATCCAGTACCGCGTTTTACGAGGCTCACCAAGTGAACATGCGTTGGTTGCCAAAAGGATGGGATAGGCCAGGCGATGGCGGGTTGCAGGTGCAGTACCAACACTTATTTCTAGCTCACCCACCCACCCAACGACTCTTTCAGTCGTCCAGGATCTTAATCTTAACTACAAAATATATTGCTAAAGAATGTGTTCGCAACCTATCCCGCTGTATTAAAGCACAAAGATATATAGTGCGAAGTGTCTATCCAGCATTTACGATGTATTAATGTCAACGCCACAGGACCAATGAAATAAGACATCAGGACTGGTCTTATTATTAACAGTGTTCTTATAGTCTCTATAATACGGGACTAAGTTGTAGAACCTAACTCTCTGTCTAGCATCAGATGATACAGAAAGGTAGCAAAGCTCGTTGAGAAGTAGAACCAGAACGCTTTCAAACCAATGCCATCCTAAATTACTATGTCCTTGTTCCACATAGTACATTAGCTCCAAGAAGCCCAACATCGTCTAGGCCATTCTGAAAATCAAATACAAGCTCAATGGTCTTTGATAATGCTCAAATATCCCAGCGCAGTGCCACTTCCTAAGGCATAGTCGTACCAAAAACTTTCATGGCTTAGTCGCAGCACGTGTATTTCACCAATCCTCAACAGTACTTACACAAGACCCTCATATTTATACATCTGAAATGTGGTGGTAGCACTTCCTACAAATATACTTAAAGTATATCTCGACTTTATTGGGAATGGAATCGGCCTCTTGAATCCATCGCCGCATCTTTGGTTCCAGGGCCGCATGTTCCTCGCAGTTTACGAATACGTTTCCGACACTCACGGTAAAAGTTTTCAGCCCTGATAGTGGCGGGAAAATGATAGAACTATTGTGTGTCGAGAAGTAAGAGAAGGTAATAATGCGAGATGGCAGCGGCTTGGCCCGATGATAGTCCACGTCGAAGAAAATCGTTATTCGCAGAGTCCTTATTGTCAGAGACATGAAAGGAGCTCAGCTGGAAGGGAAGAAGAGCAGTCTCGCTGTAGATCTGGCGGCAGGATTGTAGTAGCCCTAACCAGTTTCGACGGGCTCCACGGGCTCTCATTCGCGCTTGCTTGCCATCAAGATAGTATACAAAGACTCTGAAGATGTAATCCTCGTCGAGAACATACTTCCAGATCTGATTTCTCAACTCAGCTGGAAGGCTGAGCAGCTGAGATTTGGCGTTCTCCTTGGTCCTTTAAGAGTCAGCCACGATTAATAAATTGGCATGTCCGCGTAATCTTACAATTCCAAGGCCACCGGCGCATTCGGCTCGAGGTCTAGAAGACCATTGTCCAAGCTCAAGAGCTTCTTCTGTAACTTCTTTGTCTTGTTGTATTTCCTTCTGGCTTGTGGTTTCTCGACACGGGCGCGCAAGAACGGGGAGATGAGAGGCCGTGGCTTCGACGATCGAAGGGATGGCGGCATGCTGTGACCAACAATCGAGCGGCTGATGTCAAAAAACCGGGCAAGCTTGGAGTTATCAATCCCGACTCATTGGCCCGGAGAAGAAGGGCATCGTGGCCTAAAAGTGGGTTTAGGCAGCAAAGGTACTTCCCCAGACCAGAGTGCACTATCGGCTACTGCCAAATGGGGAAAGCGCGATCTGCGCCCATGGGTGCTGTTTCTCAACCTTGATTAGGCAGGCAATCGCGACTGGCAAACAGGTGCACTTTGGTTTGCTTTACTTTTTCAACGAACGAGAGGTTGAGTAGATTGTCGTGCGTCAGTATCCCATGTTAAGCCTATTAGGCGAATCGTCAGTAGTGGATTACAGATTAGTCCCATCACGACTAACCCCACCCCCACCCCCATAGTTCTCACTACCAGGTAACTAAAGAATAGAACAGTAGCGAAACCACTGTTTCCCGCGGTAAAGACGTTAAGGTGCTATATCCACTTGAGACACCTACATATCGCCGTGTTTGATCGTTCCATTCAGTCACTAACCTCATTCAGACTTTCTAGAGTTTTACTTGACCTAAAGGTACAGATAGGGATGCAATATCTGTTGGTTGCAAGCAACGAGTTCTAATGAGTCAATATGAAGACGATGTACATTTGGATTAGAGCCATTGATTTGCAAAAGAGATCAGATGCATTGCAGCAGTTCTCGTGACAAACCTATGTTTGCTGATTATTGAGCAACTACCAGCCCTGATGAGTATGCCCTAACGGTTGCACATGTAAAGCCCTGAAGATGCTTATATGCAAATCCCAGTATTAAACAATCGCCTTGGGAACAACGGTTACTGTCAGAGAGTCACCACAAAGTTATTCCAAAGAGATGACCAATAGGCCAACTCATGCTGAACAAGTCCCGAAATCCGCCAAACTACTGTTCTCCTTCCGCCTTGCAAGACTTGGACGAAAGTAGGATCAAAGTGGGACTCCCAACTCGCGCAGGGAATGACGTACCACCTCAGAGTGAGAAAGCTTGGGGACGTTGGCCTTGGCCCTACCCTCATCCTCTTCCTCCCACTGATTCATTTGCAGGGCTTTGAGAGACCTCTCCGCCTCGAACAACTCCTCTGCCTGCTTGCGAGCAGCGTGGTAAGCCGCCATCTCTTGTTGCTCCTCCTCAGTCATGAGTTTCGGCGCCACTACGATCTCTAAAGTCGCTTCCTACACGCTTGAGAGGTTGTTGAGTGACTGAACGAGCTCTGAGATGACGCAGGCGTAGAAGCCGCCATGGTGCGTAGCCGGGGCGCTCCAACCGGCTTGCGGCACTCACCGGGTTGTCGCTTCACGGGGAATCCTTCCTCGAACTCTTGGGAGTGCTCGAAGTCCCAGTTGGTGTACTTGTAGGTACACTTGTGCTAGTTCAAGATCAGCGTTTGTGTGCATCGAGGACTCTAGTGAACGTACCGCGATGTTGACATACGCCATTTCGTCTGCAGGCAGGAAGTAGACCTGGGGACCCATCTCGTTGCACTTCCACTTGAGAGCAATATCCGTCATGCCTTCCAGCGCGAGGTTGTGCGCATACTGTCGCTTGTATCGCTTGACTTTCTCGCGAAGCATGTCTTTGCACTCCTCAGAAATGCAGTCAGCGTACTGGACCGAGAAGTAGTCACTAGCAGCAGTGTCAGTCTTATTGAAGTGAGCGCGAGAATCACGCTGAGTGTCGCTGTGTCCATACGTTTTCGGCAAGAGAGCAAGTTCATCTTTGGCGGCAGTCGATGCCAGGTCCTCCGCAATCAACCGATAGATGTTGCCAGTATCGTAGTCGATCGCATTCAAGACCGCCATCACGCGCTTCTCGATGTCGCATAAGCGCTGAACATCGTTATCGGCCTCCGAAATGTTCTTGCTTGTGGGGTAGACATGGCGCCTGCAATGATTTCAGTTAGGTCGCATCCAGACACTTCGAAGGCACGCGACCGCTTACTTATTTTTGGCGTCCCAGGTCTGTCCATACGGACCGGGCCAGTCGAAGAAACTACTGTAGGGTCAGCTCATCTGAACTCTAATGAATTTGACAACATCACGTGCATCATAGCGAGACTTACGGTGGTTCCTCGCCAGTCCAGAGCTTGAGAGGTGGCATATTTGCGCGAGAAGAGTGGATTCAAGTGTGGAAGCTGGTGCGAGAGTGCTTTTGAGGAAAAGTAGGTACAGTCGCGTATCGCTGGAGTAGGGCCTCAAGACGATTTAGGCAAACGCGGGTGGGAGCGGTGAGCCACGTGGGTCGCGCATAGCAACGCCGCACTGACGAACTTGACTCGAGGGACCACGGGGAAAGGGAAGGTGAAAACTCAAGCGCGAAGTGAAAAGTTACCAAGTGGCAAAGGGCGGTGGTTGAGGTCGACGACAGCAGCCTTGGCAGGGAGAGATATCTGGTTGACAGTAGCAATTCTCGGCCGCGGTCCAGCGAGCTCACACTCTCCCTTTTGAGACATGAAGAAGTGGTGTAAAAGCTCGATAGTAACTATTCATGAATTGTGATCTAATTAACATCAAGGCTATCCGATCAAAGCTTGAACTCACCAAAGAATACCCAGATAGGTCGGGATGACTAGCCCAATGTATTTGAAGCTTATAGGTAACCGCCAGAAAGTCAACAAACGAAGCACTTGAACCTGACCTGGCGGGACGGAGCTTGATTGGTCTTGCTACACAGTGAGGACTCGTGCCGCAATCCGTTTGGAACGGACCACTCCCTCGGGTTTCGACCTCAGAGACGTGCGATAGTCAATTCATTTGCAGATCATGCACCTTTAAACTTGGAATTCATATATGCTTGAACGCATATCGCAGCACGGGTCATAGGATGTCAGTGGACCGGCGAGAACATGTCGGGACGAATGACTTCTCGCATTGTACACTCATGGCTCTACGTATCAAGTGAACATGTAACATGTTCGACAGGCAATCATTTAAACACTATAAGAAATGGTGTGAAGCAACCCACGCTTGATATGCAATCATTTGAACACTACGTGAAATGACGTGAACGACCCCTTCCCAGATTCTATACAGACGGAACGAGAGTCGATAAGAGCACCATCCTAAAAGCAAAACTCTGCTCCTGATCGAACGGGCAATCGCTTGCTCGCATGCAAAAACTTGTGAAATGCCCGCTAAAGGAAAAGTATACACGGAGTTGCCACGAAAAAATATTTACACGCCCCCTTTCCTACCTATTCACTCTATCTTCCAGCAGCTATCCACCACCCGCCATCTACAATGCACATGATACAAAAAGCTCCCTCACACACACGCACCAACGAGCCAACTTAGCTCAGGGTATCCCAAGAAAAAAGTGCCAGTTCAGACCAAACGCCACGCATTCGCGACCTCCTTACCAATCGTCCAATCTACAAAGGAGACTTTCTCGTAACAGCGTACGTCTCATGCCCGTGTAAGGGGATCCACCCATTCATCCATCCATCATATATACAATCATTCAACTTTTGCTTGATACTGAATCGCGTCTCTCTCATCCACTGCTCTCATCGCTATTCTCCGACGAAAAGTAGCTCTGATCAATCCGCAGTATCCACTCGATCTTCTCGCGCTCCGACCGCGCCCGGAAAACATACGTGTTGCTCTTCGCGAAGACGGCCCAGACCATGTCCCCGACGCCGCTTCCCTTCCCACCCACATCGGCCACGGCGCCCGTGAGGAGGCGAGCAATCTGGGGGCTGTGATCCACGCGCGCGTTTGTGAGGTTGATCGCGTTGAGCTCGTCGCCTTCTGCGGAGTAGATGTGGAGGTATGGGCGTCGGAGTTCGACGAAGCGGCGCACCCACCGCGTGTTGGTTGGGTCGGGACAGAGGAGGTAAGACGACTTGAGTAGATCGGGATTCTTGGGGACGAAGCGGACGGTGGCGACGAGAGAGGGAGCGCGGTGGGGTGACGGGGAGGGTGAGCGAGGGGCGAAGGCCGCGCCGTTGGTGGGCGGCTCGAGGTTCGTCGAGTTTAAGATTACTTCTGCGGGTGCCTTCTTGCTGTTCCATAGGCCGATGACCCTTGACAGAAGCTCTTTCTGGCGGTCATCGAGGGCGGACAAGGATGTATTTGCGGGGAAGGTCGTAAGTGCTCGGGAAGAGAGAACTGAGCGCGCTGTTTCTATTTCGGAAATGCGCTGGCGGCGCTTCTGTAGGGATAGATAATCTCTCACGAGTGACACGCCGCGGGGTGTCCATCCAGAGAGGTGCTCCTCGCCCTTGATGTAATCACCAGAGGTGTTCATACGCCACAGATCTGTAGCACGTTTTACGCTAGTGGGTCGAATCGCAATGCTAAAGATGCCAACGGTGGAATGAATGACGCGCTGCTGAGCGAAGAAGTTGCTGAAAGAAAATAGACTGACTTGCCGCATATACGTGCGCGAGCGAATCTGAAGGGCAAGGTCGAGAGAAAAGACCATAGGCTCAGCAAGCTTGGCCGATGTGACATCGAAGTGGAGGGACGCTTGAACACGGTACTTGTCTGGTGTCGTGCGATCGAGGAGGAGTGAGTTGTGAATCGAAGAGTCCCACTGGCCAACGAACGTCACATTCGCGGTCCCGTCTGCATTGGATTTTACAACTGGCGGGGATACAAGTTTGATAGGCACCTCGCGGACGGGGCTTGAATCTAGGGATGGAGAGTTTCCCTCTGCATCAATGAGCCTGAGACGCCCGACGCGCATGGAGGTCACGTCTTGCCATTGCAATGTGTCTCCGCAGGTGTGCGTTAGATTGACAACAACACGACGTTGGAGACCTTGATGCAGTTGATACACGCCAGCGTCCATTACACCACTCTGAACGACTTCAACTGGCTTGTATGTGCCATCCTCGGATATCTCTTGTATTTGGACACGAGAAAATATGTCGTGCAAATCTTCGGTGTAGAATTCAGATTCTGGTAAGCGAGCCCTTCGCCGCTTCTGTGTTGGTCTTGGAGCAGAATCACGCATGTCGTCCCAGCTGAGTAACTTGTCTAGATGCATTGATGTGACTTTGGCGAAGATGGAAACTCGCAGGAACGTGGTTCGTGGGCTTGGATACGGAAGGCTCATGCTATGAACGCTTTCGAACCTCACTGGTCCTTCGTCAAAATCAGCGATCATCTGAGTAGTTGTTGCACCACTCTCATCAGAGATGCCTGGTACAAAAAGCTGTGCATGAACTTGTGTGCCTTCACGTTCGGGAAAGCCTACTAAGTCGTGCATAACTACGTTGAATTTGAGAGTGGTGGAGGGTGCCTCAGCGGAGGATGGTTCGAGTGCTAAGCGGATGATGCCAACCACGTTTGTCGTGTATGGGGAGATGACATCCAGAGTAAAATCTTGCACTCGTGACTCGAACACGGCTGCAAGAGGGACATCGGCATCACCAATGCGTGAGAACTCAGGCATGCATGGCTCTGAAAAAGGGTTCTCGAGGCTGAAATGTTGGAGATATTCTGGCCTGTTCATGTACTGATGCATCTGGTGCATTACTCGCACACGGAAGCGGAGCTTTTGCAGTGACCAGAGGTGGACGACTTCGTTTTTGAAATCTACCACTCTGACTGCAACGCATGGTTTCGGTGTATTCTCAAGATACTCGTCATCTTCACCTGGTATCCCATTCAGAACCAGATCATAGGATGAAGCAATGTTGTGGCCAATGTCGACAATGCAAAACTGGAAGACAACGTTCTTGTCCATCTGTTGGCTCATAACCTGGGCCTCTTTCAGAGTCACCGCATTCTGAAGGATCGTTTCCGCCATCGTAACATACTTTCGTTTGCGCCACTGCTGGAAGACGCTCTTGACCAGTTCCATCTGTTGTTCATCTGGCATTTCAGTTTCATTCTCATTGGATTCTGTTGGTTCTGGGTCCGGTGGTGGTTCGTGCCCAAGCTCCTTTAATTGTCGGTGGAAAGTCTCCTTTTGCTGCCTGAGCTGTTTCTGCATGTCTTCTTTTACCGCGCGGAGATTCTCTTCCATTCGTGCCTTTTCTGCTTTAATATCCCCAAATTCAACATTGTCCTCTTCTGATAGGCGCAACTTGGCTTGGTACTCTTGTTTCTGCTTCTCGAGCCTTTCTTGCAGGCTTTCGCGGACTTGACGGAAGCCTTCTTCCTCTTCGCCTGGCAGCGGTGTCGAGGGCATTGTCAACGCCGTGTCGAGCGAGAAATTGTCGATCGTGCCATTGGATGCATATTTCTCACGGACGGGATAAGAACTGACAGACTCCATATCTTCCGGATCGGAGCTCACGTCGTGCAATCGGCTTTCCGGACGAGCTTTTCTAGTAGCACGTAAACGTTGCAAGTCGTCGAAAAGAGCGTCAAACTCCTCATCAGGCATGGATGCAATTTTCTGGTCGGTACCGAGCAACGCAGTCACAGCTTCTCTTCTTGCAAGCGACCAGTCCGAGTCCCTACCCCGCTGGAAGAATGCAGGCGATGCTGCTCGCGGACTGTCCGAATCGACGTCCGAGGCCGCGAGACTCACTGTGCTATAGGATCTGTCGTGGCCCGGCCGTGGGGAGGGAGAGTTCAAGGCGCTCGCTGTTACAGAATGGCGCAGCAGACTTGTGCCTATTTCTGCCCGCTCTGCCCGTGCTTCTTGCGGATTGTTAAATCGGAAGATGTGGAAGTCGCCCAAAATAATACGAAAGCCGCTTCTCAGTCGCTTAGGCTTGTCAATACGGATTCCGTTCACCATGACACCGGCGTTATCCTTGGGTATTATCGTCACGGCGCTGTCCACGTTTTCGAAGGTGCAATGGTCGTGTAGAATTTGCGCTCCTGTCAGTCGGATATCTGCAGTTTGATTTTCGCTGTCAACGTTGCCCACGGTGGTTGTCCCAGGCTTTAGATTATAAACCAGACATTCAGAGGTCAGAGGGTCGTCACTCAAGTTCACTAAATGCGGCATCTTTTTTGGCGTTGACAATCCAACCGAGCCCTTTTCGATGGTGATACCCAGCTCTTCCAGAGCAGCTTCTCGCTCTTTCTGAATGGCCTCGGTCTTCTCAAGCTTCTCCTCCCATGTCTGGTTGATCTCCTGGTACAGTTTTTCAGATTGGTTCAACTGTTCCACAATCTCGGCTTTTGACACCTTCTTTACACTTCCATCCGACTGCGTGATAGACACAATCTGTTTTTCTAGGGGCGTATCAGGTGCGTATTGTTCCTCGGCAGGAACACCTCCACCTCCGGCCCCGCCGCTGAGCTTGGAACGCAGCTGGGCCAATTCCTCCTTCAGCTCTCTGATCATGCGTGCGTTTGGATCCTCATTGACGACGGCATGGTTCTTGATACGCTTAGCAGAGTCGGCGTACCGAAGGGTTGAAAGCGTCTCCTCGAAGTTGATGTCGGCCGGGGAGATGGCTGCAATCATGGCAGTTAAACTGTTACCTCCCAAGGAATCCTTGAGCAGCCACGTCAGAATAGAGTCACGATAAGGAACCTGCGTCTTCTTTTTGCCCGTAGACGCATCTGCCAGCGCTGCAATAACACGACCAAGCGTGGACAAGGATCTGTTAATCTCGGCACCTTCTTTGAGACGGGCACCAGTTGCACCAGTGGATGTGGCTCTTTCAGAACCAGCCAAATCGACCAGACTGATCTTGGCGACCTTTTCTCCGCTCATGTTCATTTCGACATCTTTCTGCTTCTGGGTCAAGATCAAGGTGAAGACGGCATGCGATCGCGAAGATGTCTCGTTCATGTTGGTCGCAGCAACGGTACGGGCCTTGTTACCCTCGTCCATGAGATTCTCGATTTCTTCAAAAGAGCGCACCACTAACTTGGCCAAGTCTTCCACATAGGGACCGGTGGAGGGATGCTCTCGCACCTTGAGGTTGCCCTTGGTGGTGGGATTGAGCAGATCCCGCACCTTCTCGTTGTAGATTTCCAAATACGACACCTCGACGGTACAGCTCGTGTTCTCGTCCACCTTGTTGATGCGCTCGAACATGTCCTGGCAAATCTTGGGGATGATACCGTACTCCTTCCCATAGCCCATCATCGAGTACGACTTTCCGGAACCCGTCTGACCGTAGGCGAAGATACAGTTGTTGTAGCCATCGAAGGCGTTCTGGAGCAGCGGCTTGCCGAGATCCTCGTGGAGGTTCTCCTGGCCGGCGTAGTTGGGCGCATTGCGGTCGAAGGACCAGTAGGAGCGGTCGAAGGCGAACGACTTGGGGCCTTCGAGGGCGGCCTTCCCCGCCGCCTTGCCCTTGGCCTCCATGTTGGCGGGCGGCGTGAGGATGGTCTGGCCGCCCTCCATGCGCACGATACATTGCGCATTGCGGTCCTTTTCTGCGGGGGTCAGCCAAATTGGAGGTTTGGGTAGCTGAAGGGCGCCTACCTCTGCCATTGAAGGGGCGGCACCGCACCACGACCTTGATGTTCCCCCTCCTGGCGCCATGATGCAGGCTGCGAGCTGTGGCAGGCGGCAGGGCAGCAGCTGAGTAGGTGGCGCGGGTCGTGCGGGAAGCGGTCTAACAGGATGCGCTCGGCCTGGGCGGCTTCATGGCACGTCGGCGACTGGTCTGGCGGGCGGTGAGGAGGTCGATAGGAGGCGTGAGAGAATGTTGTTGTCGAACGTCCAGATTACACGCGAATCCTAGTCAGTCCCGCCCGTCGACCCCGGCCTCCCGCCTGTGCGGAACCCTGCAATAATTCACCCATCCATCCTGATTCATGCACCCTGGGAAGCAAACACAAACACCACCGCTGCAGCCTCTGCCCGACGACCCCATGTCCGACGACGCCTCCGACATGTTCGCACCGCCCGTCAACCGCGCCATGAAGGTGCTGGACCGCGCATTCTTCCAGCGCACCGTCCCCACCTCGGCCGCCCGCATCTTCAACCCCAGGGACATTGCCCGCGTGCGCAACGCCCTCGACCGGGGCCGCGACACCCTGAAGACGCGCCTCGACAGCGTGCGCCACGACCCGGACGCCGACCGCGCTGCCAGGGGTGTCAAGTGCCTGATCCTCAAGCCAGAAGTGCTGCACAACGGTACGACTCATAGCTACCCCGCCAGCGCCGTCATATCGGACTGAGCCTGAACGAAGGCAGATAGAAACACCTGGAGCCCCAGTCTGCAGGAGCTCGAGCAGGCCGGCACCGTCGGCGTCATTCCCTTCGAGCTGAACCTGGACTACGACTACTTCACCTACTCGGAGATCACCAGTGCCATCATACCGCCGCCCGAGAAGAAGAACGACGACGAGATCCCCACCGGCTTCACCTTGGCGGGCCATGTCGCCCACCTTAACCTCCGAGAGCGCTATCTCCCCTACAAGAACCTCATTGCCACCGTCCTCGCCGACAAGAACCCCACCGTGCGCACCGTCATCAACAAGCTGGACAATGTGGGCTCCGAGAACGCATACCGCACCTTCCAGTACGAGGTGCTCCATGGGCCCGACGACCTGAACGTTGAGGTCCACGAGCAGGGCTGTGTCTTTAATTTCGACTTTGCCAAGGTGTACTGGAACACACGCCTCCACACCGAGCACGAGCGGCTCTGCAACCTCTTCAAAGAAGGCGAGGTGATATGCGATGTCATGGCCGGCGTCGGACCCTTCGCTGTTCCCGCGGGAAAGAAGAAGTGTTTCGTATGGGCCAACGATCTCAACCCTGATTCCTACAAGCACCTGGAGCAGAACGTCAAGTCGAACAAGGTCGACTCGTACGTGCGTCCCTTCAACACCGACGGTGCCGCCTTCATCCGATCCAGTGCTGCCGAGCTACTCAAGGACGACCGCTCCATTCCCATATATCCCAAGGTCAAGTTCTCCCGCTCTGCACCAAAACCCACCGAGCCGCCCAAACCTCTCCGCACCCTTGTGCAGCCGCGCATATTCAACCACTACGTTATGAACCTGCCTGCTTCCGCCATCACCTTCCTGCCTGCCTTCATCGGTCTCTACGCCAACGTCCCAGGCATGCCTGCTTCAGAGATCCGGAAACTGCTCGCGCCACACACCGATGTGAAGCTGCCCATGATACACGTGCACTGCTTCAGTACCAAGAGCAAGGACGACGTTGCCGTGTCGAAGAGCGTCTGTGAAGAGCTCAGCCGGCAGCTGGAATTCGAGCTGACGCCCGAGACGCCCGACCTCGAGATTTACCATGTCAGAGACGTGGCGCCGAAGAAGACCATGTATTGTGCAAGCTTTAGGCTTCCCGAGGAAGTCGCATTTCGTGGCGCGTAGAGGAGGGAAAGAGAGAAGAAGCAGGGCTGGATGGAGTGGGAAAATGGGATAAATGGTTGGGATCTCTACTCAAAAGTTACTTCACTGATACCCGGCATTATAGAAATTACATTACGTGCTCATGATATGTGGCCTGCAATGTTGGCTGTGTTGTGTGCACTGCATCTATCATTCTAATAATGGTGTTCCTACGAATCAGAGATGTGGACAGTTCCTCCTCACCTGGGATCTAGTCGCTGCTTCTCCTAATGACAGATAGAAAGAGCCTCCCAGCGAACGGCAGGGGCGACACTGAAGCTATGTAATATCATACCCTCGCTGTACAGTAGCTCCTTGCTTTTGCACCGAAATTTAGGCTTTCGACATGCCTCCAGCCATTCGCAACTTTGACGTGAACAGAACAATTTGCCTGATGCACGGGAGAAGCGATCAGCCTTGAGGGAGCAAGGGTGCCCTGTCGATTTGCAGGTGCGAAGCGACCCACATGGCAGGTAGGTTGCATCTCGGATATAGAAGGTGCTGCGCCTGCAAGTGGGCTCGTTAGCAATCAGCTTTTGACTTTCCATCTACCGTACTCTTCCTCAAATGAGTTAAGAAGAGATCCTAACTTTTCGCACGCTCTACATCAGTGTTTTCAAGGGAGAAGCATACATGGCTTCTGCGCAGGATATTGTGTTGCAGCAGCCGACTCTGGGTAGCGTTTCGCAGCCTGATCACCACGACGGAGACGACAGAAACGACGATGCGAACAAGAAATACAAATATGAGCCCATGCAATCGCCATCTCATATTCGAATCTTGGAATTAAAACCAGGCAGCCACCAAGCGCCGTTGCGCTGTTCACTTGTCCAAGTCAGTCTAGAAGAGAAACCGCTTTTTGAAGCCTTGTCATACGCATGGGGCGATGCGAGTGATCGCGAGGTTATAGAATGTGATGGCAAAGAAATTAATATTACCCGGAGCCTTTATGAGGCATTGGATACTTTACGTCATCCCAACGACTCGAGACGCCTATGGGCAGATGCCGTTTGTATTAACCAGCAAGATCTACCCGAGCGAGGTTCGCAGGTTCAACTCATGTGCAAGATTTATTCAGAAGCATCCCGAGTCTTGTTGTGGCTTGGGACATATGACCAGCGGGTGATCGACACTGCTTTCAGGTTCTTTGAGCTCTTTCGTTCTGATGAACACATAGTAAGTGACGGTTCCTACAAGGGGTTTTAGTAGAACAGGACTGATTTTGCAACAGAAACGATTGCGTAGGAGACGTGAAGTACTAAAGCTGCAGGGAACACGTTTCCAGTTCGACCGAGATACTGAGGACGCCATAGTGGCCTTGATCACGCGCCCTGTATTCAGAAGAGGGTGGATAATCCAAGAATTTGCGCTCGCTCATTCCGTCAAAATGTGCTGGGGTTCTGCAACGCTCGATTATCATAATTTTGACGCGGCTTGTCCAGTTATAGCTAAAGAATTACTAGACATCATTCGCAAGCATCGTGTGAGGCCTGCTTACTATAGTATTGCAGTGATGCGTTCTATACGAGCTGCACAACACGGCGGAAGTATGATCGATCCTTTGTGGCTTATTTCATCGATACAAGCCCACTTCTTCAGTGATGAGAGAGATAGGGTATATGGTATCCTAGCGCTTCGTATGCCGGCCAATGAGCAAAAGCCCGATCAAAGATTCGTGCGTGCAGACTATACAATCACCAAATGGGACGCCTTCAGGAGCTTTACCGAAGCATGCTTGGTCAGGGTAGGTGCTCTTAAAACCCTTCTATACGACTGGTATCGCGACCGTTGGGATACTGTTACTTTCGAAGGTCAACCATCTTGGGTGTGTGACTGGAGCACTCCCCATGCGAATTGGAAGTATTTGCAAGAACCAAAATCTTTGAGATATTCATGTGGATATGAGAAATCTATAATCAGGCAAGTTGACCAGCAGCGGATCTCAATAGATGGGATATCTATTGCGCAAGTAGGGGATGCGCAAGTAGGGGATATTTTTCCGGGGTACGTTGGTAAGGACCTGCAGACCCAGTTACAATATATATGGGACTTGTTCGACCACAGATGTGTCGCAGAAACAGCTTCAGCTCTTTTCCCGAATTACGATTACATCGAAGATGGTGCACACAATCCAGAAGACTGTGGTCAGGCCCTACAAAGCGCTTGTCGCGAATTTTTGGAACTCGACCTCACAAAAAACCCATTGTCAAACTATTTAAATTCGAAAAGCAGAGGCGATTGGTTTGGATTCATGTGTGGTGGTTTAATGCTAGAGAAACATTTCTTCCTTTCTTCCCAGGGAAAGTTAGGTCTGGGACCTGAAAACATGCAAGAAGGCGATACTATCGTCATCCTCTTCGGCGGCGAAGATCCGAGTCTGTCATTCGTTCTCCGGCCCTTTGGAGGAAGTTGGAAGTTAGTGGGGCCATGCTACATGTATGATCTTAAAGATGGGTCTGCGGTCAAGAAGTGGAGAGAAAGTGGTGAACCGGCGGAAACTTTCATAATCTGCTGATTGCTTTAGTTCTGAAAGTGCTCGTAATGTTCCTCTTGAAACGGTCTATGCGGTAGTTATGCGGTCTACCCATCAGTTTCTATGTACTCAAGTTAATACTTCCTTACACAGCGGCTGCTCAAACGTACAGTCTTCTGATTGCCTACATGTGTTTTGAGTTCGGAGAATTAAAGTGCCAGGCCGTGACCTGTTCTCTCTCTGCGTTATCGTATTTTGACTGTTACAATGACGGTGATTTGTATATTAGCAGATTGGCCAGTATCCTGTCTCCACTGTGTTCTGCTATTTTCTCCTAATTCGTCCATCACGCCGTCGCACACCCCAAAACGCCCAGAGCGCATGATGCGTTTGTCACAATCTTAGCCGTTTTTGTTGGGAGCATACTGGCAAAGCCGACCATCTCCCAATACTCGTAGCACCTGCCACGGGCTCGCATGCCGCCGCTCCAATGGTAGACAGATTGTGAATAAGGCACCCAACGTCAAACACCAGACCGACCTACTGCACAGGGCTACTCTGAGGCTCTCTCGGGCGGCCCTCTCTTATCTTCATCCGTTTGTTTGTCTATTCGCCTCTACGATACGTATTGCGACTACCTCTCCAGGTTGACCCCGTGCTCCCACGTGGTTGGCCTGTCCCACCAGCAACCTTTCACTCACCTGCCGCTTATAACAACATCGGCCGCCGACATTCAACCTGAGCCCTCACTTCGCTCTCCCACCTTTTCCACACTATCCGTACGCCCTCTATTGACCCACCCAAGATAACCGACGGCCATGCCGTTCCTCAAAGACCTCCACTGCTTCGTGGAGCTCTACAACGGTACCGGCAAAGGCGATGTTCAACTCCGCGAGTTCGGCACGACGTATGGCGACGGATCTGTCGAGACGTACATCGCCGTACCGGGTCATCAGCATCTATTTGCGATTCGTCTGAGGTCTACCGATTTCATTGCTCAGGGCCTCGCCATGTACGTCTTCATCGACGGCGTGTACCAGTGCAATCGCAACCGCCAGGGCCTCAAATTGCGGAAGCCGCTCGATAGAAAGTCGCTGGTGGACTTTGTGGTCCGACAGAAGGAAGATAGGTATGACGATGGAAGTATGACGTCTAGAGACTGGAGTTTTGGCAAGCTGGATGATGGTACGTAGAATGGTTTCAGGAAAGCAAGCTAGCTCGACTAACTGACAGCAGAACCTACGGATGAAGCGCCAGGAGACGGCCCCGCCAAAGAATTCAAACATCTTGGACGCATCGAAGTGTTTGTCCTTCGTTGTTCAGGGTTTCGCAACGAAAATACACCCGATACCAAGCCCATGCCTATCAACCTGGATGGTGCAGGTGACTTGCCAGATCATCATTTCGGTCTAGACGGAGGATACTATCCAGATTCACCCAGCTTCGACGACCGTCCATGGGACACCGTTCGTAGGGGAAGCACTTACAACGCGCCTAGACATGCTCCGTCGCTTGCAAACAGCGGCCCACCTCCACCTCTTCCTTCTCTATCGCTCGGTGGAGGTAGGTATTACGACATACCCGAATCACCTCCTGCAGCGCCTCCTGCAGCGCCAGCATCTCGATTGCAAGGATTGTTGAGCAGCCCTAACATTTTTCGTTACGGCAGCAGACCCATTCAACATCAACCTCAGGTGCCAGCGCCTAGCAATAGTGGTGCTCGCAATTCTAACTTGCCTTTCGACCCCTGGTCGCTTGACAGCAAGCTCATGAAGATAGTCGATCAGGGTTCGGCGAAGTACCATCCGGCGTCGCAAGCTCAGCCCTCGCCCTTCATGATGCCCAACGCACCCTCGAGCAATCTCCCCGGATCTTGGCCTGGACAATTTGGTGGAGGGGACTCCCCCTTATTAGCCCCGTTCAAAACATGACGCTGGGCCCGGTACCTCCACCGATGAACGACCTCGCGCCCCAGTCGCCTCTGCAAAACACACATATCAGTTGGCGAGATGATCTTCCGAAGCCATCTCAGGGCTGGAATGATAACAACGGGTGGGAGTCTGGAGGAGAGGATAAGAACGAAGATTCGTGGGACAACAGCAGTTCGTGGAGTACGGCAGAGGAGAGCAGTACGTATATAAAGTCCCAAGCCACAGATGGCTGGAACTCGACTCCTATGACTTACCGTAATATAGGGGCCGCTCGACCTTCCCGTGTAGGTCTTTCGAGTCTATCTTCTGACTTCCGCACCGCGCGATCTAGGCCTACCGAATCGGCATGGGAGCCAAAAGAGGTCGGCGACGAGTGGACACACATCGATACTGTCTCGGATATGACCGAAGCGTGGGTCATGACGCAGAGTGTCCACCCTTCGGAGAGCGTATCACATTTGGTAGCTCCATCGGCTGCGACTCATCATAACAGTAACGATGCTCCCTCCCAATTGCTTACTGCCAAATTGCAGACGGTGAATTACAACAAAGTTCCATCTCCTTTTGACAAGATACCTGACCCCAAAACCTGGCCTATGCCGCAACCTCCTTTCAAGCCTCCTTTTTTCGAAAATGGTTTCAGTACCGTTGAACAGTATTTTCATAGCTTGCCTAGCCAGAAGATAGTTCCGGCAAAATGGCCAGCAGACGCCTCCAAGTCGAAGATCACCGTAGGTAGTCGCACCGGCGCCTCGAAACAAATATCCAAGACGCCTCCAGAGTGGGATGCTGATCCTACAAAGAACATTGACACAGCTAAACAGTCAAAGCCAAGCAGTGAAGCTTGGTACAAGCATACGAGGGAACTTTCCAATGATAACGGTTGGCCTAAAGAGCAGAAGCGTTCATCGGGCCACAAGCATTCTAAACGACGGACCAGCAAGACCAATGCCGTGGATAGCTGGGCAGAAGAGAAGCCTTCTCGGGTGACCGTCAACAAAGCCACGTGGGATACCCCTACAAAACCTCAAGATGACTCAGTAAGTTCCGTCGTTGACAGCTGGAAGACCGAAATGAACGGCTGGGCCCCGACGCAGAAAACCACAAGCGTGATTAATGAGCCCAACCCATGGGAGTCCGATAAGGCTTACAAGCATCAGCCATCAAAGAGGCGACTATCGCAGCGTGACCAACGCCATGTTCCCGCATCAGAGGCAAACTCCAAGGCTGGCTGGGGTTTCCCCCTCCACTACCCGCTCAGAAGCGCAAGTCGAAATCCGAAAAGACGGCATCCAAGGTAGAGCCCATCGTCAAGGTCAGCAAGGACGTCGCGGCAAAGAAAGGTATCCACAACCAAGTACACCTGGGGGAGAGCGCAAAGTACGGCCACGCAATCGGTCGCCCAGAGTATATTGACAATCTCAAGAAGCCTGTAAGTCATCCGCATCTTTCAAATTATTCTAAATGGTCCCTCGATGCTAACTGTCTCGTAGTACGCCGTCTTCCGCTTCAACTACCGCTCTCACGCCGCTCTCGGCAAGCTCCTTGGAAAGGATGTCGTGCCTGCTGATCCCAAGCTGCTCGTCGTGTCTCCCGCCGATACGCTCCCGCTTGCAAAGGCCGCCGAAGATCCGAAGCATGTCAAGCAGCAGCTGGAGAGTGTGTCTAAGGATAAGCTCATAGATGGTCTGTTGGACCTGCAGAAGAAACTTGAGAAGATTAAGGAAGAGAAGGATGGGAAGGACGAACACAAGGAAGGTGTGGATTGGACGAAGGACTGGGTGAAGCGGCAGAGTGGTGGAAACGGTGCGAAGAAAGGAAAGGGCGAGGGAGAAAAGGAAGGCAAGGACAAGGAGAGCAAGGACAAGTGGGGCAAGCGCAAGCGCAAGGAGGGTAAGGACACGGGAGGCAAGAAAGACAAAGACAATGGATGGGGTGGAGCAGGACAGGACGGCGGAGGTTGGGGAGAGTCGACCGGATGGTGAGTACGGTCATGGCGTCCAACGCTTAGTTGCCTGTAGCTATTGAGCGTAGGATGGCTGGGTCTCCTTCGTAGTGGGTTTATAGTCAAGGCATGATCATGGCGATCATCTAGATAGCGCGAATGGCATTCTCCCTCAACGTGTCGCCGGCGGCGTCGCAGTCAATGAAATAACATCAATGTGCGTCCAGCAAACATTGCCCCAACCATGCCCCCGAAAGAAATCAAAATTGCTTCTGGCTCTGCGCTGCGCGATTCAGGCGAAAGTAATTGGCATCTACACTAATAAGCTTGTGTTTTGGTTTTTGAAAAAGTAGTAGCTGAGTGTGGAGCTGACTAGGTTACTATTAAGCTCAAGCGGCCTTAAAAGAAAGCTAGATATAAAACTCTTATTAGATTCTATCGTACTTTTACGAGTTGTTATTGGAGTTAAAGATGCAACCAAGAAGTATACTTAATTATTATTTCAGTTTTATATCTAGTAGTAACAATATTTGGTCATCTTGGCTGACCGGCAACATCCTACGTGTAGATTCTCTCATTAATCCCCTTCATTCAAGTCATCGCAAATAGAAACTAAAAACTTGCCAAAAGAGCGATACGCGTTACAGGAAAAGCCAGGCCAGCCTAAGGTCCTCTGCTCCAAGCTGGAACGTAAATTCCTAATCGTCGCTTGCCACTCATCCCCGTGAATGCCCCTAGCGCAAACCGTTGTGCAGCAATTTCCTCTATATTATCTGGATATTGCTCCACCAGATACATCAACCCTGAATCGTACACCAATGATAGCACATTCGCCGCATACTTGGTGTCATTCGGGGTTCTTCGCGCCTTGTTGAAAAACGCACATGATAGGGAGGCGACAAAAATACAAAGAGCGATGAGCCCGACCCACGTTGGAACTACTTGAACGTGAGCGACTTGGAATTGTTCATTTGCTGGGATTAAAGTTGGTGTGGTGACAGGAGAAAGAAGTGTTCTGACAGGGGATGTCGACGCGGAGGGGTCTGTCTGGTCGATGGATACTATAGCTGCTATGAGAGCTCCGAAAGTTTCGGATGCGCTGGATTTGAGAGCGTCGGCATTAAAGAGGCCGTCAGTGGATGAGGTCAGGTTCAGTGCTGCAATGGATGACACGACGTCCAGATATGTCGTGTATGAAATGACCTGAAGACTGCCGGCCAGTGTTTCGTTAATGAGTTCGGATGCATACGACGCAAATGTCCTGTTACCATTTTTCCAGCGATCGAAAGGTAGTTCTTGATGTTGCGTAGGAGGCTCCACAATGCTCAGTGTTGGTAATTTGGAGTCAGAGGATACCTCCATGTGAAGGGACACCTTATCGAAATAGAATCTAGGTGTGCAGAGGAGGGAGACATGATTCGGGGATGGACTCAAGTCAGCGAAGGTGTGGTCGGCTGCCGAAATCGAACCCGACATGCCGAAGATCCACCAACGTCCTGCATCGACATCCTGTATATCCGGACAGTCCTTTGCATCAAGGTATCTCCATGCCATGCACTGACCATCTTCTATAGTCCCGCTATCAGAGTCGTCGTCAATTCCAACCTGAGGAAGCTCACATGCGGAAGGCCATATCGCACCCGCACATTCGCCTTCTTTGAGTGTCGTAGACCAACCAGAGTCCGCACCGCTCTTTCTAGTAATCACTTCCACATCGCTACAGCTCATTGACGCTTTCATACCTTGAAGACTAACGGTATAGTTACCCGTTGTCAACTCCACACTTGGGAAAACATAAGATTCAGTTTGCCAGCCCGGGATACGAGGGTAACCAAACACTGCCTGTGAGATTGCTAGATTCCTCACTTCAGTAGTAAATTCTGTCGTCGAATTTTCCAGGAAGCCAGAAGGTCTCCAATCTTGCTGTAGCTGGTGGCCTGGACCTCCTCCCAGGTAACCGACGTCCATCTCAAAAATACCAGCCCAAAAGAGCGTTGCTATCTTCAGAAACAGTGATATCAGCGTCACGTAGAACAGCTTCCATCGCCGGTTTTTAGCTGCTCGGAACGGAATGGTAACGTTCCAGTCATGCATATAGTCAAGCAGGACTGTTTCACTACCCTTTCCACCGTGCGGTTCTTTGAGGCCCTTATACGGTTCCGTGCGACGAACGCCGTTGTCAATCTCGGCCCAAAACAGACAAATGATAGCCAACGCGATTGTCGGAAGAGATGTAAAGATGACTTTTTGGACTTGACTGCCGACTGTATCTAGAGAAAAAGATAATCGAGTTGGCGGTCGTTGGTGCCATATGTGATAACTGGTTTGGCGATGGATGATAAGGAACCAGAGTGTCACAAAGATAAGGCCTGCAGCAATGATTAACATTACGAGGACCCACCCCCATTTGACGGGGTGATGGCTGTAGCGTAGTTTCTCAAATGTTTTAGAGTCCTCGACTAGGTCCGGTGTGCCTCCAAGCGTGTTCAGTCGAACATGATCCACAGGCTTTACGACGGGCTGGCCATGATGACCTTTCCAGCGTCCAAGACGCAGCTTTGCCTTTCCTAGAATGTCGCGTTGTCTTTCTGTTGCTTCCTCTGAATTCAACGCGTCTATACCCTCTACCAGTTTTCTGCATTCGGTATCTCGAAAGACAGCAGCGAGACCAGCGATGGAAGATGGGCTGCCTGCTAGACCAGTTTGATGTCCTTTTTCCGGCTCCCTATACCAAAAGGAAGTGATCTGTCCATTATTAGAAGAAATAAAGCACCAAGATACAACAATACAGTATACAGGAACCCAAAGTCGGTAAGAATCCAGGTTGATCGTTGGATCTGGATTTCTGCCTCTATGCCTTTGTATCGTTCGTCGGGAACGTAAAGTCCAACAGATGCAGCTGTTGTGGCGACCAAGAGTGACCAGATGTAGCTTGCCATGAGATACATTCCACAAGCCCGGTCATTGGTCCACGATAATACGTCATCGATGAAGGGCTTGGATTCCGAGCAGGAAAACTCCGATTTTGCACTTGGTAGATAGTCTTGGAAGGTGTTGTTCTTCTGAAAGCCCCAGAAAGTCCTTTGCTGATAAGGAGAGGACACTTCATACAAGAGGGTAGTGTTGACAACATTAACTTGTATCGGAATCGACAAGTTGTGGTCAGTCTTCCCATTATCCCATGAAGCACTGGTAACGTTTATATCCCGAGTTTCGGGCGTTTGATCCCATTTAGGGGTACCTTGTCCTATCGACTGAACCGTATAGTAAATGTCATCTGAATTCACAATGTAATCAGAACGGCAACTTAGAGCCCCCCAGTCGTTGTTTTCAGTCGACTTGTAGTCCTTGCCAGGTATAGTGGCAAGCGGTCCAGATATCAGAACGAACGTCGTATCCGAGCAAGTATTGTCCCAAAGAGCAAAATAACCATCTGAAAACAGTGGATTGAATCTCGACATGGATCTCTCGGTAGATAGATGATCCCAAGAAAATTCTTGACTGCAGCCATCCGGCATTTCCAGTTTTAAACTCACTGCGTCAGCCGAGTGAGCTCCGCCATCTATGCTCACGGTGTCGGCAGTAACCTCGGAATCGTCCAGCTGGACACAGTCGAGCGATGACCAGAGAGCTGATGTCTTGGCTCTCCAGTGGATGTTTTGGCCGGAACTTAATTGAGGACCCGTCGATGGATGAAATGGCATGATCGCGGCCCATCCTGGCTCGGTGGGACGGTCGTCATCGCGCATGATACCCATCCATTTGAAATCGGTTACACCCTGCCCGTGATATATAGCTTCAATAACACTCTTTGGAAACTCGCTTCGGAACGCAGAGTGAAACAGCTCAGAAAGTTCCAAGACTTTGAAGCTTGATGACTCTGGGGCGCTATCGATGGGCAATTTTGTCAACAGCCCAGTCTGTAACGGAACGAGCACTAATGTGCACCACAGTGTGGCAAGCTTGGATAACTTGCGGTATTCTCTAAGTTTCGAACGTATCCACCGAAGTGGTTCCTTCCCAAATGTTCGTGGTTCTGTAAGACGTGCACCGGGCTGCTTCCGGAGCTTTGCTGATTCCTCTGCAAGTGCCATGTAGGGTTGTAAAATTGCCAGGTCGTCCGCAAGACGACTGAACATGATTGAAACGATCAGCGCTAGAAAGACTGGTCCAAATCGAAATACAACATCTGTTCCAGAATTGCTTGTCGCGATGCGGCCCTTCAAACGACCATACAGATACAGAACTAAGTAGAGGGCCAGGACCAAGAGTATGGTGAAGAATATCCACCTGCCTCCCTTCTTCACCCATTCTGGTCGCCATCCAGACGAAGGATCCTCGCGGACTATATCGTTTTCGTTCGATGGTATGATATTGGTTTGGGACACTGCTTCATACTTCAAATCGTGACGAGGTGGCGGGGATGAGACTGGTGAAACAGAACTAATAGCGGACTGTGATTTTCCGAGAGCTACTGGTGGTGGGGCATAGCTCCATTGCTGAGGATGCGAGTGCTGTGGAGGTGGATGGGCTACAATGGGGGTATTCGTCAGAGGGTTCGGGTGTGCTCTGTCAATTTGATATTCTTACGAGAAGGTGGCATATAGCCAGAATGGGCCGGTTGAGTCGGTCATGAGTGATCGGAGTAGCTGTGATTCAGCGGAGAAGCTCCAGGTGGAGAGTACATGTTGTCGTGAAGCAACGACAACGCTTAGCGATAAAGATTACGGAAACCCAGAAAGTCTAGAGGATCATCCAGAGAGCCAGTGTATATCCACGATAAAGAAATGGGCGGGGTATGATCTTTTAGTTGTAATGTTTCCGTTCAGCCTTCTTCCCTTTCCGACGCAGTATCTCAGGCCTCATCTTCCCTTTCTAAAAGCCACAAACTCTCCTCTCTAGCTTCATACGGGAAAAACAACGACCCAATCACGTATTGACTTGCGTTCTCCTCGAGATACATACAACAAGTATGGCTCAGTTTTGTCCGCTTCGTGCATTCTATGAAGATGCAGTGAACTTTACGCGTCAAACTCTCAGTACAACTCACGACAATTATTGAAAACCCCGAGTCTTTGTCATGGTTGTAACATAGTGGCGCACGTCAAGAGTAGTTCTCTCTGTCAAGATTAATGGTTGTCAGTTACGAAAAAGTTGGGGTGGGGGCCTTATTCTCCAATCTCGTATTTCGTTGATTTTAGTTGGACAGCAACTGCAGGACTATGGTGGCTGCATATCAGATGCTCTGGGATTCGTAGCCGATCGGTGTGACATGTCATGAACTATTGCTGATGTGGTGAAAGAAGATATCCAGTCTTAGTGAAATGTATATCTCAAGGGGTTTGAAAAGCTCTAATCACTCTAGTGTTAGATGAAATACTATCACAATTTGGCAGTGTACCAAATCTTGGCAATGCGTGCACGCCATCACCAATCAACGCTGCGCTTGCAGCAATCGAATCGCAAGAGCTAGGAGACTAGCTTGCATACTATACATATACGGATTTGCTTAGTGTTAATTGATCTACCTTATTCCGGAGGCCTCACACGCTGACACGAAGACGCCGGCAGATAATAATGCAACCTCAGCCTTGAGGAAGAGACAGAGCCCCCACAGTATATTAACAAGCTTCACAAACGTGGAATTCTTCCCATACTCCAGATAATACAAACCTTTGCCTCTATCATAGCTGATAAAAATTTCCACATTAGCTAAAGGTTAGTGCTACCTTTGTACGATGCGCACGAAATGGGGCGGGCAAACCTACGGGTCCAGTTTCAGCCCCCAACATTGAGAGCTAGTTAGCCGGAGCGTCAGAGGACATCGAGTTGTCCCATCTGACGAGCCCGATACGGTCCCATGCAGAGCCAATATCAGCTCTACGCTGTGTCAGGATCAAATTCTTGTAAGATACGTAGTTGGTGATTTAGTCACGTTACAGAACACTTATCTTCGAAGCAATAAGATCACTTTTCAGCCCATGTTCAATTTTGTACGCCTAATGCATTTTTTTAGTAAAGTAAAAAATGAAATATTGCGCTAACTTCTCCATTTTTCCATTTTTGTAATATCAAAACAGAGTTGTTAAAACCCTGATAGCGCTCAAACGGACCGTCATAACAGTGGAATATAGTATGGCCCGGTCTGCGTTTAGGAACAGGGTGCTTGTTAGCACAAAAGTAGCATATAGGTAGATGCCAACAGCAAGCACTTTAACGACCGCTTCATAACAGCGTCAACTGCGAAAGCCAAAATTTGAAGGCATCATGATGACGACCCTAATAAATGCTCCTTCGTAGAATGCTGTTGTACCAATGCGGCGTGTAGAGTGATTTTGGGTAACAGAAAGCTCCGGAGTTTCGTAGCGGATTGTATTAACAGACGATGCACCTGCATCAATTGCTGTAAGTGTCAAAGATGCAGCTTCAGGTTTAGTCTCTGCTGGGGAGGAATTGACCGGGACATTATTTACGTTGGGAGTGTGCCTTCCTGGAGCAAAGTCGTAGGGAACCCTCAAAAGGCCCAGGACGCCATAATTCAATTTGTATCCACAGCCATCGTAGACTTCCATATCGCTAGCCACTCGGCTGGTTCGCGCGTCTCCACCCATCGTTTTGGTCCTCGATGCCCATCAGTAATAGAGCAAAAGGTCGCATAAAAATGTGGCCTTCATGACCAACATAAAAGACGCAGTGCTACTCTTTTCAGGCGTTTCTTAAGGCTTGCAGATGGGAAGCTATGTTTCGCCCCCGCACGGCCCGACTGTGGTTAGGCAGCACGCAATTGTAGTACAATTCGTTGGCGTCGTCGGGAATGTCAACCTTGTGAAACCGTGAAGCGTCCTTTGTTTGCAGTTGCCAAGACATAGTTACACTGCACCTAACCCCTGTCAAGAGCACATTTTTCGACACATTTGGGAATCTTTCTATCGATAATTTGCCTGCATCTTTGGTATCATGGTTTCGAGACCTCGACGCTCTGAAGAGTTTGAGCTTCTCCGAAGAACATCTTCTGGCTCCATACCAGCTCCTGATCATGACCCCGACTACGACCTACCGCCCAGAAAGGAATACACGCCACGCAGGCATTGGTTTGCACAACTCGGTGCGAAAATTCACTTTCGACGTCAGATTACGCCTCTCTCGGCGATATGCGCGTCATGGTGTCGCTCAATGGGGAAGCGACGGCCAACGCAAAGGTCTCAGCTATATTGCTACATAATCGCCTGTTGTGTAGGACTTCTCCTCTTATCAGTCTTGTTCGCCGCCTTGATTGTGCCTTCATACACCAATTTACCGCCTCACTACAAATCACTTCGAAATGCTTGTCTAGAATCTTCTCTACCAGGTCGAGGGAACATCCACAACGAGAAGGTTCTCATCGCTGCTGCATTATATGACCCAGGAGGAAGTCTTCTCCGAGGAGACTGGGGCAAAGCTGTTATGGGCCTGGTGGAACTTCTGGGACCAGACAACGTTCACCTCAGCGTGTATGAGAATGATGCTGATCCTACGGCGAATGAAGCACTCGAACAGCTGAAGAGCAAACTTAATTGTCAGTCTCGCTCTTCGTAATCATCCAAGTCGTGACTAAACAGTCCTAATGCAGGCTCATCGACTCTTGTTTCTGAACATCTACCCCTCGAGGACATACCTCGCGTGACAACACCCAACGGCGAAAGGCGAATGAAACGGATCGCGTTTCTAGCAGAGGTTAGGAATCGAGCACTCCGCCCGCTTCACGCCGATCCTTCCGTACATTATGATAGGATCCTTTTCATCAATGACGTCGTATTCGAGCCTATCGACGCCATACATCTCTTATTCTCATCAAACATTGATGCAGCTGGTCGAGCACAATATGGAGCGGTCTGTGCACTTGACTTTATCAACGCGTTCAAGTTTTACGACCGGTTCGCTACTAGGGATCTGGAAGGCTACGAATTAGGTGTTCCCTTCTTTCCTTGGTTTACTAATGCTGGAAATGGGATCAGCAGGCAAGATGTGTTAGATCAGAAAGATTCCGTCCGGGTGCGCTCTTGTTGGGGCGGCATGACAGCATTCGAAGCGAAGTGGTTTTTAGGCAAGTCTGATACAGAGGTAATCCATTCAAAATCCCCATTGGACGTATCACCAATACGCTTTCGGTACGAAGAGGATCCGTTCTGGGATTCGTCCGAATGTTGTCTTATTCATGCCGACCTTACGTACATTCGGCACGGGCCTGAAGTTACAACTGACTCAGGAATATATACGAATCCTTATGTTCGTGTAGCCTACGATTCGCGGACACTTGCATGGCTTCCTTTCACGCGTCGTATAGAGCGTTTGTACTCCCCCTTCCACAATGTGCTCAATCACATTGTCGGATTGCCTTATGAGAATCCAAGAAGACTAGAGAAACCTGGAGAAGAGGTAGTAGAAAAGGTATGGAGCTGGGATGATTCCGTGAATCAATCTAAGGGTACATCTGTCAACCGACTTCAGGGATCTTACCACGATGTTACGCGCATCGCCGGACCAGGACGTTTTTGTGGGTTGAGAGAGCTGCAGGTGATAAACGAAAATCCTGGGCCAGGGAAAAAGAACTGGAGTAAAGTTCCTCTCCCCTTCCACCACCAAGGTAATATTAAGATTATAATTAAAAGCTATTTCACTTTCTAGAGCTTTTAGCATGCGGCGACAGGGCTATAAATAATAGACATAAGATAAGCCACAGCAGTAGTAAACATTACGTGCGGCGATAGATTGGCCGTCGGAGGTATATATACACGGGTAGACACCAGTAGACACCAGCTTATGTACTTTACACCGTCCCGTCCGACGATCCAAACGCGCCATCACCTAAGAACAATGATGAAGTGCAAGTCGATTGCTTGTTACGCGACTTCAACTCTTCCTCAACGCGTCGCCAGCGGCAGACAGCATCAATGAAAAAGACAATGCGCAAGGCAGTCGACCAGCAAAAATTGTCCCAGTCAGGCCCCCGAAGGAGACTGAAGTCGCTCCCAGCTCCGCGCTGTGCAATGCAGGCGAGAACGACTGGTTCCTCAATGCTTGAGCTGAGGGAACCCCAAGAAGGTAAGTATGAGAAACTTGCTGCTATTGTACTATTATTGTACTACCGTCTACTTTGTAGGGCACGCCGGCCGGCGTGCGGGCGGGGCCCAGTGCCCAGATGCAGGTGACCAGGTGCCCAGGTGGCTTAGCAATCATGTGACCAGATTGCCTAGATTACATAACTGCGTTTCGTTACTACGTTTTCTGTTTTTGAATTTCGATTTTCAATTCAACAACCCTGGTATATGCTAAGCGTTTATTCATATTCGGGTTTCAGCGAACTGAAGAGTAGGCCCAATGGCTTACAAGGTCATAATTTGCCATTGGTCGGAGTCGGCATGATCTTTATTTAGGTCCATACGATGATAGATTGAAGACTTACAGGACCGTCAGCTAGAGCAGAGCGATTAAGCCACTAATGGTTATTGGGCTTGGCACATGCGGATAGAGAGGATGCCCACCTAGCCATGATGTCCGCACCTGCTTCCAATTCTTCAGTTCTCCTCGATTTTCTATTCCATGTAAAAATTTTCGAGCCAATATCGCCAATATGGCTCCAAGTCGAAGAGCTTTGTTAGCAACATCTCGTGGGATAAGTGCAAGTCAGCTACGCGAGCAAACATACCGTCGAGAAGTGCGTCCAGTCGTTGCATCAACTCAGCGGTACTATGATGGCACGAAAAAAGCGTGGATTGAGTAAGCCTTTCTAAATTCGTCGATTACCTGGTAGCTAATGTAAAAAGGTTTCTCAGATATATGGAATATGCAGAACCCCAAATTAACGCAACTATACAAGATGGAGCGGCCTTACAAGAAACAGACCAACTAAAGCGGTACATAGAATGGTATGTATCAGGCTCAAAGGGTCAGCTCTCCGAGTATATGACCTTGAGTTCGGTCGAAAACTGTTGGCATCGACTTGCTACTTGTCTGGCTCGGTGTACTGGGAAGGTGTACCCGGAAACTGTGAACGGCGATGTTCTAGGGGTACGCACCTTCTTTAAACAAGTCTTTAGATACTCAATTCTATCTAGTTTATCCGGGGCTCGCTCAGAGAGAAGTTCAACCTCCAAGACGTGATGAAGGAGAAAGGATACGCTGATGAGGTTGACGTTGACGTCTTGATGGTTGAACTCTTATGCAACACCTTTGACTCGTACAACTATGACCGCACGACCCTCGAAATGGCATTTTTAATTCTTCTGCATGAGTGCATGGCAAATAGGCCAGGTGCCCTTCTTCCCACCCAAGACTACCCCTGCGACTACTTGCGATACAAGGTCTGAAGCCACCCGCTTATAGTTTGCATTAATTGGCTGACGGGTTTTACAGCACGTTACCCTGACACTCGATTCCGATCATATTGGCTCACCGCGATTCGGCCTTTTAGTGGAACAAGATCGCATGAAGGGCAAAAAGCGACGCCATGAACCGTATGTTATCTTCATGACAATCATTTATTGTGCTAATACTTTCAGTCTGATTATTTGGATGCAAGAACAAACAGAATTTATGAAATGCCCAGTGTCTATTTTTATCTCGCTAGCGTTCGCGGATAATGCGTTCCAAGATATCTCCACTCTCGGCGAATTGCTATCCTTTCAACTTCAGCATAAGAACGACACCTTCAAATTCAAGTGGAGGGAAGATAAGATCAATGCAGCGATCCTTAAATGCCCAGATCGTAAGAAGGGCGGTGTTTTCAATTATCGTTATTGGTGGGAGCAGCTAAAGAACCTGAGCTGGCGGGCTGGTTACTGCGAGTACACCAGACCATATAACATAAGAAGGGCAGTAGCGAACAGAATACACGGTGAGTAGGAGTAGAAGTCAGTGACTTACGTGCCGGCTAAACAAAGGACAGAACATGCTCCACTTCAATCGGCGAATCAAATTCTGGGGCACAATAGCATGCATGTTTATATGCGACATTATCAGAGCAGAATTTCTTCAGTAGACGTTCAAGGTCTTATGCTGAATTCCAAGCAGAGTGAAGACTTCGATGTTAGACGCTGGCGCCGGACATCTCGCGGACGTCCAGCTCCACCATCTCTACCAGCAGAAAGAAAAACTCAGATAGATACAGAACTACTAACTGTTATTCAAGAGTTTGGAAGAGATAGCAAACAATATAGGAGCCATAAGCAATGTTTGCAGCAACGACACTGGAAGGAATTCCTCAATGAGTTTCACCACCACAATGTTCGACCGAATACGATCCCGACTAGTTTCGACACATGTCATCCAACGCCGAATTCCATTGAGGTATATGGAGATCTACACGATACAGCGACTAGAGCCTTTATATTAAGAAGATATAAGCCGGGTTGGGCTGTTATTAAGGATGCATGCGAAGCTACAAAGTATAGTATTCGTAGCATGCCGCATGTTGTCATTACAATGTCCGATATGTGTAGACAGGACCGCGAGTCTCCTGTGTATTACCCAGGTGAAGCACCAAAAAATGGGATCACGTGCCAATTCTGCCATCGAGATCTACAAGCGTAAATAACCTCACCACCACTGTTGCATCGCAGTCGCTAAGTATCCGCAGATGGCTCCCGCATCAAAAGGCAAAACATATGCATATCTGCTTTGGAAAGTCTAAAAGTGTAGGCCATTCAAAATCTCGATACTGCTACCGTTGTAATGCATGGTTTGCCACCATAGATGAATTCCGCGAGCATTGCAGGCAACATTTTCAGCGTTTGGATCTGTTTTGTGGCATCATCCGCTTCAAAGGACTAATCGTTGCCGGTGGACGTTGTCCGAGGTGTATGGGGAACAGTCAGCTCAAGGCCTGGGGTGACTATCATGTCATGATGAGACAGTTTGACAATAGTGTCGAATTCGCAGATCATCTGGAGGAAGAGCTCGCAAGTCTTCCTAAGCTGCGAAACGTAGAATGTCCGCACCCAATGTGTACGCATATCGTGGAGTATTTACCACAGCACTGGCACGATGACCATGGAATTCAAGAAGTCTATGATAGAAAGGAGTTATTTCCGGAAGCTGGGGAAGAGCTGAGCCATCCAAACCCGACAGCAGATGACTCTTTGTCGGACGGTGATCGGCTGGCCCAGGACGACTGGATTCCTCAAGACGTCGTAAACCTTCAATACGAAAGGACCCCATTAAATAGAACCGTATCGGAAGAAAGTCTCGAAAGTGACCAGGTGCTACAAGATACTGGTACAATGGATGAATCACCTACAAGCTCATATCCCGTGGACACGAACATATCAGTGGATAACTTGAACACCGATAATAGTAACACTTCTACACTGTTATCTAAGCGAGTGCTTCGTATGCAGAAAATTAGAGCTAAGAGAAAAGCCAGAAAGCGTCGAGTACCATGAGGAATCTTCGTAGTAGATTGGTGGTAGGAAACCCGCGCTCCGCCCAGCAGGTGCTACTTTACCATGCAGCATCACTCTCAAATCTGTATGATTAATACTATCTTGGCTATCTGCTTTAACAGATGAATCATTGCAAACTGGTCCTAAGCTGGGTGTTTAAAACAATCAACATGCGCAAGCAATTTTAAGAAGATAATGAACATCTTGGGGCTATTATCACGAAATCATCCTTGGTTCCAAATACAAAGGATATTTTCAAATGGTCATATTCTGTGAATGATAGATAGATAGATGGTGCAGAGCATGTTGGAGAACCGATCTCAAGCTTTGTGTACACCCTAGCTTCCATATGCCGAAACTGACGATCTACCAGTACGTTACTATCCTAATATGTTGGCACAACCTGTCTAGGCCATCACAAAGATCATAAAGACACTGAAATACCTTGAACTATCTTCTCAATCTAGCAGTATTCACCCTTTGCTTCGAGGTAAGGGCACAAAAAAAGTCGCTCCGTCAGGTGCTGCAGCGTAAGGGTCGCAACACCAAGGGTCGTGTATCTTGTGTGTATGACTAATAGGCGTATATATACCAAAATAATATTTTCTTATTACGCTGCAAACTTGTTCAAGTATAGCTTCTCAAGAACCATGTCGAGTCTCTGGTGCCTCTTCGTCTGATGAATACGCTGCATCTAATTTGCCATTTGACTGATGTCGAAATTATAGTGTACTATCCCAAAGAGCTTCGATTAACACGCGAAGTGCTAGAAATTTGCAGTAGTATATCGTAGTTTCTCTCGGTCTAAGATTACTGAGTCAATGTACATGTAATCAGGTTTGCCTGTTCGTGCCTTGCGTGACCCACAACTATGAACCTGCTTTAATCGGAACCAGTTTCTAGCCAATGAAATACTATGCGTAGGAATTAGTTTCCTAATTCTCAGAAGTAAGACTTGCTAGATCACTCCGTGTAATTCAAAAGTCAATTTCCACTTTTCAATTTTCGTCAACGAGATATCACTAAGACGAATGCAACAATGAGACAGTCAAGGATGCTGCAAGGGATGGGACTTGAATCCATGCCATGCGGCGTAGCGCCAAGTTGACGCCCAGAAGAATGGCACGTTTGACTTTCACAAACAGTCCGAGCGTATCTTATCGGCATCATTCCGGCCTACTCCGCAAACTTGCCCCATCGCGTTCGTTTGTACGCCTCCTACGCGCTGGTGCGCTCGGGCTGAATACAGCTTTTACCATACTAGGTGTTAATTATCGTTGTCTGCTGGTTCCTAAAAATGCATTTGCGCCGGTCACAGCTCATGCAAGCGCGATGCGACAAAGACGAGTGTTGAGATATGGTTCCCGCTTCTATTTCACCTACAGTTCACAAAAATAAACGGTCAACGCTTAAGAGTCCAAGTAATCCATATGTAATCAGGACTTTGTGACGAGACGCAAAACTGTCCATCCCGGCGGCTTTCGGCGGACGCGCTGCCTAAGGTTGACGATGTAGCAGTTGAAATAGAGGACTGTGCAACGACGCTGTACTGCTGCTGTATTGGCCAGGGCTTATTTTTCTCGAGGTATAATTCCACGACGTTGTGTTGTCGTTATAGTAACCCTTTTGCATGCCGATTGCGCGGCTTGGGTATGCTACTAACGCCACTCCATGTAGCGTGCGGTACGCAGAACATACCCCTTGTACAAGCCCTTCTTATATAGTACGGTGCAGACCCTAGCCGCATGCTATTCACGGCGGGGCAGCTACTGCCGCCGACTATTTTGATGAAGGCACGTCAATGTGTCAGCCAGGAAATATATAACCTTCTTCAAGGTTCTAATTAGATAAAGGCAATTCCCCGTGCTTTTGCAAATATCAAAAGAAATTGCTTATGCGTTGGGGTAAAAAACCTGCGGCCATATTAGATAACTGTTTGTGTTAAGTATCTTCACGTCCATATCAATAAACATCGTTTGTAAGCACATGAGCTGGTATATTTCACGCAAACAGACTATCTAGTTACAGTATAGTCATGCTCTCTGAGCATGAACTCGTGGAATCGTTTTTTTAGCAAGAGTTTAGAAAACTTTGTAAAGCGGATAACGCTAACGCTCATGCTTACACTGGCGGGTCTTCTGTCATGGCTTGCGGAGCGTTCTCCATACAGCCGTACTTCACGCAAACATCTTCTAAACGTCCAAGGTTGAAATCAAGGTCGCATGTCCGTGTAGTATGACCATCGGCCTGGACTGGCTTACATGTTGTCCAGGGTGGAGTATTACCCCAGTTGATTTCTGGCTTTTCAATACAAGTAGCAAGTATTCGATCGTATTTCATGAATGGGGGCTGAAAGGAGGTATCGTCAAGTGGCTTCATATTGTCAAGACCTGATGCTGTTCAAGAACAATAAAACCTACAATGCAATCTTTGGGTTTAAACAATCCAGGGTCGAGGAAGAGGTCTAAAGGTGTTCCTGTTTGTGGTTGGGGTAAAGCTAAAGCGCTAGCTCCAAATATAAGAAGGCTGGAGAAATACATGGCTATTTTCACAATTCGAGGTAAAGGTGGTGGTGCTCGAGATGATGAGAAGTTGGCATGCATCTATATACCTAGAGCTTTGACGTCGTTGATTGTTTGGGATATTTAATCCAGTGAAGTTTCATCGAAAACTTGTAAATGTCACGTGCTACTCACGCTTACGGCAATCCTATTTCGTAATACAATAAATCCTGTCCTGAAAACCAAAATTGGGAAATGGAAATTCATAATTTGGAAAGAGAAAACCAAGAATGAATATGAGATTCCGCCACACAGCCCGTCATACAATTCTGGTCAAGGCATTTTTAGCAATGATGTGACACAAACAAAATACTGAGCCGTCTAGGCACATATCACGGCTAGGATTTATCGCCTAGATCCTTGCAGCGCGCTTAGAGTCTTGGTTAAATGCTCCATTGAACCGATTCCCGAGATCACGGACCCCATGCCCACGTGTGCCATGTTGCACCAGTTTCCCACCGGTAGTCAGATCAAAAGACGGCTTATCAATGTCGTGTTTTATTGGAAACAAGAAAAAAAAGGGAACAAACCACGCCGTTGTAAAGCGCAAACAGTACTCTATGTCTCTATACCTAATGAGGGACATTGGACTGAGTATTCCCCTGCCATTTGAATTGTTTTCGTTATCGCCGTATGCAAGTAGCCCAACTTGGTCCAAGCTTAGCGACGCTGATTACCGCAGATCAATCCTTCAGAATACCTGTGTCATGCTTGCAAGGCTTTTTTCTTTCAATAAATAAAATTTCGTAAAGGTGGCTGGAAACTAGGTAGTTATATGGCCTCGGCTAGGATATCCGTGCGGAAGACTTAGAGAAACTGTGCCGCTGTACTGAGATAAATAGAAGATTAGTTGCAAAATTCTACCCCATACTTCATGATCACCACATTCTATCAGTATACTCAAATTAAATCCAAGACCTTCCGCTTCCATTTCAACAATATGCAGTCGCAGCCGAGTCTCACCAATGGGAGAACGGATCCGACCGCGCCGTTCTTTTCTACCAGGTCAGCCTCCAGAACAAAGCGCCAATCTCCGGATATCCTTCAGGGTGCAAGAAAGCGCACTCGCTCACATTCTTTGCCACCAGAATGGAAAATATCACACAATTCTACGAAGAGTTCGCTTCCGTCTCTGCCATTTGAAATTCGATATCAAATATATGGATACATCTTTCATGACACGATGATACACGTGCGTCGTCGTCGTATCGCGACGAAAGACCTCCCGGGGTTTGTGTGGGCACCGTGCATTCAATCATCGATCAATGGTCATCTTTGTTTAAGTCTTAACTCCAACTGGTCTCAAAGGCTTTATGGAGTGAATGACAGTATATCGTGTGGGCAAGCTGCGGAGCACAGAGCTCAGGCTATCAACATTACTTCTCTCATATGGACATGCAGAGCAATCGCAAATGAAGCTTTTGAGATATTCTTTACTTCCGCTATCATCGACACCGATGTCAATGATGGAATCGCATGTTTGAGATCCATAAGTTATATGGGAGGCCTGAAGATCCGAAGAATGACTTTGAGCGGAAATCTGAACGCATTGGAGCCACCTCCGAAGGAGACGGGTTTTACTGTCAACCCTCAAATGGAGGCTTTTGACTCGAGGTCCCTGCTTCAACTTTTCCCAAATATTACCAACATTACGATTCAGATACGTAGTCAATTCGGCGATTCACGTGCATGGCAGTTGTGGATGGAAGCAGCAAAAGATATCAAAATAAAGGAGATCCAAATCACTAGGTGCAAAAAGGTTTGGGGTATAGAGACACTCTTGGTTCGTCGATGGCTACGGATGAGAGATGTAAATGTACTGTGGACTCAGGATACCATGCGTATCTCGCTTCATCATCGAACTGTACAGACTCTGCCAAGATCGCGGAGCCAATCCGAAGATGACAGCGAGAGTGATACATAGCATAAACTCTTAACGATTGTACCCGACCACATGCGATGCAGGTTCTCTGCCAGAATCAATCTGCTCGTTCCTCCTTTTTGCCCTTCTTCGATTATATATCACAATGATCAGCAAGGAAATCATGATTAAAGCTACAGCAATAAAAACGACCAGGATAATTTGTGACTTCTGAATTTTTTGGGTCTTCTTTCCTTGTGCAGGCCGATTGTGGGTAGGACCAGTGGGATGTGATAATGCCACCATGGTCCCGAAGCTCGCGTCGATTGTGCTGAAGATGTGGGTCATCGATGTTATTTTGACTACAGTATGGCGACCAAAGATTGCTCACCCATTCTTACATCTTAAATACATCCAGTACAGCTGGATAGCTGCTCCCAAAACCCGAAATCCGATTCCAGCATATTTCTGCACAAAAAACCGTTTTTCTTATAACAAATTCTGGCGCCTTTGATTAATATAGTTCCAGCGCACCAGAAGCTACGAATTCTAACGCCGCAATGTTGTCATTCTACGCTTCCATACTATTCATCGTTTGTTTGGCTCATGCTCATAGTTGGGTAGAGAGAATATACGTCGTAAGAGATGGTAAAATGATTGGAGCACCTGGCTATCCACGAGGTAACGGTAAGAATTCGAATTCTGCCCTGAGGATGGATACTTATCAAACAGTTTGGCGTACTCCAACATTTAAGGATCAAGACATGGTATATCTTTTGCCACCGACTGGTCGGGCTAATAATCAGGTATTATTGAGCGATTTGGCGTGTAAGGAGACGCAAAGAACAAGAAACTACACCAACGCGAGCCCCATGCTTATAGCTAAACCTAGCGATCACATTCGACTTCTCTACCAAGAGAATGGACACGTCACTAGAATCTCCGAGGATCCTGGGCATAATGGAACATCGGGAATTATCACAGTAGTAGGTTCAAGATCAACAACAGGTGCTGATACCATCCAGGACCTATTGGAAACGATCACAAATGAAGTTGCACATATCTCGAGCTTTGACGATGGGAATTGTTATCAAGCCAATGGTACACCAGAAGCGATTAGACGGCAGAGGCTCATAGGTAGACAACGCCTAGATATCGAAGGCCCAGACCACTGGTGCGGGCAGGATTTTGTTCTTCCGAGTTCACTTGAACATGGTGATATCTACACCTTATTTTGGATATGGAACTTTGATGGAATTGGGTTCAGGCAAATTTACACCACGTGTATGGATGTACACATCTCTGTCTACTGATATAGAAACAATGCATAATGTCACTCATGATATTTTTGCGTTGAAGTATTCCTTTATAAGATTCAACTAATATGCGCCCGTTTTTAATCGTCACAAGAGGGGTTGACAGCTTTTTTTCTACTACATGTATTTTCATCCAGTCAGCTACTCTGCTGCCGCTTTCTCTAAACACAAAACAACAAACTAATATGCACGGTAGGAGATTGTGAGAAATCGAAAGTTTGAAAGATATTCCACTTTTTCTACGAGCTTCTAGAACACCTGCCCCATCGAACGATGTAGAAGGGAACCATTAGAACGATTCTTGAACAAACGAAGTGTTGTAACTGTTCTCTATCGCTTCGTCTACCGCTATGGAAGTTAGTTTCAGGGTCGAACTAAGTCCATTAGCAATCATACCTTGGAGCAATGGACTGAAATCAATGGAACTTTGTAGTTCCTCAAAGCGATTCCAATTCATCAGCGAGAGAAGGGTTTTTAGAGTTGCTATCTCTGCCTTGGACTGACGATAATAAAAGCGGGTTCTCTTCCTCTTGGAACGCTGGAGGCGAAGAATCGATAGCTTTATGGTAAATATCGGATCTAGACAAGTTTGCTTGTCTTTTTCAAGTTTAGGCGAGTTTAATAGGACCATTTTCACTGAAGGCAATCTGCAAAGAGAGAAGTATTACAAAGCCTACAACAAGGTGTTGCAAGAGAGTGAAGGGAGCCCGGCAGCAACTGATAACATATTAAAGCGCGGCAGAAGCTCGGTAAATGTATCTACAGGGAGCTCCTTGGCCAAGGGTAGGGGTTATGACACGTCGGGCGGCGGCGTGGTTGGTAAGGCATATTCGAATTGCAGATCGTGCAAACTAGGTAATCTTGATTACATTTTCCATTTTTTATGGAAACTACAAAAACCAAAGGACGAAAACCCAGCGATTGAACTAAACCAAGTGCGCCCACTTACGAATCCAATACGTAAGATACCCGGGAGGCAGATCAAGCAAACGCACAAGCTCATGATACGACATCGACCCGTAGTTCTGAGCCCACAAATGAGCGACTCTCATCTGCAAATGAGGCATGAAGTAGCTATCTACCGTAACAGTCGGAGTCATGGCATCCATGAAGCTCAGGCTTTTCCAGTAACCCTCACTCGCCTTGCGAACATCCCGAACGACGAGCAAGGGTACTTTATCAATCGGCGTCAATCGTGGCTGAACATGATGTACTACACGAGATGCTATCTCTCGCTGTTGTTCTGGGGATGCCAAAGCGATAGAGCTTTGGGCAGCGCGTAGGCCGCCAGGTGGCGGGCCTGTATTTGTAGGATGTAGGCCTAGCGGGAGTTCTAAGGCTGCGCTCTGGAAGCGGGTCAGGAGTAATTCTTTGCCTCGAGACTTATAAACTTACAGATTGTTGTCTGACAGGCTGCCTCTGAGAATCAATGCTTTGTGATGATGCTGGAACGAATCCTTGTGTGACAGGTCGAAGCGGTGGAAGATTACGGCTTGTACGAGAAGCTGTTGGCATGACTTTCAGAACACCGAAGCCGTTATAGGTTTTGTTGTGAGCCTGAGCGGTGCCATTTGATTGCGACCCAGTGACTGGATTCATCGGCGCCTCACTTACGAGCTGGCTGAGGGATATTCTCGTATTTTCCTCCCTATCCCGCCTGTTTTTGGACTTTTTGGAGTCAATGGTATGTTTCTCCGCCGAATCATCAGGCTGTGTGTTCTGTTGGGGAGGGTTTCGACCAGCCAACCAAGGCGAGGGTGGTGCTATGGACGACGACGGGGATGAAAGAGGACTGGATCTTTTCTCTTCATTAACTTTGGGGCTATGGTCATTGGCAGGAAGATCAGTAGTATCTCCAGTATCCTTGTTTCCTGACTTGTTAAACCTAGAGTTTGATGCGGGGTATGTCTTACCTTCGGATCCTGCGTCAACCATCGTGTCTTCTGAATCGTTAGAGCGTTGACGTGCTACTAGCTTTTTACCTCTTCGATTTTTTGGCATTGTTCGACATTTAGATCTAGCCATTTTGATCTTATGAGAACGGAGCAAATTCAGAACGAGACTGCATTTCTACAAAAGATTCCGAAGCGAGATAAATACAGATCGTATGACACCAGAAAAGATTTCAAATCTTGATTTCGGAATGCAATATTACGCTAGTGAGGCACAGTTGGATAGTCGGTAGTTGGATAGCCGCAAGGCAGTCTGCAGCGTAAGCATGCCCAGATTGCATTGCCGCAAGCGAAGCAACTGGCGACCCTCTAAGCGCCGACGTTACACCCGAAAAGGTGGGGTTTGCGGGACATGCAAGGGCAAGGGCTGTTCCCGTACGGACAAAAGAAGGGGCGCGGGCAGGATCTGCAAGGTCTGGAAGGTGATGGCGGCTGGGAACGCCGTGTGGGTTGCTTGTACAGGGGCTATTTGAGGCGTGTGGACAATTACGCTAGGGTCATTTTGACCGTGTTGTCTCTGACCACGCGGGAGGTTTGCCCGCACGGACAATGCAGACGCCTGGATATTTGCGCTAGGATCACTTTGGCCGTGTTGTCTCTGACCACGCGGCAGGTTTGCCCGCACGGACAAAATCCAGCGCTTAGAGTCTTGGTGACTTCGCTTTACGTTTTTCGAAATTGGAAAACAGGTATATGCCTTGACATGCACGTTACTCATTTGATCTAGTCTTCAGATCATTGTGTACTCAATAGTTTGTATGTTTCATTACATCATCGTATCTATTGAAAACGCGAGAATGGAAAAAACATGACGCTCGTATTTTGCTACTCAATGATACCTAGCGCGAGCCTTCCTACCTGCTTCTGACTCTTCTGGTCGAAACCCGGCCATGAAGAGATGAATATCTCGGTTACTAGAGCGAACTTCTTTCCTCACATAACTTTCGAAATGTGGACCGGCACATACTAAGTCGGTGAGATTTATAGGCATCACATAGGGCTGAGAACTGACCTGATACTGCTGTGTTCCCTCCATCTGCGCCAGCTTCTCCATCAATTGCCATTCCTATATCAAGAACATCTGATGTAATCAAAAGACGTTCCTCCTGTATCGGGAACCGTATTCCAGTCGTGTATTTGTGTAGTGTAAATATGTGGTGGCCGTCTTCGTTGGAACTGTCCATTCTCTGCAATCGTTGCAGAAATTCGTCTGCCCATTGGTCCTGGTCTGGAAATCATCTAAGGATTATTGACAATCAGATCATTCACCCGGAAACTTACCTGGTGTCTCTAGAAACCAAATGAGTGTTACTCGTCTAACTCGAGCAGATTTGGCTTTGTGGGCCTGAAGAAGGTGCTGAACATGAACAAGATGAGCGGCAACCCCAATACCGCTGGCCATGAAAAGAACTTTGTCGTAATTTCCCAAAGATTGCACACATCCGTAAGGTCCATCGACTATTATGGAGTGAGAAAATGGTGCTGCAAGGTTGAATATAGCGTTACTAAAACCCTTGTTTCTCTCAACGATAATGGTTATTGTTGACTCCTCAACCCAGGCAACAACAAATGGATGTGTTTGTATGATTGATAATGTGTGAATGGAAGCTCCGGGAATGGTGATATAAATGTATTGTCCGGGGCCAATTTTACACTGGCGGTCAAATCCGATTTGCAGAACTAATGCTTCTGAGCCGTTTGGATCTAGAGATGCAAACTTATTCCAGCCAACAATAGCACTTGATCTCGATCTTGTTCGCTGATAGATGATTCTTCCTAGCCATATTGCATGTTGTATCAACCAAGTTGCTGATGCTATACCCAAACATACTATCGCACGTCGGGCGAAGAGGTGAATATGAGTCCACAAAGTGACGGCCAAAGCCACCGCGAAGACTAGGTGAGCTTTTGAGAATAACTCGTACATATGCATGCGAAGGTATACGAATGAGAGACCGCCTAACGCTGCCAGGAATGAAATGAGCTACTTGTGTTAGGAGGTAGCTGATGACTTTGGGCACTTTTTTCTTTTTACGTACCAGGATCTCGTTGATAGATGGAGAACCAGTATTCATAACACCGTGATACAACCCTTGAAATACGCATACTCGGCCTAGCCATCGGTGGAGGAGATGGTACTCGTTGAGCTGAAGACGCAGAACTCGGTCCACAATAAAGTTTGTGCGACCACCCAAGTATAATGGTATGAAGTTGATAATGAACATTGTTCCACACCTTTTAGCAATTTCAGCTGGCTTGCGAATCCATATCGTGCATATAAGAATGTTTGTCGCAACAAACCCAATTATGAACAGTCCAGATAGGAAATTTATATCTGAAGATGCGCGCAGACGTCGGAGGAGCAAAGTGTAAATGAATCGCTTCCGAAAAAAAGCCCAGATCTCCACTCGTGTAGATTGTTGTATTAACCGCCATATCCTCCAGATAAACAACATACCCACTACCGAAGCAAAGGAGAGTGTGTATACAGATAGGATGTGCATATTTTTCTTGGCTTTTTACAGGTTGCGACATGCGTAGCTGCCGACTACAACTTTTAAATACTGATACAAGATAAATTTCCGGAAAAAGGATTACGGGATGTGGTCTTGATACAGGATCTCGTTTATGGAAACTCGCTCTAGTCCAAGCGAAGTACTGTGCCGCCTGAACCTCCACATGGTCGCAGCCCCACTTAAGGTCCACCTTGATCAGCCCCTCGGCAGGTCCGTGTCGGGTTCTCCAAAAAGATCCTTGTCAAGCTGGGAACTCGACTTTCAAATTCTATAAGAGAATCAATGTCTTCACTTTTTGCATAGTTAGCTGCAATCATCTTTCTCTTCTTAGGTTGCATGTGAAGTCATCATGCCTCTAGCCAACTCGCTATCCGCCATGTCTAAGGACAAGTTTTTCACGCGACGTCGCAAAGGCATTGATTACAAAGCGAAACGGTTGGTGCTCCAGGATCAAGATGTGAAGGTCGCTATATTTTATAGCCATGGGGACGAGCTCTCTGTATTTCGATCTCATCCTCATCTTCCTGATTGGCCTTTCCCTAAACAACTGCTAGTAAGCGATACAATTGGTCGTCCTTGACACGTCGCTTATGATTGAATAGGGGAGCATTCCGATCCTTGAGACCAACATGGAAAGCTACCATACTGAGCCCAAGCATGTGCAGTGGATGGCAGAGTGGAACAGACGCGAAGGAATTTCTCAACAATGGCCCCAGTCTCAATCTATACAAGCGAACGATATCGAGCCGAATGCCACGTTCGAAGAGGCAGAGATTTCTCAGTCCAACGGCGAAGAAAACTTGACCAAAGAGCCACAATCTGTGAATTTTATTGAGGGCCACCAAGTAACCCCTGTCTATGATCAAGGACAAGGTTTCTCTAGCATTCAAGATCTGGTAGTGCCGGAGTTTTTCACCACCCTTCAGGGTTCTCAATCCTCACCACGACCGTCTTCCATCCCTAGGCAGCTACAGAACGTACCAGATACCACTAATAGGGATTCAGAAAATTCCGAAGACGATCTGACTGATGAAGAATTCGTGAACCTTGGCTCGGAAAATAGGCATAGGAACACCACCCCCCATGCAAACACGATTTCACCTTTGAAACGAGCGCGTGGTAACAATGGTCAATATTTCCAACAGCAGTCGCTTCAGCCACCTCGATATACTCAAGTCAATCTACCTGGACGACTCCGACACTATCAGCCTCGTCGTACTCGTTCAGACTATCATCTTCAACCCCAGAGTCGTGTACAGTTGCACGATGGTATTGTTTTCCAAGGCAATTCAGAGATGTATGGAAGTCCTCCTCTTACGCGAGCAAGAGCAGCACGTATCACTCGTTAGACGTTTTCTCTCTTTATTGCGGCGGGTATTTTTTTCCTTTGTTGTGCCTGGAGTGATGGAGAGGAAGTAATGAAATCTTATAAATACTTGATTGTCTGTTCAACTTAATGTCCCACAATGCGTCGCGAATCACACAACACAGCGAACCAAATCACAGATGTTCTACATCACATTTAAGACATTACCCGCAGCAGGCTAATGTTCTTGATTGAATCTTCAGTGAAAACATTACCATTTAATCGCTTGCTAACGCATTCCGACGTAAGGTCAATAGTAATATTCATACTTTGGAGGTCCATTTTACAGATCTATATAGAGATATACAGAAGCAGGTTTAGAACACCGTTATATAGATTCAGCACCGGTATTTGGTTCCAAAAGGGGAGAGCAGTTCATTGCCCTGTGTAATTCGCGACGCAATGTAGAACATTGAATCTGCTTTCGGTTTTTTGGTGCATCTTTAGCTTGTTAAAACGCTGTATCTGGTTCAACATTGGCTGTTGTCGGTATGATATGCTTAGGTGCTCACGACGATGATTGAATGCTCAAACGCTTTTCCTTTTCGTCTACAGTGGATTCCAAGCTAGACTCAGTTTCAATACTTTGTATTTTTCTCATCTACGGCGCTTTTTCGATGTCTTCAAACCGTGCTCTCGACGGTTTAGGTATCTGCTTACCTTCTAAACCACGTTTACGAGTGCGACTCGACATTAATGCATGAAGCGTAGCCACTTCCCCAACAAAGCAGACGCCACGATCGCTACACATAGATCTAAGCAATTGCTTTTCAATCTTATTGAGAGGCTCAGTAATCATGCTCGGACTGTCAATACCATCTGATGTTGTAGTGTTACATACGAGACCACGAAAATGATCTGGTATTGAGGCAATAACGGGTTGCGCTAATTCCATGGGAATCCAATATTGATTGGAGCGAAAGCCATCATCGAGAAATATATGTACTAGGCTCAATAGATATGGGTCGTGGTTTTCGTACCCAAAGATCCTTTCCGCGGTTCGTCCTCTTTCATGGTGGACTTCGTGTTCGAAACAGCGATATTCCCACTGAACATCTTTCCAGTCCTGTGCCTTAGACTTTGTTACCCTAGTTGTGGACCTTAGTCTAGATTCGAGAATCAGCTCATTTGTTGACATAGGGTCTCCCGTAATCATATGATCACGACGGAATGCTACACTTCGTTCTACTCCTCCCTTGAAGAATCTATCGTGGTTCAATGACTTTAAGAGTTCTATCTCCTCGTCCTTTGCTTTTAGGCTGTTTGTTATTTCAGAGATGTTTTGTTGTTGCTGTGAAATTTGATTTCTTATTTCCAAGAGCTCGCCGTCTTTCCGTTGAATGTCTTTTTGATACCCAGCTGTAGCTTGCTCGGAGTTCGTTAATTGATTGCGCAGTTCTGCCAAAGAGGTATCTTTTTGAATGCTCAGTTGTTCATCGTGCTCTTGCAGAGTCATATTTGTACGATACTCAGTTTCTAGCTGTGCAAATTGAGCAACCCTGTCATCTAGTTGACTGTTTGCAACCAGGACTTCAGCCCTCAATTGTTCAACAGTGTCGCGTAGTTCGGCAATTTCATCCTGTTTTGTCTTCATGTCGGCTATCAATGCATCCTTCTCTCCTGAAATAGCATACAGACGATTTTGAATTCTAGTGATTTCGTCCAGAGCTGCAGCAGAGTGTTCCGCAGCTTGTAGCTCACTTTGGTTCAATTCGAACTCTGCAGTGGGAGCACTGACTACAAGATGTTCTTGTGGTAAATCTTCCACGTGAAGATTTGTAATATCATCCGCAATATTCTAACTTAAGTCAGTGAAAATGGTTTGGTCGTTTTTCAACAATGCAAGAGAGCTCACATGTCCAAAAAAAGCGTATAAAAAGTCACGTTTCATATATAGAGAAGTTATATCAATATCAACTTCTTGTCTCTGTACATTATGCCCTAGTAATGGTAGGAAAATGTGATATTTGTCCGCTCCGTGGTCTTCGGAGTATGGTCTCCCACATCTGAGGTGGATAGGATAACGACTGGACCCGAAACATTTCCCGGCCACTGTGTTACATGGCGTCTCTGGTATAGCGTCCAGGATGTTTACAATTCTGTTGACATACTGTTCGTAATCGACCATTTGCGTGTGAGATGGGCGTACCATGTGTAAAAGCTCACGTACTTGAGCTTGCTCAGGACGCTCGAGCATCAGCCCTCTGATCGCTTCTGTCTCAAAGCCTAAGTTCCAAGCAAGTGTTGCGAGCTTATTCCATAAAGCTTGGTTCTTCGTCTTTTCCACTCTGTTTCGCCTTGCGTCGAGTTTCGGTTGGATATCGGTCATCGCTGGAAAGTTCCTCATACAAAACATCCATAGCTGAATATAGGCTAGTTTCTTTTTTTGGTCGTGGTTCGGAACCGTAGTCACGCCCTGAGGAAGCTTTGATACATTTTCCTCGGAAACTTGGACCAGGAAATAGTCGCGATCAAAATATCTGGCGCTGAAGCCCATCTCCAGAGATCGCCTTGGCTCACAAGGACCAAGAAGCCTCCTAAGAATCTGACTGCAAGGCTCCAGGTACTTTTGGTTCTCAAAGAAGGTTCTCAATGAAGGAATGATACATTTCACCCCACGAAGAATCTCGAGAGCCTGGGATCGATCAGATCGGCTTGCAGTAGCGAAAACTTTATTGTTTAGAGCGATTTCTTGGAAGTCTGCTTCAGAGTTGCCTGGCGCCCGCAACTCGAGGCCTTCAACTGTTTCACTATCCACATGAGCACCGAAAGTTTCGAAGCGGCTCCATACGTTATCAATGTGTCTCAGATAGGTCAGAAGTTCCTCGAAATGGTCAACAGCATATCCAGAATTCTCGTCAATTCACTCACCTCTGGACACCGTAGGCCATGGAAGCGATGAAGTGCACCTAGTTGGAGTGGTTCCCACATTCCAGCATACACAAGTAGCTTATCGAACGCATCGGTAATTGTCTGGTTCTTCAAAAGTTGGCGTAAATCTTTCTCCTTTGTAATAGTCAACCTCGCCCACCACTTCTTCTCCTCCTCATATTGATTTCTCCGATGAGCTAAACGAATGTACCGAAATATTTGTCCGTCTGAATACTTCTGTTCGTGGGCAAACGAGGTTAGTACATGGCGGCTAAGGTGCTGCTCTTGTTCAAAACCTATAACGCATCAGTGTGCATCTGGAAGAATGTAAACTTGTACACACCTTCGACGGACAACAAACGAACATTCCACCAGCGATCATTGAAGGGAAGATAACATTTGGCTGCAGAAACCCGGTGAAGTCCGTTCAAAGCTTCTACCGGCTGTTGTAGCCTTAGTTCTCGCACATGAGTGGGGTCTTGAAAGGCAGAAGGATCTGAGGTACCGATTGCTTGATTAAAACTGTCGAGAGAAATGATTGCATCAATAAAATGGTCAGAATTGTCACGCTGGCAGCCCTCATGCTGGAAAACGCGAAGCAGATGTGCTGTTACCTTCGCTGATTCCTTCCGGTGACCTTTTCGTATCGCATCCTCGAAGCTTAGCTGTGAGATATCAATACGAAAATAGCCTAGAAGATAGTTTGACCTAAGAAGAGTGAGCTTCACGTTGTCATTCCTTTGATTCATGGCGATTTGCGAAGTGCCAACCCATTCTATCCCGGATATGTAATTACAGTAGACTACCTGCGGATGGAGTGACTCTTGATTCCTTGGAAAAGTAATTGGAAAATCTATTTACATAAATAAAAAACGATATTATTCTATTCCCAGTTGGAGTTTGCATCGTTTTAGGAAAATGGCTTAAGGTTTTCCATTTCCGAATTCTGCAGTGGCAGCGAACATCAAAACCATCCGCATTACCTGGAGTTTCTTGCAGTAACAATCTCACACCATGTCTACGCACCCCTGGATCAGTGTATCGAATGAAAACGATTGTTTCAAACTTTGGACGCATAGAATATCATTCTGTGATCTCGGTCCGGGGTCGGCATTTTCATCAGTGAATGTGCCGCTAATAACTTTCGTGGGGACGAGAAGGAAGTCTGTGATCTTGTCTCAAATCCTCGGCTACTCAAAACCTCTGCGACCTCATGGACAGGTATTTCTAGCGCGCCCGAGACTCACAGATAGTTTTAACTCGGAGATATACATTGATTGTGAGCTGAGTACAGAGTGCTCCATACGTCCCGAATCGCCGGCTTGTAAACCTCAAACTATCGGAGAATCGACTGTTGCGCTGGATATTGGCCACAGCCTTATATCTAACGTTTTTGCACCACTTTCGGATGTGATCTGTTATTTCGCAGCTGATCTTCGTGGGATGCCTGGAATCTGCAGCATATTAGCCTACCAGGCAGTTCATCCAAAATCACATAATTTACCTATCCGTTGTGTACCTGGTGTGTTGGTTGTTGTAGAAACTCAGGCAGCGCGGTTTGACAATGAATCCGCTCGACAAAAGCTATACAGCATGACCATGGAAGAAATGAGTCGGCTGAAGAAATACACCAACGAAGATCAGATGAAGATGGATTTGAAATCACGATTCCAAGACATTTATGTTTTTGGGGTTCAAAAAAACAAGCCTCTGTCCAGACATGCGCAGATGTTGCGAGAGCGTGTCATGTCTATAAGCAAAGAAGTGCATATGCGAAGAACATTTGCGCGGTACCTCTTTAGCTTGAAACATATGGACATTATTGCGACGGATCTGCTAAAAGGTTTTTGTGAACATCAATCAAGCTTCAACTTTCTAAAGACAACAAGGCCCAAAGGTTTCGATGTTCGAGAAATGTCTTCGCACCTCACAGAGCTTTTCAGACTGATGCCCGGCCTTCCTTGGTTATGGTCGGTAGGAATTCCCTAATTGCCTCAGCGATCTTTCTGTCAAACTATCCTCCAGGATCCCATGGTATGTGCAGCTCACGTCAGAAGACAAGCTTACTGACGATATTAGCCTTTCTACCAGAAGATATATACAGCGAGTTCTACGCTGACCATTGCAAAAAGGCCCTCGCAGCAATTATAACCGACCCTGATGAATTATCTCGATTCGTAGGACGCATAAAGTTCACCCTTGGAGAGATGTTCCAACACTTTGAAGAAGATCCAGAGCGGCAGAGTGCTATCTACCAACACACTCAGGCACTAGAGTCCCTTTGGCCGCATCTTGCAACAATGAAAAGCTTCCAGTCCTGCTTATGCTGTTTGGTCTCAAGACCTGAAAAGGTCTTCGAGTGCGGACACGCTATTTGTAATGTGTGTGTCCGAAGATTTGGCCAGCGATCGACATCAGCGCGACATTCGTTCTATTTACCACAATGTTTACTATGTGGTCGTTTTCAATCCAAAGACAAAACGATCTTCAATCTCATACCGCCTTCAGCAGGGGTACGAGTGCTGTCGATTGACGGCGGCGGCATACGAGGTGTTATACCTCTTGTTCACCTCAAGCACCTAGAAAAAGAACTGGAGCTGCTGGGTAGTTCAATTCAAGACTTCTTCGACTATGTTTGTGGTACATCCGCCGGTGGTCTAGTTGCTATTGGAGTATTTCTCATGCAATGGACACCGCAAGATTGTCTCAACCGTTTTGAGGAAGTCGCTCTAAAAACTTTCAAGGCTGATGCAGAAAGAAGATACTCCATCTCACAACGTATTCATAGCATCTTACGAACCTTGGTGAGAGACCATCGATACAACCTTTCCCCTATTGAGAAAGCCTTTGGAACCGGTTTTGAGACCGCCATGAAGATGTTCAACCCTCTTCGTTCAGACACCAAGGTAGCCGTTACAGCAACAACGGTGCGAGGCAATGTTCCTTGCATACACTCGAACTATAATGGGAGGAAATCGACCGATAACAGTGAGCTTTAAAATCTCATTTTTTGAACAAGTTACTGATTATTAGACTACCAACATGTTCGTGCCGAAACTTTCGGTCACGATATATCCATTTCTGATGCGTAAGTTAAGTAACCTCTTATCTATTTCTGTTGTTAAAAAACTTCCAGCGCAGCTTGCACTTCTGCCGCACCGTATTATTTCAAGTCGAAAGATGTATACGAGCTAGATACCTATCAAGATGGTGGTTTAATGCACAACAACCCCGCTTTGGTAGCAACCTGGGAATGCGCAAGGCTGTGGCCCGAGAAAGCACGCATTTTCGAGCCTGAGAGTTGTCGAATCGACCATCTGATCTCTCTTGGAACAGGAACTTCACCCTCCCATCGGTATACCGTAGGTCCCCATTCACCAAAGACCGATCGATTTTTCCATCGATTAGCAAGTTGGGCTTCGGGTTCCCTAGATTCCGAGATCATATGGAAACGTTTTCTAAGTTGTATTTCAAACACGTACCATAGTCGTTTTCTTCGCCTCAATCTACATTTTCCGGGGACAGAACCTGCACTCAACGACGTTGATTCAATTGAACAACTGAAAAAGCAAACCCAGGATGCAATTCAAATGAACCTGGAAGTTGCACAGGCCAAAAATTTTATGATCGCAGGTGTTTTCTACTTCGAGCTCGATAGATTCGCTCGCGTCGAGGGTGGGGGTTATGAATGTTCTGGCAACATCCTCTGTCGACTGACTTTAGATCAGAAAGGGCGTGGTATGCTCTACAATACTCTTCAGAGCCATTCGACCGCTTTTTACATGAAAAGCCGTAAATTGGCTTCTGTAGACACTATTCCCCAAGGTAATCCACCTTTCCGATTAATGATCGACTTTGTCATGCAAGAAATGGACGACAAGCTGGACATATCGATGAAAGGCATAACGAGTCGCTCAATGTCCATTAGTGGTATGCCGATCACCTTGAATGCTTTGATCCAAGCACAGGAAATGGATGCGCCTTTTGGCTGCATCGACGGCCGGGTAGAACGATTACTTCCGGCCATTCCATCGAAGCGCAGGTTCAATGAAATTTGAATACAGGAATGTATCTTAGAGGCTTTAGGCTATAGCTGTTGACAGTGTACTTTTTTTCACCTTTATTAAAACTGAGCCTTTTCTAATCTGATAAATACGATATTTACATTATCCATTTCAATCTACGAGCAGTTTTCTTAGTGCTCAGACCGTGAACGTTCCGAAATAGCTGCGAAAAAAGTGAAGTCTCACTAGGTGACGGGGAACTACCTGCATAGACATAGATCGCCGGACCAACCCGTTTTACTCCATTCTTGTCTTGAAACGTTTAACACTGTGCGCGATTTTCTTCACCTCGCATTGCGACTATCCTAATGTTTTATCTTTATAGAAAGCGGCAGCATAGTGGCTGACTGGATGAAAACGTATATAGTGAAAAAAAAGCTGTCTAATTACCCCTCTTGTGATGATTGAAAACGGGCGTACATAATGGCGACTATCCTAATAAGCCGTTCTTGTCAAGGATAGATTTCAAATGATCTCTTTCAGCCGTTACTTCAGAAAGCTGATTTGTCAAATGATCTCTTTCAGCCGTTACTTCAGAAAGCTGATTTGTCAAATCCTCAACTTTCAAAGACTTCCTGCACCGGATTCTCTTGGCTGCGGCCGCGTTGAGCTTTCTTTTATCATCTGCTGCCTTGGAACCGATAGCAACATCGGTTTCAACGAAAACAGTGCGCCCTTCCCTGTCTTTGGTCGAGAGTAACTTGATTTCCTTCCTTTTGGAGCGCGCCTCATGACTCATTATACCTATCGCCGCAGCGATGTGCCGGTCGGAAGCGGTGGATGGCAGTGAACTGGCAAATGTTTCATGAGAGGAGGCTGCAGAAAACATCGGTTCTGTGCAAGGGCGTTGCGTCGCATTATCTTCTTGATGGACAGTTGAATGTGGGAGGGGTGTGCGATCGGGGGTGGAGGACGCGAGGAGTTCTGTAATATCCATGATTGATTGATCGTATGTGGATGTTTGTGACTGCGAGGTACAGGAGGGCAACGGGTACAGGACTGAAGGACTAATTTGCCATGTTATACTACTTCACAGCCACTAGTCCAGATGACTGTTTGATGCCTGGACCTTGTTTTTGGAGATCATGGCGTTAATTAGCTCTCGTGTTACCGGCGCGCATCGTCGCGAGGAAAAGCTTTAGTGCTTTTGAGGAAGAGGCGCCATCCAGTGTGGATGGCGCGGGCGTCACTAGGACGAATTGGGATCTCCGAGGGGCGTCCCCTCGAAGATCCCAATCCGTCACGCCCTTCTTCAACCATAGAGCACTGGATCTCCTAACCACCATTGCGAAAAATGGCCATAATAAGCTCACACGAGGCTGATGGTCTGGAAGTCGTAAACTTTCACACCGCCAACGATCTATTACGTGCCTTGCACCACTTCAAGCCCTCCGATTTCGTTGGATCACCCGTAGGTCATCTAAGATCTACCTACGAAAGCTAGAGCTAATCCCAAGAAGATTGCCGAAAAAGCCTTCCAAGATTTCTTTCAACGTGGAACGAAGGAACAATTCCTGCTGTTTATCCCAGAGGAATACAGACGTTGCAACAGAAGCCATAGACCAGACGATTTCCTACCTAGCGACAAAGTGGTGGAACTAGATCGGTCTGCGACCCATTTTTTGAAGGGAAGAATCTAAAGGGAAAGGGACTCGAGCGTCTGCTGAAGGCCACAGTTCCCTTTAGCTGGGGTGAAATTGCACCTAGAGATAAGTTGAAGACGATATGGGGCGCCCAAGACCCCGTATTTGTTTCCGAAAGTTCATGCCCACGAACAAAATTGTTCAAGGGGTTGGACAAGTCCAAGATCGATGGAGAACTGGCACGCATCAGGATCCGCGCGCTGATTCTTTTGTGGTCACATGAAGTCGACCAGCTTAGGCAATGGGTCAAATTTCATATGAAGTTTCAGAAAGGACACAAAGCCCAGAGTGAAACACTGAAAATAATTGCAGCCGAATGCAAAGTCGGCAAAAACACTGTTAAAGAATGGTACAAAAGAAAGAAAGTGTATTTCGAGCTTGCGGAGAGGCTGGGTCTAGGCTCTCTATTGGAAACGGGAGCTGCAAGTAGGGAGTATGTCATAAGATACCCTACTAGTAGCAAGGCTGACATGCTGTAGCCTTGAGAAGCTCTCTGTCAAAGAAATCCAGTTGCTCTGTGACTATTGGAACGATAATGTAAGAGTGGCCTCTCGAAAACCCGACTACCTCGCGCATACCGACCACCTCGCGGTAGCCACAGTCGTTGAGGGCATGAAGGCATATGGCTGTAAACTCGAGGAGCTTCCCACAAGTAGTAGCAGGCTTGCCAACCTGCTTCGAGGATATGTGTCCCTTGAAGCGCTAGCAGAGGGAAATATCCAGTTCCTGGACAAGTCCAATGCACAGCTTTGTCAATGGCAACCTCACAAAAGACGTCGGCTCCATTGCGACACTTCCACGGGCTTCGAAGCATGCGACAGACGACTTGCCACGCCCGAGCCTGCTGGATCGGATGGGGCTCCCTTGCCTGACATGGCTCAATCGACGGACACCCGGCAAGAGCTAGTCATTGCTTCGGAAACTCTGAGCATGGTTGGCGACAGTACTGGTAATGAGAATAGGCCTTTACAATTGGGTCATTACATGGTGTTGGAAGTAGAAGATTTTGAATGGCAGGAATTGTGGGGTATAGATACACAAAGCACTATTGCTGCTCAGTGATCGGAGTAATATTAGAGACGTAAGTAATGAAGGGGACATCGCTTGGCATTTTGTAACAGACGCCGGGGTGGATCACAACCAAACCTGGCTCCAGCTCCGTCTGCTCTCGATCGGTTCCCCCTCTCCACGTCTCCAAATATACTTTTGTCTTCGAATATGCTTTCTTGTGCGAATCGTATCGTATCCACGGTAACAAGATGGCGATGTCTCCTGGCCCAGTCGCGAGCTCTCCGGATTCAAGTAGGAATGGTGAGCCTATATTTTTTGGCGGGTCTACAACTGCCCCGGTGATCGCCCCCTTTATCGCTGAGTTCTACAGTACGTTAGTCTATAATTAGTGAATTAACAATTTCTCTACATGCCTCGTGAAAAACTTCCCGTCTAATCTTTCTTTCTAACTCCATAGGGAGAGTGTACTGATATAGTATTGTTTGCCCCCGAGCTTGGACACGAGACTTCCCTTGCAGATCCTTGCTTGCAGCGAGATCCTGTAGGCCTTGGTTTAAAGGTATAAGGGTATATAGTGGCATGATGCGGGCGAAAAACAGTACGGCTGCTAGTAGAAAGAAGCCTAACACAGCTTATAAGCACGGCGTATTAATATTGCTATGGAATGAAAGACTACCGCATGGTCGTGTGTTAAGCGCAGACGTGGCGGAACGCGATGGAGCTACACTAGTGTACGCCTGAGCATCTGACCATTTTCCGCCGCTACGTGGCACTCCGGAAAAATATTCATCCGCTCCTTGGCCTGCACGTGATGATTAAGGATCCATAGATTGGAACTTTGGAAAGTCGGAAAATACTATTAGGTTCAGGCGATGGTAAAAGGATGATTTTTATCACCATAGTCATCCTCGATTACTATTGGAACTGTTGGAATCTCCCTGCCAGAGTTGCTTTTCCTCTTCCGTGAGTTCAAAAGTGTCTCCTAGATGATCGCCTAGGTTAATAGGATCACCCGCAGAATTTTGGCCGTTGGTGTCTCCTCCGGGGGTCGCCGTGCTCTGTTTATCTTGCTGATCCGATTGGTCATGGTTGGTTGAGGGGCGATTCTCTCGGCCATTAACAGTGGGCATGGTAAGCGGTAACTCTGCATAAAGGTCAAAATATGGCCGGAATGAAGGAAAGACAAAGTGTAGCTTGAAGCTTTTCTCACAGTGTGAAGCGACCGGTCAAGAGCGCTTTGACGCAGCCTTGGTCTATTATAATCTTTGAGAGCCCTGCTGCTGGAGAGATGCGTTATAGGCGATTAGTCTTTGCAAAACAAATCTAAGAGTAAATGTAAAATAAAACACGAAGAATTGAGTTCGATCATTGATTTTATACGCCTCTTCTAGTCCCTTGGTCTCATACGACATGCCGTACTGCCCCCTCGGTCCACACATCCTAGCAGTGTCTGCAGAAGTAACAGCGGCATCCCCATGCGCAAATGTCTTATTGTCAGCAGTGATCCGGTTTTGTGGCTTTGGGGAGGTAGCTCAGTTAGTAGCACTACCCTCACTATGGGCTCGTAGCCGATCGCGTGCAGGCAGGAGTACACTTTTGGCGCAGTCTGACGGCATATTCACTAGGCAGCCTGCACTTCAGTTTGCTTTAGCGATGTGGGCCGCAGCCGTAGCTATTGCGCTGGTGTTGGAGTGGAACGCGAAGTAGAGTGGCATAAAACTATAAAGCTGTGGTTAGTTTGGTATAAAACCACAAAGCTGTGGTTAGTTTGGCATAAAACCACAAAGCTGTGGTTAGTTTGGCATAAAACCACAAAGCTGTGGTTAGTTTGGTATAAAACCACAAAGCTGTGGTTAGTTTAGTATAAAACCACACAGCTATAGTTAGTTTAGTATAATATTATAAAGCTATAATTACAGTGGCGCAGTGCCTAAAGCTAAGTTGCCATACCACGATCGCTATGGTTATTTTTAGTGGCACGTGATTATCTGTAGCGCAGTCGATCGCTACCCCGCTTGCGCTTTGTAACCCTTCTTGGATTTTTTGGAACGCACGTCAGGCTACAGTATAATTAATCCAACGCGCTTTGATTTGCGCACAGTACATTTTCATTCATGGTATCGATGGCGTTTTCGTTGGACGCTGCTGTGAAGTCCATCAGTGAAGCTGGATTTGTGGATTTGGAAGACACGTCAGCAGGCGAACAGGTCTCAGAGATGGAGCAGAAGCGTTTTGCCTTGTTGTCGCTATACGGCCTTGACTATTGCAAGAACAACATCCTTGGCAACACGGTAGACTTTAACTAAATGTTCTCATTATTGATTCTCACTGATAACCGTCAGCGTATCAAATCTATCCTTGAGTCACTCCTCAGCAGATGTAGCCTTGGACATTTGTTGCGGTATACTGCCTTCCCAGGACATATTGAGGCCTTCAGAAAAGGGGTTCAGGAGCGGGTTTACGTGTTCTCGTAGTGCAGCAGTGGGCTAAAGACTCGCAAGTGGTTTATTATGGCGGCTCGCATAAGCATGATCTTCCAAGAGTCAATGGTATACGGCAGTTATTCGAGACACAGAAGACTACACTTGACGGAATGGGCTGTGGGGCTATCGAGATCAATTTCCCAAATGGAGGCTTGTAAGTTCTTCTAGCTATATAACGCGGCTACTGACATGATATAAGGGTAGTTCGCGATGCTCGACTTTACGCTGAAACCAAGACCGGCTACGCGTTAACTTACATATTCGCTACTGACGAAGTCGTCGGTACTTGGCCTCGAATAAAGGTTCCAAACTCACATGAGTACAAGCAGAAGGCTATCGACATGGAGAGTCCCACAGTAGGGGTGAATTTTGTATTCTCAGAGCTGACCGGGAACTTGGAATAGGCTGGCCTGATCTACTGCTGCCCCGTGTAGTGGATGGCTGAGCTGATATAGTAGAGGGGCGTCGAAGATATCATGTGTCCCCACCATGGCACCCGGAAAGGCCATTGGACCACAACTAAAGCTATCTATGGTCGGTGTCGCCTCAAATTCTGACATTTCGGAAGTCGGCACATGTGTGGTAGCTGACTGCATGGGCATTGATGAGCTTGTTCCTGCGTCGACGTTAGAATGTAAATTTCGATACCATAAGATTTAGTATTACCAATGTGCTGAGACTTGTCCGAGATCTCTCCATTAGGTCTTGTAGCTCCCACATTTTCGGCCTCGGAATCCAGGCCCGCTTCATCCCAATCCCTCTTCCTACTTATTGGCTCTCCAACATCACTTTCTAATAAGAGGCCTTTCTCTTGTGCAAGAGAATATAGCTCATTGTCAGAAGCGCGCCCTAATTCGAAAAATGTCTCTACCATATACTTGGTTTTCCTATCCGATCCGCTTGGGTATGAATCTTCAGCATGCGACATCTCAGCATGTCGTCTAAACGTGCTTAAATGTGTGAACTTTTTGGAGCAGTAAACGCAAATTTCGTCACATGTGAAGTCTGTGATCCAATCGCTACTTAGTTGTCCTCATATTAAGACTGAGGAAGGACTCACGTTGTTCAAAGTGTCGTCGAAGTTTCTGCCCGGTTGGAAAAGGCATTCGGGTTGCACAATCATCGTGAGGACAGGGAGTTTTTGGAGCTATCGGTTTCGAATCTATCCTTGAATGGGTCTGGCACTGCCTAATCAAGGCAGCAAGTAAGCCTTCTTGTTCCTAAGAAGATTTAGTTTGTGTGGCGACGATCTATCACATACTAACCCGCATTTCCTCAAGATGTCTGCCTAGCGATTCGCTATTCGGATAGGATGCACTGCAGCTACATCGTTTGGACTGTTTTGACATGTTGATACTTATTAGAAGTAGCAGGAAAGTGATTTCGGGACAAGATGTTTAGAGTGGGGTGTCGATGTCTGCACCTCATTCACCTAGCCGGATAGGCGGGCGCTAAAGTCCGATTTGTCATATGATAGGTCGCGTCCAATCAAAACAACTTATACCCCACCGAGTCAGAACACATGAAGTGTATAAATTAGGTAGTGGTCCGTTACTGCGCGTACGCCACTGTTCCCACTTCACTTGATTGCGATCTTTTGTTCCACCATCTCTAAGATTTTATCGCTTTGACTAAAATCTCATAAAATTTTCGCTGTTTGAACGAAACATGCCGTCTTCTTGTGAGACCTGCGGGGGTAAGGGCATCGCGGGAGGGGCATGCCCTACTTGCGGCCATCCAGCAAGCACCTGAAACAGAATTCACTGGGTGAGCATATTTAGGGTTGACTTGCATCGATACGCCATGTGAGCTTGGATTAATTGTTTGCGAAGGTATCGATGGGCCTTGAATAAACTGGGGGTTGCGTGCATTAGCCGTACGTTCTCGCTGCATATTGTCCACTTGAGCAATTTTAACTTCAATTAAACTATACTATCTCTGATCAAGTGCCTGAACGTACTAGTAACTGTGACTTATATAGGAATACCCTTTAATATGCTGGGGATAAGACTTACACGTTTTTCTGCCTACTATAGCTAAGTCGTTTCCCCGGCTAGAGTGTTGTGGTGTTATACTAGAGTAACCACAGTATTGTGGTGTTATGCCGGACTAACCACAGTATTGTGGTATTATGCCAGACTAACCACAGTATTGTGGTATTATGCCAGACTAACCACAGCTATGACGTCAAGTCAGCGTCAAAGAGGGCCAAAGTATAGGCTCGCTTCCTGCCGGCGCGCCATGCCTCTTCCTAACATGGCACTCCCTATGCTCGCTTAAGGCAAGGATATGGGAAAGTCTGAACCTATCAATGTATCTCGCACTGAAGGAAACCCCGAATGAGCTGCTGCGAAACCTAGGTTCCCTTAGCTTAGGGAAATAGCGAACACAGCAACTTATCCCTTGATCTGAAGGTGCGGGGTGCCGGGGGGGGGGGGGGCTTCATCGTTTTTGCGCATAATCGTGGAGCGCATTTGCAATCCTGTACCGTCATTCACTAGCATCACCTCTGTAGTTCTCCTGTGCCACAAACCATGATTCTGTGGTCCCTCTGCCACACTAACCACGACTCTTTGGGCCTGTAACGTCTATTCTGGTCTGGTCTTGTCTTGTCTGGTCATAACGACACTATAGGGTGGCTGAGGAATCCTGGTGACGAGTGCATGCTACTCGGGACGTATCGCAACTAATCACTTGAAATTCTGCGTAATCCCTGCTCACCTACACGAAGAGCTTAGACCATTATGCAGGCTCTAGAATTCAAGTTTCAACAAGCAACAGCAACTTAAAATGGCTGTCAATCCTGTCTAATCATATAGCCAACATTACCGAACCCATTTACCCAAGAACTTTTGCATCCCCGCTACCAATTCAGATATAGTTTGAACGCTATCCAAGTAGGCGAACCTTTTTCGTAGCCTGCGAAGATCTGAACAACTGACTTTAATCAGACGATGGCTTTGATGAGTGGGCTTGTCATCAATGCGCCTATGAACAACTGCACCTTCAGATCCATCTTTGGCATGATTGAGAAGATCAAGGACTGTGGAGATGCAGACTGCCCCCATTCAGACAAACACGTGTCGTCCGCAAAATGAGTTCTAGCAGACTAAGGGATGGAGCTCGGTAAGCAGAACAACCAAAGATGGAAGTGATTTGGAGACAAGCAGTCCTTACAAAATCATCAATATAAGCCAATCCACTCTTTCTAGATCCTCCTCGTGTCTTTTCCATCAGTAATGTCCAAACTGGAATTCGTCTGGTGAGGTGCCTGTCAACCACACGCGCAATTCTGCCAGAGCATCTAAATCATTGGACACTTGTGATTTGCCCACTTGCGGGTTGTACCATCCATATGTGCGCTTGACCATTCCGAGATCCTGCCCGGGGCGCAGCTCGACTCGAAATCGATGAGGATTGGGGTCTCTTTCTCGTCGAGCATGATGTTTGCTGGATTTATGTCGTTGTGGACCACAGAAAGGTCATGAAGCCATTTTACACCGTCTTCGATCTGGGGCAGGTAACGACTTGCCTGTCTACGCGATTGGACGCGACTTTGCGATAAAATGAAGGCCGACTTATTGAGGCTGTCGGGATTCAGTCTATCCTGCAAACTAGCAGCATATTGCTTGAAACATAAGCCAGCAATTCGATTGTTCGCAAGTTTGCAACCTTGAAATTCGGCAAGATTGCGATGCGGGGATCTTGAAATGATCTCACAAGTGGTAAGCTCCTTGAGGACGAGTCCGGCGAGATTATTTCCTCCATCGAACGACATCAGATTCGGTGTCTTAATGTACCACTTTTCCAGTGAGGTTGCGATGCTGCATCCGGGCCTAACTACGGGATAGGCTGAGTCCGGAGGTATTTGTTGAACGTCCAGTAACTTTTTGGGGTCGACCATTCCCCGACCGAAGAATTTCGCCTTGAAGGTAGCGCCATCCTGTGAGAATAAGACCGATGTATAGGCGAACTCTGGGCCCCCAGTGGCGAGCTTGAAAATTTGAGTAGTCTGTAAGATTTCAATCATGATGACTTGAGGCAATGAGGAGGTTACGCCCTTCTAGTTGAACCTATATTGCTAAAATCTGGCGTCTGTGCGCAAAGCAATTTTACCCCACGTGCACGTCCCAAGACGCTAACAGATACTTAGCGCCATTTGGAAGGCTGGGCTACTGTAATTTGGGGACCAGTCCGAGAACTGCTAAACAACTGACTCAAATGTTCAGCGTGGAGCGCTGACGCTGGCTGCATATTGATTTAGTGTCGAGCCTTATGGAAGGCCCGCAACGACGAAGGTGGGTCTAACGGGTTTGCTAGTTGGGTTTGCGTCGAAGAAATACCATATGGCTTAGCGCAAAAGATGCTTGGAGGGAACATTCGCGTTTTGTAATCATTCGATGTAATTGGGTGGCAAAACGTGTCTCAGCAGTTCATGAGAGGGCGTAGACGTGTACTCGAAGGCCCTGATATTATATTATATAAGGGTTAATATTATTTTGCGTGCTTCGTTTTGATTGTGCGCATATTTATTTGCTGGCACCTCCAGCTTATATTCGAAGAAGTTCGACTTTGAAGCGCAATCTGTTAGAGTACTGAAAGCTAATAACAAGATTCTACAAGGACTAGATGCCGTCGCTGCCCCGCTATTAGTCTTGGAGCTGCTGGGGCCTTGCCCCGTGAGCAACGTCACGGAAATGCACATTTGGCTATAAGTAATAGCGCAATAAAATAACTTCTACGATAGTACAAGCGCAGTATCTAATTAGCACACGCAAAAAGAAATTGGAGACGCTGGCGGCCAGAATCAAGAATCTGGCAGCTGAGAGACTCACTGCTTCAGATGGTGAAGACGACTTTCTACAGATTGTCCACAAGATACTCGACTATGTCAGTACCGAGGACGAAGACCAGAAGAAAATTTGCATGCATTTCAAGGCCGACTGGAACCAGGATCTCAAGCCCAAAGTGCTACGTACGGTTTTGGACACGAGCTTTCTAGACCATCCGAGTGATGCGCGCAAGCGCCACCAGTGTGACCATGAGAACAATACAGAAGTGGTGGAATTATCATCGATCAATGGAGTTCCCTCGCCGAACGCTGTCATTACCCCTCCTGGAGGTCCTGATGCCATAAAACAAGACGAGGAGAGTTCTCAAATCAAAACTCCGCGTCCCGATATCACTATTGGTATATACAAGAGGACTGTCGAAAGTCTACTTTACGACATTCTGAAATCGAAGTCCCCCGACAAATCGCCTGTGCATATATCCAAACTCATTCTCCCGACGTTAGAAGAGCGAAAAAGAGTGATTGCAACTCCGGCCGCCCGGGCTTCCGACTTGGTCTTCCCATTCGCAGTCACAGAAGGCAAAGCGTATTCCACTGGATCTACACTTTTCCAGGCAGAGAATCAAGCAGCAGTTGCGGCTGCTTGCGGTCTAAGGATTCTCTCAGACCTGAAGGAGCTGGTTTCGTACGCATCTGCAGAAGTCATTAGTCCGCCAGCCCCGTTCCTTTTTTTTCTATCTGCACCCAAGGTCCTTTGTTAGAATTGTGGGCTCATTACTGTGTGGTTGAGGAGGGCATTCGCTCATTTCATGCCGTCTTGGTTGCTGTTTGTCATCTGAGTTTTGTGAGACAAGTGGAAGAGTTTATCGTTCTTGTGAACAATGTCTTTCGATGGGGAGAAAGTGATTTTTTGACTTCTGTAACAGAACTCCTGCGACCATTGGCTGTCGCCTTCGCCACACACATATAAGTCGGTTCGTTTATTGCTCGTACAGGCGCTCTTTCTCGTGATCAAATACATGTCAATCTGAATATTGAATCGCTAGTCAACTCTTCCAAGAGCGACACGTAATCTCCCGTGGCGTTCTGTACATTGATCATCGCGTAATATGTGGGGATGTTGCTCAGGAACTGCCTTTGAGGTGTAAGAAATAGTCAGACCTGAGCGGATGAACTTGCCATCGTAGAAACACAGGGCCATTTGGTGTACTGTATGGGACCTTCAAGTACAGTAATTGACCCCCGTGCAATTGCTTTGTGGAATGTCGATCGATAATGATATAAATCTATCTTTCAAGGCAAACATAACTTCACAGACTGAAGCGTTGAGTTTAGACAGACTGGAACCTTTAGCTTGCGAAGTAGTAAAATCATTTCACACTTACTGGAATTCTAAGCTTTCGCCTACTGCAGTATCAGGCAAAACCTGGAAAGAACTGGGTATAATTTGACCAGGAAAATATGAGAACCATGCAATGTAAGCCAACGTCACAAAGATATTCGTGTTCCTCATCACGGGTTCTTGGTGTTGCCCAGGGCCAGCCAAACCAGGGGGGCTAATGACTCGTATATATTATTGAACTTCGACATGATGTAGGTTCTTGCAATGATGATTAAAAGACTGGGGCATTGAACCAGGAATCGAAAATGAATACAATCTGTATGCGATCCATTTTTCGATTCCAAGATTTCAAAATCCGATTTTGAGATTGATGCCACTAGCGAAAATATATGGATCCCGATGTAAGAGAGAAAGATCTTCACATCGTCATGTCGTACCCAAATCTTCTTCCAGGTAGTGATGCCAAGCGAAACTATGTCACTTTCTCTGTTCCCAACTACAAAGTGGTTCGTAAGATCGTTGATGATTCCGAAGAGGAAGAGGACCTACGCAAAAAGGTCTCGGGAAGATCTCTCGAGAAAAATTTGACAGAAATAGCGACTCTTTTCAAGAATTACGAAATTGAATCGGCTCCAATTGCGGGACACCAAGAGTTACAAGTCCGCCTGTTCGTGCCAAATCGCCCACCTCCACGCCCACCAACCAAATCTCAACATCCAGACAGAGTCACAGCACGATATGTCGTATTGGAGCCGTCGTCGCCAAAAAACTCTGTACATTGCAGAGATATAGGACGCCAAACTGACATGAAAAAAAGGAACATGATCAAAAGGTTTTCTCGTTCGGAGAATTTGTTTACTATTGAGGAAGAAGAATCATGAGGTGCCCTGTAGTGGATTCTTTGCCTACGCACGCACCATGGAGTGGCTTTCAACTAATTTAGAAATGGGGAGATCTATAGTGTTAGATACAATCAAGTCAGTATATCATAATTGCTGGACTGCTTAAAATTGTGATCCCAAGAGATAATATACATTCAAAAAGATGACGAAGAATAAGTAGTGTTTATTCTATCTATATACGCCCAATACTGCTAAATTCAAAGCAAAACAAAGAACAAACCCGCGACTAGAGAGGAAAGAGCATACGAGATCCGGTGCCCATTGTTCGACAGATCCGGCACTACAGAGGCCAATGTTGGCGATATGTAGAGGGAGTTGGTCCCAGCACTTGCGACTGTATTGTATGGTGCCGTGGAAGAGGTTAAGGCGGAACAGGACTCAGGCTTAGGGGTCGTTTTCATAGTAGTACTTGAATGCGACGACGATATGTTTCCGATATATTCTGGTTTGGTATGAGTTGGATTGAGGCTGAATAACATACCTGGATGACAGTGAGACGTGGGGAGAGCTTGTGAGCAGTAGAACCATTGTGGCTGATTAGATTCGACCACATATTCTACTACAGACGCACCGCTTATATTGAGCGGAACGTGTTGCTGAAGACCTGGATCTTGAACAGAAGCATTTGAACATGGATGTGTAGCGTCGCTTTGCGAAAGAGTATAGTTGAGACTCAAAAACTCGAATCGCAATACCGTACCAGTCGTAACATTGATAGAGCTGGGGTTGAAATAATCCTGTCCGGGCATACCAGCAATAATCTGAATTACCTGTGAGGATGCATTCGTACAAACTTGAGGAGTGGGAGTCCTTGTGAGATTCCAATTGGAGTGATTGACCCACGGACTGTTGACTGTTAACTGGGGAATTGAAATTGAATACATTGCTAGCTGCCCAGACTTTGTAGAGCCGTGTGATATATATATTTAGCTTGTGTAAAACATATGTAAAATCCATTTTTCAATATTGTTTCTAACAACATTCTTCGATATCGTTTTCCTAGTCTTGGTTTTCGGTAAAGCGTTTGTATGAAACACTGTGCACAACTACTCCTCCTCCTCCTCCTACCACCACCACCACCACCACCACTACTACTACTACTACTACTACTACTACTACTACTACTACTACTACTACTACTACTACTACTACTACTACTACTACTACTACTACTACTACTACTACTACTACTACTACTACTACTACTACTACTACTACTACTACTACTACTACTACTACTACTACTACTACTACTACTACTACTACTACTACCACCACAAAATGTCCTCAGATATCGAAATGCTGGATGACGACGTGTCCAGTTTCTTAGGATACGTGAGTTACGAACCTATTACATCTTGGGAAAACAACCACCCACTCATGTTTTATGCGTATGCTTGCGCAAAGAAGTACGTACCACAAGGAAAAAGCTTCGAAGAATGGAGCCAGGAAGCCACCGTCGAGTCCTACTATGAGCAGGTATATGCCATGAAAAGTCTGCCAGAGGAGCTTAATGTGCCTGGATTGGACGCTCGTTCACGTGAGCAACTTTGGAACGATTCTGTTCGAAAATCGTTCGAAAGGCGCTGTGAAGAGGAAATTCTCCCATTGGTTTGTGATGCGGTTGAGGAAGATGCTCGAAAATGGAAAATTCAGATTCCTCCGACGAGAGGTTCAAAGGACTATGAGCAGTTCATGATTGAATTGGCAAAAAGAAAGGCCTATGAGCTCTTTGGGTACTTCTCGGAGGTAGAGGGATCGGACTTTAAATTTAAGTCCAAAGATATTTCCGAGAGAGTAGAAGAGCTCCAATCTGAAGTGGAGCGCATAATCGAAGCAGAAGCAGATTACGACATAGCATGGTTTGAACGACCACTACGCATGAACGATGAGCAATGGACAGCCGAAAAGAAGCGCATGATTGAAAGAAGAAAAGAGGAAACCGAGCAGGAAGAGGATATAACAGACGAGCAAAAGGAGAAAGACAGGCTAGAAAAAGAAGAGAACGATAGAGATACAGCTCGAGCGCATGCTATCAAGAGCACGAGCAACGAGGTGGTTCAACCACGAGTAGAAATCGATCCAAACGCGCGTAGGCTTTTCTTCGGCGCCCTGAGTATTTTGAACTATTGGTGGGATCATGGTGTACAAAAGAATGACAGGGAGAAGTTGGCTGCCATAAACAAGAGTGTGGACATAGCCCTACGTCCGCGCCAAGGAGCGTCCAGCAACAAGTGGGGTGTTGACTACGGTCTTGCGCCTTCAGAATTGGAATTCTGGATTGAAAAAATTCGTGCAAACATCGAATCTGTCGAGCGGGCCAGCAGTACGGAAAGTGAGAAAAGTATACTGGAACTTGCTCAAAACGTTATATCTTTCTCAAACATCGCCCGCAAACATGGCCTCGATTGGAAATGTATTGCTAACCGTGGAATCCAACATCGGGTATTGACATATCTCTACCAATCCAGTAGTGACGAAGTAAGGAAACGCAGGGAGAGTCTCATAGAATCAATGCTGGAAATATACCCTGAGCAAAAACAGTTTTTGGAAAGATTTGGGGCCATTCTCATGGTTGCAAAAAGCGCTATGGAATCGAAAAACTGCGACACACTGCGAATTGTGATTGATAATATCAATGAGATTAACAACGAAGAAGCTCAAAAGATCAACACAGATTTGGGACTGAAAAGAGACGATCACAGCTTCCCCGTTCATCATTTGAGATCTATCGCCGACCATAACTGCGATCAAGGGGTCATGATCAATCAACTAGAGCAACTGAGAGTCAAGCTTCGGCTGTTGAGTATTCCGGACACAGCTTTTGACAGTTTGCTACCCCCATATGAAGTAACTCAACACGAGGTGAATAGACATGCAAGGGAGCTTTTGGGCCTCGAAAGTAAACAAAACGAGTCGCCCGAGGTGCAAGCATCTTATCCAAGGTTGACTTCCAGCATTACTGGTCTTCCATTTGCTTGGTGTCCTGATAAGAAAACAGTCGCTTGGGGAAGACACAACGGTTTATTCTTCATCAATCAGTATGGATCAAATGAGAACCCCATTTGGCGCAAAGAGCCCCAACCCTTGCCGGGGTTCAGAGACAAACAGTATGAAAATGGACTGCCTCCCCACAAGAACGTTTCAGATGCGAAAAATCGGATAGGCAGCACATTGATACCTGGATCCAGCACTAAGCGTAAATATGCAACGGAAGAGTACATAAAGGACATACTCGGTGTTGCATTCGAACAGACGTCTGGTCCTGATGATATATTGGATTTTGACAAGCAGTACAACCGTGCTATCTATGTACTGATCGATTGGAATATTCATCTCAACGATGTAGACACTAATTTGAGGTGGGAGCCAGCTACCGAGTACCGATTGCGGATGGGTAACGCCAGGGGGAACGAATTAATCCAAACCCAGGCCATGGAGAACCAAGCACGTTTCGACAATTTTTACAAAGATATCTGCCCAATATCACCATGCCCATCTCCTCAATTGCCACCTGAACAATCACTTGAAGAACCATCTTCAACCTCAATCCCCGTCAGAAATAGGGGCGATAAAGTCATCAAGAAGAAATTAGATGGTAGGAAAAGAATGGGCCGACAGCGGGCAGAATAAATTTGGCTGTTCTCAGTACTTTTTCTCTTATTTAATGTATGTTGTGCCCTTTCGTATCAATATAATATTGTAGACAGTGTTGCTGTTTCCTGGTCCTCACGCTCAACAAGTAATATAAGATGGATTAGTGCCGGCCACCCTACGTAGTGAGCCAGATTGAAGGTACATTAATGTGCATCCACGCGTAGCGAAACAACCACCGTAACGGGACGAACCAGCAGTACTTTGGCTTTGCAGCAACAGCAAACCCGCGCACGCTTTCATTATTTCTATGCTATCCTTGCGTAACGTGAGAAGATGGCTTCCAAATCGCTAGACCAATATGAATACAAAAAATACGCTCGCATACACGTCTGCCCGCCCGATCCGCAAAGTGTCCATCTTCATGGCGAAAGCGAACCTCACCCAACACAGACCGCCGCCGTGCGTTCATCGCTGTCGCACTGCATCAAGTGCCTTTATATAGGCCTACCAGCCCAACAGAAACGCCGAGAAACCAGTATCAACTACAAGGCTGCGAAGGGCGTTCGATTCGTATAGGACTGACCTGCCGATCGGTACTTCCAAGAGAAGCGGCAGCCGAACTTACTTAGTACGTGATGGCCTGCAGATTTAGCCGTATCCTTACCGTGTAATGTATCTGCTGACTCTGTGGCTGCGCAGTTGCGCGACGCCGCTCGGTGTGTGGCTGTGCGAGCTGCACAAGCGTTCGGATTAACGGCGGTTCCGGCGTAGGATTGGGAGCGGTGGTGAAGACAGGGGTGGGTGGTGCTGGTTTAGCCAGCTACGCACTTCCGGCTTCGAAACTAACGTTAGCCAACTTATAGTTACGATTCTAAACGCGGTTCAACGCACAGCAATGCTCACGACATAGCACTGCTACGCCCTCGTCCTCCGGCGCCCGTTGTCGTTCTTTCTCCTAACCGATAAGACGACCCGGTCGAGCCCGTCACGTCCTCATGCTTCTCGAGTCCACCAGCGCCGATTCCTAGACCAAGCAACAGCGAGCTCTTGCCTTGACTCTTGAGAGGGACATACAGTGCGACGGGAAGAGTGTGAATGAGGTAGGGTGCGGCGGTCCTGGAAATCGAAGCCTGCGCTTCGAAGAGTGCATTCCGCCGAGCGTTACTAGCGAGACGCTGCCGTTGCAAGCGCACATGAGGGTGGAGAGCCTGGTGATACAGCTGTCGTACGGTCAAACAACGAGCGGCCCCTTGCATGAGCACTGCAATCTCTGGTGCCGTAGAGAAGTGATTCAGTCCGACCTCTGGCGGCTGTAAGTTTCGGATTGTTCATGTTCGCGATGGATGAGTACGAGTCGCAGAGTAGTAGGTAGCAACCATGCTTGGTGAGCTCCTATACTATCTAGAGCTGCATACAACACTTTTTTCTTCAATCATACCTACATACCATTGCCTCCCTTGCAACCATGTGGCCGGTGCGGGTCGGCCGCCCTCCCTGCCAGTGGTGGCGATAGCCGGTGGCAATTCACTTAGATTACTGTTGCTCATCGATTACGAACGCTGTAAGTTACCTTTTAATCTCTGCGCTAACGAACTACGTACATTTTCGATCGCACGTTTTTGTATGCACTCAAATATTGCTTAGTCATCTAGCCAAGTTTATGTCCACACCCGTATCGGTCTTCAAATTTTCTAATTCCCTCGTTCTGTCCCTGCGTACCTTTTACTGCCCTATAGTCACTTCCTAAACTAACTCCTCGGCTTCTTGCTAGCTCTTGCACAGTAGCATCTGACATTTGTCCCAGCCATTGTTCTGCTCCAGCACCTGCAGTAACCCGCTTCGCCGAAATGAGGTCGCCGAGCGTAGAGACGATGACTTGATGCGCATCGCGAGCAGCGGAGACGTCTTCGAACACATTCGTTCTCACTTGGTCCGCATGCTCGGAGACTTTAGCGCATAGTGTAAGACACTCTTTGACGCTGGCGAGCTCATCGCGCAAGCGTTCGTTTTCAGCTGTGTTGTTGTTCGCTGGCTGGCTTTCCCGGACGCTGAGCGCTTCCAGCTTATCGTTAAGGTCTTCAAGCCGGTCTTCAAGGTCGGTCGTCGTGTTCTCAAGCATTCTCTTGAACTCTTGGACCGTCTTCGCAGTGACCGTAGTCGTCCGCCTGTAGACAAAGTTAGCCTTGTAGGTAGCCAGCGAGCTAGCGAGCCCGTGGATCCTTACAGATTGACATCCGCGACCGCAATACTGATCGTCGCTTTGTATCCGGCGAGCATGTTCTTGAATCCAGCGATGTCACTGCCCATGTACTGCAGCTTCGCCCAGTCTCGGAAGCTCGTCTTTGCCTCACGAGAGTGCTTGGTGCAGTCTGCAATCACCTGCTCGAAGTCCGTGCAGGCCCTGCCACAGCGCAGCAGAGGGAGGCGGAGACCCTCGAATCGAGTCTCATCTTCAGAAGCAAGCTGCTTGAGAGATTCCACAGCTTTGTTTAGAGCTTCGAGTTCTTCTCTCAGCTCGCGAATCTCCCTCTTGTTGTTCTGGAAGCTCTGAATAGCTTGGAAGAGTGAGACGCTGGATTTAAATGCAAACGTGGCAAGAGCAAGAGCGCCAGAAGCGATACCAATCGGGTCTGCCATTTCGTATGAAGGCAAAATGGGATTGCAAACGTTACGGAAAGAAGGACGGAGTACCTGTTGGGCTGGCAAAGAAGGAGCTGAAGTACAGGGCTACGGTTAGCTGGCGCTAAAGCTGCTAGAACGCAGCTCGTGCCGCTCGCTTGGGTGGGTGCCCCGCACTCCTTCAGCTCATCTGTTCTCAGCTTCTTGCGCAGCCAGTACAAGAAGTCTCGCGGAGAGCGAAACGGATGAGCTGGGAAGTAGAATTGTGTGAACCTTTTCTGTATGCCATACTGCGCTTGGTACGTTTCGTAAGAAGATTGTTAGCTAGCAACTACCAGCGAAAGGACTCGCCCCTCCATGCGTGATGAACTTCCAAAACATCACCGCTGGCGCCGGGGCGACACAAATCATCCAAGTAAAGCCCGAAGGTCTGTTTAACCCTAGATAGAACCCCATAAAGAAGTTTTTGTTTTAATGCAGAAAACAGGCTAACGTGGCGGCACAGATCTCCAGCCGAGCTTCTTTAAGACCTCGAACTATGAGTCGTACAAAGACATCAACCCCAAGCGCGTGCCAAATACATGCCTCTGGTTTCTGGAGCATCAGACTTTCCAGGAATGGAAGGCCAGCAGCGGCGACGACCTACTCTGGCTTTCAGCTGACCCAGGCTGTGGCAAGTCGGTGTTGTCGCGGGCATTGGTCGATGAGAAGTTGGTCAGCGCAGAACCTTTCACGCTGTGCTACTTCTTCTTTAAAGACAACGAGGAGCAGAATAATACTGCAACAGCCTTGTGTGCATTGCTTCATCAATTTTTCTGGGCACATGACGGTCTCCTCGCGAAACATGTTGCGCCAGCCATCAAGAAGTGTGGAGAAGCCCTGAAGAAGGATGAAAAAGAACTGTGGCGGACATTTGTATCGGCTGCGACAGATCCCGCTGCTGGGGACGTTGTTTGCATCCTTGATGCCCTCGATGAATGCCAAGAGTCCGACCGGAATAAGCTCATCGGTTACTTAGAGGGCTTTTACAAACGCTCCGAGAGTAGGTTCAAACAGATATCCAAATTGAAGTTCCTCGTGACTAGCCGGCCGTACCACGACATTGAATTTGGGTTCTCAGGACTAACCCAAAACATCCCTACCATTCGGTTGGCTGGAGAAGAAGAATCGGACAAGATCAGTCACGAAATTGGAATTGTCATTGAGGCAAATGTCAAGGAGATCGCGGAAAGATGCAGGCTGAGCGAACATCTTCGACTATCCTTGCAGAGAAAACTCTGCCAGATACCGAACAGAACTTACCTCTGGCTGCACTTGACGCTGGATGAAGTCAGATCCAGGATATCAAAAGGAAAGACTGAAAAAAGGTTGCTTGCGATCATTAGCACACTGTCGCGTACAGTGGAAGACGCATACGAGGCGATCCTGACCAACTGCGACCAAGAAGAAGCAAGAAGGATATTGCAGATCGTGGTTGGAGCTCGGCGCCCATTGACATTAGACGAAATCGATGTGGCTCTGGAGATAGAACCAGATTCGACTTCGTATGAAGATCTCGATCTCCAGTACGAGGGGAGAAAGGAATCGATCCGTGCAAACTGTGGACTTTTCATCAGCATTGTAGACTCTCGTGTCTTCTTGATTCATCAGACAGCAAGGGAGTTCTTGATACGAAGGAACAATGTTATATACGAACCGCATAGATGGAAGCACTCGATCGATCTGGAAGAGGCACATCGGGTGCTCTCAGAGAAATGCGTCGCCTATCTACTTTTCCACGAATTGCAACAACGCTCGACTACCATCGCACATGGTGCGCTCCTTCGGTCTGAAACAGAACCCTCCATTCAATTACTCAAAGAGAAGCATTCGTTTTTGGATTATTCAGCAAAGAATTGGATATCTCATGTACAAGAAGCTGGCATTAGTGGCACGGATTGGACCTCAAAAACAGCGAAAATTTGCGACATCGGTGATGCGTCGTCCTGCATTTGGTACAGCATCTACAGAGAGTCATACTTCAATATGTACTCATATCATGAATCGAGACACACCGCACTATATTGGGCGATTGTGTTTGGACTGGTCAATGAGACAAGATTTCTTTTGACTCACGATTCGGGAGGTCAGAGTGGACAGGACTCCCTGGACGACATCCTGAGAGAAGCTGCTGACAATCACAAGTACGGGGAACACCTAGTACGGCTTATCCTAGATCGGCGAGGCGACGAAGTCAAGATCACAGAGCAGGTGGTGAAGGCCGCTGCAGAGAATTGGGAGAGCGGAAAAGACATCATGGCGCTTCTGCTGGGCCAATACATACACCAGTTCGAAATATCCATCGGCATCATAGCGGCAGTGGCTAGGTCCTTTGACGAAGCAGCAATGTCACGTCTGCTGGAGAAGCGAGGCGACGAAGTCAAGATCACAGAGCAGGTGGTGAAGGCCGCTGCAGAGAATTGGGAGAGCGGAAAAGACGTCATGGCACTTCTGCTGGAGAAGCGAGGCGACGAAGTCAAGATCACAGAGCAGGTGGTGAAGGCCGCTGCAGAGAATGAGGGGAGCGGAAAAGACGTCGTGGCACTTCTGCTGGAGAAGCGAGGCGACGAAGTCAAGATCACAGAGCAGGTGGTGAAGGCCGCTGCAGAGAATAGGAGGAGTGGAAAAGACGTCATGGCACTTCTGCTGGAGAAGCGAGGCGACGAAGTCAAGATCACAGAGCAGGTGGTGAAGGCCGCTGCACTGAATAGTAGGAGTGGAAAAGACGTCATGGCGCTTCTGCTGGGCCAATACATACACCAGTTCGAAATATCCATCGGCATCATAGCGGCAGTGGCTAGGTCCTTTGACGAAGCAGCAATGTCACGTCTGCTGGACCAGCGAGGCGACGAAGTCAAGATCACAGAGCAGGTGGTGAAGGCCGCTGCAGAGAATTGGGAGAGCGGAAAAGACGTCATGGCACTTCTGCTGGAGAAGCGAGGCGACGAAGTCAAGATCACAGAGCAGGTGGTGAAGGCCGCTGCAGAGAATGAGGAGAGCGGAAAAGACGTCATGGCACTTCTGCTGGAGAAGCGAGGCGACGAAGTCAAGATCACAGAGCAGGTGGTGAAGGCCGCTGCAGAGAATGAGGGGAGCGGAAAAGACGTCGTGGCACTTCTGCTGGAGAAGCGAGGCGACGAAGTCAAGATCACAGAGCAGGTGGTGAAGGCCGCTGCACTGAATAGTAGGAGTGGAAAAGACGTCATGGCACTTCTGCTGGGCCAATACATACACCAGTTCGAAATATCCATCGGCATCATAGCGGCAGTGGCTAGGTCCTTTGACGAAGCAGCAATGTCACGTCTGCTGGACCAGCGAGGCGACGAAGTCAAGATCACAGAGCAGGTGGTGAAGGCCGCTGCAGAGAATTGGGAGAGCGGAAAAGACATCATGGCGCTTCTGCTGGGCCAATACATACACCAGTTCGAAATATCCATCGGCATCATAGCGGCAGTGGCTAGGTTATTTGACGAAGCAGCAATGTCACGTCTGCTGGACCAGCGAGGCGACGAAGTCAAGATCACAGAGCAGGTGGTGAAGGCCGCTGCAGAGAATAGGAGGAGTGGAAAAGACGTCATGGCACTTCTGCTGGAGAAGCGAGGCGACGAAGTCAAGATCACAGAGCAGGTGGTGAAGGCCGCTGCACTGAATAGGAGGAGTGGAAAAGACGTCATGGCACTTCTGCTGGAGAAGCGAGGCGACGAAGTCAAGATCACAGAGCAGGTGGTGAAGGCCGCTGCACTGAATAGTAGGAGTGGAAAAGACGTCATGGCACTTCTGCTGGGCCAATACATACACCAGTTCGAAATATCCATCGGCATCATAGCGGTAGTGGCTAGGTTCTTTGACGAAGCAGCAATGTCACGTCTGCTGGAGAAGCGAGGCGACGAAGTCAAGATCACAGAGCAGGTGGTGAAGGCCGCTGCACTGAATAGTAGGAGTGGAAAAGACGTCATGGCACTTCTGCTGGGCCAATACATACACCAGTTCGAAATATCCATCGGCATCATAGCGGCAGTGGCTAGGTTATTTGACGAAGCAGCAATGTCACGTCTGCTGGAGAAGCGAGGCGACGAAGTCAAGATCACAGAGCAGGTGGTGAAGGCCGCTGCAGAGAATAGGAGGAGTGGAAAAGACGTCATGGCACTTCTGCTGGAGAAGCGAGGCGACGAAGTCAAGATCACAGCGGAGGTGGTGGAGGCCGCTGCGAGCAATCCAGGTGGAAAAGCGGCGCTAGAGTTCCTCCTTGAGAGGGATCCTACGCTACCGATCACCGAAGAGGTCGTCCGAGCTGCTGCGAGCAATCGAGGTGGAAAAGCGGCGCTAGAGTTCCTCCTTGAGAGGGATCCTACGCTACCGATCACCGAAGAGGTCGTCCGAGCTGCTGCGAGCAATCGAGGTGGAAAAGCGGCGCTAGAGTTCCTCCTTGAGAGGGATCCTACGCTACCGATCACCGAAGAGGTCGTCCGAGCTGCTGCGAGCAATCGAGGTGGAAAAGCGGCGCTAGAGTTCCTCCTTGAGAGGGATCCTACGCTACCGATCACCGAAGAGGTCGTCCGAGCTGCTGCATGCAATCTAGATGGAAAAGCGGCGCTAGAGTTCCTCCTTGAGAGGGATCCTACGCTACCGATCACAGAAGAGGTCATCCGAGCTGCTGCATGCAATCTAGATAGAAAAGCAGCGCTAGAGTTCCTCCTTGAGAGGGATCCTACGCTACCGATCACCGAAGAGGTCGTCCGAGCTGCTGCATGCAATCTAGATGGAAAAGCGGCGCTAGAGTTCCTCCTTGAGAGGGATCCTACGCTACCGATCACCGAAGAGGTCGTCCGAGCTGCTGCATGCAATCTAGATGGAAAAGCGGCGCTAGAGTTCCTCCTTGAGATGGATCCTACGCTACCAATCACCGAAGAGGTCATCCGAGCTGCTGCATGCAATCCAGGTGGCAAAGCAGCAGTCGAGTTTCTCTTAAATGTGCATTCCGACATACCCGTTTCAAGAGAGCTCATCGCCTCTGTAAATGAAGAAGAAGTATGGACCAGTCTCTTAAGGTTGCCTCCCTTGTGTTTCTATGACGAGAAGCTTTCATTTATGACAGACATGAAAGAAGATGTAGTACGGAACGTAAAGGAAACAAAGTCATTTTTAAAAGTAAATGCTGTAAGGGGGTAGACAAGCAGATGATGTATTCTCTCTTTGAGTATGGCAGTGAGCTAGGATAGGCTACTGATTTGAAAACTGTTCAAAGCTAGGTTGACAGCCGCAAACGACTTACTAGTACAATGTAGAACGGTCGAGCTGCCTAAGTGCTTATGGATCATAAGTAACGGTAATCTAAGTGCATTACCACCGGCTGTCGCCACCACCACCAGCAGGGAGGGCGGCCGACCCGCACCGGCCACATGGTTGCGAAGGATTGCGTTCTAAAAACTCAGAAGCACATCATCAGTAATCAGCTAGATTGAGCCTAGGTGAAAGACGAGGGGCGATTACGTGCTAAGCGCGGATTGTTTAGTTCCCAGAGATGAACGGGAGCTTGGGCCAATACCATCCAAAAACAACCAATTCTTACCTTGACTATCATTCTCTTTTATTATCCTCTCTGTACGAAAACTCCTCTCATGAATATTACAAGAATTAGCATGTGTCTATAAGATACCGTAATTTTAATCTACAGCCTTGTACCCCAGGAAGATATTAAAGCGCGTGATCTGGAAACAGTACAGTTTTACATCAGCTTCATCGAGGCCTTCAGACCGAATACGTCGTGTATAATGCATCCCACACAGTTCACGGGAGATTTTGGCCAGATATTGACTGACAACGAGCCGAGGCAGTTGGGCAAAAGACGGCGCTTGCTGCACCAACCATACACAATAAGGCTGAAACTACGCCACTTTGCATGCGCATCTCCCTGCATCTGACCGGACCGGTGAAAGGGATGACTCATTGTATTAAATGAAATTCTTGTGTTACCTGTAGTCTGAAATATATAGCAGCTTTCCCCTTGTTTATTCTTCTTTGACGCATCATCCCCGGCACAACAAAGTAATCTTTCCACATTTCACACTATCCAATTGACTCTTTTTGGTCCCAATCATGGCAGAGGTTGTTGGTTTCGCTGCAAGCATAATTACAGCCCTCGACCTGTGTACAAAGTCGCTCAGGTTGCTTCGAGATATTCAGGATGCACCAAAGGAATACAAACGCCTGCAAATGGTCATTTGTACGACCAAAGGAATCGTGGATGATATCCAAGAAACCGTTGAAAATGCAACATCTTTGTCACACAACACTTGGCTGAAAACTATTCCTTCCTTAGCTCAGGATGGGGGCCCATTAGAGTGTCTGAACGAAACTTTCACATCGCTCATCTCTCAACTTGACCAAGCAAATTCAGCTACGGGGATGCAAAAAGCCGGGAAGAAACTAAAATGGCCTATTAAGAAAGATGACATCAAAGCAGCCGTTCGTTTCATCAAAATGCAACAAAAAACCCTCATGTTGGCATTCCAGAATGATAGTCTCATCCTCAATCAGGAGATTCATCATGACGTAAAATGTATACAACATGAATCAAGAGCAACACATGAAGAAACCAAGATCACGCGTCGAGGTATTGAGAAGATGGAGATTAATTTAGACACCTTGACCGAAACGTCGAAGAAGGGCCTGCAGCGCATTGAAGGAGAAATCAAACTGTCGGCGTCCACCACAACTCATGATATAAAACAGATATCAGCACTAGTTGCAACCTCCTCGAAAGAACACAAAAGCAAACTGGAGGAAATGCGAGCTTCGATTCTACAGAGGGTTGCACAGCATAAAACTGGTAGCATTGTTGTACATATCAGCAATCACAAGGAACGAGTCGATATAGCTAGTGAAAATGAGGATGACAAGGATGAAGACGACGACGAGGACGAAGATGAAGACGACGACGAGGACGAAGATGAAGACGACGACGAGGACGAAGATGAAGATGAAGATGACGAGGATGATGAGGATGACGAAGACGAAGACGGCGAAGATGAAGACGACAATGATGATGAGAATGACGGGGATGAAGACGATAAGGATGAAGATGAGGGGGACAACGATGGAATTGATCATATCGTTGAGGACTATAGTGACTGTAACTACGAAGATGAAGACTACAGTGATGGATATATGAGCTTCTAACTATGTTTTGTACAACGGAAACAGCTGAGTTGGGTCCATTTTATAACACATACAAACTTTGTGACCCATGGAAAATGATCGAGAAGTATTGTAGCGGTGTTAGTATTGGTGTTTTTTTTTTTCAGTAAACATAGAGATTCTTCTACTTCTTCCTTGGATGTATACCAATACTCCTTCCGCCCACGTGCGCCACCACGGCCGTGATGTCTACCGAGTCTACCTGTAGCTGCAGAATGTACATAGCTGGCTCATCGTAACGGCCCATGCCCACAGATTGCATGACCATAATGGAACACACACACACACACACACACACACACACACACGCACGCGCGCGTAAGAGACGATGAGGACATTTTTGGGACAGTTTGCTTACGTACCATGACTCCCTGATCTAGCTCCCGCTATGAGACCCGCCCCAGATCGTTGCCGCTACTGAGCATTAACCTATTACGGTAAGGTTAGACTCAATAACTTCCAAACTCATCCTGTCTCTACGGTCACTTTTCAACTTCTGAGATCTTTATACAGCTCCAGCTCACAGTGCTAGATTGAGTCTAAATCGTGAATTTACAAAGGGTGCTCATAAGTCCAATGCGGATTAGTCGTGTGTTTTAACATACGAAAGCTTGAGCTCAAGCTCACGATATCGTCCTAACCAGTGAATTTCGATATGAACGGCCAGCGAAGAATCTTTCTGTCACCCAGTATTCGATGCTCCGAAGAAAAAGTTTTGTGATTCTGCGGTTGACCATAACGATCCTAACCACTACCCTGCTACTTCAACGCCCTTTAACTTACTGTTCTGGTCATGTATCACAAGCGCAGTAGACAACAGTTGAAGAAAATTGCTTACAAAAGTCATCCATATTGACACCCGAGTCGAATACGGATAGAACGCGACAGACAAGATACTTGAGAATACAATCACCATCTTGCAAGTTGAACACGTAGTAGAAAACTGTCCGGAGCTGAATATAGAAAGAAGAACGCGGACAGTTGCGAGAGAAAAGCCAAAACTGGTCAAGGTGCTAAAAAAATCGCTGTCAGAAGCGGAGCCCGTATCGTTTATAGCTTGCACAGAAGCTATCGCGGTAGACAACGTGGTAAAGCAAAGCATATAGCTATTGTAGCTGAAAACTTGGTGCCTTTATTTGAATGATGAATCGGACGCCTTGTGCCAGGCGAATTTGACTGTTTTACACGCCGGGTATGGTTTTGCACTGGTTGTGGATATTCCCGGTTTGATCGGCGGCGGCGGCCTAAGTACCGGTTAGTTCAATTATCCGAAGGCGGATCTATCGTTGCATACTGTGCGATTCTGAAGTGGAACTAAAACTAGCTTCTGTGGTCGGATAGGCTCCTTCCAGTTCAGCGAATGTCGGCTCAACCGGCAGATTCTTCTCCAATTCGGTCGGCTGCTTTGCAGAAGTGCTGCCAGCAAGCATTTTAGGCACTACCAAGCGTGAGTACGTGGATGTAAAGCATGACGAGCTGTTACCTCGTCTGCGCTTCATCTCTCTGCTCCGCGCGGATTTTAGTGCCCTTATGTCGGATAATTGTTGCTCAAAATCTTCGCATCTCCGATGAATCTCATTCACCGTCGTTTGAACAGCGGTTGGCCAGGGTCTAGTCACAAGACCTATTGCATCTTGTAGATCACGGTTCAACCTCGCGCGGATATCCGTTTCTTGTGCAGCATTTTCAAGCTTTTCGCATTCCCATCTCCACGTCCACGTCCCGGTATCTCCCTCATAGATCAAATTCTTACATACTTCCAAGCGCCGGCTGTCTTGTCCGGCTTCGATCTGAAAATATTTGTCAGGGGCCGACATCTCGTCTTTCTTCCGTTCAATTTGATACTCCTCTCCTGTTTCTTCGTCTATCTGAACAGGAAGATAAGGCGCCTCGAGTGAGCGGAAATAATTCTGAATCTTTGTCAATACCCAGGCAGCATCAGGATACGCAACGAGAAAAGTTTCCCATTTGTATTGGGTTGACAAGAGATCCTTTGGGTCGCATTCGCCGTTAGAATGGCGAAACTGGTTTGTGGCGATTTCAAGTCGTGCCTCGAAAGTTGCATTGAAAGCGTCTGTGGGTGCAGGCATTTTCTGGCGATTATTCCCCAAGCTCTCATCACCGTATCGCACTTGAGGGCGGCTATTGTAGAATTAGCGACGACAAGTGATGTTTATCGATTGCCTCTCTGCCAAATTTATACTTGCAAACCACTCAGCCTCGTTCTGCTGCCTAAGGGCGCTTAGGTACGATAGGAGGCGCGGTAGTGGCCGATCTAGCTGCCGCGGAGCTTTTTGTGTAACCTCAGATACGATAGCCGCATCGCCTTCCAAGGTCGGCACGACTCGATTCAACCTGAGGCTCCGCATAGTAAGAGAGATTATTGGGGGCCAATAGACTTTGACAACTTCAAATAGGCTGTAGAGGTCATGTGGGTGGGATGGAATGATGAGATAGTCTATCGCAAGAGACTTGGTAGGATGCATAGGCAACCCTGGAAGGAGCAGAGAGGAGAATCGGTCTACTTCCTGCTTGGTTGGAGGTAAATCTTCCATTGGTCACGACTAAAAATTTCGAAGTATTACGTTGTTGCTGAATGGTAGCGACTAGTGGTTCGCGTGTTGACAGCCGTGCATTGCTCTACGAGCTGGGCAAAGCGACGCTGCCAAGAATATTGGTGTACCGGTAGCGTCAGAACCGGTGAGGAAGAAGCGGAAAGGCAGCAAAGTGCAACACTAGATGCGGTTTAGACTCTATCTTAAGATTTAACTGGCCATCTACATCGCTAAGCGCGTGCCAAGACAGGTTCAAGAATGAACCTGCATTCTATTGGCTAATTTGATATGGTCTACGACATACTAGCGCACCCGCGCGACAGGGATATACAGGCAATCAGCATCAATACCAACTCACATTGTCAGGATCTTGCTCTATGCGCTTCTTAATCGACCGCGCACTGGCTGAGGCGCGTATGTAGACAGCTCTTCGTTCTACGTTCACAAGACAGCAGAGGGAACCTTTAGCTGTCCCCTCTCTTCCACTTCTTGTTCTTATCTGCTCTCTTCGTCTTGTACGTTTGGCTGTAGTCGCCCAGTGCTCCTTGCAAAGTCGATCGTCGCACTCACTACCTCCGTCTCTGCCTTTCACCGCTCTCTTAATCCATCGATGCTCTGTCCTCCCTCTTACCTGCTCGAGTACCCCCAGCCCGTACGACAGCTCCCCGAACCGTTGTCCGTGCTGCTGTCGCCGCCCCTAAAGACAACCCCCTAGCTAGTGTGACTTAGCTATTGTCCCTGTCAGTGGTGGCAAAATGCCGCCCCTGCGATCACCTGTGCGTTGATAAAGGAGGTCCAAGTAGCAAGGGGGATTACTGATACAGTATTCAGCGCATATTCAAAGTCGGGTGGGGATTCTGTGTACAGCGTTAACATTACTATCGACAAATGAATCAGAGTGACGCCGCTTAGATCACTGTCACTGATGCTCACTTGTCACGAGCTTAACGGTTTGTGTTACTGGAACAATGTTCATTTCCCACGGGCTGCACCTGCATCCATCAACTCTCTGCTTTACCAGCGCTCTTGCGTATATGTTAGCTAGTCAAATCCAAACCTATCCCTCGTAGGAATGGAGGTGTTTGTCATGGTTGGCGAGGGAGAATAGGTGCCCGAATTGACATCTTTCGATCTCATACGAATCGCATGAACTCCCACTCAAGTCCGGTTAGATCCCAAACCTCCCCATCCATCAACCCATGAACATAACAAGCTCCTATAATTTCCCACCGGTCGCGTTGCGGTCTTAAGACGAAGGGCATTCGCACCCCTCGGAAGACGCAGATGCGATCTCCTACACGCGTACGAAAGGGGACCCAGCCAATTCTACCGCAACGAGACACAAAAAAGTTTCTTGCATATTGAACTCGACCTTCAGCTTCCTCAAAAGGCTCAGCTAGCTTTTTGAGAATCCCGTCACCAGATGTCCAAGCTAGAACATCACTCCTCCAGGGCTTTGCCATCTGAAACTTTTTCCAGAGGTACCAATATCCAAATGCGACTCCCAGGTGGTTACCAGCTTTCTTATTCGGAGAATCGTAATCAAACCGCTGTCCACGATTATACACGAGAGTGCGCCAGAAAGTACAGAAAGACTGGCCATCCATTATACTCCCTTGAGCATCTAGAGATGGGTCGGCTAGCTTCCTTACTGCGGACAACCAATAGACCATTTCAGTCTCGTATTTGGACATCTCTTCCAATTCTTCCAAGGGGTCTATATAACCGTCCTTTCTAATTTGGTCCGCTGATGGCTTTTTTGGCCGACCCTGAGCGATAGCTCTTACTTCATCAAAATTCGCCCCTTTGATTTGTACCTCCTTGTTTCACAAATTAAAATCGATTCTACCCCATGAGAGATTTACATCAAAGTGACTTACATTAGGCACAGAAATTTGCCATTTTCTCCCATACAGACCTGAAACGCGATAAAACTCTCCGTTCACGTGGACTTCCGGTTGGGGCACGTTTCTCTGTTCTTGCAGATACATGCTGTTGTAAAATCCTGTCAAAATCAATCCAGTACTGTGAGGAGAGATCAGATCTGGAATCCAGGATGGTATCCCCAAGCTGTGGTTTTGTGGATTTGCAAGGAATGCCAACCATTCAATCAGGAACCTATGGTTTGCAGGGTTGTGTCCCATAGAGATAATTTCAGTACCATCATCTGCAATATGGTAATTCGGTGTACCCAACAAAGTCATTTTGCCGACTAGGCAAGCAACATCTGTAAAGGTCTTGTTATAATCGACAAATTCTTCTGCAAGGCCAGATGAAACGCCGGCGAGCGCAAAAAAACGGTCTCTAGGATCTGTTGCACCCATTGCTAGATATCTTGACAATGTATCGTATATAGGAAGGGGGCCTTTCTTCTTGAAGTCGTAGTAGCCGGCTGCTATATTTCCCGCCTTGAGAGCGGAAGATTCCGGGCTGCCCATCGAAATGTCATACCAAACGTAGAGATTTTTGTGTCGTTGGATTAACATCGCTGACCAAAGTATCACTTCAGTCTCCAAATCTAAAGCCCCTTTCCACATAACTGATCTTTGAGCCATCAACAACTCTTGAACGACCCAGACACGACCAAACCAGGGGTTTGCGATAATTTGAAAAAGTGCCGACCATGTCGAATTGTGTGCCGGATCTGGCACCCCTCGAGATTTGCAATCAAAGTTGTGGAAATCGTAAGCACCAACATCTATGTCGTATTGATTGCCATTGCACTTCTGATACAAGGCCGACGCAAGAGCCATCCCTTCAACGTCTCTAGGCTGTTGCTTTCCCAACCATACTATGACTCGATTCGCTCTAGTGTAGATGGCTGACATTAACCGAACTTGGCGATTTTTCTCACTGATGTCGTTCTGATTAATGCAGATTTGGTCAGCCCATAGCAGCCCGACAGACATGCGGCAACGTCTTTCATGTAGAGCAGCATGGAGGTTGGCTCCAATCTCAGCCCATTTCCCGTTACATTTGATCCTTGTCTTCCTCGTTTGGTCTCCCCATACGTAAGAAAGTGCCTCGAATGCTGATTCGTCAAGAGCTTTCTCTACCAGTTGAACTGACAGTATGCTTGGCTCAGAATCTGGTATCACTCGGATAAGTCGAATCCTTCTACCCTGTAACGATCCGTTGTATGAAAACATATCTGTATTTCCACTTGACCTTTTCAGATGATTAGTACCTAAAAGATGGATAATATCTTGCGTCTTTACATTTGATTAGGGGCTACTCGCATGTGCATCAGAAAAAGATCTCAAGTTTGTCTTTCCAGTGAGCAAAACGTGTAAATCCTGTCCCTACCTTCGATATTTAAGAAATCTTCTACAGAAAAAAGATCCGTGCAGTATTACGACTTGCTGTATAGTTATGAAACTGTTGCCTACCTCCCCATCTTAAGAGTTATGCCCGCCCTCACCGGTCGGCATTTTGCCGTTTTGACGTTCCGGTCAACCATGCAGCAGATAATTGGTTAAGCTTAGATTAAAGTCTTTGTGTAATCAGTCTACCTATCAGCACAACGAGCAAAAAGTGGGTTGAGGTAGGCAAACAACAGGTTGATAAGTCGGTCCCACTTCCGGCGTCAACATGATCTTCATAGATCAAAGATGGATTAACGCATATTGGCGAAAAGGCGCAGTTGGGGTTCAAGTTTGATTGTACTCGCTTACCGCAAGAACGCATTGGCTCCCGCTGTGGATCTCGAGCTAGCCGCGAGTTATTCTTTCGACATAGCCCGCCTGCGGCTCGTTGACGCTATGTCGTCGCGGCCTCTTGTTTGGCATGATGCCTCACACCCAGTAGGTATGGGCCGTTACGATGCGCCAGCTATGTACACTCTGCTCTGTTACATCTGCTCTATTTTAGAGGCCAACCATGAGTCCTGCTCACCCGATTCCTTACTCCATGCTCAACAAAAAAACTGCAAAGAAAGTGATACACTACCGTATACGGCAAGCCGGAGTCACCCACTTGTTAGTGCTGCCTGGCCATTCTGCTTTACCGGTGAAAAACTTTTATTGATTTTTTCTTTTAAAGTAACCTCGAGCTGGCTATCTCTAGCAGGCTACACTAGGCTAGGTATATAATCGCGAATAACAGCAGAGATGAAGGACCGGTCAGTTGAGTCCAATTTGTGGGGATCGAGGCGATGGCATAAGGTGCGGGGCAATGCGGGGCTCTGAAACCTGGCTTGCAGTGTGGCACCTATCTCGTTATTTTAGTATTATCAGCCATCGTCTCATCGTGGTCTATGCTCTTGTGGCAACATAGTGTGAGAGCAGTAAGTACTTCAAAGTACCATGGCAGCTGAGTCAGCTATGTGGCGAATATGTAGATGAGAGTGGCGGCGCATCTGCAGAAAGGTGGCCGACCCGTTCCTGCCCTGACCTTTGCTGACGAGGCGCTCGATTATTGGGCGTAGATGAAGGTCTTGGAGAGTCATTGCTGTTGCCACCGGGGCCGTGGATGCTATGGCGTTTTGAGTAGGGTGTCCAGCCTCGAGCAGACGAGATCATTAGCCGATCTAACGAGGTTCTCGGAATAGGCCCGCTGCGGGAACCGAAGTGGAACACATGGCTAGCCAGGTATAATGGAGGACTAACAACCCTAAAGGCGGAGAATATACTTACTATAGTATTCTGTTACATTCCTAGTATGGCATCCTTTACGGAACGGTATTCTCTCAGCAGATCAATCTTTAAAAAAACCACGTCATCACATAATCGAAAGTCTGTACAAGAATCATACACCAAGTGTCTACCCCGGACCGTCTCTACGGCGTGTAGATGAGGTCAGTTTCGATGGCTTGACTCTGGCCCGCTCCGTATATGCCCCATTAAGGGCATTCCTGCTCCTAGTGTCTACTTTGGAGCTTGCAGAGTTGTGTCTCATTCTTGAACAAGTGCCGGATCAAGCTGGGTCTGGGGCTACATACTTTATAAGAGCTGACACATATGCTTCAAAAGATACTTCATCTATTATATGATCGTAACCTTACTTCATTGCCCATAGATACTTTGCTATTCATTCATTCAAAGCTATCAAAGATCTGCAAGGCCTTAGCATGTTGATAAGCTGCACTCAGTGTGTAAAACGTCTTGTCGCACGTCATACAGGAGTATGTTAAGGCCCTAGTGTTTAATGGCTGCCATGTGCTCGATTGCTGCACTCTGTGTGTAAAACTTCTTGGCGCACGTCTTACAAGAAATCTTAGGGCTCCCATGTCCAGTGGCTGCCATGTGCTCGATTGCTGCACTCTGTGTGTAAAACTTCTTGGCGCACGTCTTACAAGAAATCTTAGGGCTCCCATGTCCAGTGGCTGCCATGTGCTCGATTGCTGCACTCTGTGTGTAAAACTTCTTGGTGCACGTCTTACACGGAATCTTAGGGCTTCCATGTCCAGTGGCTGCCATGTGTTGTTCCGCTGCTTCCTTTAATTGGAATTTTTTGTCACAGGTTTGACATCCGAATTGTGGTCCGTTTTTTGTGTGCTGATTCGTGCTATTACTTCGTACACCTGGCCATTCCGTATTAACGCTGGACGTTTGTGGTACCGGAACGTAGTTACGTAATCTCGTGTCACTCCACAATGCTTGCACACCTTCCGATAATGCCATCGGTAGTTGAGGTGACTTAGATCGTTCTAATAGGACTTTGGTACTGGGACTTCTTTCGTCTGTTTTCAGCATATGTCAGATCGGCATGTGTCGAATTGCCCCAGTTCAGAAGCTACCTACACAACATCGAGCCATTACTAAGACTTGGGGCTTCAATCATTCCTTTGATCACCTCACAAACGATCTCGAAGTCTTCTTCTGTGGGCTTCCCGAACTTGTTCATGTCGAAATGCGTCCGGGAGAGCGAGAGCTTTCTTGTCCTATCTGATGGGTCGAGGCAGCCGGAGCTCGCGCTCACCACGAATCTCTGGCACAACAGTCAGCCTCGACAAGATGCAGAGCTATTTCCTAACCTACCGTTCGATCCTGCTTTCCTACAATCTTCCCTACATTGCTAGACTTCAGCTCGTAGAAGCATGCCACCTCAGCCCTATTTGCCTGCTTTCGCATCTTGCTAAACTGGTCGACTATCTCCTGAAGGAACTCGTTCCCTGGCTCTAGTACCTTTAGAACGTCTGTCTGCACCTCGTCCTCATGGTATTCCCGCCGCGCTGCCTCCAGCATCTCCATCTGGCTTATACCCTCCGCCCCTCGAAAAGGCGTACCAAAGAATAGCAGGCCAGTTGTAGAGTCTAATATGCCGGACCACTCATCTGCATCATATCGGGCCTCCAGGAGTGCCTGTAAACGTCAGTTGCGGGCACATCTAGATTTTGTGCGTACGCGTACCTTCAGCACAACCAGACCACCGAAGCAGTGCGCTATAAATATCAGCGGGCGAAATGGGCACTCCTAGCTGAATCAGCGGCTATGCAACACCTCCCAGATAGACGTAATACCTTTCGCTTCCGCATTAAAGCCAGGAGCAACCGCTGGGCCACCGTTGAAACATTTTGCCGCATCGCACCTTCTCCAAACCACTGCGACTGGTATCCATATCGCATAATGCGCGCATTAGGTGCTGCCTCTGGTAGCATGTCTTTCTCGTCGAGCCAGTTCACCCACCGCGGGTTCGCTGCTGTGCCGACATTCTTGCACCAGCTGTCGTCCGGATGCGCCCCGATGCCATGGATCGCGACGATGCTCGCATGATTTAGTATAGGTTTAGGTGGTTAAGCGAGGTAGGAACGAACGCACTCGATGGCCTGGGCTGCTGCTTCGGCCGGTGTCTCAAGGAGCACCTTTAGCCCGATGTCGTCGTCTGTCACTTGGCGGACCTGGTCCTGCGTCAGCCTTGGCGCGCCTTCTTCATCCCGTGCTACGTACCATTTCAGGACATTAACGCCTAGGTATGACGGTGGATTGAGTCGAAAGGCTAGAAAAGCTCTGATAGCGTGTAGAGCGACGATGCGAGGATATGGACAGTCAGGCTGAGAGAGTAACACCGCCGGCCTGCGCGCGGCGAGACTGGCCGCGGGCGGAAAAGCTTGCAGGAGCTCGCTGCAGCTTGAGGCAGCAAGGCGACTCCTCTCACCGGACGCTTGGCCAGCTCCCAAATACAAACATCGCATAGCTGGTCGTCCCTACTTTTCGCATTCTGATATCGTCGTTCTATATAATCATGCCGCCGTTCTCTAAGCCCAATCAGCTTGTTCGCGGCCTGGATCCTGATGAAACTGGAGTACCAATTGTCACGTTGCCTGGTGTCCCTTCGGTCATGCTCATGGACTCTACTCTAGCGAGAGAGTTCCTCAGAAAGGAACTCTGATCTGCGGACCTAGAAACAATAGCGCCGCGATTGTGGATCATGACGCCCTCATCTAGCAGCAGCATAAGCGCACCACATCGTCAATGGGTGAAGGGCCGCGAGATTATCATCAGCGAAGACCCTCGGTTGCATCTTGTGTGGATACATCACCGGATATTCATTAAGCCTCCTCCGCGATATCTTCTCTCGCACGCATTTTGGGAGATGTACCTGAGCGAGAGCTTCGACCACTTAGGTAATTACCTATCGAAGCGATATCTGCAAAGCTACGACAGGGTTCCTGCGCACTTATAGATATCCGGTCCAGCACGAGTCTGATTTCAATATTGTGCAGCAGGATGGCCTTAGTCTTGCTCCAAAGGATGTTACCGGGGCATCTTTCTATCGATTTTTCTACAGAACTCTGCTATACCAATATGCTACTGATGTGATCCTATTTAAGTGTTACTAAGCGCGCTGGTTCAACTTTTAACTAGTTTAGAACCTCTACAAATAAATATAATTACGGATCATTATTCTTGTCCCTGCAACAGGCCGAATTTTCCGAGCGTACAACACTGATTTCATAGTTCTTTCCAGCCGTACTTTGCATCGGGGCTCAATGCTTCTGGCATATCGCTACGTTGAGTGCCTGATGTTTCTATAATTGCTCAACCTACTCCATAATTCTATACTCAAAAAATTCGATCACCCTCAAAGGCATGCGAAAGTGTAGCTTTTGCAATTGTAAGCTTGGATAAGCAGAAAGTGGAAGACCCTACGCACAATTCGTGGCGCTGTGGCGGTGCATCGTCTCGTTGCTGAGGAGACAGTGCTCGACGCTCGGACCAAGTTCGAACGCGTCGCGGCGTCACTTGAGAATGAGGTCGCTTCTTCCCCCACATCTACAGATTCTGCAATGACAGTGTCCATTATCAGAATGCATAAGGACCATTTCACCGTTATCATGATCGCAGCTATGCCTCTGGAGGATATACGAGTAGGAAGTGAAAGTATCGTGTGGCAAAAGCTCCTATCTTCGGTGAAAGCCTTCTCCCGCGATTGTTTGCTCGCTTGGAACTGGAAAAATCACTTGGAGGAGTTACAAAGCTCAGGAGAAAACAATCATTGGAACATTGTGCACAGTATGGCGTTAGACCATTCAAAAATAGAGTCAATTGTCCATTTAGACAGAGCAACCAGAGCATGGGATACCGCACTGGTACTAGCGGACTTGGGACGGTATGAAAAGGCAGAAGAAAGACTCCAAGAAGCAATCGAGGGCTACACGAGAGTGTTTGGAATACAACTTCCATATACGCTGAAAAGCCAGTACGGTCTCACACCATTAGCATGGGTCGCGGGGAACGGATATGAAGCTATAGTACGCCTGTTGCTGTCGAAGGACGGCGTCGACCCGGACTTAAACGATAGTCAATATGGCCAGACCCCACTTTCGTGGGCAGCTGAGGGAGGACACGAAGATGTGGTCAGCCTGTTGATCGAGACGGGCAAGGTTACAGTAGATGCAAAAGATAAATTCGGCCAGACGCCGCTCTCGTGGGCAGCTAGAGAAGGGCACGAAGGTGTGGTAAAACTGCTGCTTGAGATAGACGGCGTCGACATCAATGCGAAAGATAGCTTCGGGCAGACACCGCTCTCATGGGCAGCTGAGGGAGGGCACGAAGATGTGGTTAGCCTGCTGCTTAAGACGAGTAAGGTTGAGGCCGAAACAAAAGACTGTTTCGGTCGAACGCCACTCTTGTGGGCAGCTAAGGGAGGGCATGAGGGTGTGGTAAGACTGCTGCTTGAGATGGACAGCGTCGACATCAACGGGAACGATAGCTTCGGTCAGACGCCAGTCTCGATGGCAGCTAAGGAAGGGCACTGGGGTGTGGTTCAGCTTCTGCAATCAAGTTCTATGTAGCTTTTCTTATTATGCCCCCTCACCATTCATTTAACACTCTTTCACAAGTGTACATGAGAGCGATAACTACCAAGAGCTTCGGGTAACCCAGCTGGGCTATGCTGTGATAGGTTAGATCTCGGTAGCGACAATTGGGAATTGGTTCCGAAAACGCCGCAACCATTGCAACGCCGAATATCATTCCTACAGATAATCTCCATGCTTTCTACATTGACACTGAAAGCGAAAACACTCAGAGCCTAGAATGTTAGTAGTTGCGCGGATAGGTCAAACATAAAAACAACATTTAAGACAATCAATGTGGTGTTCCAAGAGCATCCAACCATGGCTAGAGAGATCCATGAGTTTCGTGTTCATATCAGGCAATATCGCCCTGCTACAGGGATAAGAACGGTAACTCGTAGTTGTCGGATCCATCTGTAAGAAAACTCTAGACTGGTTCCACAACGGATACGAAAAACGGGTCTAGGAAATAAGATTGAACCTAATGGGATTTTGAGAAAGCGCCAACTGTCTGTATGGCGGGGACCTTGTAGATCTGGATCAGGCTATTAACTTCGGGCTTAGCGTTTCTGGTACGAGGTCAGCACAACAGGGAATTCACTAACTTATAAACGTTAGCGCAGTTACTGAGTCAACCAAGTTGCCCAGCTTCGGAACACCGGCGCCAGCTTGTGTACAACTTCACTCACCATTGTGTGCTACACCCTCCCGATTGATCGTTATACTACACTACATCCGTTACTTGTTGCATTCGACGTTGCACACAATTACACATGTACTACCGTTCATGCGAAGAAAACGCGCTCGCTCTGAAAGCTGCGCGGACAGCACATCGCAGCTTCCGCATGCAAAACGACGCGCTGCTCCTCTTAATACATCGCATTCATTAGAACCGAACCGAGTTTTACCACTCACCCAGGAAAACATCCGACTTTTCGAGAGCCTGACGTCCTCTTTTTCCATGTCTTCGTCTCGAACGTCCTCCCCAAGCCGATCGAACCTTGACAACCGTAACAAGCTCGCAGCATACAACATCTCGGTTGACAAAGAATATGCATATCCTGAAGAATTGGAAAAACACATTCGAGATGTGATTTGCAAGCCTCGGGTGGCCCCTCCATCGCCAAATGCCAAGAAGGTTGTGGAGAAAAGACGGATCGCGGCACAGCAGAACGAACGCGGTGGCATAAAGCAGGTCGAGCCGTATCTCCTTTTCCGTGGAGAGGCTGAAGCAGACGATAGAGTGCCTGGAATACCTCTCATATACTCAAAGGACGAAATCAATCTAACGCGATCGTTCCTTCCACAAGCGCCTAACGCTAACACTACGAAGACCTGGGGGATCTTTCTCAACCTAGACCTGACACGACGATCGGGTATGTCACGCGGAGTGACGCGGAGAACACAGTTCCTCCAAGCCAAACGGCCTTTTCCGCAGATGAGGATGAAGTACTCAATGGGTACGTTATCCAGCCATGGAGGACGCGTATACCGAATTAATGTTCCATGCAGGTATCGTCTCACTCCGTATCTGCATTTCCCTTTTCTCACCTCGCAGTGGAAGTCTCCCAACTCGAATCAAAACCATTCGCATGCACATAACCAAGCTGGACGCGATGGAGCTGTCGTAGTGAATCACCTCCACGAATTCTACAGTGTTTCGCACGGGCGCGACCGCGAGCCTGGCATTGTCAAGACTTGTCACTTTTCTCTTACTTGCGATCTTCTGAACGGAAATATCTTCGTACACTGGAGGGAGCAAGACGTACACCATATGGAACTGGTGTACGAGTTTTCGTTACGGAAAGAAGCAGAGGTGCAGGCAGCACGGCAAATACTCTGGAACATTCTGGACTACGCTGTTGGCGAGCGACTGCAGTCCATCAAAGAGGCGCTCCCGGAATTTGCTAGAAATAGGTGCCATGTTCAGCCTGCGGCCGAGAGTACGATTGCGCGTTCGGAGATGTCGCTAAACTCGCAGTCCTGGGTCCAGTTCCCCACCCCAATAACACCTAGATCGGTAGCGTCGGAGCCGGCGAAGAAGAAGCGGAAAGGCAGCAACGTGCGAACAGGATGATACATTATAATATGCCTGTTCCACCGCTTGTGAACGAGATGCTTGGCGTCTACAATGGAGCACTGGATCTCAACAGAACACTTATACTGAAGGCATTTGTGGCACATAGAAAGATGGCCAGGGAAGGAATAAGGTGGCTATTGATGGTGCCTAAAGGATGGCTATGAGCCCCAAGAATTTCTACACCAGGTAGATGGGAACTGTGTCTTAAGGCGATGCAGTCTGTAGTCCTCTAATTACGGTTCTAATCGGAAAAATGCGAGGTCATCATTGCGTCGCGATCCATGGCACAACTAAGGTTTTGAACTGAGCTGTGGGACTGCCTGTGAGGGTCAAAGCCATGCTAGTTCATCAATGCGTGGGATCCACTGCGGGAACCAACGGACTCTGTAGATGGGTACTGAGATAAGTGCCCGACAAGCTGCGGCCGAAATCTAGCTTGCAAACCTTATCCGACCTGATCCTGGACTGTTTTGTTTGGCGTTATACCCTTTAAGGACAGAACCAAGCTAAGCGCTTAGTTCAAGTTACCTTGACCTGCAATTTCTCGGTCTTTCTTCATAATCCATTGTTCTCTAAATACAGCCACATCAATGACCGAACCATTCATGATCAACGTGGGCGGTCGTATATTCACTACACTGAAGTCTACACTTGAACAGTCACCATTCTTGAAGGCCATGCTCTCGGATCAGTGGGCCGACAGTAGTTGTTGCGTCAACGGGATGCCTTTCGTCGATCGAAGTCCCCTTCTATTCAACCATATTCTAGACTTTTTACGAAGTTCCACACCTCCCATTTTCTGGACTCGGACGAATGGCTTTGATCTGCCTTTATATGCGAGCTTAACCCAAGAAGCCGAGTATTTTCAACTCGAGGCGCTCGCTGCTTGGATTCGAAACGAGCAGTATATCCACACGATTTTGATTACTTCATCTATGGAAGTGGCGCCGCTAAGCGACTGCAGTCGTGGAAAGTCTCATTCAGGTGACACCGAACAAGAATTCGAACCTGGGACTGTGTCTAAATCCGGAAAATCTACCACTTTGTACAAACGACTCCTTCTGCGGAGGAGTAGATTGCGACTTCCGGTTAGTGATCACGTGTTTATCTTTGTGTGTATCTTGATTGATTCATACTGTCATAGGAAAGCCTATAACTTGGTGAATGCACACAAGATATTTCACGGAGTTTATATAACGACTTGAGTTAGTCTATTTCCGGATATTTATTTGGCTTTTTTACTCGCATTTGTCGGTAGTCAAGACCCAACGTTAGCAAATGTCAGTGTCTTATCAGGATGGGGTTGCCATGACGAGGGGGAAATCAGATCGTAAGTGCATAATGTCTGTGACAGAACAGCCACAGGCAGGTCCTTCAACGCGCAAGAGGAGAGCAGCGGCAGTAAAGGAGGTTGAGTAAGCAAGCACGACGGCGGTATTATGGGTGGCTCCAGTAGCGAGAATCTACCAGTGCTAAGAATGTCACAGATATAGATAAATATCGTTACTTGGTCTGAGCGATCTGCTGCTAAACAGACGCGGAAGAACTTTTCATATCTCATCAGAAAGGCCTGAGGATATTTTAATGGTACGCATAACCCAATAGTAAGACAAATTTTTGCATATGCAGCTCGCTACACAACACGCAATAAGGGTGCGTATATTGACGACTTACTTCATAAAGACAAAAAGCCATGATGTAATGAGTGACTAATGTACAATAACACAATCATGCCCTCAGTACGACGTCACACTACTTTTGCAAGCGCTTTATAAGCTGCTGCACCTCCACCAAGTCTCGATCACAGTCCAACCAAACCGCCCCTATGATTGCCTCAACCGTGGAGGCAAGAGTAGTCTTCGGCTCCTGTCCCGCCTGACAGGGATTTTCTTTCAGCCACTTTGTCAACCTCCATTCCTTCGCGACGTTTTTTAACTTTTCGTTTGTGGCAACATCTTGAACCATGTTGTGGCCAACCTCTTCGCCTTATCAGTCATGTTCCAGTACGTTACTTGTACCTACCAGTACTTTTCCCGCTGGGGAACCATTCCTCCAAGATACTGAGGCGTAAAACAGCGTCCCCAATCAGAGCGAGACGCTTGTTACCCGAGACATCTCCCTCGACGTCGGGCCTGGATTTCACAGCTCCGGCAGCTACGAAAGCTTCGTTGAGGAGGTGGACATCATGGAAGGAGTATTCGAGTTGGTTTTGGAGAGATTTATAATAGGCCATTTTAACTCACTCTAGCGGGATCTGAGTTGCGAGAAAATTATCCACCAAGTTGCCTCTCTAATTATACTCTTTTTTTGGCACTCAGACGAGTTGGCTCCATGATGGTTGGATACAGTTACCCCGCATAGCTGCCCGTATTCCAAATCTATAGTGTCAACAGATAGTGCGACCAGATAGCGGTACAGATTTCCATGGTTCAGAACAAGACTATTCCAAATCTTGCCATAGTGTGATGCTGTAGATTTCAAGGCATCGCACTCACCTCTATCATTTTCTTGGAAATAATCGTTGTATGGTTGCATGTCTGGTACATCATATATCATTTACTTGGGCGTCAATCTGCGCTACAGCAGCGTGGCATCTACAAAATCATGGAAGACGATTGCTGTCAAAACGCATTATATAGAAATGCTCTATGACGATAATGCGAAGTATGTACTCCGTTGCATTTCATAGGATGAACTAGCGTCAACCAACACATTACTGCGATGCTATCCAAAACTGCTCGTACACTGAACAACTGTTCGAGATTTCGGCGATGTCAACATTTCGAGATCGCTGCAAGGCGTTCATGCCAGTAGGTTTGATTTGCTCGCAGTGGTCGCGTATACTCGTCATCTATTCACCGATTGGGGGCAGTATGGAACGTTCTGGTCCCCTTGCTGGATTTTGATAGCATAGCAGGACGGAGAGCGGCTCTTCATTTGCTCATCTCATAATCCGGATCGTCCTCCGCTATACGCTTCGCCGCTCTCTCCTCCAGGTGAACGAACCTTGCTTCGTCACCAGATACTAAAGCTTCCGGAGGCGTTTCTGACCGCTTCCTTTTCTTGACGCCAGAAGGGACTAGATCTTGACTCAATGACTCTGTTCGGCGGATGTTGACCTCTGCTGCACGAAGGATCTCGCACAGCCGTTGAGTGGATACAGCCAGTTCTTGATCGAGGTCTCCTATCTCTTCCTGTATTAGTCATTTGTCAGCAAAATCGCTGAGGCGAAACCGCAGGCCTGGATGGTCGGTGGGGTTTCCGCGGTCGTCACGGAATGCCTAATAGAATCATTAGATATCAAAAAGTAAGGCAACGGAATGAACAATGTAACATACCTCATCTGCAATCTCTAGAACAGCTTGTAGCTGGTCTCCGTCAGGAGTGTGTAGGAGATTCGGTCGCCACTTCGCCAACGTTGCCTTACGTGATTCTCCCTCTCGTATGCAATATCGAAGCCTATCAGAAGGCGTATATTTGCGTCCGAATCCAATAGATAATCCTCTGCTAGCCGGTGCATTCTTCTCTTCTTTTGGGAATACGTCACTTCGATGATAACGCCTGGATACCGCGCATGCTTGTGCCAAATGACGAGTCTGGCTCGTATCTTGATTTTTCACCCGACGAAGCACTCTCTGCTGGAGACTCGATCACCGTCGGACGGGCTGGACGCACTTTCTGTGCGAAGCGAGCCTCCTTGCCTGATCCGCTGCGTATCCCTTTCATCTGGCTCAGTATCTCGTCCTCGACACCGTCGATGAACAGCTCGTGTATTCCTGTCGGCATACGAACGGAAAGGCAAGGCGTTTCTGCGTTGTAATCATATCTACCCGAGCCTTGTGATTAGCGACAAGTCCTGCAGTATCCGGGACCTACCCACCGTATCTTGTCTTTCACGAATCCCAATAATACCTTGTCCTGCTGAAGCCTGCGCTCTATCTCATCGTAGTCTCCTTGAAAGAGTCGAAATCCTATCCACGGCTCTCGCTTACTGTGCCGTCCAGTCTATACTTGCTTGAAGAGCGCGAGAACTCGTGGGACTTGAGGGGGCTGCTTCTCGTCGGTCGGCGGCGGCGTCAATAGTCGTTCTGTAAAGCTTGGAGGCGGTGTGATCTTTTGGTCTTGTGTCACAGAGGCTCGGAATGTAGACATCGCCGCATGTTGTACCGCATTGCGAGGTTGTACGGGCCGTTACAAAAGAGGATTGGAAAGGGACGCTAGACGTCCTGGTTGACTCAGCAACCTTCAACAGGGGCCGAGCTAGCTGATGTAATCGTGCAACAGCGAAACAGCCCGTTGCCGCACGGAAGCTTATTGTGATCCCCACGAACCGTCCTTTGGCTCCCGCAATGGGTCTGACTATCACTCCGAATGTGGTTCCCTAGTGCGGATTGAGTGCAAATGCGGGAGCCTGTGGAAGCTTATATCACACCTTGCGCAAACGACCACAACCCTTGCGGACATGCTCCAAGTCTTTCTACAAGGTACCTTCCTGCGTTTCTTCGCCAAAACGATGGATTATCGCCATCGGCGCAAGGTCAGGACAAGAACGGGTCGGCCACCGTCATGTGCGTGGTGGCAATACAAAGTACCGCCTCACCTAAGCTGCATCCCACGATGATGTGTAAGCGAACTGCTGTTCTTTCACTATACCATTTTGGTCACATCTAGGGGTGCTGCTTTAATGAATCTGCAAACTACATTTCCTTCCTCGTAAGGTTCCTCCTGCTCCTAAATTTCTAGGGCTTCGAGGCGCCATGCTCTAAGGACATCGCGAGACGATATCATGTTAGGATGCTGAGAGCCAAAGACTACCGAGCCTAATTTACAGCAGTCTTCTATTAGGGAAATAGCTCTGCTTGTCAAACCACGCGTCTTGAGCGTAAACGCAAGGTTGTTCATGCTTCCCAGCGTATCGGGATGGCCTGCTCCGAGCTTCGTCTTGCTCGTCTCCATCACTTGCACCTCTAGCGCTCCAGCTGCTTTTAACTGGCCTTGGTTGTAGTACGTTGATGCTAGGTTCGCCATGCTTGACAGCGTGTTAGGATGGTCTGCTCCAAACGTTGTCTTGCATGTCTCTACTACTTGCATCCCTAACGTTTTAGCTTCTTCCCACCGGCGTTGCTGCTGGTACGTTACGACTAGGTTCCCCATAAACAATAGCGTGGTAGGATGGTCTGTTCCAAGCATTGTCTTGCTTATCTCTACTCCTTTCACCTCTAGCGTTTCGGCTTCCTGCCACCGGCCTTGGCTCCTGTACGTGGATGTCAGACTCGCCATGCTCGTTAGCGTGTCACCATGGTTTACTCCGAGCTCCGCCATATACGTTTTCATTACTTGCACCTCTAGCTTCTGAGCGTCTACCAATCGCCCTTCCTTCTTATACGTTAATGCCAGGTTCGACATGCCCAATAGCGTTTTAAGGTCTGGTCCGACCTTCGTCTTGCCAATCTCCACCACCTGCGTCTCCAGCGCCTTAGCTTCTGTCAAGTGGCCTCGGTGCCTGTACACCGAGGACAGAATCGTCATGCTCGACAGCGTGCGGGGATGGTTTGCTCCAAATAGTTTCCTCATCGTCTTTGTAGATTGTAATGACATGGTTTCTGCTCCAATCCAGTTCCCTACTTCCAAAGCATACCATGCCGCCCTATATAGTAGTGAAGCCCAGTCTCCCAGCGAACCTTCCCTCCCTGGCCGCTGTTCCGCAGCAGACTTGGCGTGCGCGAACAGCCTCTGGCACACGGCCCAGTTCTTATGATTTCCCGTTGGAAAGGCGGCGCTGAGTTTACTGACAAACTGTTGCTCCCACTGCTATAGTTCATCGTGAAGCTGCAGCCATTTCCGCGTTGCAAGCTGCACCAGTCTGTGCATTTCAAAGCTTACCCCATCGGTATTCACGGATATAAACGAGTAATCATGCAGTGTCTTGATGTCGTCTTCAAACCCGTCATCACCCGCACTAGACTGCGACACGCTGTCTTCTTCTTCCCAGGCCTGCCGCTCGCTGTCGCTTTCGGCGTGCTGTTGCGGGGCGGGTTCATCTTCTGGTTGAACCCGAAGCAGCTCCTCAGGTATTCCTTGCCGGTCAAAGAAGCCCATCAGCGAGAGCAAGCCGGCGGCGGATGGCCGTATCTCCCGGATGTAATCGAAAGAGATCTGCCACGTGATGATGATCGAGTTCTTCGCCTCATAGTCTCGACATAGTTGTCCTGCCTCGCTGTCGAGTAAAGTTGTTCTTTTGCGGTCGCGTCTTCGAAAATCTGCGAGGTACTGCTGTATGGAGCAGCGAGGTGTTCTTCGAACAATATAGGCCGCCGCCTGGACCATAGCAAGCGGCATGTAGTCTAGCGCCTCCGCGAGTTCGTCGATGCTAATGGAATCCTCATCCTCTTCAAGTTTTTTCTTGAACAGTGTGCTGGCTTGCACCTGGTTCATAGGCTGTACGCTGATGATGTTGCGCCGCTCCACGAGCTGCAGCGCTGCATACTGGTTCCGCGTTGTCACCAAGACCGAGCCGCGCTCGCTGTGTGGAATGTAGGAGCGCAGTGGTTTAGGGGCGCTTCCTGAGTTAGCCGCTCCGTTTCGCTGGGCAGTCAGGACATCTACAAGAAAGCGAGCATCGTCTACGTTGTCGAGCACAAGCAGCCACGGATCCTTGCTACTGCACAGCCAGTCGTGCACCAGCTTAAAAATGTTCGCTTTGGGATCCTTCCGCCCAAAGATTTTAACGCGATTGGCTATGTCGCGATAGCTCTGCTCGAACCTCCCTGCGTTGCTGGCATGCACCCAGAGTACCCACGTCTCGGCTGAAAAAGCCAAAAGGGCTGGAAGGGCTACACTTACGGCTGAAGGAGCCAAGTTGGGTAAAGGAAGACGTGGTCGGAAGCGAAAGAGTGCTGCGTTGGAAGCAGAACTAGATGCTGAGGTGCAGAGAAGCACAACACGAGTTGCGGACGATAATCAACATGTTGCGCCAGAGATAGAGGTCCCAACGCGCGCAGGTGACACATCGGTAGAGGATGGTGTTAGCACATCAAGACCATGGAGAGCCCCGGTAGCGCGTATGTGGTAGTGCGGACAGCGTTATTGCGTTAGCCGTATATAGAAGTGATGCTTCTGTTCTCATTCAACTCCGAATCCAATATCCACTGTCATGGTAATATGTCTATACTGTTTTCGCCGTTTGCTGTGAAGTAGCTTTTCAACGCTAAAACTAGTTAGCGGGAGTCACCAGAGCCCGGAGCCGTGATAAGGTCTCTGCACGGCTGCCAAGGCTATCTTCTAAGCGCTGTCACACTACCCGGACAGCCAAAACGCGCCTTATACTCTACTAAACCACTACTTAGTCGTATCTTCATTGCAACTCTAGAAGCATTCTTAGTTGCTGGAAGAAAAGGGCTTTGACGGTAGCGTTAACATTCAGAAAGAACCATGAGCCGAAGGGATTGCTATCCCTGTTGGTACACCCCTCTAGAGCCGACCAACCAGAGTGATCAGCCATCCTTACGCGATTACCCCTCACAGCCTTCTGATTTGCTGTATCTGACCAAAACAAAGCGTGACTGTGTATTCGTTGTGGCAGGCCCTCTCTCTCTCGTAACATGGCCTACATGGACGCTGCACCAACCGCAGTAACCCACTCAGCCTCGCTGCGCTCAAGGTGAACGACAACATCTCTGACTCTTACGTATCACCCCTACTCACGCTGGCGCTACTCCTATACTCGCTGCGATTCCAACCACGCGCTGTATCCTATCATGGAAGGCCTTTCGGGAGCGGCAAGCGTGATAGCTGTCGTCGACCTGTCTGCCAAAGTCGCGTCGCTCTGCTACCAGTACTCAGTCGCGGTCAAGCACGCAAAGGGGGACATCGAGCGCCTCCAGCAGAAAGCAACCGATGTCAAGCATGTCCTCGAAAGGCTCCAGCAGCTTCTAGACAGTCATGACAAGTCGCAGCTCTCTACTACACGCACATTACTGGACTCGCTACAAAGATGCTCCCGGGAGCTGAAACAGATCGAGGCTGCCCTGCAGGCTAATCTTTCTCCCGGCTCAGGGCGTAGAGCGATGCAAAAGCTCGGTATTCGCGCTTTGAAATGGCCGTTCACCAGCAAGGAGGTAGAAAAGACCGTTCAAAATCTCAAGGAATATGAGAACACGTTCAGCCTTGCGCTCCAGGTTGATCAGCTCGCGCTTCAAGTCGATCAGCTCGCGCTTCAAGTCGATCAAACGTAAGCTTCTATACTCAGATCTTCTGTACAGAAGCAGTGTCTTACTGGTCGTACAGAAACCTTGTTGTCGATATAAACCAGAAACTAGACATGACCAAACTGCCTATCGCGGCAGGCGCGTTCTTTAACTCGCATACAGAAGAACATAACGCACGATGTCTGCCTAATACCCGCACCGCGCTGCTGCACACTATCGCCGAATGGGTAAACAAAAAAGATAGCAAGCCTATTTTCTGGCTGAGCGGGATGGCCGGTACAGGAAAGTCCACAATCGCGCGGACAATTGCCCAATCGCTTTCCACAACCGATCAGCTAGGAGCAAGCTTCTTCTTCAAGAAAGGCGAGGGTGAGTGCAGCAATGCGTCCCGGTTCTTCAGCACAATCGCCATTGATCTGGTTACTCGCGAACCGGGCATGCTACCTGGTATCAGAAAAGCACTAGATGAGGACTCGGCTTTATCACAGAGGGCACTGAAGGACCAGTATGAGAAACTGATATTGCATCCGCTCTCGGAGGTGCAGCAGCCACGCTCGACTACTCCTGCGTTGGTAGTGGTTATTGACGCATTAGATGAATGCGATAGTGACGAAGATATTCAATCCATACTCCAGCTTCTTACACGCACCAAGGACATGCGCCCAGTATCCATGCGAATCTTAGTAACAAGCAGACCAGAGCTCCCTATTCGCCTGAGCTTTAAGAAGATGTCAAACGGAACATATCAAGACTTTGTTCTTCACGAAGTCGCAAAGAACACCATTGAATATGACATACGTCTCTTTTACGAGCACGAGCTTAGTATGATACGCCAAGCACGCATGCTTTCTCAAGGCTGGCCGACAACAGAGCAGGTCCAAGGCCTTGTGAAGCTAGCTGTGCCGCTGTTCATCTTTGCCGCCACTGTGTGCCGATATATCGGCACGAAGGGAGGTCATCCTGAAGCCTATCTAGACAAGGTGCTGCAATATCAGAAGTCAAACTTTTCACAGCTTGACCGAACCTACCTCCCTGTGCTGGACCAGCTGCTAGTTGAACAGGAGGAAGACGAGAAAGATGCTTGGTTGCGCGCATTTCGAAACATTGTGGGCAGCATTGTTGTTCTAGAAAGTCCCTTATCAATTGCATCACTCGCACGCCTCCTGCAAGTTTCGCAAATGGAAGTTGAGTGTCGGCTAGACGCGTTGCACTCTGTCCTCAGCATCCCTGATAGTATTCATGCCCCTGTCAGGTTGCTTCATTTGTCTTTCCGCGACTTCCTGGTCGGTCGCCAACGACCGAGTATGAGCCAGTTTTGGATAGACGAGAGAGCCACACACAGGGACTTGGCATCCCATTGCCTTGAACGTATGTCCGGCACAGACGGCTTGCAGCAGAACATGTGCGGCCTACAGTCTGGAACCTTACGAAGTGATGTTGACGAAGGAAAGATTGCGAGCTGTCTGTCACCTGATCTGCAGTATGCGTGTCGCTATTGGGTCAGTCATCTTCAGCAGAGTCGGCAAGTCATTGTTGATAGAGACACAACTCACGTTTTTCTACAGAAGCATCTTCTGCATTGGCTCGAAGCTCTAAGTTTTATGAGAGAGCTCAGCAGATGCGTTCACTTACTTGACAGCCTCAAGAAGCTTCTAGCTGTAAGATCTTGAAGTCTGTGTTTGGAACTATGCTAACGTATACTATAGCCGTCTGCAGTTTTAGTTTCTGACTTTATACTGGACGCTAAACGATTCGTACTGCGGTTTCAGTCTATCATAGCACACGCTCCACTACAGTCCTATTGCTCTGCACTTGTATTTGCGCCAGAGACGAGCATAATAAGACGAACATTCGAACACCAAGCGTTACCGGGGGATCGAATGATGATAAAGAGAGAAGAAAATTGGGACGCATGTCGCAGCACGATGGAGGGTCATTTTAAGTGGGTCACCGCTGTGGCCTTCTCGCCGGATGGGCAGCTGGTAGCGTCGGCCTCAAGAGACAAGACCGTCCGGCTGTGGGAGACGGCCACGGGGACGTGTCGCAGTACGCTAGAGGGCCATTCTGAGTGGGTTAGCGCGGTGGTCTTCTCGCCGGACGGGCAGCTGGTCGCGTCGGCCTCTTATGACAACACCGTCCGGCTGTGGGAGGCAGCTACAGGGACGTGCCGTAGCACGCTGGAGGCCCATTCTTCCTCTGTTAGCGCGGCAGCCTTCTCGCCAGATGGGCAGTTGGTCGCGTCAGCCTCGAGGGACAAGACTGTCCGGCTGTGGGAGGCGGCCACGGGGACATGTCGCAGCTCACTGGAGGGCCATTCTAGAGAGGTCAGCGCGGTGGCCTTCTCGCCGGACGGGCAGCTGGTCGCGTCGGCCTCGAGAGACAAGACCGTCCGACTATGGGAGGCGGCTACGGGGACATGTCGCAGTACGCTAGAGGGCCATTCTGAGTGGGTTAGCGCGGTGGTCTTCTCGCCGGACGGGCAGCTGGTCGCGTCGACCTCCAGGGACAAGACCGCCCGGCTGTGGGAGGCAGCCACGGGGACGTGTCGCAGCTCACTGGAGGGCCATTCCAGAGAAGTCAGCGCGGTGGCCTTCTCACCGGACGGGCAGCTAGTCGCGTCAGCCTCGAGAGACAGGACCGTCCGGCTGTGGGAGGCGGCCACGGGGGCATGTCGCAGTACGCTAAAGGGCCATTCTAGAGAGGTCAGCGCGGTGGCCTTCTCGCCGGACGGGCAGCTGGTCGCGTCGGCCTCTGGTGACAAGACTGTCCGGCTGTGGGAGGCAGCTACGGGGATGTTTCGCAGCGCGCTGGAGGCCCATTCTTCCTCTGTCAGGGCGGTGGCCTTCTCGCCGGACGGGCAGTATATTGAAACAGATCGAGGTAAAATCCCTCTGGACTCTCCTACTACGCCATCGCCCTTAACCTATAGGTTGCAATCATCTTATATCTTCATACAGGACCAGTGGATCTCTTTAAGTCAGCAACGGTGGTTATGGCTTCCTCCTAAATATCGACCGACTTGCTGTGCAGTCAACAATAATGTAGTTTTTTTAGGGCACTCTTCAGGGCGGACTACTTTTGGTCACTTCTCTAGTATTTAGGCCTTTGATAAATTTTTCCGTTTTATATTTCTTTTCTTTTTAATCTATTCCCATTTTCATATTCCTTGCCAAAACGTTGTAGAAAGTACGCTCGCTCTACTTAGTGACCTGGATCAAGTTTGGCGAACTGCTCAGCCACATGCCTCTTGGCTACAAAGGAGGGCTCGCTTCCACAGTAAGATTTAAATTACGACTAAGACGAAAATGATGTTTTACGCTACCCAGGATCGTTATCCCTCAGTCATGAAGTACTAACATGCGCTGCCCTGCTGCGTAAGTCAGCCTCAAATAGCGACAACAAGACTTGTTTCTTCACGTCGTTAACTGTGAGAGCTCTATACCTTTCAGGGGTATTTCGCAGCGCGGTATTCTGTACAACAGTGGAAAGGTGGACAACCCCTCAAGTGTCTGCAGCTCAGCAAAGGAGACGGGTCTGAACCCGCCATTGACAAGATTAAGCCCACCATTTTTCTTCAGGAGCACAAGTACGATCCTCGCTACGATATCTTCTGGCGCTTCGTTGCCGGCTTACTAGATGCTGATAGGGAAGCACTCGGCTTCTTCCGGGCGATTGAACAGGAGCCACGCGACCTCCTCGGTCCCACGCATCAGCGCCTCGTCATACATTGCCTGAGCGAAGTCGAGCGGAAGGAGTCGACTTTTACTGGTCTTCGAACGAAGCTGGAAAGGCAACTGAAACAATGGCTATTGTTCGAATGTAACTTAACGCAAGATTGCTGGTTGGCTAGGGAAATGGAGTGTCCCGAGCAGGCCCTGATCAATGCGTTGAAACAAGCATCTGAGAACGCAAGACCGATCCTTCTGAAAGACCTAGGCAGGCGAGCAGCTGTTCCATCCAGTGTCGTAGTCGTCGCAATTCCCTGGTTGGAAGACTGTACCTCGAAAGAGCTGTGTATCGCCAACTTGCGTATTGTAAGAAACCAGCATAAGGCCTTACAGGACACGATGCTACAAGGCATCGCAGCACGGCTCGAGGATGAAGATTGGTCTATCCGACAGGCAGCAATCGAGGCTTTTCGAGGCCAGGCCAATCTCACAGAGGAGATTCTACAAAGTATCGCAGCATGGCTCAAGCATGAAGACCAAGACGTCCGACGGGGAACAGTCGAGGCGCTTCTAACTCAAACGGCGTTATTGTTAGAGGACTTCGACTCTCTTATCAGACCCTTATACTCGGTTTTGCTACAGAAAAGCTTCGAGAAACATCTCTACTTGTGCGCTTCTGATAGAACTTCTATCAGGGTCGATTTTAGACATGTTCTTTGAATTGGAAGAAGGAACATCAACCTACCGCTAAGATTTGGGAAATACGAGACTACTATAATGTCCCTCTCCCTACTCCTTAGGATGTGGTACGACGTATCGATAGAATTTCAATTGTTATACCTCTTTTCTTCGTCTCTATATCCTTACAGGGTTCAGTAAGCAGCGATAAATTCTCTTTTCGATTCTCGCTTTTTCTGTCCGTACCGGTAGCCAATGCTTCTCTAGGAACATCGGAAATGGTATATGGGAATGATAGGGTGAACTAGAATGAAGAGAAGGTACGAAAAAGGTACTTTAAGAAGAGGTAGCCTGTGTTGGTCTGTCAGCGTGGCGACATCAACCACGACGACATTTCGCCACCACTAGCGGGGAGGACGGCCGAGCCGCACCAGCTAGAGGGTCTGTGTGTGTGTGTGAGAGTTCTATTGTGGCCATGCATCCTGAGGGTATGGGCCGTTACTACGTGCCAGCTATACCTCTTACTACACTACATTCTCTCCAGTTCAGAAGCCAACCGTGAGACCTGCTCGTCCTTTGCCTAACACCATGCTCAACATAGGAAAATATAGTACAAGAGAAGAATACATCACCTTGTAGCGCAAGCTGCTTAGCTGTAGAGGCCTCGTGTCCGCAGGACGCTTCCGGCGTCGTGTGCTTCTTAAACGGCAGCACACTGGCCGAGACACGTTCATGGACAGCTTGCTGTTCTGTGCCTATTCAGTAGGAGACGGCGCTCGGAGCTGGTTTCGCTCCTCCGCCTCTGCTTCTTCCCTATCTGCTGCGTCACGCGCGTTTGGCTGCAGTCGCCCAGTGGCTTTTGCAAACTCGATCGTGGTCTCGACTGCATCTATGTCTGCCTTCCACCGCTCCATCGGTCCGTCGATGCTCTGTCCGCCTTCTTGCTTGCTCGAGTATCCTCCCAGTGCGTACGACAGCTCTCCGAATCGCTGCCCGTGCTGCTGTCTCAGTTGTGCTCTCTGCCGCCTCCATCGCCTGCACGCGAAGAGAAAATGTGCTATTGACTCTGTGCTCCCGCAGTCGCACAGCGCGATGTCCGATGCTTTAATCTTGTGTAGATACTCATTGAGAAACGTCTTGCCGGTCCGCAGCTGCGTAAGGATGGCAGCTTCAGCGCTATTCAGCTGCTGGTACAGCTCTGCTGACTTGCCTAGGTGGAACGCTGCGTCCATCTTCCTGGTGAACATGCCAGTCTCTACTGTCTTGTGTTGAGGGAACTCTCCTGCTATGTTGGCCTTCTCCAGCGCTAGACGCATCAGATACCACGGGATGCCTTTGCGTCGCGGCGGTTTCTCGCTTTCTTTTCTTGTTGCTGCCTTTGCCAGCTTGTCTGCCTTTTCGTTTCCCTCGATCCCTGCATGTCCTGGAATCCAGTGCAGCGTGACGTTGGACATGTGAAGCTTCTTGATGATCTCTGCCACCACCTTCTGACAAGCACTCGCCCTCCAGCTCTGCACGGAGAGCAGCGCCGACTGCGCGTCTGAGAAGATTCGAATGCTCGACGCTGGCACTGCACGGCCGTCACTATTAAAGGCCACGCATCTCGGAGCCCACGGCCAGTTGGCTGCCTCTCTGATCGCCAGCAGCTCAGTGAAGTGTGCGTCCGCCTGTTCGGAGTTTGCCACCGTCTTTGATATGCGCACTCGCGCTGGCATGGCAAACACCCCAATACCGGCCCTGCCGTTTCTCACCGATGCGTCTACGTACAGATCCACCTGTCCCGGCTGGTAATCCTCGACTGCCGCTTGCGCCTGTTTCTCGTCTTTGCATATCACCACCTCGGGTCTGGCCACCCACGGCGGACATGCGTACGGCTTGACCTCGAGCACTCTATTCACTTCGACTTCTTGGCACATCTCCGCGACCCTCATGAGCGGCGACCGGTGCTTGGTACACAGCCGTTGCCGTTTGAGCATCCAATGCGGGTGCGATCGGTCCAGCTTGTGGATCGACACCCAGAACGCGATGGTGTAGTCTGTGCCTGTAGCCTGACTGGAGGCTGAGACTTCGGCGACTCGCAGTTGCTGTCGAGGAAGCGCGCTTAACCCCAACCTTCATTTTACAGTTATAGCCCCATCCTTCACCCCCCCCCCCCCCCCTTTCTCCCTCTCCTATCGTTCCGCATTACGATCACTTGCTCTGTCTCAAAACCTAATCCTCAAAATCTTTTACAATGGCGCTCCCACCACCGTTTTTTTAGCTAAGCGCACTCTCTTGTTAGCGCATTTCCATTGCACCAGACTCTAGTTAGAGTGCTACTAATGAGACATTAAAATCCACATCTAATAAGACCCTAGACAAAGTTCTGTCTTATCTTCCTAATGAACCAAGTATAGACCTTGATAAAGCCGCTGTTAATGCTTTTCTTGTCTTAGAGCTCAACACTCTAGTTCTTAACAAACTTTACAATCATCTATGGTGTGTTGCAAGAAGGTCAGGCCAAAGCATTGATCCACTGCACAAACAAAAGATGAAGGGAAGATTAATTATCGCCACAGAAGATGCGGGTCTGCATCTTGTATAGTACTATAATAAGATATATATTAAACTAATTCTATTATGCCTATGAAACTACAACTTCTAGGCTAAGTTTTTGTTCACGTCTACTAGCACTGCCTTTGACTGAGTGACTGCAATTGGGTTTATGTGATTTTACTCCTTACTTGTGTGATATTATGCTAACTTTGTCTTTGCAAAGGAATTACATCTCTTTTTAGCTGAGTTTGATTGGATTAATTGGGCTAAGTTTATTAATCCTTTTTGAATAATTAAAGATGAAGATGTATCTAACTGTTATCACTATGGTTAGCTCCGCCTTTTGCGGTTAGATTAGGCTGTTTACATGTTTTGTCCTTCGCCAGTAGCGATAAAGTGGTTTTATGAGTTTCCCTACTAGTTAATAGGCACGTACATGGGGTGGGCCATCGCACCTCTTCTTTTTGGATTTGCTAGCTTGTCGCTGGTCTTGTTGTCTATACAAGTCCTACTGTCAGTACTAGATAAGAATTTGAAGCTTTACAATGTTAGTAATCTTTCACTAGTACACATAAAGTGAGTATTTTAGGGGTTTTTAGTGACTGTGCTGCTTCTATCCGCAGCTGTCTGGATATCAATTTTTATTTTTCTATTTACTGCGTTAATTTGGCAGTTATTATGGGGGTTTGAAAATAGGAACAAGCCTTGTCTTGACACTAAAGGGTCTCTTAGATAGAAAGGTACTCATAGCGACGTATCGGAATGTTGAATAGTACTAGGAGATAAAACAGGAAAAAAGAGCATGTGTTTAGACACATCTGAACAACACGCATCCTCAGAGTCATAGAAGGGTGGAATAGTTAAAGTTACTAGAAAGTTCAAGGTACGGTGCTTAAAGTTGTGAACTAAAGGTAGTAAGCGGCACAATAGCTGTTCGAGGTAGTCACTTTGCAAAGCTCTTATCTAGGGAATTGGCCAATCACTAACGCGTAGCTTAGCACCCCATCAAGCTTTGTAATTAATCCATGCAAGGCGGCAACTGAAAACCTTGGAAATTTAGGATATAGCCGTAGCTAGCAGATGCTTTAAAGCAGCACCCCTAGTGCGATACAAAACTAGTGTAGTGAAAGAACAGCAGTTCGCTTACACATCATCGTGGGATGCAGCTTAGGTGAGGCGGTACTTTGTATTGCCACCACGCACATGACGGTGGCCGACCCGTTCTTGTCCTGACCTTGCATGAGCACTGCAATCTCTGGTGCCGTAGAGAAGTGCTTCAGTCCGACCTCTGGCGGCTGTAAGTTTCGGATTGTTCATGTTCGCGATGGATGAGTACGAGTCGCAGAGTAGTAGGTAGCAACCATGCTTGGTGAGCTCCTATACTATCTAGAGCTGCATACAACATTTTTTCTTCAATCATACCTAACGTCAATCCAAGCGAAACGGAACAACCGCCGTAACGGAACAAACCAGCGGTACTTTGACTTTGCAGCAACACCAAGCCCGCGCACGCTTTAATTTTTTCTACATCACCCCTATATAACTTGCAAAGATGGCTTCTGAACCGCTAGAGCAATATCAATACGAAAAATACGCTTATATGCAGGCCTACCCGCCCGATGCGCGAAATGCCTTTCTTCATGGCGAAAGCGACCCTCGTCTAACACAGGCCACTGCTGTGCTTTCATTGCTATCGCAACTCATAAAGTGTCTTTATAACGTTCTGCAAGTCCAATGGAAACACTGAGAATCCAGTATCAGCTGGAAGGCTGCGAAGGGCGCTCGATTTAGGCAGGGCTGATCTGCCGATCGGTACTTCCTGCAGAAGTGGCAGCCGAACCCGGCTAGTGCATGATGACTTGCAGATCCAGCCTTACGCTTATCGTGTAAGATATCTGTGATGGCTGTTGGCCTTGTGGCTGTGCGGATGCGCCACGTCTCCGTTCGCGCAACCTGCACGTGCTAGTTGTGGTTTTGCACGCCCACAGAACTGGATATATAGTTTACTGACATCTGCCATGACAGCGCAATATCTAACATGCTACTCGATAATTTAGGTATAATGAACTGTATAGCTAACAGCTCAACCGCACGGTGGCTACGCATCATCAGGTGATGCGTAAGAACAGAAAGTGGGGTATCTCGTCTACACCGGTGAGGTTATCCTAGTATGGAAGCTCAGCCTTCTTAGCATTGAGTACACTGTTGTTTTCTTCCAAAAGTCTCCCGTTCAAGCTACTCTAGCGATGGCAGATCCCTTAAGTATTGCTGCAAGCGTCATTGCCGTGGCCGGCCTGGCCTATTCCAGTACCCAGACTCTTTACCAGACCATCTCTGCCATCCAAGATGCGCCCGAAGTCTTCGCTCACTTGAAGACCGACATCGAGACACTCAACGAAACCATCCGTTCCCTGCAGCAAGAGCTCGAGAAGAAGGACGCTGATGCGGGCCTCTCTGACGCGCAAAAGTCCAACCTGCGTGAGATAAAGCCTACTTTGGAAGCATGCCATGGTGCTTGTGATGCATTCAAAGCCAAGATCGATAGAGTCATGCGTCATTCCAAAGATGGCCATACCAGCTTGCGCGACAGGCTGAAGCTGCAGTTCCAGGAAAAGGAGATTGGGGCCTTCCAAGCGCGTCTGGCTAGCTACAAATCCACGCTTGCCATCGCTCTTGATTTCTGTACCCTGTAAGATAGCAGCCTGACCCACTTACTTGGTAATTGCTAAGACTGTGAAGTAAAACCGCTTCGGATAACCTTGATGCGATAAAAGATCTTGAAGCGAAGATCGAGGCGACCACTGCCCTCCTTACAGGGCAAATGCAAGGCCTCCAGATTGGGATGCAAGCCATTCTCGATGCAAGCCCTAGCAATAAAGAGAATGATGAAGATGATGCTGAAAGACATCCTGCAGACCCTCAGCACTCCGAGGTCCTACAGGCTATTGAGCGGCAAACGGTTGCGCTTAGCCACTGCTATCGTGCTTGTATAGCAGCATTTAAAGAGACGACGAAGGCGACAGGGCACGAGTACAAGTTCGTGAAAGCGTCCAAAGAAGCAAGGCTGCTCATGGGCGACCTGGGTAGCGTGACGGGAGGTGCGCTGCACAAGTACAGCAACATCGAGGTTGATGGAGGGTATGTCGTGGCGGGGAATATGGAGGGCCAATTCGCGAAGGATTTCTTCAAGTGAGCAGATTCTTTGCTCGTGAAGAGCCACCTTTCGCACGCTGGGTTAGGGGAGCAAACGGGATGGTTTTGAATCTGGCGGATATAACAGACCATGAGTGTGGCCACCACGTAGAGTCCTAAAAAAGGGTCCCTAACGTGACTCTTGGAAGAACGTCGCTATGGAATACTGTAGCTGCTTCTTAGGAGCCTCCGCACAAGAGTGGCTATGTGACGATGTACGCGCTATAATTTACCCAATGTAAGCTTATTTAGTAGCCACGTGTCCTGTTCTATTGTTAGCGCCCATTGTTCTTCGTCGCTGCGTGGGAGCATCCGCTGCTTCGCGCGAATACCGACGTAAAGGAGTAAGTAGCCAGTAGCCATGAACCCAGCCAGTGAGGCACTAGAACAAGAGCTCCCTCCGAATGTGCATGGTAGCATCTCTCGCACTACGGCGTGGTATCGTAACCACGGACGACCGTCGAGAAAGACCAAGGCCGAACGCCAGCAATACCTTACTCCGTCGGAAGAGAAGGCCCTCGTTATGTTTCTGCTGCGAATGGCTGCCATCGGATCTCCCGTACGCATAAAGTACATCCCCTCGCTGGCTTTTAGCCTAGCCCGTCGGCGAGCCACGACGAAAGCGACCAAGCCGCCGAACAAGAACTGGCCCTAGGCCTTTGCGCGCCGCCATCTAGAACTTAAACAAAGGAGAAGTAGGGCGATGGACTGGCACCGGCACAACATCAACATATATGACAAGATCACCTAGTGGTTTGAGGTGATCGAACCGGAGCTTTGTAGACCTGACATCGTGCCGGAGAATGTCTATAACATGGACGAGACTGGGGTCATGCTGTCTATGCTAAGCTCTGTTAAAGTTCTTGTAGGTAAGGATGACGTGCGAGACTATAGAGGTGCTGGAGTTAAGCGGACGATGGTCACAGCCGTCGAATGTGTGTCCGCAAGCGGTGAGTATCTAAATCCTATGATTATCTGGCCAGCTTCTACCCACCGAAGTAATTGGACAACGTACCCTACCCTAGGTTGGGTCTATGCTTGCTCCGAGTCGGGCTATAACGACTCGTACCTCAGCTTACGATGGATCAAAGAAGTATTTGATCCCCAGACAAAGGCACGGGCTAACGGGAAACCGCGGATACTCATATGCGATGGCTTCGGGACGCACGAGACGCTCGAAGTCCTCGAGTTTTGCTTCGAGAACGATATCATCCTGTGTCGACTCCCCTCTCACACCTCCCATAAGACCCAGCCCTGCGACGTCTCGGTTTTTGGTCCGCTGAAGGCATTTTACCGTGACTAGGTGGAGCGGCTGTACCGTTCCGGTGTAACGATTGTTAACAAAGAGCACTTTACTAGTTTGTACAGCCCTGCAAGGGCCAGAGCGATGACTAGGAAGAACATCCTCGCAGGATGGGTTAAAACCGGTTTGTTTCCCTTTAACCCCGATCGAGTGCTCAGAGACATCACTAAACCAACTGCTGCACCGCCCGTTCGTACGGCCTGGGAAGACGCGGGGCTATGTTCGCAGGACGGGATAGTCCAGACACCGGTGACGCCCGTGTCAGCCGAGGGTCTTATGTCGCTTCTGAGTCTAATCAAACAAGAGCCTCACAACGAGGCCGGCAAACAGCGTCACCGGAGACTTGTACAAAAGCTTAGCAATGCGGCCCAAATGTCTTTTGCCCGACACGCCCTGGACCAGGACCACATTGGGTTCTTGTCCAAGATGAACAACGAAGCTAACGTTCGTCGTAAGACGCGGTCCACGGTTCTCGTCAAGGGTAAGGGCGAGGGAAGGGTGGTGCGGTTTGAGGACCTCGAAGCGGCGCGGGCGAAGCGTGCGGAGGAAGATGCTGCCAAAGAAGCCAAAGGCAAGAGAAAGCGTGGTCGACAACCGAAGAGTACTGGACCAGAGGCAGAAGCAAGCGCAGACAAGGAGAAATGCGGTAAGAAGCGCAAGAATGTTGCGTTAGATTCGGATGCGCCAGAACCTTGTAGGGCACCAGTGGCGCGGATGTGGTAGCAAAGGATGTACAGGCAGCGATGTGTTGCGCGCAATAGACATATAACTAGAGGCAATAATGATAAAATCGTTAAGGTATAGCTTGTGATGATCGTCCTGCTTTAACGGCGCGGATAAAGGTGCAAGCAACCTTAGCCTGCTAACTGGGTCACGTATATGCACAGCCCTGCAGCAGGCTTGCTCTTAGACGCCTTCAACCGAGTGTCAATGTTACCCTTCATCAGCCCTGTGGGCTAGCACTGCAGGGCGACGGCGGGACAGACCGTGATCGCAGCCAAGTTCCAGCTCCAGCTCCCACCCAACTCCAGCTCCGACTCTAAATACACCTCTCGTGGTCGCCCAATACTGATCGCACATGGCCTACCTTGACGAGCTAGCCAGCGGGAGGAACGGCGAGCGTGCGCCAGGGCACCGCTACGAGCACGTCCGCGTCAGCGACAATGCTAGGGCCCATCTAGGCGACACCTACCACAGCGACACCTACCACAGCGACACCTACCACGTCGGTGAGTTCAGGCCCGGCAACCCAGGGATGCGGGGGCAAGACACTAAGCAGACAAACACTTAGGGCTCGAGGACCCGCTCAGTCGTCTGCCACATGCTGAAGACGCGCCCTTCAACGCATACAGCAAGCAGCACGAGCCCAAGTGTCTGCCCGACACGCGCATCGACCTCTTGAAAGTCATACACAGCTGGGCGGATGGGCAAGACCAGCGCTGCATCTTCTGGCTGAGCGGACTGGCGGGGACGGGCAAGTCAACGATCTCGCGGACGGTGGCGCGCAGCTACTACAACGAGAAGCGTCTGGCAGCCAGCTTCTTCTTCTCGCGCGGTGGCGGCGATGTCAGCCACGCAGGCAAGTTTGTGACGAGCATCGCGGTGCAGCTTGCGCACAACGTGCCAGCATGTCGGCAGCACATCTGCGAAGCAATCGCAAGCCGCCGCGACATAGCCAGCCAGTCCCTGGGCGACCAGTGGCAGCACCTCGTTGTCCGTCCACTGTCATTGCTAGCGGGACTGCCCTCGTATGTTCTAGTGGTCGATGCGCTCGACGAGTGCGATAACGACAACAACATCCGCATCATCGTGCAGCTGCTGGCCGAGGCTCGATCACTCACGGGTGTCCGGCTGCGGGTGTTCCTCACAAGCAGGCCAGAAGTGCCGATCCGCCACGGGTTCTACCAGATCGCGGATGCGGAGCACCAGGACTATGTGCTGCACAACATATCGCCGTCGGTCGTCGATCATGACATTTCTATCTTCTTGGAGTACAACTTCGGTCTTATTGCGCAAGAATGCTACCAAGCTGCAGACTGGCCAGGTAAGGAGGTCATCAAGCAGCTATGCCAGAGCGCAAGCGGTCTCTTCATCTGGGCGGCAACTGCTTGTCGGTTCATCCAACAAGGCGGCCAGTTTGTCAATGAGCGGCTACAGGCCATTCTCAGAGTCGGGTACTCTACAGAAGACTCATCTACAGACGGATCGTCTGTTGAGGACTATAGCACGGATGACCCGCCTGCGGTCTTGCCTGAAAAGCGATTGAATAAGATGTACCTTACCGTCCTCCAAAGCCCTCTTTCAAAGTACAGAAAGCAAGAAAAGAAGAAGTGGTACAGCCTGATCAGAGAGACTCTAGGGGTGATTGTACTCCTGCTATCACCGCTTTCCACATCTTCGCTGGCCAAGTTGCTCCAGATACCTGTAGAGAGTGTTCATCGAACACTGTATGAGCTGCATTCCATCTTCAACATCCCAGAGGATCACAGCCGACCGCTTCGCCTCCATCATCCGTCGTTCCGCGACTTCCTGCTCAACCAAGACCGATGCGGCGATGCTTTCTGGGTCGACGAGAAGCAGGCGCATGCAGCGTTAGCAGGCCATTGCATACAGCTAATGTCGAGCGCTCTTAAGCAGGACATCTGCGGCGTAAGTGCTCCTGGCATGCTTGTAACTGAGATAGAGAGACACCGAGTAGAGCGAAGCCTTCCTCCCGAGCTGCAGTATTCATGCCTGTACTGGGTCCAGCACGTTGAGAAGAGTAGGGCCCAGCTACGGGACAGCGACCAAGTGCACGGGTTCTTGCAGGGGCATCTCCTCCACTGGCTAGAGGCGCTCGGGTGGATGGGGAAAGTGTCTGAAGGAGTGCATGCCATCGCATCTTTGGAGTCACTTGTCTCCGTTCGTATACCTCCAACACACAACACGGTGATGCGCTAACAGTTCGGTTAGTCTAGTGACGGTCCTTCTCTTTCGGCCTTACTCCACGACGCGAAGCGGTTCGTTCTCTACTACCGGGCAGCGATTGAGCAAGCGCCCCTGCAGACATATAGCGGGCTCGTGTTCGCACCGACGTCGAGCATAGTGAAGAAGGCGTTCCAAGGCAGCATACCTCGATGGATTCGAAGACTGCCAAGAGTCGAGGAGGAATGGAACGCGCTGCGGCAGACGCTCGAGGGCCATGGGAGCTACGTCAACGCGGTGGCCTTCTCGCCGGACGGCACGACGCTGGCCTCGGCCTCGGACGACGGGACGGTCAAGCTGTGGGAGGCCAGGACGGGGGCGCTGCGGCAGACGCTCGAGGGCCATGGGAGCTACGTCAACGCGGTGGCCTTCTCGCCGGACGGCACGACGCTGGCCTCGGCCTCGTACGACAAGACGGTCAAGCTGTGGGAGGCCAGGACGGGGGCGCTGCGGCAGACGCTCGAGGGCCATGGGAGCTTGGTCACGGCGGTGGCCTTCTCGCCGGACGGCACGACGCTGGCCTCGGCCTCGTACGACAAGACGGTCAAGCTGTGGGAGGCCAGGACGGGGGCGCTGCGGCAGACGCTCGAGGGCCATGGGAGCTGGGTCACGGCGGTGGCCTTCTCGCCGGACGGCACGACGCTGGCCTCGGCCTCGGACGACGGGACGGTCAAGCTGTGGGAGGCCAGGACGGGGGCGCTGCGGCAGACGCTCGAGGGCCATGGGAGGAGGGTCACGGCGGTGGCCTTCTCGCCGGACGGCACGACGCTGGCCTCGGCCTCGGACGACGGGACGGTCAAGCTGTGGGAGGCCAGGACGGGGGCGCTGCGGCAGACGCTCGAGGGCCATGGGAGCTGCGTCACGGCGGTGGCCTTCTCGCCGGACGGCACGACGCTGGCCTCGGCCTCGTACGACAAGACGGTCAAGCTGTGGGAGGCCAGGACGGGGGCGCTGCGGCAGACGCTCGAGGGCCATGGGAGCTGCGTCACGGCGGTGGCCTTCTCGCCGGACGGCACGACGCTGGCCTCGGCCTCGGACGACGGGACGGTCAAGCTGTGGGAGGCCAGGACGGGGGCGCTGCGGCAGACGCTCGAGGGCCATGGGAGGAGGGTCACGGCGGTGGCCTTCTCGCCGGACGGCACGACGCTGGCCTCGGCCTCGTACGACGGGACGGTCAAGCTGTGGGAGGCCAGGACGGGGGCGCTGCGGCAGACGCTCGAGGGCCATGGGAACGACGTCACGGCGGTGGCCTTCTCGCCGGACGGCACGACGCTGGCCTCGGCCTCGTACGACAAGACGGTCAAGCTGTGGGAGGCCAGGACGGGGGCGCTGCGGCAGACGCTCGAGGGCCATGGGAGCTGGGTCACGGCGGTGGCCTTCTCGCCGGACGGCACGACGCTGGCCTCGGCCTCGGACGATATGACGGTCAAGCTGTGGGAGGCCAGGACGGGGGCGCTGCGGCAGACGCTCGAGGGCCATGGGAACGACGTCACGGCGGTGGCCTTCTCGCCGGACGGCACGACGCTGGCCTCGGCCTCGGACGATATGACGGTCAAGCTGTGGGAGGCCAGGACGGGGGCGCTGCGGCAGACGCTCGAGGGCCATGGGAACGACGTCACGGCGGTGGCCTTCTCGCCGGACGGCACGACGCTGGCCTCGGCCTCGTACGACATGACGGTCAAGCTGTGGGAGGCCAGGACGGGGGCGCTGCGCCAGACGTTCTCCACCGCCGCTGTTGTCTACGCCCTATCCTTCTCCGAGGACGGTACGCTTCTCCAGGCAGGCCGTGGGTCTTTGCCCATACCAGCAGAGCTTCTTCCCTCTAATCCATCTGCGAACCGTCTACCTCTTCCCCTCTCTATTTTTATCCAGGACCAATGGGTGTGCCGACATACCGAGCGGATCTTCTGGCTTCCTCCTGACTATCGTCCACACCACGTTGCTGTTCATGGGGGTCTTGTCGGGTTTGGGTACGTCTCTGGAAGAGTGATGGTGATGGAGTTCGCTTGGTGATATTTCGTTGTTCGTTTCTTTAGTTCAGCCCCCTCCCCACCCACCACCGTTGCGGGCTGCCGCCTTTTATAGCTACAGTAGGCGTGGCAACGACTTCTAGTATGTTCTGCTGTGGTTATTAATGCCTAGCTTTGAGATCTAGTCAAGGAACGGCCTACAACCTACGATTAGTTTCGCTAACGAGCAATAGTTACTAATATGAACGATTTACAGTTATTAATACAAGGGAATGCCTGTATAATTACTGTGTTCCTAAGGGATCATATTGGAGCATTTGCTCATCCTTTACGTACTTGCGCCACGGCTTCATGCCAGCCTGTGACTCTAATTAATCAAAGCTGGGCCTAAAGCTGGGCGAGCGGCCGTTGGTTAGGAACGCAGCCCTGCTCCCAATCCAAAGTCGGGAGCTCTGATTTTCCGGAGTGCTTGGCAGCGGCGTCGCGCATCCATCTACACAGCCACAGTAAGTAGTCATCACAGATACGTTACGCAATAAGCGTAAGGTTTGATCTATAGGTTATCACGTATTAGCCGAGTTCGGCTGTCGCTTCTCTTAGAAGTACCGATCGGCAGATCAGCCCTGTATAAATCGAGTGCCCCTCGCAGTTGAAACGACATCTCTAGTGTCCTTTTCTGTATTTGTTTTTTCTTTCTTTGATTTTCAATTATTCTGAAGACGCATGTACAGAAATGTTGCATGTTTTTAGACTACTATCACCAAGGCATCTCCGCTATTCGGAATCATTTTCCTGCCTACTATATGCTATGCAGGTTGCTAAAGCGTGGTGAATAAAACTTCTCTGAATGCCTCTCTCTACCGTAACACATACACCCTATGACGCATTTCCTCCGCCTCCGCGTACTTCTCCTGGTGGCTCAGTGCCATTCCTAGATTGCTCATGTTCGTCAGCGTCTCCAGGTGCTTCTCTCCTAACATCTCCCTCCGCAGTTCAAGTAGCTTCCTGTGAACGAACTCGGCGGCCGAGAATCGTCCCAACGTTTGCTCACAGCGCCCTATCCGGTCCAGCAGCAACATCTTAGCCTCTTCCTCATACAGCTCCGACCAGTCTGCAACGTACATAGCATGTGGTAGGTATATCGTCCACATCTCTCTGCTCTCGTGATCGCCATACGGCACAATCTCCACTAGTCTCTGCAGGGTCTTTCCTGCCCACCCAATCCACTGGTTATTCTTCTTTAGCTATCCCCGCATCGATAGATGTACAACAGGGTGGACACCGAATGCTTTTCCTTAATTTCCCGTTTCCGCTGCTAGTCCGTTTCCCTAGCTTTGCCGTTCGGTGACAAGAGCATACGCTTTCAACGTTCCGATGACCCTCATCTGCTCTGTTCTGGACCCTCATGGAAGCAGCATTGACGCCGGTGTGTCAGTGTTGGCTGTGCACGCCATGAGCGACAGGTGGTCGACCGCCAGACCGTTCTCCTTCTGGATCTGCTTAAACGAGATGTACCACGTCGTGGCCACGGGATTCGTCGTGTCCCGATGCCGGCCTTGGTCCTCGAACTCTTCGCTAAGAAGAGCCATCGCATCCTTCTCACTGTTCCGGTAGTCCGCGATGTAGTCCGCAAGAGCAACGTCGTTTGTGTTCACGAAGGCTACTGCCTGAACGATGGCGAGGGTGAGGAAGCCGAGCATATCGAGGAGCTCGTTGACGATCCCGCCATTCTGAAGCTGGTGCTGATGCTCCTGGAGCAGCCTGGTCTTCAGCACCTCGTCTGCTTCTACCTTTGCCAACTCGCCCAGCGCTGCGATATTGCTCTCGGCCAGCCTGATCGCAGATGCTCGCGTTCGCGTGGTAAACACGATCGACCCCTTGTGGCTGTGTGGAAGCGAGTCGACGAGCCAGTCTGTGTTGCTCGTCTCTCTGGGAATACTAAAGAGCACGCTGTCGTTGTCGGCGTTGTCTACTATTATCAGCCACTGCCCGAATTACTCGTTGCTCAGCCATGCTTTAACGAGCCGCTTAACATCAGCGTTGTCGTCGGTAATGCCTGGAATACACAGACGCTCTCCGATCTCGCGGCTGACTGCGGGCACCCACAAGACGGCGCGCGCAGGTTGCTGCTCCCTCGTCGGGTACGCGGCCTCGAGAGCGAGCGCGGTCTTTCCGCACCCGCTAAGACCATAGATGGCAAGCCGTCGGCCGCCTTCTGTATAGATGTGCGCATCGAGCTGGGCAAGCGGGGTCTCGCGTCTATCCACGCGCGGGCGAGTGCGTGCGGGTGGCGGCGCTTCCTCGGCCTCGTCTGCCTGCCTGCCTGCCTGCCTGCCTGCCTGCTTGGTGAGGTAAGCAGTGTCGGGGAAGGCTACTGTGTAATCCCCCCAATCTTTCAACTAGGCGTTTGGCCTGGTCGATACCGTCTTACTGCTCAACACTCGTGCAGCCTTCCACATCTGTGGGGCAAGCGTACTCAATCTTATGGTCTTCTCGCTTAGTTCCCGCGCTGTCATCTATTTGTCTATCAACCCCCTTGCTAGAGATTGGCTCGTGCTGTTATTTCCTAATTTCTGCACCAGCCTCTCTACCCGCCTTAGCCTGATGAGGCAACAGTCAGCCGCTCAGTCGATCCCCAACATATCGTCTCTGCCTGCACAGCCCTACTGCTGTTTTCAGAAACATATGTTGATTTACGTGCCTTCCGTTACGTGTGCAAGCTTCGAATCTTACTCCTCCACTGATAACGTTTATCGTTAAACGCTGATAAGACCAACTATGGCTACGCCAACTATAAATCCTGCACAAAAAAACTCCAAACCCAACATAGAAGCCTTTCGAAAATGCTGGATAGCTAGCACTGCGGACAGCAACCTGGCACTGCATGGATTTCGTCGATTCAAAATCACGCACCTAGTCAGCCTGCGTTTGCTTGAGAACGAAATCGCTGAGATGGACCACGCCGTGTACCAGGCTGGCATTAGCTTGGGTGTGAGCCCCTCGTCTACAGATCGGCTAGGCCTCAAGCACAGTATGAAAGACGCGAGCGTTCCGAGCATCGAAGACACTATTACCCCAGGGTTCATCGCAAAACTACGCGAGCTTTTGAAACAATATGGTATGTGGTCATTTTATGCTTTGGCTGTTGTGCAACTTAGTGCGTTGTTTTTTGTCACACACGAAGCCGAGTTGGGCGTAGGCGCACAGTACGTGGGCGTTGTCATGTCTCGATCCCTGTTGCTGTATTAGTTCCTGCATTGTAGGATGACCTCCCCCCTGTGTGGCGAAGGACACCTGTGTCCTGACGAAAACGAGAGATACTTCCAACGTACAGCGACTTCGAGGTGCGCACGCGCGTCTGATCTCGTCAATAATCTAGAAGCGCTGACTCGTGTTCTTCTTCTAGTCGGATTTTCGGATGCATGTAAAAAATACACAAAGCTGGCCGTCTCATACACTGTTGTGTGCTCCACCTTTGACTTATGAGCGTGGCGCAAATCGCATGTCCGTCATGGAGGTCAGTACTTGCAGCACATCGGACGTCCAAATGCGGGTGTCGCGGTACGATTACGTAGCTTACGTTACAGCCCACCATGAATCAGCACGTTTTCTACGTATTGCCTAGCTTCTCGCTCGCCGCGGTCTAGCCTTTTTCAGAACGAATGCAAAGGCCCCGTGTGCAGGAAAGAAGCACAAGCCGAGAACCGTCAGAGATGAAGAGCAAGGCGCAGCGGTGGATGACATTATGTAACAGTGACAGTGGGCGGCAGCGAGTAATAGCGGCCAAGAGGTCGCCAAGCAGCTTTACTAGAACAGAGCTTCATTTCGTGCCTCCATCAAGCCAACTATTCACGTATTGCTTCGTACATGTCCAATGCCTGTTCCCGTGGCGCAATCTGTTTAGCACCGAGGGCATCAGCTCCGGACCTGGAGAGTCTTAAGTGCTCAGCCCAACTGCTCCACCAGAACTACAGAGCAAGCGTTAAAACAGTCAGCGGAACAGATATGGCCCAATATATCCAGAACTGATGGGATACTGTGAAAGATGACCATTCATTGCCTCCATCAGGTTTATACGAGAAGAAGTTGGAACCAAATATCGTCTGTCCAATAAGTCCTCTTAGGATAACAAAGAAGAGAGAGGGTGTAGTCCAATGAAACTCGAGGCAACCAGGAGGTCATAAACCTGTCAGTGCTAAACAAGTATTGCCTTACCAAGTCTGGTAGTTTTTTGCAGTACCCCAAAGCGCTGTGTATACCACTGACCCCCAATGTGGAGCAGGGCGAGAAACAGATAGTATCCCACACAGTCAGAGGAGAAGCCTCCATTAGATACGCCAAAGATCGCTATGAGCGAACATTCTGTTCAACATGTTGTCGTAGCAGTTGCAGTACGAGTTCTTCGTTCACCCAAGGTTTGTTTTTTGCGATCAATTGGCCGTCATGATCAAGCTCCAAGACTGACATGGCATCTGCTTTGCCTTCGCAAATCAGAAGACAGCACATCTCTGTGTCTCCAAGCTGCACAGCTAACTGTAAGGGGTCTTGTTGTCCATTGACAATGTGGGCGGTCCAATCAGCCTTTACATGCGAAAGTAGTATTCTTGCGGCCTCGTACCGACCTTTAGAGTTGAAACCGCTCCTGATAACCCGCATAAGGGCCGTTTCTCCATGAATATCAACTTGGTGTATGACCTTCCATAGGTGGGGAATCAGAAGTTGAAAAACTGCTGGGTTGCAGTGTACTGATGCCATGTGCAGCAGATTTTCACCTCGAGCGTTCAGGCTTAGAAGGTCGACTTCCAAGCCTGTCTCCCTTAGTAAACACTCAACCGCGCTAACATGGTTTCCCAGAACAGCCTCACCAATCGGACGCGAATTACGCCAAAATTCAGTCTTCAGCTTTTCCATATGTTGTGCTCGGTTCATCAAACGCTGGATCATTGGCAGGCAGCCGGCGCGAGCAGCTATGCATAGAAGCTCATTGCCCCATTGTTCATTGACTAGTGCGTCCAACACGTTGTCAACAAGATCAAAAGCATCTGCCCAATTTTCATGGCGTGAACCAAAATCGGACCATCTCTTGATGATAAGTCGAAAGAAGTCAAGATTTCGAAGCTGATGACGAAGCTTGCCTTCTAGGAAGAGTATTTCAAGCTTCGATAGATTACCCCACTGTAATATCTGATCGGCAGCAATCGCAGCTGTTGAGGGAAAGTACTTGTCTTTGTCAAAGTCCGACTTTTGGAGCATGTGGCGGAGGATTGCATCTGAGCCATAAAGCGAAATAATGCCGAGTGGATCGTACAATCGACTGTCAAAATCAAACCTGGCCTTTATCGCGCAGCCAGGGCGACAGTATTGGTTCATCCAGTTGTGTAGTCGCATTGAGCCCGCCTGACATAATTTCTCTAGCTGTGCTAGGCGTGGGAGAGATCCACTCTCGGTAGCGCTCAAGTGCTTGGGCCAATGGCTGGACGCGTAAACGAAAAACCCACCGAAGCCACGCTCAGTCGGATCGTAAGATATCATGTCTTCTTCCCATACTTCCCATGTGCAATTGACATCGTACTCGAAGGACTTTCGATCGCTGAATAAGTCAACTTCCTGAGGGAGCTCGTCAATCGCAATTTGTTCCTCAGAAAATAGAGGAACAGTGCCGACTTCTTGCAATAAAAGATATTGGATGCAGATGTCTAGCATGAAGCCTTCTAAGCTCTTGATGCGAGACGCAATCGATTGGCCAGATGCTGTCAACGTATGAGACCCTTCTGGATATGACCAGTCTCGTACAACGAATTCCTTCACTGACTGGTGGACGAGTCGGACCTGTCGCTTTTTGAGATCTGTGAAATCAACTCGAGTGATAAATGGATAGATCAAACTCATCACTCTCTGATAATCCACTAACTGAGCGAGATCAGTCACAGTGTTAATCTCGTGTTGAGCCACAGCCAATGCCACAGCCCAGGTGAGCTCCTGGATGCTAAGAGGTCTGCACGCGGCAGCGAGAAGTTTCAAGGCCACGGCTGCAAGCTCCTTATTCTCAGGGTCATTCGATGAGTTTCGTGAGAGTAAGGTGGTGTAAAGGTCTGAGAGCTGCCCTGGTAAAGACATGTCCTCTAGGAAAAGTCGCATCGGCGCAAGCGCTTTGATCTTACGGACTTCAATCAGCTCAACAGTCATCTTTGTCCAGATAGCGCTTCCCTGTGCCAAACGAGATAAAGTCTCAATGACGAGTGTTCTGACATCTTCTGACAAATAGGACAGTTGTTCTTTGACAGTGTGCCGGACAATGACACTATCTCTGTCGACGTTGGACTCCATAGTAATTCTGGTTGTTTTGTCCAGCTGCTCAAGAATCTCCTCTTCGGGCCGCGAACAAAGAAGAATTTTGAGCCGCGGAGTTTTCTTTAGCAAGTTTTCCAATATTCGCAAAAGTGTTCTTCGTGATGCTCTATCGCACTCATCTAGGCCATCGATAACGACGAAGAGCATACGATCGAACGTTGCTAGGATTAGTTCCATGAATTCTCCTAACTTCGTTGCACTCGTCGCCGGCTCGAGGGTTCCAGATGCTTGATTTTCTTTGTACCATTCATAGAATGTCTTCTTCAGGCCAGAAAGCTGCTCAAGCAGCGCCAGAATCAATCCGGATAGGATACTGACAACCTGACCAGTTTCGTCGTCCCGGCAATAGTAATAGCACACCTTAGGCCTCGGTATTTGGCATGCATTTCTTTGATTTAACTCATCCACAAGGAATGTCATAGCAACCGTTTTCCCACAACCCATTTCGCCAAGAATTACTAGTTGTTGAGAGTCAGGGGCGTTATACCATTGGGTGAAGCCAGGGTGTGTGAGTAGGAATTTGCAGGCCTCATCGCTTCGAAGCTCTTTCAGACGATTATGATATCGAACCTGCTCATTCATTCTACTACTTTCAAGCCACTTAGCAACTAGAATCGCATGAGCAAATATTTACCATGCGTAGGTCAGCGACAGCTTACTTTCACGGTCGTAAAGCATAGACTTGATATCCTCAACAATTTCCCATGTCGATTTTTCGATAAGTTTTCGGAGAGTATCGGCATATCCCAGGAAATCTTTGACGATGTTCGGTAGACGGTCGGTCTCTAGAATCATTTTCATTGCCAACTTCCTTCCTCTTTGTGTGAGGATTTCGTGCGCGACCCTATAAAACTCTAAGATTTTTTGGTATACACTAACAAGCGCCTACTCAGTATTAGAAAGATGTCGAAGATTATCGTATGAGTTACCTTATGGATATCGGTCTTGTTTACTCTCTGTCCAAGCGTGTCGCAATCATCAATATAAGAAATCTGCTGCAACATCTCGCCAATTTGCCTTGCGAACTCAATGTCAGCAGTTGCAAAGCTTATCGCAAGCTGTGTTTAGTCAGACTAATTGCACTTGTTCTTGTAATACCACAGTCTAATGGCATACTTACTGCTGTCACACTTCTGACGACACCAATGACAGTTGATGCTGTCGGATCCAGATTACTCAGAGGAGATGCTAAGTCTAATGCGAGCTTAAATCTTTCGAGCGGCACTTGTATAGAGCGTAGATACGCCACACCACGCAGGAAAGCCGACTTCTGAGTTGTTCCTTTTTCTATGCTTTCAAGCTCCACAAACAGCTGCGCAGCACTGCTACCTACGAATATAGCTACATCAATGTCTTTTCCGAGGCTTTCGACGGCTTCACGATACGCTGCGCTCCAAAGATCAGAGGAGACAATCGAATCTCCAGTGTTGGTTTCGAGGGTCGACCGATCGATAGAGTGCAAGAGATGATCCGGGTGGAGACTGCTCCGATCTGTTCGAATCTGAGCCCCATCCACGCCAGTGACCGTCGAGCCCGCAGACAGGCCGTCTGTTTGTAACGTGGGTTGCAAGTCGGCGCTGTTTGATTGCTTAGCTAGAGATACCAAGTAAGATGCGAAACCGACCGAGATGCCACATTTTGTTGCACATCCAGATCTTGAAGCGGTGGAGTACAGGTATCACCTGGAGGGTGCTGAAGTTTCTGACGAAAACGATTTAGCCGCTCAGACAACCCACGCCGAAAGCTCCTACTCCGGGCAGATGCTGGAGATGCCATGGGGATGGCATGGGATTCGGAAAGCTGGGTCTCTTGTCACTCTAACGGAACGGACTGTACGTGGATGGAAGAAGGGTTGTCGGTGTCTCAACGGTAAACAGTTAAATTTACTGCTACGGTAATACCCCGCATGGCATTAAGTATTATCAGGTGCGTGACGTTATAGGCGCTTACCGTACACGAGCGCACAGACACAGTAATCCTTCCCACGCAACACGAGACGCCTTTTCTTCTGGACGCTCGGAGTGCCCGTAACGTCCTCGAATATAGACAAGCGTAATACGCATCTGTTCTGCAATTTTCGTCTTCCAGCACATCAGCCTCCGATGCCGAATTGCGCGTTATTGACCATGCTATCGCTCGTTCTGTCGGTGCCGTCCATCGACTCTCCTCTAATACCCCTATTCGTTCACAATAGTGTACACTTGTGGAGAGCTCGGTGGGCTACAAAGGAAGCCAAGATGGTGAAGATCAAGAGTCAAAACCAGTCTGCGTAGCGCATAAAATGGAGGAGTCGCATGGCGCTTGAGTTTTAGTCTGGGGAGGTCGCGAACGACTCCTGTGATAGTGAGACTAGCATGATGTGGGCGCGACTAGGCAGAGAAGGTAACCTGGCGAGGCAGTGCATGCAATCGGGCTGAAGGTGCTGTTCGCTGCATCAAGCACCCAGCGTCCTGCGCCGCCTCGCCTTGCCATATGTGCTAAGGCCGTATTTACCTTGTGAACTCATATTAGAACAAGGCACATGTGGGTAGGATGCCAGCGGATAGAGCACTTCTACGAAGCTTGTTGTTACAGCGTCTCTCCTGGCTGTTTGGAGCCAACTCAGCCACAGTGCGCAGTGTGGCCCTAAATATCCCATCACGCTACTGCAAGCTGCCGCGTGCTGAGAGCGGCCAGCAGCGTACGGCCGGTCTAATGCGTTTTGACAGCCTTGTCGCCAGCGCGGAGAAACTGCCGGGATACACTCCCTTCAACCTAAGCTGGCCTTTTGCGGCAGCGGTCTTCCACTTTGCCACCTAGATTTCGATTGCTGTTGCAGTGCCCAGAATACACGTTGTGTAGTAGATGTAATTGTTTGCAGCCTTGAAAAAAATTGACTTGACTATTGACAGGTGGCGTCATCTGCTAAGCGTGGCAGCCGGACAAAACATTATCCGACCCTGGAACTTGGAAGTTGGCAGCCTTGGCAAACCGCAAGCCCCTCAAATCTATGGAAAAGATCAATCGTCAGCTACTTCCGATCTTCTGTGAACGTTACCTGACCGGCGACAGTCAAAAGATCTGTCTTGTTACAAAAAGACACTCTTGGATTGTGGCCCACAGATCGTGATGGATTCCCAGCAAAAGAAAGATCCAACCCTAACAGGCTCAACTCCGGTCAGCTTCATCGATTTGCCTAGAAGGGTACGCGACAACATCTACAAGAGATTGCTCGTCTTACAACATCCACTCTATATCTTTCAAGAGCCAAACTCTCCTATAGAGAGCTTTGCGCCTGATAGACCTTTCCGATGGCTCGCATTGCTACGTACCAACCGACAGATATACATAGAATCTAGCGCTGTGCTCTATGGTATGAACCAATTCCAGCTCGAGGATATCACACCACTCCAAGCCAATCTCCTGCGGTCATTTTTAGACTGCATTGGCCCCTTGAACGCAGCCTCGCTTTCCTATTTATCTGTCAATTTTCCGGTCGCAGAACGCATAAATGACCAGGCGAAAAGACTCGAGCTCAGGACCGACAGTCTGCAGAGTGTCAGACTCTATCAAGACAAGTGCACGAAGTTATCAACTCTGGAAACTGTTGTGCACTACAAGAATTCTAGCTTCTTCAGGGAGCCAGATGACTTTCGTCGAGAAGCGCTCCTATTAATCGATGCACGATTGAGAGCTATTCCCTCATTGCGCAAAATCATTGTCCGATTTTTGGACTTCGATGGGATCCCAACTGCTGCAGCAAAAGACTACATGCGAGAGCTTGGATGGATAGTGGTGTCTCGTAATGGAGTTCAATCCTAGCGACAAACATGGAATGTTCACGGTCTTTCAATATGAAGAGCATTTATCAGTCGTGCCAGTCTATCCTAGGACTCGACAAAATTGGGAACTTGGCTGCACAAGACATCACTACTACGATTCGATGCAGTTCAACCGTCATGTCATATCATCTCTTAGTAAACTGTTACCACAATTTGACTATACATATCGAATGTTATTCAATTCCAAGACGTCTTGCCCCAATGTATGCCTCAAGCATAAGTCTTTGACAGCCTCTCGCTCGAATTCGATCGGTTGGAATAGCGCTACTGTTTATGACTGTCTATGTTAATGCAAGAATCGCAAGCGACGGCCAGTGGTGTTGCCACGATGCTCTCCATGTTTTCAAGATAACACATAACCTCCTCCAGCTCATAACAAAATGGGCAGAGCCATCGACGCTGTCTAGAGGCCGACAAACACTGAGTACTTTGGCAGTCACGATGTAATTGAATAATGTAGGGAACTGGACGGAAGCAGAAGCGATGTCCTTGATATCTACAAAGACAAGGCGAAGGATACTAGGCATAGATCACGAGGATACGCTTCAGAGCATGGCAATAGTAGGTGAAGTGTATCGTTCTAGGGGTCGGTGGGCAGAAGCCGAAGCGCTATTTGTGCAAGTGATGGAGACTCGCAAGACGAAGCTCGGAGCAGACCATCCCGACACGCTGACGAGCATGGCGAACCTGGCGTCGACGTACAGTGACCAAGGCCGGTGGGCAGACGCCGAAGCGCTGTTTGTGCAAGTGATGGAGACTCGCAAGACGAAGCTCCGAGCAGACCATCCCGACACGCTGACCAGCATGAACAACCTCGCCTTTACATTGAAAGGTCTTGGTAAACTGAAGGAGGCATTTTCCTTGATGCAGGACTGCTGTAGACTACGAGATAAAGTTCTAGGCTCTCATCACCCCTACACGTTATCATCTCAGGCAACGCTTGCGGCATGGCAACTAGAGGCTATAGACAGCAGCGAGTAGAGTACTCACTGTTCAAAGCGGAACACGACTGGAGTAAAGCAGCAAGCCAACATAATACCAAGATAGCCTAGCGTGTGCACAGTAGCTCTCTTACTAAACATCGTGAAATGCATAGTACTTGAAGGGTACCTTGGGTTGCCACCGCCACCGAAAGGGTGGCCGACCCGTTCCTGCCCTGACCTTGCGTAAATGTAATGGTATGTAGATGTAGCTGAAGAGAAGAGTGATGTATGCAGCTCTAGATGGTGTAGACTCTTGCCAAGCATGGCCACTACCCGCAACTCTGCTACTAACTAGTACTCATCCCTCGTGAACATGAGCAATCTAGCACTCAAAACCACCAGAGGTCGGACTGAAGCACCTTTCTGCGACACCAGAGATTGCAGTGCTCATGCAAGGAGCCACTCGTTGTTTGACCGTACGACAGCTGTATCACCAAGGCATGCAGCGCCTCTCCGCCTTCATGTGCGCTTGCAACGGCAGCGTCTCGCTAGTAACGCTCGGTGGAATCCGCTCCGAAGCGCAGGCTTCGATTTCCAGGACCGCCGCACCCTACCCCATCTACACTCTTCCCGTCGCACTGTATGTCCCTCCCAAGAGTCAAGGCAAGAGCCCGCTGTTGCTTGGTCTAGGCATCGGCATTGGTGGACTCGAGAAGCATGAGGACGTGGCGGGCTCGACCGGGTCGTCTTATCGGCTAGGAGAGGGAACGATAACGGGCGCCGGAGGACGAGGGCGTAGCAGTGCTATGTCGTGAGCATTGCTGTGCGTTGAATCGCGTTTAGACTCGTAGCTATAAGTTGGCTAACGTTAGTTTCGAAGCTGGAGCGCGTAGCTGGCTAAACCAGCACCCACCCCTGTCTTCATCACTGCTCCCAATCCTACGCCGGAACCGCCGTTAATCCGAACGCTTGTGCAGCTCGCACAGCCACACACCAAGTGGCGTCGCGCAACTGCGCAGCCACAGAGTCAGCAGCTACCGCAGATACATTACACGGTAAAGATACGGCTAGATCTGCAAGTCATTACACACTAGCCGAGTGCGGCTGCCGCTTCTCTTGGAAGTACCAATTAGCAGATTAGCCCTACACGAATCGAACGCCCTTCGCAGCCGTGTGGTTGATACTGGTTTCTCGGCGTTTCTGTTGGGCTGGTAGGCCTATATAAAGGCACTTAATGCAGTGCGACAGCGATGAACATACAGCGGCGGTCTGTGTTGGGTGAGGTTCGCTTTCGCTATAAAGGTGGACACTTTGCGGATCGGGCGGGCAGACGTGTATGCGAGTGTATTTTTTGTATTCATATCGCTCTAGCGATTTGGAAGCCATCTTCTCACGTTACGCAAGGATAGCATAGAAATAATGAAAGCGTGCGCGGGTTTGCTGTTGCTGCAAAGTCAAAGTACTGCTGGTTTGTCCCGTTACGGTGGTTGTTTCGCGAGGCGTGGATGCACATTAGAGTATCAAAATGCAAAAATAGGAATTCTAGCGCAGTGAAAAGTTCAGTTCATGTAAGCCTATGTACAGTAACAACTAGAAAAACGCAAAGTTGGTTAAGAACGGATTTTAGTTAAACGTTCGACAAACATATAGAGAAATGAAGGGGGTGAGTGTGATTTTCTAAGGAAATAGGAAAGTCGGATACAAATTGAGTGTAACACCACACTAAAGGAAATAATATTTAGCGAGCGTGTATAGGAGATCTAGGAAAAGTAGATGTTGGAAATGAATGCAGGGGTTATAATATGAGAAACGAAAAGAGAGCGTTGGATTTTCAGACTCCGATTATAGCAAGATTAGAGGGCAACCAGGTTTTCTGTGGCCTCTAAACATTCCTGGTCTACGCAGACATTGTCGAGAATGCCGAGGTTACCTTCTAGCTCGCATGAGTTACTGTCATTAATTCTTGAACATCTCATGGATCCTTGATCGGACCTGCGAAGTGCGGGATGAACGATACAGACAGAGTAGACCTCTCTAATACCGAGAGTGTCCATAAGCTAGATATAGACATTAGCAAATCATAGCAAAATTTGTTGGTCAAATTACCTGACACGTAGGTTGATTTCGACGACAGAGATTTTTGCCTGCTACTTTTTGGCATTTCTCTTGAATTTGCGGTGGTCGATGAAAAGGAATGGCTAAAGCAGGGAGAGCCGTGATAAGCAAGGAAACAAAATGCATGGCTGATTCTGGTGTCGTTGTCCGGTTTAGAGATTGCAATCTTTGCAGTGAAGAGAATTCATCTATATATACTGTTTATTCATATAACTAGCTATACATTTAGCATTATGATCCAATCGCAGATTTCGTAGTCTTGGCCGACCCCAAAATCAGATTCCGATATCCAGTTCCCACCACAGTATGCGAAAATTTCAGGAAAAAGGAATCAGGTTTCTCAAATACTGACATGCCGATATTACTTAGTGACATCAAATCCCATCAAATTACGGGTCGAAAATTCATAGCTCTTCTCTCCTCAGCAACCATGACATCCGAGCAAGCTGACGAAGGAGTAATGGTGTCACTTCCATGGACGCCAACTACGTCAGAATGTGAAGCTTTCCAAGATGTTATACCCAAAATTGACACCGAGTTGAACTTACAAAAAACAATTGAGCGACTGGAGACGAAGATCAATTCTATGGGAGAGAAACATGTCAGCGAGACGAGGCAGATGCGCCAGGCGTTTGAAGCTGCGTTGAGAAGCACCAACGACTTTCTTGTCATCACCGCAAATCATGTTCAAGAGCTCCAGAACAGACTCAAGGAGCAGGAGAAGTGAGATTGTCAATCAAACTCGAGATTGTAGCTAATATAGGAAAAGGTACATTCAAGAATCAAAGGAAAGAATCGACGAGATGCGCGGAAGTTTGGCTGGGTTAGATGATTTTCAACAAACCACCGCAGACTGGTGCAACTCATTGATGAGTTGGATGTTTGGAGATGCTATCATGAGCGACGCACCGCCAGTAAATGTTATCCGTGGCTGGACGGAGCATAGTCCCATCTAGATAATTGAATATTTGTAGAGTTTGATTCATTCTCATTATATCTGGTTTGATAATATAGGTGACTGCGTAGAAAAGGAATATTGGTCTCTCTCTTTCTCTTTCTTTACTCCCCTTCCCAAACATCAACTACATCGACCCATTCATTCTAGTGGTCTTTTTATATGACTCCACTGCGTCTGATCTGCCATTGGTTATTGTCGGGATGATCTGGTTAGGTTCATATGATGATGACTGAATAATCAAGAAATATTAGTCATGTGAACATGATCTTGTAGTCAAGATGAATTTTTCAAATTACAAATTCACATAAACCACAGCAAGTAAACACGAAGAGAAGAATTGTTGCTCAAATCTTTGGCATCCACATCGCAAAACACTCAAGTGCTACCAGTTCCATGTACGGCCTAAGGCATTCGTTGTCGGGAATACTGCTAGATACAAATATGTGCTTCCCGTTTGCGTAAGCAGCATGCAATAAAAATCTATGTGTGGAAACTCACCGGCTTAGAATACTTAGACATTGCTGTTTTGCTACTATTCAATAGTTCGTCGAGGAAATCTATCATGTCCTTGCAGCCGCTCCATTGCTCAGCATTTGTCAATCCAAAGACCTTGTTGACAGCACGTTGTTGGCTGATAAAGGTCGTGTTGCGTTTCTCGGGTGGAAGTGCATGGCCTTCCATACATTCGAGTAACACAAAGCCGAGATCCATTAGGTCTGAATTGTTGGTTTCCGAGCTTTCATTCTGGGTGACCGCCTGAAAATCCGCTGGCCATATCAGCTTCGCCTTATCGTTATGACAGCAGACTCACAAAGCACAATCCTTAGATCTGGCGTCATGAAGCGGATGGCCGTTGCTTGCACTCGATGATGGATCATGTTGTGTCTCGCGAGATGATGGAGCGCATTGAACATCTAACGAGCTAAGCTCCTGAAGTCTTGTAAGAGTGGGCAGGCAACTTACAGCAAACGCGATGCATTGAATTTGTTTTTCTTCCAATTTTAGATGGACATGGAGCACCTGTGCAAGGGTAAAGCGGGAATACTCGAAGGACAACTCCATCATTTCGTTGGTCAATAGTACGTCCAAAACCTTGATTATATTCTCATGGTTAACCGCATTGAGTGCTCGTTCTTGCATTGTACCAGCCGCAACCGTTAGCGTCCTCACCATGACCAAGCCACGACGGCCTCGCTGGGCACGTACATCCCAATCTTGACCATCCTGTGTTAAAGTGCCCAAGGTGACAACCGGACCAAGTCTGTCCGAAGCCTGAATCGATTGCGGCAGAGCTTCCCGCCGGCCAAAAGACTGAAAGGATGGTTTTTTAGGTGGTTTGAAAACAGGTGCAGGCACGCTAGGAGCTTTTGAATCGGCTGGAAGCTGGGCGGATGGCCCGGAAGACGAGTTGTCCCGGCGAGCTTTCGCTTCAAGAAGCGCTAGCTTAGTGGGTACGACTCCTTTTGCGCTTCCGAGCACTCGTTGTGGTCGAGGAAGACGATGTGGTTGGCGGTCTACAGTAGGCATCTGGACGGTTCACTTGAATGAGCGGTGCTCTTGTGGTACTCGGCAAGTATGATAGAGGCCGTCCTGAACTAGCGATAGAAAGGGTTGGCTGTTGACATTGTTTAGCATGCTTTGGATTCGCATGGCTATGGCCATATTCATCAACTGGACGAGTTCAGTCATGGGTTTTGGATTTCCAAAAGTGAAATGGGGAATTTCGAAAATCGAGAAGCCTGTTCTTGGTCTGTGCGCTTCCCGCTCAGATCAAAAGCTCTTATCGATGACAATACAGGACTTCCCGCAACGCCCACCACTATGGTCCGCAACACCTCCGTTCGTTACACCTCATTACCGCCATTGCGAGCGAAACCCGCCGCAAATCAGCAGACTACGGTTTTCCCAAAATCTCCAGCTCCGCTACTGAACACCAACGCGCTTGGTATCACAGCTAGCAGCGAATCATCCCCAGGATCGTCCAGTTCCGTTTCTTCATCCTTCGCGCCATCAAATACTAACGAGAGGGTTTTCTTCGATGAGCCTCATGACAGCGCTTGGCCCTCTGAAATTACAAGTCGTTCTGCAGCCTCGTGGCTCCTGCCTCCTCATAATGATCAGTCTTCAGCTATTGCACTTCTTCTCAAAACTGAGATCGAATCTCATAGAATTTCTAAAGAAATGTTACATACCACCGAACAAAAAAGACTGGATGCTGTACACTATTGTCGGCACCTCGAAGCTGCGAACCAAAGGCTTCAAAATGACGTCCGGAATTGGGTGGCAGCTTATGAATGCCTTGGGAATGCTTTCACGCAATGCTCAAATGAGTGCCAGCGGTTGATTGAGAAACGTGTCACAAGTGAATCACTCAGAGGCCACGTTAGTATAGATGATACGCCTACAGTCAATGTGCAGGTAACATAATTTCGAGCGTTGGGAAGGAGTGTGGACATATATTATTTCTGAGGAGTGTGTAAATCTTTATCTCATCCGACTAGAATAGGGTTATGTTGAACATATGGGTGTATAATTAGAGGTGCCCATGTCAAGTGAACTACAATTACCGCTATCGAATGCGTGAGTACCAACAGCACCTATTTAGACATTCAGTCTGTATTAACTTATCAATCTAATTTTGCGAACGAGGCCAAAAAGCTGTGAGGGCTTTTCAAGCAGCCAAACTAACCGTAGAGAAGAAGAAAGGAAGTGGGAAACAGAGATTGACGCATGACAGGTAGATGCATCTGCACAAAACGCTGGAATAGTGCGGAGAAGTGAAGTCCAAATTGCGAAAAATGAGTATGAAGGGGCGGAGGTAGATGCACAGGCCTTAGCGCTGGAATCCTATAGATAACTTATAAACCCCATAGGAAAAGTTTAGACCGTAGTTACTCCTGAGTATTAGCTATTGATAGCAGCAAGACGTAATCAGTAGATATATATTTAGGCGGCTTAAAAGGGACGCTGAACAGAGATTCTAATTAGAAACTGGACGTTCTAAAACCTTCCTGATGGCCTCTTCGATTTCACTGCTTGGGGTACTGTGAATGTGAATTTGAGCAGCAGCAAGGGTTTTGAAGCGATAGACAGACGCATTGGCTGTTTTGGTAAGATCTGACACGGTGTCAGATCTTGCATCGGATTTGGCTATGGAACGTCGCGACGAAGTTCTTTTGATGCCAGACGAGGTCATGGTCTCGTCTGTTAATAATCGCAGGTTTTCTTCCGAGAGTGCGAGCACAGGACTGAGTTTGGGCCTTTTTGCACAATTGTTTTCTTCAGAGTGTATTGGGCGCTTTCGTTTGGTGCTACACAGTGCAGGTGTCGTGGTTGAGCTAACCGGGCTAGCCGGGCTGTCCGGGCTATCCTTGGCAGGAAGCGTCTGTGAAGAGGGAGGGGCAGACTGACTTCGATAAGACATGGGCATCTTAGGAGACTGCGCGAAATCGGATGATATATATGATGCCCGAAGGAAGGCGGTGGGTGGATCGGACTACATGCACGGAGAGTTACAAGACTGGTCTGGGGAGCGAGGGGTACGTGCTCAAGACTTGGCATTGGCAACCACCTTAGCGTTGCAGTCTTGTGCCCGCTAAGGTTTCGGGCCGCGCCCCGGTGCTACAGTAAACAAATGCCTTGTCACGGCAGCTGCAGACACAAACTGTCTTATGATAAGCATTGGAGCACAACCTATGGACCGCCACTCAACGTATGCTGCACGTTGTGTGCCCCCAACACAAGCCCTTTGTTTCACATATCTTTATTCTGCCATACATTACATCATACATGCATGTATGGTGTCAAGGTAAAGTAAGAGTGATCGCAGAATTGAGAGGGTGGATGGTGTTGATGATAACAAATCCTTCCGATGTCGGTTCACGGGCAGGAATGTATACATCCCTTAAAGAATTCATGCTCCAACGGACGCCAAGCGTAGCCTCGCTTTTCTCGGTGCCTTGAAGCAAGTATACGAATGTCGTTAGGTCTGGTAAATGCGCCAGCATGTTGGTGTTGTGGGTGCACCCAAACACTTGTCGGAATAAATCTCTATTCATGTGCAGTATCTTCGTGCTGTGTTCATGGTAGGAGGAGAAATATGTCCTTAAAGACACGCACCTTCGTGTGTTGAACATAGGGATCCAACCGGGCACAGTAATGGGTAGGCTTCCTGCAAGGTGGGGAGTGCAAAGCATCCATTTTGACAATGCGACAATTTTGTCAGCGATTTTCGTTGGGAAGCAATTGTGAAGTTGAGTGTAGCTCATATCCTCCATGGCCCGATCGCCACAAGCCATATGCCGGAAATCTTTATGCAAAGTAGAAAGACCACGTCGTGATTGTCTATCACTGATTAAGATAAAGATGTGGAAACCGCCATCAACAACGTAAGAACGCGCCGATGGATGGTCAATCCTAGCCTTCAATTTTTCGAGATCCGATCCAAAGATTTGCACGGTCAGCCCCAGATCCAATATCATTCTCAACTCTTTAATATCTTCAAATATCTCATGCATCAAGTCCATGTGCGTTGACCGTTCCCACTCTGTGACACTACAGTTCAAGGCCGAAAGTAAGCTCGAGATCTCGGAAGGAAGTAGCATTCGAAGCAAAGTGCTGCGAAAGGGTTCAACATTTGTGAAAGCACTTGTAAGAGAGACCCTTTCGTATACAGGTGACATCATCTTGACCTATGTGCGCAATGAGCAATGTATCCCACTGAGTTATGTAGTGATATTCATAGTCTGTAAAGATATAAGGGCGCCCTAAAACGATTTATCGTTTCCCGTTTTCGGTCATCCACTTACATATTAAGATGAGCAACGGCAATCCCAAGACTCAATAGTCCTATCATGAAGAAACTACTCAAGAAATCATTGAGTTTACTTTTACCGAGACGCCGTCAGTGTTTCTTTACTCGACTCAACACTGATGTGATTGAGTTAATTCTGGAAGATGTCGACAAAGCCGATTTGCTAGCTCTATGCTTGGCATCACGAATGACTTACTCATATGCTATTAATGCTCTGTACCGAAACATTCATATTACTAGTTGGAATTCTACTCAACTACTTTCTACATTGTGCAAAGTACCATTATACAGGAACATCATTAAACACGTCGTTGTAGATATTTCTGAACCGTACGTTTGGGCACCGATACCTTATTCCTGCCCAAATTTCGATTTGCATTCGTCTTTGCACCTCGGATCGATAAAGGTAAATCACCAAACACAACTTGGACTACTGGTAAGCAGACTCCCAAGACTTCTAAGCTTTGAGATCAAGTACCTAAGCTGCCGCTTCCCCATCACTCGGACACTCGGTTGCAACGGACGGTCAGCAAGATGCGATAGTCGTCCAATTCAGGAAGTAATATCTCATGCGTTGAAAAGTCAGTCGCTAGATCATGTCCAGCACTTGACAGTACAGCACTGCTCCCTATCAGAACTACATAAGCTCCTCGCACTTCCTTCATTGAGAAATATCCAGTTGAGCGTCACGGAAGGCAAAGTGTCCGAATTATTACTACCCCAGCAAGCAAGCCGGGTGACTTCATTCAATATTACCATTCGCGAATATCTAAGCTCCGCCATCCCGACAATCATTCGGTCGTTCGAGGCACTTCAAAAAGTGCAGGTAGTTGTCACTGGGTTTCCGTCATCTGAAGACCTGGACGCATATTCATTCTTTGGGTCTCTCACGTCCCATGAATATACCTTACGGGAAATCTATTACTGTAGTTTACATGAGACCTTCGAGCCTTTCGAGCAGGGACTGATTTTTGAGGCTCTGTCTCAGTGCAGTAACCTGAGATGGCTCTCGACATCTATATTGCCTCTCGCCAACTCAAAGGACAGTAATATCTGGACAAAATTCCCCAAAAGCCTACACGGAATCACGGTTTTGGATTCCAAAGGCTATTTTCCAGCTCTTTCTGATCCCAAAGGTCCATTAGAAGTGCTTGCTGATGACCATTCCTTGTTACCATTGCTTCATGATCTCAAGCTGACCACGTTCTTCTATGGTTGGGAACACGAACGGTGGGGAACCAATAATGATAGCATATCACTTGAAAAGCTTCGGCGCAGGGGGATTGACCTTAGTCACAGCGACTGGCTCGACCGGTTTACAGCGTGATCAATCGTCCGTGTCGCTGCCGAAATCTTCCATTGTCATCAAATATCTTGGGCGATTTGTTCAACTGGGCGATCGAAAATCACTGAGATTATGTATTAAAGTTGACTCAAATCTATTCATTCTTGGCTATAGAACGTGCCATCCTGGAGATGCTAATGCTTCGCATATTTCAACCTCTCTTCTACCTTGAAGTATACATTCCTGGCGTCGTTCAACTTTCCATGCCCATAAACCAAGTAGGCTGATTATACATTCTTCGTCGAAAAATCTACACAAGATCGTAGCGCCGACCCAGCTGACGTGTGAGGGATAATTTTCAATTTTTCTTTCAATCAGTATGAATACACCCGACAGCCAGTGGGCTCCCGCACTAAGACTATTGTCAGAGACCAAGTCTAATACACGTGAAATGTCTTGCAGTTCTATAGGCTCTTGGACGTAATTTAGCAGTCTACTAAGATTGCAGTCATCGGAATGTAGGAAAGATCGAAGTGCATCTGGAGGAACAGAGGCACTAGTGGCGATGATGTGGCAGCAACTATCCGGAATCATAGGATTCGTGAGTCGTAACAAGTAACGTGCTCGGTGACAAATTTCATACCACCCAGTTATCTCCATCTGAGCCATGCTGATCGATTAGAGGTGACAGAGCAATCGCTTCGAAGTCATATCTTTTTGAAGTAAGTACGTAAGCATAATCGCATTTGCAGAAACCAAAAATGGTTTTCCATTTTTGAAAAACCGACAATGCAGCCTGAAGGTATTGAACGCTTATTTAAACTAGTACAGTCCCCATCTAGAAAAATCAAGGAACATGTGCTTTTTTATTTTTCTCGATCGTTCGCAAAGGGGTGGATTTTCGGACGACCGGCAAAGAAATCGAGCTAGAACCATGAGACACAGGATCAGCCATTTCATTTTTAATTGGGGGGAAGATGAGGAGAGATACACTCCCTCCCTTTCTCTGCCCCCATATCGCAGCCGAGCGTCGTACACCGGGGGCCTGGCTTCCGAATTCCGGCTTCCTGATATAGACAGCGGTCTTGACATCGAAATCGAAAGTGCACAAGACGAAAACGCTGATGAATAGCACTAGAGGACTAGCGCTGCGGCCTAGCCCGTGCATGCGCATGTCTGTGGCCCAGGTTATCAAAATAAAATATGAAATTTAAATCATCGCTTGAGCTCTCGTACAGTGGTGTCGCGCTAGCCTGATCGACAATGTGGAGGGCGCGGTGACCCGTGGTGCGTCAGGCGTAGCGCGGAGCTATAGGAATCCGAAGGTAATGAAGGCGCGGGTTGTGCGGGTTGTGCGGGTTGTGCGGGTCTCGCGGTCGGCTTCTATTGGTCGAAAATGCCAAGGTCCGCTCCACTTTGACAGTGGGAGACCCCGCGCACTTCACCACTCTTCTCGCTCACCCGCGTGTCCCATCATGCCGGTAATTCATGAGAAACACCGCGATAAAGATCGTTTTATGGTGCGTTACATCCTATCACACTATCGCTAAAGTTCTAAGTGGCGTTAGAAAGTAGCAAAGGAGCTTTACGTCGAACAGGGGTTGGAAGGCCTGCGATACAGCGACATAAGCGCCAATCGGCGCGAGAATTATGAGAAAGCTTTGAGAGAAGCCGTTGAGAAAGAAGGACTCTTTGAAACTGGATTCTTTGTAAAGGAGGGATATACTGCCGACCAATGGTTCGTAGCCAGCGCCACTCATTGCATGAAATCGTTTGGTGCGTCAAGATTCTGGTATCATCCATGTCCAAGGTCATATGGCTCATCCTATATCAGCAAAGACATCCCGCAGGTCACGCCGAGCTAAGCCTAGAGCTTTGCCGTACGATCCTGCTAAGGACAATGGAGGCCAGGATGGAGGCTGCGGTGGGGACCCATAGATCTGTGCCGTCTTTTTTGTGCGTCGATCCAATCGAGGCCGCAGCCGAGCCACACGACTTATCGTCTTTGATTGGGCTAGTTATTGGCAACCCCTCACATGGAAAAGCATTGGATGGGCACAGGAAATCGTCAAGGAGACGTCAGGCAGATAATTGATTTAATGAAAGCATGTTCTCAATCTTAGCAAATCCACCTGCTCCCTTAAGCAAATCATTGAACTTATCGAGCTCATCTTCACGCCGTCAGTATCTCAATAGACGTCATAAAGTACAAAATACCTGTTTGTTGCTGCAGTATATCGACTACCGTGACCAAACCCTTCATGTCAATCATCACATATTCGACGACGAATGATTGACCGCTTATTGGAGCGATTGGAAAACGATCGTAGTGAGTATGTGGGACATCGCACAACGCTGGTACTTTTGTACTGTCAGGTGGCATCCAATACGACATGACGACAGTATCCTGGGAAGGTGTGAGTTCACGGAGACCAGGATATTTTAAAATTAAAGGAATTTCCTTGATGCCATGTCGCTGTACAGTTTGCGTCAGCATCTCTGAAGAGACGCTCGGAGGGACACAATTGATATCTTTGAGGGCTAGCATTGCTGAACTGAGTAAATCGAGGATGGAGCAATACATGACTTAAAGCTTTGTCGGTGTGGAAAAACGAGCTAATCATTACAAACAACCGGGCAGCGAGTTGATTACAATGACCCGAACCCTGATCCTTTGCATCTCAACAAACCAGGATCTTGCGCCATGCAGGCGGCCCAACCCTGTGGCATGTGCGCCACGGGTGAGCGGGCTGGGTATGCCTGACAAATAGATAGTCAACGCGCTTCTGGTAGCTTACGCTCCAACGCTCGCGTTTCAGAAAACCGATTTTGGTATTTGGAAACCCATTATCCATACGCCTAACATGAAATACTTGGAAGACCCATTCAACGCCTGTCAGAGATTACACAATGTCCAGTTCGAAGCAACACCAGAACAGCGGGCCATGTACGCCGATTACGAAAGATTCGAATTGAGCTTTTCGAATGATGAGAAAGTCCTTTGTTCCGTACCCAAATCAGTCATAAGTGGCAAAGCAGTCGCTCACGACACACTATCATGCCACTTCCATGGTGGAGCGCTGGTGAGCAAGACCCCGCCTGAGAAACTTGAAATCCTGAACTGACCTTGCAGACAACGGGTGAACCACGAAACGAGGCCTGGGAATCCCCTTCACTTCAGTCTGTACGCCGAGAGAATGAAATCGTAGTCGAACCATTCTACCCGCTCATGCCCGAATCGACCGGAATCGAGATTGGAACATCTGCCGTGAATCTTGCGGAAGTTCTCTACACTGAGCTTCCAAAAGCCTTGATGGCTCGGTTTCCCAAGATGAAAGTCTTTCATTTCGTAAACATATTTTGCTCCGCTACCAGTGCAGGTGCTTTTCTAGCCATTAGGTTTGTTTTGCGAGCTCTCGAACTGGGATTCGAGATCTTGGGGCTATTGTTATTGTACCCCATGGTACAACAGTATGAAAGGAGTTTAGGACATCGGTATGGAGGGTATGTCTTGAGTGAAACAGAACACCGGAGCATCGCGATTCGTATGTTACGTTCATCGAGAGACCAAAACAACAAGACATATGGTCGTACACCGCCGGACCACATGGGGATTTACCCTATCACTACAGTCGGCTGCCTAACTAGTCATAACGGAAGTTCACCCAAATGGCGATCGATCTGGAGCTTGATGTGCGTCACTCGGAGTGCTGCAGAGATCATTGAAGGACTGCTTCCAGAAGACCAGGCACCAGACGACAGGCCGGAAGTCAGAGAATCTTCACGTATCACGATCAATGCTTCCGAGGTAGCAAAGGTATTAGGAAACGAGGGTATGCACAAATACGGCATTGAATATTTGTCAGACAAGCAAATTCTTCTCCAGAACACAACAGAAGCTTTGCCGAAGAACACTACACGATGGCCTCCCACATATATTGCTCATGGGAAAGAGGACGTCAATTGTCCTCTAGAAGGAGTCAGAAGCTTTGTTTCCACGCTGTCAAGAGTTTTCCCTCTTGCTGTCCTCTGGTTGTTCGAATATGATAAGCAGCTGCATGCATTCGACATCGGATATCCAGCCACACTGCATGCATTTGTTCAATTCATAAAGGAACACCAACAAGACCCAAAATTTTCGCCCAAGAGACTGGATAAGAAAGGGGTAAAGCAGAAAGTGTACAGTGCTCACAGTGGACAACTGCTGCTGCAGGTTTAACAAATTTACATCTAAAACATTTAGAATGAATCGGAAAGTATACATGCTCCAACATTGCAGGAGCCCAAAACGAACCATCAGTTTGCCATCGGACAGGTATGTTGATAGGCCGATCAACGGCTGAGATGCAGCATGCTACCGCGGAGTTGCCCAGAATAATCAGAGTGAACGACAGCCAATAGATACGCAAGAAACACAAGCCTCAATCAATCCAGCGTGCATGGGTGCATGGAGCTGATAGGATTGTATAGCCGCCCTGTATCCACTCATACATCTCGTATTGGGTCGTACGGACGGGTCTCGGCTGAGGTGGCATCCGGGCTTGTTGGTTGTGCTATGACAGGCTTACTCGCTTGTTATCCGTGAGTGATTGCAGGGTTGATCGCCGATAACAACACACCTTGCGTGCTCGCCCATTTCTTAATGTCCCGGAAACAAAGCGACATGCGCCAATGCAACACGTCTAATGAAACTGCCTTGATACCCTCTTCGGTGAGATGATCATTGACACGACGCCATATTTCTAATTTTGTGTCACCTGGAACCGATCTCCAAGTCCACTCAGGATGTGCATGGTATAAAGTATGACCCTCTTGGTTAGTGAAGAACTAAGGTTGTTAATTAAACAGTGGCTACTATTCTTGTGACTTACGTAGAAGCGGTCCCATTCCACCTGGTTGTGCCCGGCTGCGGTCTTAGCCTCGGCAACACTCCTAAGTTTCTTTGTCGTCATTTATTACTTTTTGGGTTGATGCACGCCCTCGGAGTATGTAGTGCGCAGTGCGCTTGAGGGTTGTGAGGAGCGGGGCTGTGTCACTAGTGCGTCAAGGAGATGTGACTCAGGAGTGCATCACTAGCGTGTGCGGATTGTGAGGGTGGGGCAAAGGATCTACCGTCTTAGCCATGCAAAGCTTAACCAATAGCAACGCCCTTCAGCTGATCGCTTCGACGCATGTTGCTTCTGAACCCAAAGTTAAGGCCGCGATTCCGTTACCAACATGGCAGTATGTTCCACATGGAAACGGCGAGACTGTAGATCTATAGCATCATTTCTCTCCTCTACACAAGTGTCCATCATAAACCCAATTATGCCGTCAGAACAATTCGTAAGTTGGGTCTCACGTGATCGTTCTGTAAATCTGACCCGGTTAGGTACAATGTGCTGTGCAAGCCGTTTCACCTTTCCTTTTTTTTCACATTGCACAATAATTTGGTACATTTGGCAGATTTTGTCTGGGGGTCTCGACGTATCTGAAGCCACTATGCAGCAGCAAATTTCAGATGTCATTGCTTCACTGAAGGCTTCTCTAATGTCCTCAATTTTGGTTTTCATTTTCCAAGTCTAGTGCTACTACAGTTTAATGAACAGAGTATCGGGTCTTTGATGTTTAAGCATTCATCCCCAGATTGATATTATAGGTTCCTTGACATGCCATCAAACTCAGTTTGCTCATTTTGGGACATACTATCCAACTCGATTTGCTCGTTTTGGGATGGGCTATCATCTTTTTTGCGACGATATAACTGACGTGAGGCGATGAAAATACTGGTGAGAATGTTCCCAATTTGACCAATCTGTCTTGTTTTAGTAGCCTCCAAGTCGCGCTGAAGGGTCGAATACCTGTAAGAGCCAAAAATCGCCGAGATTTTGCGAAGCAACAGCAACGCTACCAAAAATTATACCGAAAAGACACGGGACAAACAAAACGGCCTCGAAAGCCCGAATGCGCGAGCTTGTAAGAAGTGATGGATAACTTATCCAAGTGAATATCAGAAAAGTCGCACTCTGAAAAGGAATCATCCCCCAAGTTACAAACACTTTTGCCAGTGAATGAAATGCGTCGTGCCCGAAAGATAAAATCAATGCCCCTGCGAAATGGAACGACAACCCAGGTAGATATAAGAGGACAATGTACCAGATCCAACCCGGCACCATCTTCTGGAACACATTGTATTGAAATGCTGTCTGAGTTGCTGTTAGCACATATTACGCTCTGTAATCGGGATCCACTCCCCTGGAAGATAAGTTGGCTCAACCAGGACAACTCTAGAAGAACGTATTCCAGATGAAATCTCGTGTCGCTCTGTTTGAAGGCAACCAAAGCTGCAATAACAACTAGCACAAGGATTACGAGAAGCGAGACCAAAGAAATCAAGATATATGGTCGTCCACGGCACAAATACCAACTACTAAAAAGACATAGACCATTGCCCATGAAGGCACAAATAGTTGCTGCAATTTGGGTTTCCATTGTCTCAATGTAATCGGTAGCGAGAACATGGTGAGGCGGGAGGAAGCATACTTAAGTTATTGAGAATCGGCAGAACATGACACAGCTTAGCCCATAGGCAATATCTACCTTCCCCTTCAAAGGGATAGCTGCGGCTTGTGCGGGTCTGAAGCTATGGAATCGACACTACGTGGTAGAAACCAGTCCACATCTGGCGCCATCTTTGCCCACCTTTGCTTTGCTTTGCTTTGCTTTGCTTTGCTTTGCTTTGCTTTGCTTTGCTCTGCTTTGCTCTGCTTTGCTCTGCTTTGCTCTGCTTTGCTCTGCTTTGCTCTGCTTTGCTTGGCAGCTCGCTTCTATTGCGTGATTGCATGCATATCAAGGTATGCACGGACAAGTTAGCATTCATCCTCGGCATTTTGGGGTTATCTTCAAGCGCCATTGTCTCTTTGAGGAAAGCGTGTCCGATCAGTTGGTCCCTTGATAGGGGCTTCCATTTTAGTCGCGGAGTTGGTGCGTGCTTATCTCGTGAAGGATCACACGACTGCTCTGTCCAATCTGTCCATCCTGGTCATTTCCATTCCTCATAAATATTCAATTGAGACGAGACACTCATCACACAACCATTAGCAAGTGAATTCACATCATGCAAGCCGCGAAAAGTGAGTAAATACCGTGCTGAAACATGCTATAGCTTACGACTACTCGAAGATCACTCGAATTCGGTTCGGATAGCTCCATACCAATATACAAGATTGAACCCGTCCGAAACAGCTTCAACCAAAATTTCAGTTTGTCAGAAATCCTTGGGTCTGAATGCAGATCCTCCCCACATGATAATACCGGCTTCGCCTCCAGTGAAGAGGGAAGATACATATGATGACGCTTCTGTAACACTCGGAACGCAGTTGGCCGAGTACCTTAGCATGGAAGTATCGACGAAAATTGATTACTACGCCGCGTTGAATAAGATGGATCAACAAATCCACGATGGCAAACTCCTTGATTTGCAGTTGCAACAGACCTACAGCAAGATCAAGAATGGATGCCAAACACGTGGCCTTCAATTGAGTATGACAGGTTACAAGGGAGAGATTATGGAAGTCTGGGAAGGTACATCTCTAAAGGCCTGGGGAAAGCTTGAAGATTGGCAGTTCACAACCTTTCGTTCCTTTCCCATCATCCAATTCTCGTTTCTTCGTCTTTACAAGGGTGTATGGGCCTTTCATGAGCTTTACAGTTGCCGTATCTCGTCAATTCTTGAAGGAAGTGTCTATGTAAAAAGGTCTGATATAGCTCATGGAGTTACGGGACATTTTTAAGTTGCTTGGGTATATACAGCAGAAGAGAATCACGGACTCGAAGCAAATTTGAGCGGTAGACAATTTTGGCCGCTGTTCTCCCAATCGCAAGTGGAAGAAAAAATTGCCACGTATATTGTTACACGAAACTAGTGGGACTAGTCAAAAACGCCATATTGCCTTCTTCATATTTCATGATATATAAACCGACAACTTAAACCACGTACATCTATTGTACAGCCAACTTCTTCTCTAAAATCATTGGTCGCGTAAGAAGCGTTAGCCCGGGCCATCATCTACATTGCTGACATTGTTCTAAGACTACTAGCAGCACACCTGACTCACACCCGTGATCGTGAATCACGTATGTTTTCATCTCATGTCTGAAGTAAGACTAACTCTATGACACTGGGCCCTGCTAAATTTCAAAATTCTAGGCAACGAATGAAAAGGATTATGAGACAATTAGCTATCGCTTATATAGAGGAGTTGATTACGAGAGAATGATATCGTGGAAGGCTGGAAACGGGCGCATCGGTGTAGGCGTAGCGGAAATGGTGCTCCAGAACACTGATCAAGATAAAGAAAACCAGGTCGTCCCTAGTGGACATAGTATAGTTGTATACGACATGGTGTTCAAATTGGTACGAAAGGACTAGGTAGCGGAAAACATTCTTTCAACATAATAAAGCTAGGCATAGTATGCATCTTGATTTGCACCGTGAAGTCTTGCTTGTCGCAACACGGGAAGACCAAACTAAACCCGTTTGTTTCAGTTCTTGGAGGCAACCCCTTACTCTCATCTTCTCTCAATTCTTGCTTTCTTGTATTACTCTCCTCTAGACCTTGGAAAAGATATTCTCCAATAAATTCCCGCAAAGCCTCCATATTGGCTCCCGACGCATGAGGAGCTGCGAGGGTGGGACAGTTCCAGGTTTCACCTGATAACAGATTCCCCAATGAACCATCTATGGGTGATGTTTCGAGCGTTTGATTGTGACATCCATGACCCCCATTTCTCTTACAACCGCATTCCGTGTAATCGAGTGTACCATTGGATCTAGGAGACCATTCATAGCGTTGCCAATTACCCTCTGTGACAGGTCAGAATCCAGACTATAAAAGTCATTTAATTTATCCTACTATCGCTTTGTTGTCTCTTCACACGACGGCGATTATCTTGCTTTTCGATACGAGGCAGAATACTTGCATGTTCCTTCGGGATCAGTCTTAGTCCTTCAGGGCACTGCACTGTTTTCCACCATTGTTTCAGGCTGTCGAAACACTCAGCAGGTTGCAAGAGACCTAGTCGGCTTGGCTTCGCAGCAATTGTGCAGAGAACATATACTTCCGGTATATGCTTCGCTAAGTCGTAAAGTAAGCGGCGCGCTTTTTTTCGGGTTGAATTGCGTCTGTGATCTGTCTTCGTGATGTACTCTGTGGACTTCGATATTGAATCAAAGTCCTTACTCGACAAAGGCTCTAGCTCGGTAGAAAAAGACCTTCTTTTATTTTCGATATCTTGTAGTAGTTGGCTGATTGTGTATTTTGAAGACATTAGAGAAATTGGAATGTGATGAGAGACAAGGCCGCGCTTTGTGACTTGCTGATTGTGTATTTCAGAGACATTAGAGAAAGTGGAATGTGATGAGAGACAAGGCCGCGCTTTGTGACTTGCCCCACTCCTCACAATCCTCACAAGTCTCACTGTCCTGATTCTGCAAGCGCTCCGACGCTACCAGCCGCCTCGATGACGCGTATCGATGACACGTTTCAGCTCTTCCCTGCCTGCGCGTTCGCCAACCCATGACTTTGCATATATTGGTGGCTTAGTTGAGACATTCTAGATTGGAAGCGCTTGTGGCTACTACTATTGCAGGGGGAAACCTGGCGAATCTTTCTGCAAGACGGAGCAGCTAGCAGGTCGTCCACATCTACGATTTCTGCATATGCAGCCATGCAATCTGATTTTCAGGCAGGGAATATTCGGCATGACCAATTTATTTCAAGAATTGTCATGCATTAATTAATGGATTTTAAGACCCGGAACATTTGCCGGCGGTAGGAGTCACTGGGTCATTGGTCTGGTCCAACATACGATCCTTGTTGCCATATTGCAGTCCCAGAACCCTTTCGGGGTGCGCTTTGCCGTGCTTTCAACACTTACCATGGCAACTCATATGACTTGAAAATCGAGGATCAGGCCCGGATTGAAGGAGTAAAAACGGATCATTACAGAGCCGGGTGGAGCCACAACCGTGCAATCAAATGCTATTGCATGGTCAGGCGGCGGTTCGCGTGAAGGCAATATCGGTTTCCGTTTTTGCCCGGCATCAGTGCACAGCCATTATACGTTCTTGGTCTCAAAATGCACTGCCTGTTCATAATTAGGTTCAATAGCTCTCGATCATCGTTCATGTCAGATAGTCATGCGTATCACGGAAATAACTGTGAAGAGCATGTCATTATCAGAGAAAAATTTACGCTGTGGCATAGATCTACTTTTCAAATGATCGATTTGCCAATCCAATGCATCCAACAGGCTGGCTGCCAATTAATTACCTGCCTGACGATCTCAACAGTGAAAAGAAGACAATACAAACGCAGGTGCCGTGTTGGACTATCCGTTTACAAAGACGACTGAAGTTTGCGCTATTGATGATTCGAATTTTGACCAAAGTGAGTCATCCAGAACCGATCAAGGCGGTAATCTAATGTAATAATTCATTTCTAAATGACCACGAGCAAATACTACAATTACACCAGACGGGAATATGCAGCTCTTCAGCACTGAAAACGTAAAAGTATGTACGTTACTGGCGGCATGTAAGGTTCTCGTGTGTTTTCGGTAGTTGGGAATTCAAAATACGTTTCCCACGGCCATGGATGCTCACAGTAGCCAATAGCTCCACTAAATTGATCATTACTTCTGCTTCGTTTTACCCAACTAGTCATTCTCACGATAATATGGCTCTTCGTGCTGTATTCATGAATATTAGTCCATTCCGAATTAGTTTGATGCGCATGCTTCGTCCGTATGACATCGCGAAACTAGCCTCGGCCTTAGATTGCGATCTGACCCAGGCCGAGTACCGAAGATTTATGGAAGTTGTCGACGATATTTTTCCTGACAGGTCAGAATTGAAGAAACTTCAGGATAAAGGCTGTTGCATACATGTATTTGGTGCAGACTTGGAGAAGATTCAGCTGCGCTTAAGGAAACCATTGGTTTATGAGAGGGATTTTGGTTCCAGTAATATACACGTATATTTCTTGGTTTCAAGCCCTAAACGCTCCCTGGGATATACTGTACAACCGCGCTGGGTTCGGATCAACTCATCCTACTCGGATGTCAATGTCAATATTTATGACAATACCCTAACTGGCCATTTCACTCCATGGATTCACATGCGACCTGACACCCTAGAAAAAGTATTAGGAAGACCTTTTCTGCATGTATCGTCATTGCAGCCGATACGACAGCAGCGCATTCCTTGTATCTGTCTCAATGGCAGATCACAAAAATTCATATTTCTGTACGGGGATTGGCGACCAAGAGATTGGATGGAAAGCAATATTCGCGACCGAAATGCTCGACGCAAATATCCGAACATTAACTTTGTTGTGGTTCCAAGCTGGCAACATACATTTTTCATGCTCCATATATAAGAAATGATTGAAGCTAATAGCATACTTCTGCATCTGTTTCGAATTATCTTCAAAATTTCACCAGCTTCGACGATCTTGAAATCGTGAATGCATCTCGTAAATACGATCAAATAATGAATAACGAGATAACATAGCTAGCTATATGGCACCGCGATCCCAACAGGAGCCCACCTTAGTTTTTTACAAATGTTCAACAACAAACATGCACTTCTTCGAATGGTGTATCCACCGCCCGTTTTTCCCTGGCTGGAAACATGGGAGCTTCCATATGTAGGGAACTACATCAATATATGCGAGATTGGCAGCCAGGTCCTGGTATAGCGGCCAGTATTGTACGGCGCAAGGAATCTCCGGACTCTTTGGATCCGACTGGAATCCACCGAATCTATTGTCACCTTCCAACATTGCTTTATGTGCATTCTTCAACCATTGAGGAATGTTTTTTTCTGTGTTATTTGTGGTTTCTAGACCACGTAATTCGGTCGATCGCAAGGACAACTGTTGTACCCGACGAGAAACAGGAGCTTAAGGGACTGTGTTAGCAATGTATCATAAATTCTTCATTGCATGTGCGTACTTGGTTGTACTAGATCCCGACTGCGCGTCTCCTGTATTGCCTGTCTTGACTTTGGTTTCCCTTCATTGCGTTCGTTGTCGCTGTTGAGGCTGCACTGGGCCGCTGTGTCTTCTTTTTGGGTTGAAGATTTGTGACGCATACTATAGATTGAGCCGTTGTGTCTTGGATAGTTGAACAAAAGTATTGGTTTATTTTAATGAAGCGTTGGGGAGTTAAGAAGTCAGACAGTAGCTAGCTCAGATAAACACGACGCAGGCTTTCGCAAGCCAATAGAACAAGAGCAGCACACATCACAACAATCTTAATTCTATCCAATAGATAAAAAGAACAGCAGCAATCAATTACATAATATTCTATTTAATTGGTCGAGCAAATCTCACGACCCAGAGTCACGCACCCCAAGACTTTTTGGCTTCCCGCATGATTTCGTTTGTACTATTTCGGTACTTGGCGATTTTCCCTTCATACTCTTCCCATTGTTGTTTACGAGCTTCGACCCGTCAGTGGGGTTTATCAGCTGGCAATGACAACATACTGATTTCTTCCTCTCCGCTTAAACGGAGTTTTAGTTGCTCATAGTGTTCAGCAGAAATGCTGCCTTGTGTTTCACCATGTTTTCTTGCTCCTATGGGAAGGATATCGATACCTAGGAGACTCGGAATTCCGAGAGAACTAGAGCGGAATGTTATTAGAACCCTTCCGTTGGGCAGTAGTAAAGGATCTTTCAGTTCCTCATATGGATGTTCATTTGGACATTTTGGCAATGGTGGAAATTCAAAGCTTGCTGCCATTGTAGATAAGGAGTGACGAAAAATCACGGCTCAGAGATGGGTTTAAATGCATTCGATATGAATCCCATTCTCTGAAGCATACGTCAATGGCGCGAGATAGTACAGCACTCCCTCCCTGGCTTCTAATCTTAGCCCTCTGTATTCTTTAGGCTCCGATTGACGCTGCTCAAGCCGCTTTTAATTACTTCGCCTATGTATGTTATGTACAGTGCAGAGAGTTCTGCTGCCATCAGATTATGGTCACCCAGGCATTTACCCAAGCGATCAAGTCCTGAGATACGCGCCTGATCCGCTTGCACCTGTTGCACCTGTTGCACCTGTTGCACCTGTTGCACCTGTTGCACCCGCTGCACCCGCCTGCACCCGCTGCACCCGCTGCACCTGCTGCACCTGCTGCACCTTACCTTCTTGGCGCTTCTTGGCGCACCCATCCCAGGGCCACCCTCTGAACACCTGCGCCTGCGACCCTTCGGGCACATATGCATCACCAGATGCGTAGGTACATTTACGAAAATCTTATCTCTATTCACGATAAAATGGTAGTCGATCTTTGGGTTTGTGGCGATGTCGGGTTCCGGTTTCTGGTTTTCGGTTTTCCAAAGTTGAAAACCTAAAGCTACGGCGTGCCACCCCAGTCAAGAGACGTGCCACCCCAGCGACGCTTTACGGACTCCTGCGCTGAGGCGCTGGACCATGCTCACTCTTGGTCATTGCAGCCCTAGGGCGGTGATTGGCAGTGGTCTTTGAACCGCTGAAAGGATTTCCATATTAGGATTTCGATAAACATAGAAGTTGATTAGTGCTAGTGCTGCAGTTTGAAAACATTGATTGATCTTGGCTGATTATTCCCTACGCTGTCTGATTACGACAGTTGAAACTCATTGTCAAAATTGGGAAATTGAGCCATCGATGAGCCAATGAAGCCAGATAGACTAATGATAATCAATGGCAGTAAGCGCTTGAACAGACCCAGGTCAAACTCTGCAATTCCAAATTTAAAAAAGGTGGATCCTCGCATTCACTGGACCGTGACGAGATGACACGTGGCGGAAAGGATTGGCTGTGAGAGGACGACGGGTATAACGGCACACATTTTATGCCGCAGGCGAGAGATTGTCCAGCTGGACAATCCTGATACAATACATGCTTGGCTGATTGAATACGCTGTAACAAAATCGCAGACTTGTAAGATACAAGCCGCTGGGCTAGTCACGTCACGCATTACGCCACGCATCAAGCCACAATGGCACTCTCCCTTGATGCGTTGCAGCAGCATTCAACATCGATGGAAAGAAAAAAGATGGTGACCAGCAAAAATTGCCCCAGTCAGGCCCCCGAAGGAGACTGAAGTCGCTCCCAGCTCCGCGCTGTGCAATGCAGGCGAGAACGACTGGTTTCTGAATACTTGAGCTCAGAAAACCCCACTAGAGGACGTTAGTAATCATATTTTGACACAGTTATTGGATGGGGGTTTTCACGTACAGAAGGTAAGTATGAGGTCTAAAAGATGGGGGACGGCGGGCTTATATACTTCGATATTCGCCAAGGCGCTAGTCGCGCACGGAGTCCGTGGACCGTGAGCCTCCGCGGGTCCGCGGGCCCGTGGGCTGCTGCCTGGCACGTGAGAGGCTAGCTTGATTGGGTATGGCTTGTCGAACCACATGCCTTGAACAGTACCTGGATATTCAATTGTAGTTATAAGGATCTAAATGGGTGATCCTACAGTACATGTCTGGCCACAAATTACATGTTTATAAAGCTGAAATGCTTCCCTAATATGCTCTTCTCCATCTATTCATCCAGCGTCTCCAGCTATCCATCTTTCAGAGAACCTGTACCACCACCATAGAAGATTGTCCTTCACTTTGATATTATTGTCCAACCCACTAATTTCACCCGTCTAAATACTTGTTCTTTCCCTTAGGCCCCAACACCTGTCAACTTCCCACCATGTCGGACTCCAAACTGAACGTTATCGTCATTGGCTCAGGCATTGCCGGCCTCGCTGCAGCGAGTGTGCTTCGAGAACACCACGCGGTGACGGTCTATGAGCGCGGTGGCCGCCAATTTGCGACAGGAGGCCAAGGAATGTGCGTCTTCCCGAACGGCGTCAACATTCTCCTTTCCAGGGGTTTCGATCCTCATCGCGCAGGCGGCGTCCCATGCAAAGGCTACAGGTCATTCGATAAGAGCGGCGTGCTTGTGGACGACTTTCCCATCGACTTCAGAGGTCGATATGGGGCTGACATGCTGATGATGAAACGCTCCGATTTGCGTGATGAGCTGATGCGGATGGCAACTGCATCGGCCGAGGAACTTGGTGTCAGTGGAGGTCCAGCATGTGTGGTCTTCAACACCTCTGTTGTTGGCCTAGACCCTGATGCTGGATTGATCACGCTTATCGATGGTTCGATTATCGAGGGAGATGTTATTATTGGTGAGTGAACCCGGTCATTTGTTCGGACCAATCGCACAGCACTAATGAGTACTCGCGTAGTTGCCGATGGCATTCACTCGGATTTTCGTCCTAAGATAACTCTCGATGAGCAACAGAGGCCTAAGAAAACAGGACTTACCCTATTCCGGATCTCTGTTTCAGCCGAAGATGTCAGAAAGACTCTCGGTCAGCTGCCAGAGTGGTGGAACGCTGAGGGAGATGACAGTCGTCTCAATATTCTACAAGCAGGCGATGGAACGCATCGAATCCTTGCTCACTACCCTGTGAAGCACCATGAATACCGAAACTTTTCTTGCCTGCTTCTCATGCCCAAAGACAGGGAAGACGTTGTCGAATCATGGTACGCAGATGGCGACAAGAAAGAAATGCTTCAAAATTTTGAGGATTTCAACCAACAGATCCATTCCGTCTTGAGGTCAGTTACATATAATTCAGCCCATGACTCATCATACTGATCTCCAACGATAGCGTTGCCACCGAAGTGAAGTTTCACGACCTCGAAGACATGGAACCGCTGCTTCGCTGGAACAAGGGCCGGGCTCTCTTGGTTGGCGACGCCGCCCATGCCATGACACCACTGCAAGGCCAGGGTGCTAACATGGCCATAGAGGATGCAGACAGTCTTCGACTTCTGCTTCCTGGAATGACTCACCACGAGATTGCATCCACACTGCAGAGAATAGACAGCATTCGACGACCAAGGGCGACCCAGGTTTTGATGGATACTCGTCAACAGGCGAAAGATGTCACCGTGGAGGATAGAATGGCGAAGATGGATTATAACTGTGGCTATCGTGGAATCCACGAAGCCATCAAGGAGAATGTGTAACCCTATCAGATATAATAATGATCCTGTTCTACAAGGCTGGTGATTTGATAACATTATGAGTCTCAAGAATGCGCTCTCTTGCGCTTTGACTGACTTGGAAAGGTGTTGTGTTCTAGTGAAACAAGCCTTGCCTCTAGCTTTACATAAAGACCATCTGTCTCAGTTTCAGATCTGCGACTATCGCGATTGAGGCTGGCTGCACCGACAGCGGCTTGAAGCTACGGAAGGAAAGTAGTGGCTATTATACTACAACAAAGACTTGAATCGGCCACTCATCAGGTGGAGGAGTAGGTGAATTATGCTCCCAGTTTTCTCTCAATGTCCGGTAAGAGGCGTAGGATCCTAGGCCCCAGAATCCCAGTCTGCGATAAGTTTTCTGCCTCTGGCTGAGACTTCTATCTTCTTTTGTTTGCACCAAAATAATACCGTTGCTCGCAGCTAGTCCAGGTGTCTTTTCATCATGATTGAAGGCGACAAGGATTGCTTCCTGCCACTCAAGATTATATTCTCGTGCATCTGGAGTTATAGCCAGCCTGACGCGAAGGAAATCTCCACCTTCGATGCCTGCTTTACGCCATCTGCATTGGCTAGTGCGTACAGGATGTTCGTTTGTATTGTGTTTGTATGGCTTCCATTCCACACTCATAACAGGTCCTTCCATTGAAAGCACGGCATTGCATACAGCGCCAAATCGAGCCACATGATTTTCCAAGCTGAACTCGATTGAATGGACTTTGACGGGGCAGTTACATCTCGTAGCAGTTATGACAGGCCCTTGAATGGAGACCCACGACCAAGATGGTCCGTGGTACTCAGTCGAGCGATCCAAGAGCACATCCCCAACATTGCAATACAGTAGCTCTGCGGGCATGTTACTTTCCCAAAGACCAGCGATGTATCTCTGGCTTTTTGAAATAAATGGTGCAAATCTTTCTGCTATGCCCGCCACAGCGACAGCCCTATCTTTAGCTTCAGTGAAGGAGCGCGAAGTATAAGTAGTCACGATCCACCTCCATCTAGCCGCAATGAACTGATCGGAGGGTTGTACAGGCCAGTGATTCTGGCTAGCATTCGGATTGGCCGAGAAGAACATGACAGCTTCTGTCCCGTGTACTTCACGGATCTCCGCTGCGTTCTCAAGATCAGCAGCAAACGGCCATGTATTCGATGTGTATTTTTCGTAGAAAGGATCTCGTTTTAAAGCAGGAAGATTCGGATCCCAACCGTCATTATGGAGGTGCCTCTCCGTTCTACAAGACCATGATGTCTGCCAACTTCCGAACATGATCACGCGGCGGGACAAAACGTACTCCTGTGTTGCCCAGCCTCTGGTGTCGAGTGTTGCTTTACCATCAATTTCCAGCGCAGCTTCATAAGTGAGATTGACAAACTTGTTTGTTTCGCTTTCGAGACTCAGACGACTCGTCCCAAAGGGAAGGGTGCGTCGTTGCAAGAACCCTTCATTGGCACCTTTACCTCGCCGAACCATGATGGTGAACTTGGCGTGGGTATAAATCTTAGCCATTAATCCGATCTCAGTCGCTTTCTCATCATCAAGTCCGTCCTGTACAATACATAATGAGTCAACCCACAGGTACTGGACGCCTAAACGATGGGTGGCTTCGACGGCGTCCCGTATGGTAGCAGGTAGATCGTGCCATGTGATCGACTTCTGGTAGGACTCAATGTTGTCCTGACTCAACCTCGTTGGCTGAGGACCTCCCCAACAGTAGCTTAAAGCTGCGTATGTCTTTCGCTGTGTGCTGAGACCAGAAACGAGTCTAAGCTGTAGTCCCGATCCAGAAGCAGACGTGGTTATCTCGATCAGCCGAGTAGGGACAAATGCCCTCTCAGATATGGAGCACAATTTGTGAGTACTCAGACAGCTACGTTCGCAATCTTCTAACCAATTTTGTATACTAAGAAGTGTGCGCTCGGACAATGGATCTGCTGCAATTGGTCGGACGTTTTTGACAGAGTTATAGTTATTTGTCGCTGTTTCACTAGTCAACCCATCACTGTTCTCGATATAGAGCAAAAGAGCAACGTACAATTTTCAGCTGTGAGATGGAAATCGGAACCATGGCCATCCATGAAGTTGCTGCTAAAGAGAAGTGAGAGGTAGCAACAATCGCACTCGCTGGGCTCAGGGGTCTGTTTTCCAGAAATTCCATTCATCATAATACCAAGAAACTCCCCTGGATCAGTGCTGACATAGCCTGCCGCACCATCACGCGCACTGAGTCGTTCAGAAAGACGAAGCAGTACTTCAAAATAATGATGCTTATTCGTACAAAACAGCAAGCGATCAAGATCCAATTCACGGTCCAACTTCTCGCGCATTCTGTACCATAAGGCTTCCGCAAAACTACAGCCTGCGTTTGCTTTCCTTTGTAGATCTGCTACGGAGAGACCTAAGTGGCAAATTCCATCAACATGACAGGGGTTGACGAAGGCCATCGCCTCGATCGGTTCCCACCATTTACCGATACAGCTGACACGTCCATCGAGTGGCTTCCCTGGAAGGACGATATCTTCGCAGTGAGAACAGGTATGAGCCTGAAGGTATTCTGGCTGCATTGCGGCTGCTATAAAAGTGGTGTGAAGGTCTTTTGTTACGTCTCCTTGGAATGTTAGTGTAGAAGACTCTGGCGAACCCAGAAAGTAAAAGAACGTATTGGAATTTATTCAGATCCGTCGACAGCAGTACAAGACTGTGTATACAATTAGAGGGCTAGAAACTGTGGAGGGGGAGGATGCAAGTTATCCTGCTAAGTTTAAAGACGTGTGTCCACGCCATAGGTCGGGCTGCTGCCGCAATAGCCGCAGGTCACCAAATACCACCAACCAATAGTATTAGTTTCACAGAACCTTATAACGGATCACTATATTCTTTTAGATAGTATACAGTGCAGATTCGACATATAGGCCTGTGAATAGCAGTATCGGCGCAGGTAGAAGTTTGCGATCGATGACAATCCATGATCTCGAAGAGATTGCACAGCAAAACAGGCCACAGATACGACTTGACGCTCGGACTGTGCTATAGCGCTTCTGAACATATTCCCGGTCAGCCAAAAAAATAGATTGTAGTTGTCCTTCACATGCTCATAGCCTCATCCTACAAAATAAGTTCAGTCTTGGGCGGTGCACTCTCTGACACATACTGCGCTCCCTCCCCGTAAACTGAGAGGCCTCGTCTATCCATCTCTAAATTTTGACTGATTGCGCACTCCTCACTGGTAAAAACAAGGGGAATACATCACATAAAGGAGCATCTGGGGTAAGCAACCAAATACAGCATGTGATAGTTGAGTGACTAGATACCTGCTTCTCTGCCAGTCCCATCAAATTAGGTAACCATCGATTCGGATTGCTGTCTCGGACCACGACGATAGCATGCACACCGGACTTGATTCAAATTTCATGCGCCGCTTTCTGCTCCACCATCTTGATTCCCTCCTTCTCGACCAAAGTTCGAATTGGATCGCAGATGTCGGTTGTATAGGGCGCCAAAACACCAGGCTTGCGGAGAGCGGGATGGTTATCTAGCAAGAGCTGGGTAGCAATTCCGCATGTGACGCCCACGGAAAGCGCCATGCCCGAGAAGCGATTCGGGTCACCCAGCAACTCGAGCGTAGAAGTGAATGTTTCCTAAATGTGCGAATTAGTGTGTGGTCATCCCTAAACCTGACTCCGAAGATGAATACCTTTTTTCCATTGGACCATTCGACGACAAACTTGTGCTGAAGCATCACCAAGTCTCGTTCACCAGGACCAAAGCTCATGAGCTTTTCTAGCTGTCCGCAGAGAGTATCAAGAAGGTTTCCTCCGACGAGGGTGGCCGGCTGCGATGAGAAAAGTCCCATCCACCTCATACCGGAGATACTTCGCTCGGCTTCGGTCTCGTTGGGAAACTTGGCGACGTCGTTAACGGAAGATATCAGAGCGCTGTTACGTGGTTAGTAGAGTCTTTTCAAATGTGCAGGGCGAAACTAACGTCTCATCTGGGCTGTTGACCCCAAGCATGCGTTTGTGAATTTCCACCCATGTCATGCCGTCCTTCAACCACGCTTTCTTGGTTTGGTCGAGCCAGCCGATGTCTGCAAGCGCCTGCACAAATGACGGATTACCTTGATATCGGAGAGATCCACGGATGACAGTATGAGCTTCAGGGATGGCATAGAAGCGCTGGAAAGGAACAGAATCCCGATTAGGATACGCCACGAAGTTGTATCCATCCATGACATGATACGGCGCAGCCGTCGCCATGAGTGCATCGGAGGAGATCTCTTCGACCTTCCCGTTCTTCAGGTAGCGTGCAGAGTTTCGCTGCGAAAGCAAAGCGCCGCGCGGAGACCATGAAAACTTGAAGCCAAGAGGGTTGTCGGCGCATTCGGGCGCTGGAAGGCCACCACAGTACGAGTAAAATTCAAGCACCTTCCCACCTTTGGAATGCACCTCGTTGATTTTCTTGATGGCATAGAGATGGTCTACGCCAGGATCCACGCCAACCTCGTTGAGCACAGTGATTCCGGCTTCTTTGGCAGCCTCGTCAAGATCGCGAATGGCTTCCGAAACGTAGCTGGTGGTGACCACGTTCGTGCGGCTCCTGATGGCCGACTTGATGACTGCGGTGTGGTATATGTACGGGATCAGTGAGATGACCACATCATGGGTGGCAATATGTTTGTCCAACTCGGCATTCGAGGTGGCGTCTATAGTGATGGCTTCAGTGCGAGAAAAGCCAGTCGCAAGCTTCTGAGCCGCCTTCAAGGTTCTACAGGCTACTCAAGTCAGCTTCTTACATTGCCGGGTGATATTGGGTCACTTACCAACGGTAATAGCGTTATTTGGGTTGCGGGTGAGGTACTCAATGCATGGCGGGGCGACCATGCCGCTGCCGAGGACCAGGATGCGTGGCATTAAGGATACAGATGTTGTTTCTGCTGTGTTTACGGGATAGTTTTAAAAGATATTATATGTATAGTGGTGGTGTGGTACAATTATGGACAATAAGAGAGCTTAACGGAGTAAGTAAAAGAAGCCGACTCGTGCAGCTCAAGCACAGGAGCACTCCGATAAACGCCGGGCCAAACAATAGCCAGTTTTGTTCCGTGACTGCTCCGGCCATGTTCTGCTCTAATTCTAGCGGAGTGTGTCGGTCGGCATGCTAATAATTTACTCCGTTGTGTAATGCGACACGGCCCAATTGGCTGGGCGATGGTGGAATACTGTGTACCACAATGCATCTGTGCGAAATCAAATCTACTATCATTCCATGTAAGAATAAGTATACGAAAATATCGAGAATCGCACAGCAACTATAATCTCCAGAATCCTTGCCTTACCGGTGTCTCTCTTATATCTCTGGTCTGGTTGCATCCACGTGGCTCGCTGGTCCAGATAAGCTCGACTACACTCGAAGGCTTGATGTGTATACATTGGCGCACTCAATAGACATTTCATCACAGCTTTTGGCCCATTTTGAATGGGCATAAGGCATGTTCGATGACGTGGATCGTTCGTTCTTACTCTTTTGGTTACATGTAGCCTCAATTTGGCCCTATGTACGACGCCCGCAATTACCAACCTTCGAATTGTATAGGCTTCATGGATGGTTCAGTGTGCCCGCGATCTACAAGCTAGATACAGTATTGTTTTGTTCTTGCTTTTAAAATCGTAAGTGGTCACTAAAACTGTAGCAGTACCTGGTGGTTGGCTGTTATACGGGCATTAGTGCTCTAGCCTGGCACAGCGGAATGGAAGATACTCTATCAGTCCAAGTCGTTGAAAATAAATTCTCGTCCTACTTATGATCTCTTAAGATAAGAAACGAGGACAAGAGCCCTATTACAGGTTTGTGGATAGGGCGTTCATCTCGATGGATTGAGAAAACTCTCTTTTATTACAGAAATTGGACATTATAAAATTCAGACATCAAATATTGCTTAAGCAAGCCTGAGACGACATCGAATTGGTTGCACCTTCACCTTTCGCAAGGTACCTAGATATTCCAAAGCAACGTTTATTTGCTCGCCTGCAATACTCTCGCGATCTCTTCCCGCTGTACTTCTAGTATTTTACAAACCAAATCACGATACTTTAATCAATCAGAAAATAACCTTTACACAAGTCAGCAAAAGCCACAGTGCATGTTTCTGTACGAGAAGAACACAAGCATGCTTTTCAGACAACACGATTGTTGTTGGCATCAAATGGCAAAGCCTCAGGACGAGATTCCACTGTTTTTGTTGATTGTCGATCACAGCATGATGATGAATGTTGGAATGTAAACGTAAAGGGATGCTTACAGATTGAGGGGCTACAAATGATGACCATCACCTAATTGGAAGAAGATGCCATCATTGAAGCAAAGAACAAGGATACGCCATTGCTCATCCAACACCACAGTGTGAAAGGGAGGGAGCAGTCTTCACGAAAAGCATTCAATCGCACACCTTTATACTTGTCGCATCCTGAATTCAGATTCAGATGCGGGCCGATGCCAGCGTTATTAATGGGTCCCAAAGTCCACACACCGGTAGCATTACCACTCCACTTTCTGCAGATCGTGACGCTAGCACGCGCCGTCTACACACGTTACATAACAAACGGCACTGCATCTCCGATCCGAACTTGAAACACCTTCGCAGCAGAGTATGGGAATATCTAATTGGCTCGCATCTTGCTTCGTTCAAACTGATGGACCGAGCTTTGTTGTGAAGAGGGACCATCGGCACTGGCGAGCCGTCCAATAACCTACCGAACATCGGTCTTCCCTGGAAGTATCCATGTGGTGGAGAAAAGGTTTGCACGCAGCGTGGGAATGACGTCGATTATAGTGGGATCAATTATAACAACAATGGTGTCACGAGAAGAAAGCGCGTCGGGTTAACAGTATCAACAAATTAACCAGGCTGTTTCATTCATCCTCGTCGCTAATCGCCTGCCCCTGTTCCCGAATAACCCCTTAGCTTTTCACAAGGCACTCCGTTCTCTTCAATGAATGCATTCGCCATCCTGTACCCGTACACCCCTTCAAACTTCTCTTCAGCCGGGTAGAAAGGTGGACGTACACCCACCGTGCCCTCCACGGAAACGGGTGCATACTGTCCCTGCGTCACACTCGTATTGAACAGTGTGATGTAATGGTCGCATAGCGGTAATCCATCCCCGAACAATGGCTGATTCGTTACATTCTTGAACCTGTCCGAGACATCAGTAACTTCCCAAGGCAAAAGAGAAACGGTCACTGTACACTTCCAGACTATACGGAATGCTATCCACTTGTCCAAAGCTACTCGCAATATCTGGCTCGGATCCCAATACCTTGCTCCCTGGAACCGCATAGGCATTGAGGTAGGTCTCTCCTTGGCCGTCATCCGCGTACGCCTCGCATGTTGGATCGAATGTAGCTGGCACCGTTCCACCATATAAACCCGAGCCGATGACAGCGACCAAGTTCTCCGCGCTGATCAGCTGTGGTGCGCTATACTTATAGCTTGAATAGCCGTCTCCTGATCTGTCGACGAAAGGATACTTTATGGCCACACGCTTTCACCGTATCAGCGTGTTCAAGTGTCACAAATGCAAGGGGTACGCATCGGTTGATTGCGTACAAGACTCACCGAAAAGTCCGGGATCCCGATACCGAACTGCTTCACATCATGGTCATGGATGGCTTCGATGACAGCGGGATAAAAATCGGAAGGTAGAGAGGGAAACAGCTCGCGGTAGGCGGAGGTCAGGATGGCGTACTGAGCGGGAACCACTGCACGAGCGACGTGGTAAGGAATCGGTATGATGGCGGTAGTGCCGTTGATGACACCGGTGGCATACTGAGGATAGGTTTGGGCGATTGGGTTAGGCTGGGTGTGAGAGTGGCAGAGGAGAGGAAGGGCTTGGGAAGTAGGGATGGCTACAGTGAGCAGCGCAGCGATGAAGAGCATGCTTACTATCCCCAGAGTGTATCTGCAGTATACACGATGGGAGAAGCAATGCTATATCAAAACAGACGTTAGGGGGTAGCTCTTGTCGATCGCTTTGAGTTTTCGGTGGCTTCCGTTAGTGTCAGTCCAGCCGCAAGGAACCTCATGATCCCGCGCCCTCAACACATGGGCAGTTCGCCCATACCAAGTGTGGGTATATGTGATGTTCGGGGGTGACGCATGTTAAAGTTAGCGTGGCTGGTGTACAGATGTCCAATGACTGTTCTGGTGATGGTCGCGATGCTGCGTGCGTGGGCATTATTCAGCTCAGAGAAGGATGTCATAAAGGTGCTGGGGAACCCAGCTAATCAAACCAAGTGCTATTGTATGTATGATTCCGTATATCGTGTTTACATGTGGGATGTCGCAGCTTCGACGCGCACTTCCTACCCTACCGCCTCAAGGTCCACCCCGAGATTAGCGCTTGTATATGTACTTCACCTGCACTGTGCATTTCCAGCGGGTTTTTAGATTGCGTTCAAAGGGTCGTCTCCCCACTGCTGGCATGTTCAAAGGGTTGTCTCTCCACTGCTGGCATTTTTTGCGTGCTGTGGTGTTGCACCACATTTCTCCTTCGTCCTCACAGATAGCGGAAAGACTTGCCTCGTCGGACAAGGCGCATGCAGCCAGTGGCGACGACAGGCGAAGTCTGGGAGGGCCCGGGGCTGACTCGGCTTGTGATTGCCTCTCGGAGCCAAAGAAAACGAGCCGAGGATGTTTGCCGTCTTTCGCAGCAACCGGCCCAGCACGAGCCCCAGTACGGGTGTGCGCCCAAGATCACCTCCATTCTTCGCCGCCTCCGCATCCCCACAAACGCCAAACGTGCTCTGAACACCCTCGCTACAACCTCGCCGTCACCGTCCTCGAGCGCGCGATTCCGTGGGTGTGCTGCAGGCTTGCGGATCCGCGCTTTCTTTATTGGCACCCCGGCCAGCCCCGCAAGCGACCGTCGGCGCGCCCCAGCCAGCCAGCCAGCCAGCCAGCAGCCGCTTGACGTCGTCCAACTCACCCCGTCGATACCCATTCTCCTCGCAGTCTGTTGGTGACGAGGTGGTGATCCCAGCACACTCATCTCTCGAATGGCCTCCCCGTCGCCACCCAAGCCCTGGGAACGGAGCGGAGGCGCAACCAGTGCCTCGGTTGGTACGTCCAAGTCCGCAGACGCCTGCTTCACGCAGAGACTGACAATGCCAGGCCTCACAGGAAGCAGCACAGCAGCAGCCCCGACTGCGGCAGCATCCACAGCAAGTCCTCCGCCGCTACCAGAGATACCCAGCACCCTCAGCACCGTCGCGAACCGCAATGCGACAAACTACTCGGCCATGAACGCGAACAGATACGGATCGCCCATGGGCGGCACCATGGGCTACAACAGCTACTCCTCGCCCTACAACCGAATGGGCGGCTACGGATCCATGTACGGCGGTGGCTACGGCGGCATGGGCGGCATGTATGGAGGCATGGGCGGCATGGGCATGGGCATGGGAGGCATGTACGGCGGCATGGGCATGCCTGGCGACCCGAACAACATGAGCCTCACACAGTCATTCAGCCAGAGCACACAGACAACCTTCCAGCTGATAGAAGGCATCGTGGGTGCCTTTGGCGGCTTTGCCCAGATGCTCGAGAGCACGTACATGGCAACCCACTCCTCGTTCTTTGGTAGGTCAACACTCCCCCAACCGCATAGTCGCGAATGCTAACACTCTACAAAGCCATGGTCTCCGTAGCAGAGCAGTTTGGCAACCTCCGCCAGACCCTTGGATCCGTGCTCGGCATCTTCACCCTCATGCGATGGATCCGCACCGCCATCGCCAAACTCACCGGCCGCCCTCTCCCCGCCTCCTCCAAGGACCTCACGCCCGCCTCCTTCGCCGCTTTCAACGGCCGCGCCCCCGATGGCTCCTCGCTCCCCGCCAAGCCCTCCAAGAAGCCCTTCATCATGTTCATGCTCGCCGTCTTCGGCCTCCCCTACCTGATGGGCAAGCTCATCCGCACAATGGCCCGCTCCCAAGAGGAGGAGCAGAAGCGCCTCATGGCAGCCGACCCCATGGCGAGCGGCGAGCCCCTCGACCCGAACAAGCTCGAATTCTGCCGCGTCCTCTACGACTTCGCGCCCGACACCACAATGGCCGCACAGCCGGGGCTCGACCTCGCCGTCAAGAAGGGCGACATGGTCGCCGTCCTCTCCAAATCAGACCCCATGGGCAACGCGTCCGAGTGGTGGCGCTGCCGCTCGCGCGACGGCCGCATGGGGTACCTCCCTGGTGTGTATCTCGAGACTATCCAGCGGAAACAGCCCGCGCAGATCACGGCGGGGAGTCCCGCGGGAAGCAGAGCGCAGACGATGACGAGCGCTTCGTCTCCTAGCCGGACGGTCAGCTTGACGGAGAAGAGTGCAGAGATGGGCAAGGTGGCGCCCAAGATCGAGGGCAAGGCGGGCGATATGGGCGTCGAGAGTTTCCAGAAGGGCGCGTTTTACTCATAGCGGGGGAGTATGAAGTGATTGATTGATTTGTTATACCAGCGAGACTATTTTTTATTCTTCTCTTTTGATCTTTACAACAGCTACGGCATCGAGAGGCTCGTTTGGAATCGGGTCGGATTCGGCGTTTTTGTCTCCTTTCTTCAGGCAATGGGATGCTTGGGGATTCTCCTTTTCTTTGTGTATATTGAGTGTTTGGAAAAGCAGTGACGCAGTGCATGGATATGGGTATGGATATGGGTACGGATATGGACTGCTGCAGAGCTATGTTACAGAATCGCAAACGTCGATAAAAGACATGGAGAGCAGATTTAATCATGAAACCCATTTGCATTGCCTTGTTAGAGAATATTTCAGTCCAGTTCAGTTCAGTTACTTTTGTCCTCGAACATCAAGTATCTATATCAATTTACACGCGTGCTCATACTCATACGCATACTCATACTCATACTCATCCATTATTATCCTACAATACCACCATCATTTCCCATCCCAACATAAGAAAAGTTTTCCACAATGTGTGCTCAGTCAGTCTCCCAGTCTCCCATCATACTCATACACGACGCGGCGTCTCTGCACCCGCCATATCGATCCCCCCTTCCCCCTAAATTCCAAACGCCACACCTCACACCCAGTAAACCTTCTGGCCCACCCCAATATGCGCAGCTGGCACATGCGCCACAGGGATATACGCCAAGCTCTTACTCCTAAACCGCGAAACGCGCGGGACACGAACCTCCTAAGACTCGGCCTTCTTCCTACGGATGCTGCCAAACCGCTTCTTGAGCGCGCTGCCCATGCTCTTCCCCGTCGTATTGCTGCGACGCACTCCGCTAGAGGCGCCGGCGTCAAAGGACTCAGCGGGGAGGGTGTCAGCACCCTCGTTAGCACCCATGCTCATGTTGCGACGGCGACGGGTCTGCATCTCGGTGCCCTCGTCGCCGTACTGCTTGTGGTCCTTGAGGGCCTTCTCGATGGTGTACGAGGGCTCGCCCTTGCCCTTGAGGTCGTCCGGGTGGTACTGCACGCCGGGCCAGCGCTTGTAGTCTGCGCCCGGCTCGCGCATGAGGTCGGCGCCCTCTTTGTAGTCGTACGTGCGGCCGAAGCGGTCCGTCATACCTGGGGGCACGGTGGCGGTGCCCTCGAGCGGACGGTGCTTCTGCACTGCGTCGAGGATGTTCTCCCGCGGTGTGGCACGCAGAGCTTCCTCGTTGGAGTCGGCGACGGCGGCGATGGGGCTGTGCTTGAATTCCAGGTTGCGGCTGATGTTTGCGGCGTCGTAGGGGCCCTCGTGGTGGTATGCTGCGCCGCCGATGGTCGTCTTGTCGAGACGGTCGATGAGGTCGGCGCCGGTGAAGTTCTTCTTCCTGAGGTGGTGGGCACGGTGTGCGGATTTGGTTTCTTTGCGGATGGTGTCCAGGGGCCGGGTGCTTGGGTCGCCGGGGTAGCGTTCGCGGAGGGAGCCGCCGCGGGTGAGGCCTGAGCCTTTCATGGGGTTGCTGCCGGTGGGCTGGCTGGATCGTCGGGGCCTTGCTCCTTCGCCGATGGCGCCAAAGGCCTCCTTTCGGTGGTCGCTGAATTCACGGCGGTGGTTGGGGGAGTAGGGGGAGACGGGTAGTCAGACCTCCTTGGGCTGCGGGGAGAGATCTCTCCATGCTGGACTGACGGACCTTTGGAAACGGACGAGCCTCGGGAACGGCGATACGGGTTGGTCTCCACAGAAGCGGCGGTGTTTCCGGTGTTCTGCGAGCGGATGAAGGGGTTGGTCTCGGCACTGCTTCCAGTGTGCTGTTGGCGGATGTCCACGTTCGGGAACTTGTCGGAGCCGGCAGAGTCCGGTGGAGTGAGAGGCTGCTTTCGCGGGGCAAAGGTCGACGAGAAGTGGCTGTTGAGTCCTGTTTCGTCGCTGGGATCCGGCTCGATCAGCGGGTCGATGAGCGAGTGCTGGGCCTGGGGGGAGGAATGTGAGTGAGGGAGAGCAGGGCTGTGGGACCAGGGATGGCCTACCTCGATGAAACCTTTGTCGCTTCCCATGGTATTTCTGTGCGACTGTAGATCTGTCTGGCGGGTATGCTGTGGACAATAGGAGGAGCAGGAAACGAGAGGCTTTTACAACGTCTCTCGTGTGGGTGGATGTGTGAATGGGCAGAGCTGGTGCATGTGAAGGTGATTATATCCGGCAGGCAGCGGACGGGTCTGATAACGGACGACCAGGGCTCTTGGCAGGAACGACATACGTAACGGCGTCATCCTTTCCGCAGCAGTCGTCGTGCCCTGCGTCCTGATCGCGGCCTTCGCAGCACCATCTGGGCATCGCATCGCCCTATGCATCTACGTCACTACCGCCGGCTGCCGGTTTTCGCGAGGCGGGACGAGCGCTTTGGCTGCACGGCGGCCCCATTTTTCTGGCGCGTCCATGACCTAGCCACCGCGGATCAGTCTGGCCCTGCAGCCCAACCCTCGCCCACACGACCATGTCCCTGGCCCTGGTGCAGTACTCCTCGGACGACGAGTCTGACCAGGCACCACCTCCAGAGCCACCAAAGCCACCCGCTGCGAGCCCCGGCCGCGCCCTGAAGCGCAAGCGCAGCGTCTCGCGCCAGCCCAGCAGCACCAAGCTCCCGCCGCTTCCGGCTGCATTCCACGACCTCTACTCCACGAATGCACGTGCGAGCACCAGTGACGACCCCAGTCTCCACCGAGGCCGCCGACGCGCGGTCCCGCATATCGAAGGAAATTGGCCAAGCCACGTCTATCTGGAGTGTATGTCTCTCTTGGCCCTCCCTCTATCTTGACCACCACCACACACCCCCGACCGTGCCCAGGTGTGTGTAAGCTAACGTGCCCGAGGGCTGCCTACTCAGCCCGAATCGGAAAGGCTGAGCAGCCTCATAGACCATGTCCGCAACACCATAACAGACACAAACAGCCGCCTGGACAAGCCGCTGCCGATCCCAGAGATCCACCCTTCGCTCCTGTCAGAGCTAGGCACGCCGGTCCCACTGCATGTCTCGCTGTCGCGCACACTGCAAGTCAAGACCGACCATCGGGACAAGTTCCTCGACACCCTCACCTCTTCCCTTCGTAGAGCAGCCGTGCGACCCTTCAATGTCCGCTTCACAGGCCTGAAGTGGGTGCCCAACTACGACCGCAATCGCTGGTTCCTTGTTCTCGGCATCGAGAAGCCGGCACAGGATGAGCTAAACAGGCTTCTTTGTGCCTGCAATGACGCAGCCGAGAAATGCGGTCATCCACCCCTCTATGTTGGCGGGAAAGGTGACGGGCCCATGGAGACTAACAGTGCTAGCGAAGCCGCAAGCAAAAAGAGGAAGATGAAGACCGTTTCCAACGCGGACGCGGAAGAGCAGACCGAGTCCTCCATTGACCGTACCCAGAACTACCACGTCAGTATTGCTTGGAATCTGGAGGAACCCGCTTCCGAATGGATTGACCTTGCTCAAAACGTCCATGTGTCTGACTTTGTTGCATCCCCACAAGCTCCCTTCGAGAGCGTCAAGGCTAAAATTGGGAACTCGATCCATAACATCGAGCTAAACCCCAGGAAAACTAATATTGGTAGAAAGAGCGGGTTGCTAGGCTTAGGTTGATTGATGTACCACACTGTATCTAACGCTTACGCAAACCTCCTGGGCCACAGTCCCGGGCTTCAGAGCTCCTAAATTAGCACAATAACTTGCGCGGATGAGGCGGATGGATGTGCATATAATCAATAGTGAATATGAGTATTGATTGAAATATTGAATATCACAAATCAACCTGAGTACTGTTCAAGTGCAATGCATGTGAACGTATAGTGTGATAGTACGACATGGATAGTGTCGGCTACAACACAACCGTACAAACGTTCTAGATCCACCCAAGCAACACCACGAAGCACATATCACAGCTGCAGGTACATGCTACAACCGCCCCATAAATCAGGTCCCAAAAATACCTCCACTCTGCTACAAACGAAGCACGACCCCTTCCCCGCCTCCCACATGTGGCTGGCTTACCTAGGTACCTATCCACCGGTAGTTTAATTACTCATCTGGGCACCTGGGCACCTGGGCACTTGCATTACGATGTCTGTCACGTGTAGACTATTCCAAAAAAAAATCTATAAATATAACTTCAATCTTTGATTTGGAATCTTTTTTCTTCACACTGACTTGGCTCTTTACTCAGAGACCAAAAAAACGCTTAAAAAATACATTCATGTTTCTGTGTCGTGAATACATGGGCATTTGCTATTTCTTTTTTAAAAATAAAAGAGATAAGAGAAAACTTTAATGGGGACTGTGTCGTAGTCCGCCCGTTTGGATCTATCGAAAACCTCTGAGACGTCGACTTATGTTGGCCCGCTGTTTCGAAATTCGAAGGACCCAGAGACCAGAAACAATGCTTAAAAGTCAAATTCATGTTTCTATGCCGTGAGGGGATTGGCATTTGCTATTTCCTTTTCAGAAAAGAAAACAAATCCGAAAAGAGTTCAATGGGGACTGTGTCGTTGTCCGCCTGTTGGGGTCCATCGAAAACGTCCAAAAAGTCGACTTACAATGTTGGCCCGCTGTTTTAAATTTCAAAGGATCCAAGTCTATGGTGTGTTGGGGGAGAACTGCCTCTTTCCACATAAAAGCTCAGCTTGAATCATGTGAAATCGCATGGTCTTTTCCAAAAGAACCTTGAAAAAAATAACATGCTCTGGATCGCTACCCATGGTCCCTATTATTTTAAAAAAAATTCAACAAGAGACTAATGTCTGGCTCTGACCTGCGGACGCTTCAATACATGGAAACGCACACTTCGGCATACCGCGAAGCACATACTGGATGATCGACATGGAATCCGTGTCTCTAAAATACGACATGAAGATTGCGCGGTCCGTACTTCGCCTTGCTAAACGATACGTGTAAAGCGTTTATGTTCTGTGTCAGCAGCTATCCTCGACAACAAAACACCTAACAGCAATTATATGCATGCACACAACTCACGAAGCTGAGATTAAAAACAACCGGAAAATATTTGTAATGTGGCACAGAGCTCTTGTGTTTAAAATCCCACCTGGTTACCCTATGTGTTCTTTTCCGCTGGCCCCAAAAGCCTGACACGCATCATGAACATTGGACCGGACATGATAATGTCTAAAAAGGAACGAGCGCATTTCAAGAGGCGTTTCTTCTGTTCCCCAAAAAGTCATTACAGCAGTGGCATGTGCTGCGCAGTACGCCGATCGAAAACTACCCAAACGCGTTCTCATGACTTGGAAGGACAGATGGTCAGATTCAAAATTCTTGAAGGGAAAGTTCGATGTCGCCTCTTTGGATCTAAAACTCAAATAACTAGATGTAATGTCTGTTGGTTCAAGAATTCGGGGACAAGATGAGCCATGAACCTTCTTCCGAGCGACCGAAATGATCTGATAGATGAGCTATGGGATTGGACGATCGATCTTTTCTTTAGTCAAGACACACTCAGCACAAAATTATGTGTCCTTTCTTCATAAAAGTCCAACTCATAAAAGTCCAACTTGAAGAAAATGTAAACTTCTGCCCGGATGCAGTCGTGTTTTCGGGATTTTAAATTGGACACTAATGTTGGCATGTGTTGGGCGTCAGACTCATCGCGATGGAATTGTACTGGAGAGAGCCCGGTTTTCATCAATAACGCTTCAACAAAATAATGGAATTCAGGTGAACTTTTGGACAGCAAGTATGCCAAAGAAGTTCCCAGACGCCTGTATCATGGAGAGTTCATCACTGCTTTACTTACAAGGTGTGGACCTTGTGGCACGGCTCCATTCTTCTTAAAAGGTTTCCACACAAATACAACATGCGGTTCTATGTAGATGCTATCTACTGTTCACGCCAACGCGCTCATGCCTGGTGTATCCTTCTGGTGTTCGTTTTTGATGGGTCCGTTGCGTCTGGGTTACCTTTGGCTGGACTCGGCAGGATCTGTTTAGGCCCTCACGACTATAATCGAATAACCGAATACTATCTACTGGATGGTACTAAGAATGATGATTGCTAGTGAAGGCAGTGTTTGGGCTGATCAATTTTTGCTGGGCAATTAAGTGACATGGGATATTTGCTATACTTTCGGGTAGCCATGGCTTGGAGACATAAATTCACACTGCTAATGTCCCTGAAATATATTTTATGACACACCTCTTTGGTTTTTCCGCAAGAAAAACATATCATTCTCAGGATAGTCGTTTCTTGTTTTATGCAGCATGCCATGTTTCGCGGCAAAATACTTTTGAGCAGCTTCTTGGGGGTCCTTTCTGTCCAAAATAAAATACCGAAACATGTTGTTGGATAGTCTGGCGTACCAAAAAGAGACGCAGATATCATGTCTTTGGGGCTCCAGCTGGGTTTTCATGGATGATGGAAGTCGCTCACGTGATCATGAAAGGCCCGGTATTTCAGTCCTAGTTCGCTTTAGCTTCACAAGTGTTCGCATGGCAAATGGTCAGGCAAATCCCATATCATAAGCATTGAATTCTAATTTTTCTCACATGATACTGAAAGATTGTTTAAACAAAATATAATGTTACCTATGATCTGAAGCATGATCATCACCGGAAGTTGCTTCGCCTCAGTCTATACGCACATGTGCAGTATGTCGGTGGTCGCGTTTCCAATCAATTCCAACCAGTCGGCGTTGCAGGCCACCTTTCACCGCCTTCGTTCCTCACAGCCCTCCTGCAATCGCTTGACGACGTGCATGCAGTGCCTATCAAGAAGATAACGAACTCGTATTCGAGGCATTTTTCAATGACGCGAGACAGTGCACGGACAACGTGGCGATGTAGCAGGTGCAGGAAACCAGCCCCCAACTGCGCCCCGCAGAGCCGCATACGCTTGAAAAGTCGCTGTGGGCCTCGAGCCCTCCGAGTGCTTGCCATCTCATCCTACCCCAGACTTGCTGCCATCCGGGCCGTCCCACCGTTTTCCACGAACACTTGGCGGACCACGTTCGATTGACTGGGACGTATCACAGGCATCGCAAGGTCCCGTTTGCAAGGGTACGAACCGATGATTCGCTGTGTATGAAAAATCTCGAGGAATTGCCATTTCACACGTGCACAAAATGCAGCGCGGATTCTTAAAAAATGCGATGAATAAAACAAGACCGAATGCCAGAAGCACTGCTGTCTCCTCCGAGCTTCTTTCCGAGAAAGATAAAATCGGCACGTGGCTGTGTGAGAAAGGTATTCCTGAAGGCTCCTTCTTTTTGAACAGTCTTGCTTATTGTATCAGGACCTTACCAGGAATACATTGCTGCCCTCAGTGATTCTAATCCAGGTCTTGTAAAGCCAGATCCAAACAATGCAAAGAATCCTTTGACCGATACCCATGCTTTGGTTGTGCTGCTCGACTTACCATCGGCGGAGAACCCCAAGTTCAGCAAGAGTGAATTTCGAGGCCCCCAGGATCTGGCTGAACATTTACAAGATGTCAAGATCACATTCGGTGACGATGCCAATCATAGTTTCCGACGAGTGTACATCATGGAAGGACTTGCTAAAAAATACGTCTCAGTATTGGGAGGCCATTTTATGATGGACCCGTCGTTCTTTCTGAGGCAGGAGAGAACTTGCGTGTGGAGCAATGACTTCACGCCCGTCAGTGATGCGCTGCCGCACCCGGCCCTCCTAGACTCCGAGAAGAGCTTCCACTTACAATACTGTGAGCTAAGACAGTTCAACAAGGCAATCGAAAACAAGCCATACTTCTGTAAACGAACGATGCGCCATGTGGGTATGACACCGCCGAGACATAAAGAAGACTCCACTACTGGCATTCTCAGAAGAAAAATATCATGGTGGTGTCGCACAACGCCAAATGGTGGCTGGGATGGTACGTCACAATCTACTTTCTGCTGGCAATTACTCATTATTTTTATAGTGGTGATCCTCTGCGATCCGCAGCTTGCTGAACTGAACATTCAACCAAAGGAGTACAACAAGAATACTCGCAGCTACACAGACCTCAAAATATCCGAACAGCTAATGAACAGCCCGTTCCAGAATGGATATGTCGATTTCGTACCAACTTCATCCCACCTGATCGCTACTGATAAACCTAAGCATCCACATGCCTCGATGCTAAGGGATCTGATCTATTATATCCAACATAACTCGGGTCTCTTCACGACAGAGGAATGGTCCAACCCCTCTACATCCTCTGTCTTTGTCAAGAAGATTGTTGCGGCTCACTATCTGCAACTCGTTGACTACATCAAAGCAATGCTGCCTTCGCTCGAGTTACGCTTAACCACAGCCTGGGTAGAGGAGCAAGAACAGTGGAAATCTCTTCAGACAATCTCGCGTCGTTGCGGTAATTACCGTGATGATATCGAAGACACGCTGCTTAGTCTGGGGTACCCTATCGAGACTCTAGATAGTGCGCGGCGTGTAGATTGGCGAGACTGTCAGAAAGATTTCCAGTACATCTATTTCCGACTGAAAATTTTGAAAGAGCGGGCCGATACTCTGATGCAGTCTATGACGGGTTTGGCTAGCATCGCTGGTAACCGCCAGAATTTGGAGGAGGCGAAGCGCGTGAAGCGACTGAATCTCTTAGCATTGTTGTTCGTGCCACTCGCGTACACGTCAAGCCTTTTCAGCATGCAAGACGACTACGCCCCTAACAAAGGCAGCTTCTGGGTTTATTGGGTGTGTGCGCTAAGTGTGGTTGCACTGACAGTAATCACGACATGGATCCTGGACTCAGCATTGAACGATGCGGCGCAGTGGGATGTACCGTTTCGCAAGTGGTGGCGAAAGCAACGCAACTTGAAAACGGAGCCGTTTAAGGAAAAAGAGAGAGACGAGGAACAGGGTTTTATGATTGATGATGAATTTGACGATGCTAATGCCACAGTCCATGGATACTCCCTGTTGCTTTTGAGGCTTATTTGCACCTTGACTACTTATCTGCTGGAGTTTACCATCCTGCTCGCGCGACGCGACCACAAGTCATTTCTGCGAGTCATGTGCTCAAAGCTCAAACAGCCACGTTTCGCTGTTTCTGTCGGTACATGTCTACTTCTGGGTTGTTTTCCTACACAAGATACTAGGTATGCTAGCGGAGTCTGTTATAGTTCGTTGCGCATGCATTGTTTGAGATATCTATGTAGTCGCTATACCAATATATATTCACTTTCTACGTCAAACATCTGAGGTTAAGCGAATGGCGTCTCGGATGATTAACTGCCAGTATGTATGGCAGTTAAGACTTTTGTTAGCGAGTGCAGTGCCGTACGACACAGGTTGCTAAGCCAGCAAGGAGACAATGTGTTCGCCTACCGGCAAATCCGAAAATCTAACGCACGTAGAGGCGCGTCATCTGCAAGCAATAGGGGAGATGGTACCCGACGTCATTGCCACCCTACGCATTCAATGCTTTTCCTTTCTGCGGTCCTACCTTCGGCGCTTATGTGAGGATTTTACTGGACAAGTCTTCACTTTCGCAGTATCCCCGCCCCGCTGGAGCCACTTCAGACCCGACACAACGGCCACAATTTACCACGCCGCTGCCTCCGCAAGCGCGTGTACGGGAAGGTCGTCGTTTCGTGGAGATCTAACCTGAGAAATGCACGCTCCGCACTGGGGTCCCCTGTCCGGTACGCTAAAACGAGCCCTCTTTGTTATGCCCGGAATAATACCAACCCCCTATCTCCTGCGCGGCGCCCATGAAATCCCAAAAGTTCGGCTTCGGACCCTTCTTACCTAATCTTCCTTCGCGCGTGCCACACCCACCCTTGGCGACCCCAAACATTCACCCGCAATTTGGTCCTTCGTTTCACATGACGACCGTGGAAACCATCGACAATCTTCTCCCAGCATGTAAATATCTCCTGAGGTCGGGTGGGGTTTATCAGCCCGCCAAAGTCTAGCATGGATCGGAGAAGATCCGGCTCGCAAGCATTGGTGACCACTCTAGTCCCGGCGATATGACCTTTCTTTTAGAAGTAGCAAGAACAAATCTTATGTTTGTGATTTGTGTAAGGGAGAATGTACTTATTGCTCCGACGCCGTTTCGAAGGATGCCTAACCTAGTCATACATCAATATTATCCCTTGTCCTTGTCCGTACTTTTTTTGACGGCTCGGCTCCGATTAGGTCGCTGTCATTGACCTGGGCGGACGATCGGCAAACATTATCAAAGTATGGATGCCCATGCCTGTCATGAGACAGGATCTCATGCAGGTTCTTACGCGACCGCTCACTGAAACAGGCATAGTCCTCTACTTCTAGAACAAACAATATCATACCTAGTTCTTCAGCCCCCGCGGATATTCAACTTTGCTCGTCTGCCTGGATTCACTGTTGGACTATATCGGCCAAGGCCTTACGACTTCAAAGGACTGAAAACCAGATTTGAAACTTTCTTTCAGGATATACACCATGCATAGCACTGCGAATCTACCAGTGGGCATGGCCCACGTAGAGCGGCGTGAGCTCTATGAAGATCTACAAGCACGTCTCGAGTATCTAAAATCCTTTCTCGAATTTGGACCAGGTTAGCGCTCATACGAAAAGCGATGCGATTAGACTTGATCCTAACATCCCGCAGCGGACATAAAAGTTCTAAATAGTTGCCAACCACAGATCAAGGCCTTGATACCCACACTATCCGACAACCATTTCTTCACCAAGCTTCTCAAGCAAGACATAACAGCACAAGCATTGCTTACCAGAAATACTACCGAGGAAACGTATTTGGATGAAGATGACTTCTACGGACCAGATAGCAAGAACATCCAAAATCGCAACATGGTTTGTACCTCCCGAACGCCGCTACCGAGCACAAATCGTTTGGACTAATTTGATGGACTAGTTCGTACGGTGGTATCTTACCAGGATGAATTCAGACCCTACCAAAGCATCCTACTGGGAAGTAAGTGTGCCAAGTTATCATTTGAGTCGCGCACATGCTAACATTTGCGTGAAGTATATGAATATGGTTGGAGCTATGCACGCGGGTCACCTTCGCCGCAGCCCTCTCGAAATTGACGTAATCCACTTCTCTCTCCTTATCGGCTACGTCCAGAATACCTTGACCGAAGCAATCCTCCTCTCGCCTTCCATATCCACCCACAACAAAGCGCCGCTGGTAAAAGCATGGGGCAAACTTCTCTGGATTCAAATGGATCTCTTCACAAAGTGGCACGTCAAAGACGGCAAGGAATACGATCAGCTCACTACACGCGCCACCAAGCTTGACCCCGCCACGGACTTCAGCTCCATGAAGGACGACGATGGCAACGAAGTGAAGTGCCCATTCTCAAACTTAGCAAAGCAGGAGCAGGTCGAGGTGAATGGGGTATCGAAGCGGGGCTACGTGTACGAAAACCCGAAAATGCGAGCGAGGAACAACATTCCGGGCGGAGGAATTGGCAGCATTCAGTCAATTGCCGAGCCTCTGTCAATGGGGTGCCCAGCTGGGATGAAGACCCCGACTTCACCGCCGCCTTCTATCGCGTCTAACAGGAGCAAGTCAAGCCGAGGGTAGCAAAAACCAGATCATTGCATGATAGAATTCGAATACCCAAGATCGAAAAAGATAACCGATCTCAGTTGAGATCGCCAACTTTCTCCTTCATCCATACCAGGCCCCGCTGAATCCTCGCCCGAACCCCGCCATGCTCAAACTTTCCGCCCTGCCACCAGAATCTAACGCGAACGCTTCTCTTCTGCACACCTAACGGCTCTACATCCTCTACATCCACCGTTAGCTTTCCCAGGAAGTCGGTTCTACCATTGTCCGGACTAAGGATTACTTTCAACACGCCTTCTTCTTGTGCAAATCGATGCAGTAGGTTCCACTCTGCGCGTGTCATTGCTGTGGTGGTAATCGTGGGGTTGCTGAACTGGTCGTACAAGGCAAAGCAGGGAACATGGAATTCATACAAAGTAGTGCCGGATTCGAGTATCAGGGGAAGTGTCCGGACAGAGCCTCCGTGCGGAGAAGCGTAGAGAGCGTTGGATAAGGCGGCGTGGCGGCGCGGGAGCATATGGAGAGTCAAATCGGGGATGGGTGCTGGTGGCATAGTGTAAATGTACGTCGCGTAGAGTTTACGATACTGTTGGTAGGAGTAGATTAAAGACTGTAAATTATTGTTTTATGTCACGTTCATTTGCGAGGCCCTTGTGGTCCACGATGCGTACGTGATCGGTGCCGTCACGGTAGTAATCACTTGCAAGCTTCGACATAAATATCTGTCATGCAGAAACAACATCACAATGTGCCATGGAAGTATGTGAGGAGACAGTCCAATCTTAGTGCACTGCTAGACGAAATTTTAGAGAAACAATTATAGTTATAGACAGCCAAGTTTCATTCATAACAGAAAGGCGATGCAAAAGCAGCCGTGGTATCTTAATTTATATACAGAAAACAAACCGGAAACATCATCAAGAACGATTTAATGAACCATGCTCTTTCCAATCTCCGACTCCCAGTTGTTCGCCCTCTCGAACCCGTTCGAGTACGTCTGGTAGTCCATCATAGCCTGCATGACCTCGTCACGGCTGGTGACAACGAAGGGTCCGTACTGGACGATGGGCTGATCGAGCGGCTGCCCAGCGACGAGGATGAATCGTGACTCCGACTCGGCACCCTCTTCGACGGCGGCTTCGATGCTGTCGCCATTCTGCGCGAAGACAACGTTGTGGTATTGGGGAATAGGTCGCGATACGCCATCCGACGAGAAGATGGTCGTGCCGTTGAGGGTGTAGGCGAATGCATTCCAGCCCTTAGGCAACGGCTGCTTTACGTGGCCGCCAGGCTGGACGGTGAAGTCGAGCAGCCAGACGGGGGTGTATGCGAGCTCCTTGAGCGAGTCGGTGCCGTATGCGCGTCCACTGATGACCTTGACCTTGACCTTGCCGTCGTCGGCAGTGGCTTCGGGTATTTCCTTCGAGCGCAGGTCTCGGTATCGCGGTTCGCAGGACTTGAGCTCCTTGGGGAGGTCGACCCAGAGCTGCATGCCGACGTTCGGGGAGCCATCCTCGTTTTGGCGGGGCATCTCAGCGTGAACGATGCCTCGGCCAGCAGTCATGAACTGCAGGTCGCCCGCCTCGATTGTGCCCGCATTGCCTGCGAAGTCTTCATGGTCGACGGCACCAGAAAGGAGGTAGGTGATGGTTTCCTGCCCGCGGTGGGGGTGATCAGGAAATCCGGCGCCAGGCGGGATGGCGAAGTGGTCGAGCATGAGGAAGGGCGAGAAATTGCGGAGTTGTGGAGTGCCAATTGACCTCCGCACTCGCGCACCCGCACCCTCAGATTGCTCGGTCGCCAGGAAGGACTTTTGGATCTTGCGCGGGGCAGTCGTGGTGAAGTCCTCGTTGGGGATGACGGGCAAACCCCTGAAAGTAGTTGAAGCGTTTGTGGACATTGCGCGTGTGGTGTTCGTAACGTTCGAAACTGGTCGAATATGTTTTGAGAGCTGGGTAAAGCGCGAAAGCATGTACTCGTTGTTGTAGATTGCGATTGCAATTGCGGCGATGGCGAAAAGGATGGAGAAGAATGTCTTCATCGATCGTGAGGCGCCTACTTATACTTGGAACGCAGATACTGTCGAGAAACTTCGAAACAGGAGCCACTACAAGTAGTCAAAGATTTTCGAGCCATGATGGGAGCTTGTGTAAGGCGTTAGAAAGCGGCGTTGAATGCAAGTCTTGGCACGATCTTGCTTTCATAATCTTTACTAAGATGAACACTGACAATGACGCTTTCTCGGTAATCGAGCATCACGTGATTTCGGCACCAAGGTTCCAAGGTTCCAAGGTTTCAACAGATATCACGTGACTCTAGTAGCGGGCGGGTACCCGATCGCGGCGCTCCGCAAAGCCAGTCATAGCCCACACGTTTTTCCCGATTCCCTCGTTCGCGGAGGGTGACGATTGTATTCATGCTACCAGACTTTAGTAACAAGTGCCTGGTCGAAGTCATCCTTGAGCTGACAATTCCGGTGGCCTGATTTATGAAGGAGACGAGCAAGACCCCACGAATTCGGTAGATCTCCCAAAGCTTCTAGCACAAAAGCAATGCCACTCCAGCTCTCAAAGACAAAGGTGGGGGTGAACCACTACCGCATTGCCCTAGGCCTGTTAGCCCTGCCGCGTGCCATTCCTCCACAAACCAGACCCCACCAATGCATGCAGCTCAGACGGGTAGCGGCGGGACCCGAGCAGCAATCAGCATAGCTATCAAAAGCATACATAAAACCGCCTTTGGAGCAATATCGTTTCATCACATTGATCCAGTAGCCATCGGGTTCCTGTTATTATTCTATAGTCATCACCATCGAGTCTTATTTCTAGTCTTATCCCCGCAAACGAGTGCATCATGGTAGGCGTTGGTGACGCACCCCCGATTCTTGACTTCTCAGGTATGACCCCGTGAAGAAAGTGCTGGGTATGATGTGTCATGTTAACGCTGTATAAAGCCTTCTACAGCGGCGATGCATCAGCGAAGAAGAAACTCGTAGAGGACGTCCGAGACTGCTGCCTTCACAATGGCTTCTTCCAGATCACAGGGCACAATGTCCCGCTAGAGCTCCAGCAGGGCATCATGGACTGGAACAAAAAGTTCTTCGACCTACCACTTGAGCAGAAATTGGAAGTGAGCAAAGGTACTACCAATCATCCCGTTTGCTCATTATGTGGTCTTTGGCCTGACAAGGGCATACGCAGACACAACTAACACATGGAACCGCGGATACGAGCTCCTCAAGTCGCAGATCCTCGAGGAGGGTACCCTCCCCGAACTAAAGGAGGGCTTCTACATCGGCGACGAGATCTCCAAATCCCACCCCTACTTCGTGAACAAGAAGCTCAATTCAGGACCTAACATGTGGCCATCATCAGAGACGTTGCCGAACGTTGAAGACTTTCAAAAAGTCTCGCTCGAATACTACTACAAGGTTGTAGACCTTGCAAAGGACATCCTGAAGGTACTAGCGCAGACACTCGACCTGGAAGAGAGCTGGTTTGATGAGTTCACCGACGGCGCCGTCGCAACGATGCGGCTGCTGCACTACCCCTCGCAGCCACCAGACAGTCCGCAGAAGCTCACAAGGGGAATTGGTGCACATACAGACTTCGGCACCATTACCATATTGCTGCAGGATAAGGTTGCGGGACTCCAGGTGTTGGACAACAAGACAAAGGAGTGGCTGGACGTTGAGCCTACCCCCGGTGCTTTCGTCGTTAATTTAGGCAACCTGATGATGCGATGGAGCAACGATAAGTATATTTCGAACACACACAGGGTGATCAACCAGAGTGGACAAGAAAGGTACTCGATTCCAGTGTTCTTCTCCGGAAACCCGGACTTTGTGGTAGAGTGCTTGCCCAACTGCAAGACGGAGGGAGAGGAGGCGAAGTATGCCCCGATCACAGTGGAGCAAGCTATTCTGAATGGGTACGCCGATAGCTATGGACGAGCGGAGAAGTTCAAGAAGGACGCGGCGGCGAAGGCAAACACTGTGACGACAGCAAAAGAAGTTGCTGTTGCGTAAAGAAATTGTATTGTAGAATGAAAATCTATACACATTATGATAGCTTCAATGCCATGAAGTGAACCAAAGATCCTTGCTCATTGCTGGGTCAACGCGACCTAATGAGCTACAATAAACATTGGATAGTGGACAGGGCCTCACAAGACCACTGAGTTGAGCCAGCCAGCCACTGACAATCGAGTCATGCATGCAGAAAACCAAAACCAAGAAAAGTATTCCAGCAAGCGGAGTGCTGTACCCACAAAAGGTACTGTACAAGAAGCTGAAACAAAATCTAAATACAATGTTAGAACACATACCAACGTCTGTTACCCGTAGAAGAGCAAGCACAAGCCCACTGCATCCAAGTAGCCGTGGAGTCAAATTATGGGACCCTTCCTGCTAACATAAAGTAATCCGTAGTCCTGAACCACAGAAGTAAAAAGGAATACATGAACAGAAATTGCTGCTCGGTCAAAGCTCTTTGGTCGAACAAGCAGTCGTTTATGCATCGGTAGCACAATGGCGTCAAGATGCTAAGGCGCCCCGGCCAAAATGCGCTGCACTTCTGCCCAGCTGCGCATTCTTCTCTTGTCTTGCTCCCAAAGATCGCCTCGCACTCCATGTGTCCAGATCCAGTTGTCGGTCAGGATGAGATCTTCATCATCGCCATAGAAGCCAACGGGAACATCGGCCTCCCAGATAGTAACTTTGTCATCAGCCGTCCATTCACGGGTGCGGCGCGGTGTTGCATGATTGTTGTTCAGGTCTACGAACACGATGTCCAGATGCCGGCCATTATACCGGGTGAAAAGCTCGTCGATATGACGTTTAGTGAGTACCTCGGGTCGGATGATGAACAGCATCTCGAGAGAAGACTGCATGAAGTAGAAATCGAGATGCGAAGGCTCCATATCATTCGCGGTCATGGCCAAACGCTTGAGGTTCGGCGGCGGAAAGGAAAAGTAGTCTGACGTGTCGTAGCTGCAGATCAACTCCTCCAGATTCGGCATTTTGAGAAAGATGTTGCGACTGCTGCAGTAGGGCTTCATGATTATCTGCTCTGAGCCTGGCACATAGACGGGGTTGATGTCAATAGCTAGCCGCTTCAAGGTAGACCCGATTGCCATACAGAGGTCTATGATCTGGGGCAATCGGATTCGTGGGGTTCTGTTGACCGTGCAACGTTCTGACCTGGCTGGTGAGATAAACAAGGAGGTCATATGTCGCCGTATGTCCGCTTCAGTGAACAGCTGCTCGTTGCGCCCAGCCTGGCCATACTCGAGAGCCAATGGATGATTTCCCAAGTCCAGGTCCAGCGTCCTGCGGAAGCAGGAATGCCGAGTGGCATCATTGAGGTACAGGCAGTAAGTGTATAGATACCGGGACGCGTGAATATAAGCAGTCCGAGAGACAAGAGTCAGGGCGCGCAGGGTCCTGGTCACTCGGTGTGAGGGCTCGTATGCAACTGGTGTTCGGCCGTCGCGCGTACCCACCAATTGATCCAAGCAATTGAGATACAGTTCCACAGGCAAGGGTCCGAATGCGTTCTGCATGCGCGTTTCCGATGCGCCAGGTGGCTGCATGATGCGTTCGCAATAGGCTTGGTTCAGAGGTGAAGGGAGACAAGGAAGAAGTAAACTCCCGCGGCTGACCAACAAGGCTGGTCCTGGCCTGTGTAATTCGATCTCTCAATCGGGATTTCGCGCGATAATAGTGGATGTATGACGACTGCCAGTTTTTATACTGGTAGGCTATGCGCAAGCCAGCGAGGTGGTTAGAAGGTAGTTGACAAGTGGGGTAGTGTTGGAGCTTGGAGCTGTGCACAAATACGGAAACAGCAGGACTAGCCAGTGGCAAGAGCCGTGCACGTGCCGTCACAGTCATGGCTCACTGTAGCCCCTATGATACATTGTTATATACGATCATATATTAAAACATTATGCGCATAGATAAACGTGGATGATTAATTTGTATTATACAAGCCCAAAATCTACGTTCTTATCACCACCCGTAGTGATACGTTAGCATTATCATACTCTACGGAACTTTCGTAGAGACCGTCGTTACATATACAAGTGAAATGTGAGCACTCATGCAGTTCTTTTACCTTGGAACTGTCCCGTCTACATCCCGGCCATCGTTCACGACGTCATATTCGCCGAAACAAGCCTCCTGGTAATTCGCACGCTCTTTTGCTTCTGCTTGCGACTCGACGAATTTTTCAAGTGGGCACAATTCGTCGGAGCGTCCTTTACATGCACCACCCCTTATCGAGGACAATGGCAGTATTCCACCGTTCAGTCTCATTCGCACGAACCGATGGTTCGACTCTTTTGATCGATGTCCATCATATCCGTATTGCGATGCGTAATAGTGGACACGCTCATGTTTCTGTGGCTTTGGGTGTCGGGAATCGCAGCTAATCACCTCTGTGATCAGACGCGCAGTAAATGGAGCCATGTGCGACACTCTGAAAAGACGATCTTTCTTCGGTGGGTATTTTTCCAAGTCAGGCACTTCCCTGAAATAATCTATACTCAATGCTGTGAGCGTAGCTAGGACCATCTTGTCGTGGGTGAAGTCGGCGTAGAATTTCATCCCCAGCGGGAAAGTATCCTCATTATCAGTAAGACTGCTGTTCACACTGGTATCGCTCTCTTTGATCAATTTTCCTTGTAATCGTGCAAGGAGCTCTTCGACGTAGCCGATACCCTGAGATCGCGCCGTAGGGTTGCCAAAGGAATGCTTGTAAAAGAAGCGAATGTCTAGAGACTGCTCGAAGCCTTGCCACTCTTCTCTGGTGAAGAGGGAGCAGAATTCGGAAACACCGAGGAATTGGGTCTCATATGCGCACAGGAGCTGCATGGCATAGGTATCCTTAATTTGTAAATCAAAATGCTTCGGTGTATGTTTGATCAGACGCTTCGTAGCATGGGGGAGATAAAGCCCCGCATAATTCCACATGTGGTCATCTCCAATGGTTCCAATTCCATGGACTTCAGAGTTGTTGCAGCAATGGTGTGCTAGTACAGTTAGCGATCACAAAAGAGAACTTCGCCTCTGCAAATCGCTTACCAGCCAGTGTATTATTCCACGCTCCCGGCTCAACCTCTGGGATCAAAAGGGTGCGAAAGTCCTCGGTCCAATTGGCAGTGAATCGTGCGGACTCCTGGTAGCTAGGCCCAAAGAAGCCTAACGCCCAATTGTTGAGACTGTTATGTATCCTACTTTGCGTTGTGCTTCGCAAGAGAGGCCTCTGATCCGCATGCTCTGGCTGATACCCAAGCTGGCCTTCTGAAGCGTTATACAGCATCCTGCCATAGGTGTTCCAAAAGTGGACGCCCGACGCAATTTCACTCATGGCCCCGGTTCCGGTGAGGTATTCGCCACCGAGCATGTTTCGCCACGAGTTTAGAAAATTCAGAGGGCCTGTGAAGTGCTTTTCATCCTCGATGGCTTCAGCGACCTTGGTAGTAAATCTTTCGATGTTCAGTCCATCCTGCGCATCTCCTGGGTGAGGGAACCTTTCTGCGTGGCGCTGTAATAAGTGTGTCTGCTCAATTTGACAGCCTTCCGGCAGGCCGACGTTTTTGACACCGAAAAGACCTGGTGCATTAAATCTGTATGTCGATAACTGTCCCCAGTGATGCGATATGTAATCCGAATCATCGATTGTTGATTCCAGAGGCCGTAGGGGCTGCTGGAGCTCCTGCTCCTGGCTGCTGTGATACTGGCCCGCGAGCGCGTGTGCCCATGGTAGCAAAAAAGAAATGTAGAACAAGGTCGCAGGCGCCATTGTGGTTATCCATGGGGATTAGAGCATGGACGAACTTGGTGTTCGCGAGAAAAATCACTCGGTCGCGAATCTAGCGGAGAGGAATTGCGGAGTTCGAAGGGGTGACGTCACATCCTGTGTGCGCTTGCCTTCCAAGGCCGGCTCGGCATGCCTGCCTCTTCTCCTGCAACCATGTGCATTGGATAGCATTTATGGATACTGTACGTGTTGACATTCCATAGACATTAAAAGCGATGTAAAGTTAAGGCAGCCCAAGCTTTGCTCGGTAATCGTAGAGTAGAAGATGTGCTCGGTCACTCGGCTAACAATGTTCGTCATCGGACATCGTTACATACTTCGGCTCCAAACACGTTGGAACTGTCAAATGATAGGATGGGTTGCTCGCCGAGACGTGTAACATGTTCCGGCGAAGAATTTTCTATATGAATAGCTGTCGTCCTAATGGGCTACCCCAAAGCGCTCAAGAAATATCCAGCGTTCAGCAACAAAAATCATGTCCGAGTCTTTATCCCCAAGTGTCGTGAAGGTTGACGGAACTTGGCAAATCGAGGGGTACGCTTACCGGAACCCTCTGTACCTTTTCCATTAACTCATTCCGCTAGGAAACCCCGCGAAGCTTTCAATATAATTCAGACATTCCACCCCTCAAATCTCCCCGGGAAGACCATGATCGTGGGCACTGTTGAAGTCCCCCTGGTGGTGCAACACCGTCTCATCGCCATGGCGGCGCTGCCATCGTCGCCGTTCCCATCGAAGGGACTTGCTTGAACCAGATGAACGGTAAAGAACCTATCATCAGCAATGTGGGAGACTTTTGGTACGAAGCACCTGGGTGTCATCACCAAAGGAGCGAGTGCGTTGGTAATAAGAAGTCTAAGTTCTTTGTCACCTTGATTGTGGACGATGAAGTCATCCAGGATGGCTTTGGCAGTATTTTTGTCCTGGACAAGGAGGTAGAAGCCGGGGAAAAAGAACCGTCGGTTTAGGATATAGCTGGAGATTGCACCTCTTCCTAGAAACGACCATATGTATCTCTAATGACTAAAATTTCAAGCACTTTCATCTTCTTCTCTACCAGGATGATCTGGTGCTCAGATTTGTGTTCGACATGTTTTCTTGTTTCACTTAACAATGTCTTACTTTGATTGACAATGTCTTGTTTTGCTCACGAAACATTATGTTCAATGTTCATATAACAACGTCTAAAAATTCACGGGTGAGAGGACGAACACCCATTGAACACTTTCTATACAATGCTCTATACAATGCCACTTTCGATACAATTCAACTTTCATATAGTTCAACCTTTTACACAATGACACTTACTATCTTCAAACGATGCAATGCGCGCTGCCACCACAATTCAACTTCCTTTCCCTATATAAAGCCCGCATGCGCATCACCACTTAGAGAACAGATTAAACAACCGAAGCAGAATCAAAACTTCAACACTCAAGCCTTCAAAAACCTCAAATCGTCAGGATTCGATAGTAACTGAGTAGTAGAACATCATGAACACTGCAGGAGCCAGCAAAGAGTCCTTCAGCACCTGGAAGACCAAGGTCGAAAATTTCGTCCGCGAATTCTGGCCTCAGCTTGCCTCGGATGACTTCAAGATCCAACACGGGGAGGGCGGGTCCTACAACCGTATCGTTGGAATCAACGTCCTAGAGCCACGAGGCGGGATGTTGAAACACTTTCAAGATCGACGCACGGTTCAGCAGTTGATTTTACGTGTCCCACACGACATTGCGGCTTTGACTATGCCTTACGATGTAACTATTCTAAAGTGCATCAGGCCCCACGTCAACGTCCCAATGCCAGAAGTCATCGCCTCTTTTGAGACGAGTGAGAATCCCCTCGGGCGACCTTTCTCGATCCAAAATCGCCTGGACGGATCCCCTTTGAATATTCTTTTGAAGGGACTCAATCTCGCACAGAAAAAGAGCGCGATAGAGGGCTACGGTATGATCATGCAGGATCTTTACGGGCTGACCAGCAAGTGTGCCGGAATTCCCAGCCTTCGCAACGACATCGATTCGTTGGGAGAATCTGGGATGTTCCTCGAAGAAATGATCGTACCTACCGGTCATTTCGGCTTCAAACCGACCGCCGAACAGCCCCGCCCCCTATGGGTAAGCTGGCTTCCCGTCAAACTCCTCGCGAGTTCTTGATTTCTCTGTGCGAACGTCAGAACGAGCACGAGAAGTCCAAGTGGAGCCAGCCCATTCGTTACCCATACGACAGGGCCTGGGTCGATGTGGTTTATATCGTGGAGCAAATGCATCAGATGGGTTTCCTACCTGACGATGAGCGGTCCCACCTTATCCACGGCGATCTGTTCCCCCGGAATATTCTCGTGCACCCAACATCATCGGCCTCCGTCGAGATCACGGGAGTAGTTGACTGGGATATGGCACATTTCGGTCCCAAGTTTATGGCCACGGCTCCACCGCTCTTCTTTTGGAACGGAGGCCACGAGGTCGTTCAACTGGACGTCGTCCATGATTATGAACGCCCGCCCACGTGGACCGAACTGAAAGACACTTGGGACAAGGCCATGGGCGAAGATTTCTGCAAAATGGCCTACTCAACCGAGTACGTCATACTACGGGAAATTTACCTGGTCATGCTTTGGGGTTTTGTTGGGAATAACAAAACCTCAATAGAGCGAGTCGAAAGCCTGGTTGATCAGGTGATCCATTTAAAACGTAGTAGAAATACGTAAGTTTCTTGCCGACTATGCGCGAATGGCATGGGTGACGGATATGCACTGTAGAATGCTGCTACATGATATTTGATTGCGAAACATTTTGCTGCCTTGTTTGATTATAGTAATGCATATACCTTTTTCTCATATTATCATAATACCGGTTATGTCTTAGCAGGACCTAGCTCCTTGTAAAATTACCCAATGCCTAGAATCTCATATTCTACTTTCTCATCTCCAATCAACCATCATCATGAAAATATCCCTGCGGCCCCCACAAGTCTCCATTGTACTAAACCCCTCAGCACCATCATTGCGTCATGAACAACGGCCCACCTCACTTTCCCTAAGCACTTACTAACCACAGCAGCTAGACCATTCGTGCCTCTCTTACCTAACCCACCTGCGATCCCCCTCTCATATCCTACCTCCAGCAAGCGTTCCGGCTCACTATTTAGCACCGTTTCAAGCAAGCTCTTCATCTCTGCTTGCGGATCCCATATAATCTCGTCTTCATCGTCGTGAAAGCCAGGGAGACTTGACGAGGAGGAAGGTGGCACAGGTCGCGCATACCATACTCCCCATACCGTCAACGTACCGAGGTACACAGCCCATGGCAAATGCCAGAGCCGACCACCACCCAGATCGGCAGAGGAAGATTCCCCGTCGAGGATCTCGACGCCTTGGTTTACGAGGGCAGCAGCATGCCAGACGGCCTTCCCGGCCTCCTTGAGATTCTCCGCAACCCACTTCTTCACTACCTTTTGGCTGCGCGCGTAATCAGCCCGTGCAACGGGGCGACCGAGGATATGGCGTGAACCAGCGTAGATCTGGAGATCTAGGAACGGAGTGTGCAATAGGATGTGTGCAGAATGATAGAGGAGGATACTGCTGTACGGAAAGCGGAGAACTCTTTAGCTAGAGGATGTGTCGTTGATGGGAGACGAGCGAGGTAAGAAGAGCAAAAGGCGTCGAAGTCATGGTTCCATGCCATGTACGACGTCGCAAGGCGGCTTTGCCAGTTGCCGAGCGGATTGGTATCAATAACTCCGAGAGAAGTTTGGTCTCGGCGTTGCATGTCCCATGCGATAGACATCAGGCCATGGAGGAGCAACGATCGCGATAATGCATTGAGGTTTTTCGGAACGGACGCCGCTGCTGAGGGGTTGAGATACATTTTCAAACATGATAAGAAGAGAGGGTTTGCGGGTTGTTTTTGCCGGAGCTGGTGCCAGCTTTCAGCAGAGTCTGCCTCCCATAGTGACTGGTCGCAAGGGAGATTGGAGCGTAGCTCGAATGCTGACATGCATAGCGATTGGCAGAACAAAACAGCGTGTTGGGTATCCCACATGAAGCAAAGAAAGGCTAGCCGCTTCTTCTGCTCTGCATCTACCCATGTCCGCCAGTCATCTTCCAGATCGTCTGTGGCATCCTCGAGCGTGGGTGGGCGTATAGATTGGCAATCGCTCCGTCTTATAAGATTGATGAGAAGACCGTGAAACAGATGTGACATGTCGTGCTGCTTCTGTCCAGCTCGGCTTTTGCCAAAGCACTCGACCAACAAAATGGTCTGCAAGACCCATAAGTCTGGCTTCGCGGAAAAACCAGCGTTGGCGAAAATTTGTGGTCGGAGTACATCGTGGATGCATACCTAGCAATGATCAGCCCGAATTACATGTACAGCGCGTGATCCTCCTAGAGGAAGTAGTGGTTAAACAGAAGTACGAATGCTTACAGCAAGTTGATGGGCATCTTTCTCTCCATATGTAGCCCCAAGTAGTAAGACCGAAGTCAGCAATAGAGTGTCAACGTTAGATGGGTCGAACGTCGACATATGGATCAAAGGATACGCTGTGTTGAAGCGAGTAAAAAAAGGTCACAGTATGTTTGCAGACATGAAAGCGACAATAGAGGGTTGTCGCGCATGACAAGGCTACCATCTGGCGCCATGGGCTGGCAGACATCGATGAGATCCAACATCTGTGCGCGCGCAAGCTCGTCAATGATAGGTAAACACCTCGATGGTTGGAGCATAGACATCGGACGCTCAAGGTCCGGGTGAGACTTTGTGTTACTCTGTTGCCGCGGCAGCGCACTGGGTATCATATTGGTATTGTAATTTTCCGTGACCTCACCTTTCTCAGAGGCCCTGTGGCTCACTTGAGTATTTTCAGTGAGTGGTGGTGTTATCAGCGCAGTGGATGGCGACATGTGCTGTGGAGAGTCTGTCCTTTGCGATGGACCGGAGCCGTAATGTGCCGCAGTTGATAAAGGCTTATCCATAGCCATGTGGTCAAGCTGGAGATCGAAGGCATGGCTCTGCTGGGGCACGGGGTTGTTGAATTGAAACGCAGGGAATGGGTCATTGAAAATAGGCTGTATATGATTTTGTTTAGATAGATCCATGTCGAATAACCTAATACAATCGTTAGCAGGAATACATGGTTCGAGCAGAATTATTCCATTATTCAAATAGGGCGTATTACTGTAGGCTAACTACTGCAACAACTATACTGAGACTGTTGATTTTTTATAGCAAAGAAATGTTGCATACCAGTTGTAATTGTTCATTGTAGTAAATGGATTATTGAAGGAGCTTGCCGTATCCGGGTTAAAGATGTCGTCAAAGGGAGCATCATTAAAGCCTAAAGGTGCGAGTGGTTCTTGTTCAGGCTCAGGCTGAGGAAGGCTGGAAGACCAAAATTGCGAGTTGATAGGTGATAGCGAATCAGAACCGGACAGCGCATTTACATCCAAGTTGGTAGGAGGATAGCCACTCGCGATGCCGGAGTCGTGATCATCAAATGTTGAATGGCACAGCGAGGGATCACATGAAAGTGGAGATATGGGTGCCCCGTTCTCGTGAGACTGGAACTGGACAAGTTCCGACAGCGCCTGGAGCGCGTCTTCGTGTTCCGATTGATGTGGGTTTGGGTCGACCAGCTGTTCGACAGCAGGTTCCAAAGCAGGCTTCTTAGCTACGATATTACCATCTGCATCTTTCCACATGCGCTTGCGTGTATTGAGCACTCCTCGACCGTCAGCACCTGCTTCGTCGTCTTTCTGACGGTGCCGTGCCATATGGCGGTCTACGCGGCGTCAGCGACCATGTACAATGTATAGCGCTCGGGCCATATGGTAGAAAAGAATGAGACAGGAAGGTGAATTGGGATGCAAGAATATCTCATCCACTCTTGGGAGTGACGAGAGTGGAACAGTGGATGCACGTGCAGGACCCAAGCCCTATTCGGCTTCCCACTCATGATGACAAGAAACAGGGTTCTCACCGAGCAGATCTCTTCTCTTGAAATGTGCCCTGCATCTTGTGCAGGTGAACTCACCAGTGGAATGGTTGAGAATGTGTCTTTGCAAATGCTCTGCTCTTGTAAAGCTCCGTCCACATCTATCGGCCTGGCAAACGAATCTCTTCTCGCCATTTTTACTAAAACCGTCTTTTCTCTTTCGCCCTCGCGGCATGGTTGAAGTTGTTGTCGTAGCCATGATGGGTGCTCGAGCTCTAGCGGACTTGGTGGAGCGTGGAAAGTTGGGGGACGCAGAGATGGTATAATGGGGGTATGGAAGAACCCGTAGATGACCGTTTCCGTCCCTTCCCAGTCATCCGAACCCTGAACATTGCCGTCTTGTCCCAGATAGGCGCTCTTTCGGAACAGGAACCGCACCTTTGTCGATAGGAACGTGTACCATGCACCCTAAATGCGGGGTTGGGCTAGTTTGCCGATGCTCTAGTACGCCCACGGCTTCGAAGCGCAAGAGTGGGGTATGGTGAAGATAAGGGTGGGGGCATAGTTTTACTTGAACTGGTGTAGCGTGCGCGCAGCGCCGCTACGTATGCGTGCATGAACGATCCGGTCTCGGCCTTTGCATGCCGTCGTGTCAGTATCGTGGTCGGGCTGGGGTACCGGTAGTTTGACACATCGCCGACGGCGCCGTTACTCAGACCATGACCCCAGCACATGATCTCAGGATTCAATCGCTGATGTCCGAGCAGATACGGTCCATTATCGTCTGTTCCGAAGAGACGTGTATTGATGAGACGACATTGACGCTGGAGATACCGGCAGTTATGGGTGTGAAGAGACATGACATGGGGTGGGAGACGCCTCAAGCTTTAGCAAGGATGAAGGATTTAGAGATCGGAGGAAACTACGTCCGATACCAAATCCGTCGGAATTTGATTTCCGAAATGCATTTAGTACATATACACGGAACAGATACTTCGTCCGCTAGCCGAAAAGATGCTCGGACGACCTCAATAGAGGCAATAGAGGGGACAATTGACCATCTGACAATCCATCAAGTCTCTCAAAGACACAAGTACATATCCGTCTAGGCACAAAGTCACTTTCTGACTAAATTTACCAAAAACCAAGGTTATGATTGATTAATTTGACAGAAGTTGAATGAATGCTCGAAGGTCCAGTTGCTTGTTCTCTAAATGCTTCTATGCCACAGCGACGAAGAAATTTGTTTCACCCTCCTTCCGCTTGACTTCCGCCCTCTTCACCAGATCGTCCCCTACCGCCAATCTTAATTTCTCCGCTGTCGCTGGACTATCCAGCTTCCAAGAATCATCCCCGAGGCCACCTAAAATGCTCTGTCCGTTCATCTTTCTTGCTGCTTTGATGGCTTCGCGCATTGCGAAGAACACTGTGCACCCGAGGAACAGTGGCGGCTCACCGATCCCCTTACTGCTTTGTACACTCCGCAAGTGATTCCAATTGAGTGGGTTACCTTCGTTGTCGGTGCGTAGCAGCGATACATTGAAAACCTGTGGGATGTCGCTGAAACCTGGGATCTTGTATGTGCCCGGACCGCGGGTGAACAACTCGCCAGAGCGCGTCCAGAGGGTTTCTTCCATGGTAAAAAGACCCTGACCTTGAACGAATGCTCCTTCGATCTGGCCGTAGTCGATGGCGGGATTGATAGAGTTTCCAACGTCCTGTATAGATATTAGCGTATAGCTTTCAAGGCCAAGCGAAATCACGGCTTACCATCATGAGATCGGTACGTAGAACAGTAGAATCTCCAGTCAGTAGATCGACTTCGACTTCCGAACAGCCTGCACCTTGTGTGAAATAGTAATACATGGGCTTGACGGTGTTGATGTCGAAATTACCCCATTGGTAGCCAATGCGTGGCATCTTCCAAAATCCATTTGCTGCGAGATTGACGCGGTCAAGATAAGCAGCGTGAACTATCTCCTTCAGTGGCGCATCCTTGCCGAACCTTTCACGATAGGGCTTGAGTCGTTCATTGAGCTGATCGCATGCATTCTTCACGGCCATGCCGTTCAGGTCAGACCCTGATGAAGCAGCCGTAGGAGAAGCATTCGCTATCTGGTATGTTGAGCTGTCCTGGGTGAAGATTGCATCCAATGGTGTACCGAGCTCTTGTGCAGCGATTTGACACATCTTTGTGTAAAGGCCCTGGCCCATCTCGGTTCCACCATGATGCAACAAGACGCTGCCGTCATGATAAATCTGGACGTATGCACCAGCCTGGTTGAGATGTATAGCAGTTGCGAAGCTGAGACCGAACTTAGTGGGAACCAAGCATATACCTCGCTTCCTCCAACGGTTTTTCGCGTTGAAATCCTCTACTGCCTTCTTTCTTTTTCGTATTCTGCCGAGCGCCGTAACTGCTCCAAAAGTAACGGAACATGCCAATCTTCATCGATGTATTGCAGGAAGGGGGTGTGTTCGCCAATCTTGTAAAGGTTCTTCAATCGCAGCTCATCCACGTCGATACCGAGTCCCTCGGCTATGTTGTACATGATGATCTCGGAAAAATACATACCCTGTGGCCCACCGAAGCCACGGTAAGCCGTATTACTATGAATATTGGTTTTGCAGACGTGGCCCCGAAGGAAGACGTTCGGGCATTGATACGAATTATCAAAATGAGTAAGGCAACGGTCCATGACCGCACCACTCATATCCTGCGAGAAGCCTGCATTATCATAGACATCTGCGTCCAAGGCCAGTAGCATTCCATCGTTTGATACACCAACTTTCCAGCGTGCTTGAACAGGATGTCGCTGGCCACTCAGAAGCATATCCTCGTCACGATTCAGCATCAGACGCATCGGTCGCTTCTCTTTCTTCGCTGCAATGGCCAGATAACACGCGAAGGGAACGCTTCGAGATTCCTTTCCGCCAAAGCCTCCGCCCATGCGCTTGACTCGTGCATTTATGCGGTTACTTGGGACACCGGTAACTGCCGAGACAAATTCCTGGGTCTCCATCGTGTTCTGTGTTGACGACCATACTTCCATGCAACCATCTTCTCCCGATGGTATTACAAGAGCAGCGTTAGTCTCCAGATAGAAATGTTCTTGGCCACCCATCCTGGTCTGGCCTTCAAAAATCCTGTCACACTTTGCAAAGGCTTCTTCCATCTTCTCCTCCAGGGCGAGACCTTTCTTCAGCATCTTTCCATGGGGGAAATAACTATCCGCTTGAATAGCCTCGTCGATGGTCAAGATCGCAGGCAAAGTTTCGTACTCTACTTTTACGGCTTTGGCAGCAGCTTGAGCTTGGAGTGCAGTCTCTGCGTATATCATACCGATTACTTGGCCATGGTGTCGGACCTCTCCGTCTGCGAAGAATGGCTCATCCTTTTTGATGGAACCCCATACGTTCTGCTCCTTGGGAAGACAGTCCTTGTCCAGATATCCTACAACACCAGGCATTGTCAGAGCAGGCTCCCAATCCACACTGACAAGCTTTGCATGCGCTTTTGCTGAAAGAACCAAGCCGCCATAGAGTTGGTTCTCGAAATTTGGCATATCATCGATGTACTCCGCTTCACCAGTGCACTGTTTGAGGGCCGACAGATGTGCAACTTGCTTCCCTACAATGCGCTGTTCGTACGGATTCACATCATCACGCGCTCCGGTAGAGATGGCGCGGTGAATCTCGTCGATTACCTCGGTATCTACGTTTCCAAGGCCAAATTCAGCGGCGGATTCATGCCAGAAGCGGAAAAAGAGCGATAATGTAAGCGTTTTTCGATAGTCGGCCATGCCTCCGGGGACACTATAAGGAAGATCAAAATCCTTCAGAAGGGCAGCTAAAGCAACATCTAAGGTTTCTGAATGGAACCATTGTTTCCCTAGTAGGGCGTCCTGTGTCTTTGGCGAGTCCTTGGTCGTCGGGGCCATACCCCCGTACACGATCGACACTTCCTCGACCTTGTTATCGTCATCGAGCCTCACTCGAAATGCAGCAGTGACTATAGCAATATCATCATCCTTTCTCTTCGCTTGCTTGTATGCTTTCAACACTTCTCTTGTGTTAGGCGCAGGCAAAGGAATACGTATTCGACTCAAAGCGGAATCAGGTGGCAAGGTCGTAGTACGATACGCAACGAAAAACTTGTTCATAGGCAAATCGATGCGCCCTTGTGATTTGTTGACAGCCTCGAGCGAAGCACCAGCCGCGAGAAGTACCGGGTTTGCATCTGAGATTGGCGAGGCAGTCGCAATGTTACCAGCAAGAGATGCAACGTTTCTAATCTGTCGTCCGGCAAAGTACCGAAGCTGTTTGCGCAGAGCTTCTAACACCATCGCACGCTTTCCTAGCTTAGCGTAGACCTCTTTACATATAGCCTCAAGTTCCGTAAGAGGAGTGTTGGCACAGACGACTAGCTCCTTTGCCGTCTCTAGTTCCGCATCCATTGGCAACTTTGTGTGTCGTAGCTCGGGAATATCAGAGATGTAGACCGACACCGCAAAGTCGGAATTTTTGAAGCGCACTTCGACTTGCACTTCACTGGCGCCACCGACTAGCTTCGCGGATGGGTATACGTCTTTCAGCTCAAGAAGCTGATCCAGCTTGGTAGGCCTGAACCATATCTTCTTGTCGTTGCCGTAACATAATGGCCGAGGTTCATACTTCCAAAGGGCAGCTGGAAAGATGAGTTCAGTGTCTGGGATGTACTCTTTGAACTGGATCACAGGCACACCCTTCTTGCTAGTGACCTCGGTCTCAAGAGCAGTTGAAGTTTTCGTCTCTTTACCAAAGCTCTCTTTCTCCTTGCTCTTGAGAGGCTTTGCGTAGGCCGCTCCACTGACAGCAGGGTCATGCTCTGGGGTATTCGTAGCTTCAACGATTGCAGGGATATGTTCATCTTTGGGTGATGAAGTGGCTGGCTCGGTTGGTGGCGTAGAAACTTGAGATTTGCTTTCGTTGGAACTGCTGTCCGATGGCTGTTCTGACGGGTTATCCCGGCAGCAGCCTCCGGGCCTTCCGCATGAACCCTTAGATGGACTGCCACAGCCGTTGCGGACTAACTCGGCAATTTCCTTTTCTGCTTTGCCATCTTCTGCATCTGCGGGTATTTCAGGCTCTTCAGTGAGCTGTCCCTTCAAGTCCTCCACGATGAAGGTCTTGGCGGCATTCAAGATGGGCTTATAGCCTGTGCATCGGCATAGATTGCCGTCGAGATGGCCCTCCATTTCAATATCGCGTTCGCTGAGCGTGAATCGTTTTGTCTCGGGGTCGTACGCATTCCTGACCATGGCGTACAGACTCATCACAATGCCGGGGGTGCAGAAACCGCACTGACTGCCGTGCATTTTTGCAATCCTTTCTTGCAGAGGATGAGGTTTGTCGACACTGCCAATGCCTTCAACGGTGATGACATGTTTGCCATCGACTCCGACCAACGGAAACAAACACGCGTTCACAGCTAGATGCTTTATTCTTCTTTTCTCAGAAGTTGTATCTGGAACTTGCAGGACGACGGTGCAAGCACCACACCCCCTTCGCCACATCCGAGCTTCGTGCCCTTGAGGTTTGACTGGGCGCGGATGTAATCCAAGAGGGTCCAGTGCGGGTTCGCGTTGCCGATGACGGTCTTTTTACCGTTGACATAGCAAGTTATGTCTAGCGATGTGTAAGTGGACTCGATCAGCGGAGTGAGTGCTTCGGCAGCAGTGGCAGCACGCGGCGGGTGTGCCGCCGTCGTGGGCGGTGTTGGAAGAGCCATGGAGGGTAGGTCTCCAACATGGGCCGCTCAATCAAGGGAGGCGGATATCAAATACAGTTCATCAAACGAGACAGATGATTCACCAGCAGGTTGCCACGTCGAGGCATCCTTCAAATGGGCGACAGTCAGCATGCGGCCATCCCCGTGTTGAGATACACGTCCCGCCCAATTGGTCACCCACGTCGGTCGGCCCTGCCGCCACACCAATCGCCGCACACCCTTGCACAGCGGGGCGCATGCATAGCGGCTCCACACCCCACTCTTGTCTCTCTGCTAAACCCTCCTACACAGTTCACCATCTCGACGAGCAGCATACATACTTCCAGATGCCCCTCCCCCACTCTGCCATGCCACTTCCAAACATGGGATTCCATCCTGGGGCGTGTGGACCGCCCACAGCTAGTAGGTAGCACAGGTACCATATAGAATAGACAGACCCTGGGCTCGAGAATGCGAAGTGTTCATCCTTCCCGACTTCTGTGTCCCACCGCTCTTTGTCTGAACTCTTCGTCCATCGTTGCACGCGCAAAGTTTGCTTCTAGACCCGTTGCCAGCATGCCCAAAGCAGATACCCCTCCAGGCTTCAGGCCACTCAAGGACACGAGCCTGTTCACTCCCTTCAAGCTCGGCCCCCTCGCACTTGAACACAGGATAGTACAGGCTCCTTTGACGCGTATGCGCTCTACCAAAGAAGCCGACGGTGTCACAGTACCAAACGACTTGGTTGCGGAGTACTATGGCCAAAGAGCCAACAAGGGCGGTCTGCAGCTGACCGAGGCTACCGACATTTTCAAATATGTGAGCTTCCATGATAACAGCCAAAAAGAAAATGTGCTGATAAGGTAGGCTGGAAACTACCCTGGTGCGCCAGGAATGTTCACAGATTCACAAGTGGCAGCCTGGAAGAAGGTCACTGACGCCGTGCATGCGAAAGGCGGTTACATCTTCTCCCAGCTTTGGCACACCGGTCGCGCTTCACCACCTTCATTCCGGGCTGGCCAGCAAACTGTGAGTTCTGGCGACATTCCCATGTCTGGAAGCTGGATTGATGGCGCATCCTGCGAGGAGAACCCACCAAGGCCATTGAGCGTTGATGAAATCCACGACATCACGAAGAAATGGGGCGAGGCGGCGAAGAGAGCCCGTGGGGCAGGCTTCGACGGCATTGAGATCCACGGTGCGAATGGATATCTGCTTGATCAGTTCTTACACGACAACGTCAACAACAGGACGGACGAGTACGGTGGCTCTATCGAGAACCGAGTTCGTTTCCCCATCGAGGTTATCAGGGAGTGCTGCAAGGCTATCGGCAGTGACCGTGTCGGTATTCGATTGTCACCTTACAACTACTTCCAAGACACGAAGGATAGTAACCCGAACGATCACTGGGAGTACCTCTGCAAGAAAATTGCCGAACTACCTCAAGAGGAGCGACCTGTATACGTCCACATGTGAGTTCTTGACCTTTCCAGCTTGGATGGAGTGCAATGCTGATAAATCTTCAGGGTCGAGCCTCGCTTCGACGAAGTTCTGGATGAGAAGGCCAAAATGGACGCTCTCTCCAGCTATACCTCACCAGGCGACAAGGGCGTCGAAGCTGAAGCCACCATCGCGCCCAAGGCCAATAACCTCAGCCGCTTCCGCGAAATTTTGGCAAAGGGCAACGTCCGATTCGTTGCGGCTGGAAATTTCAACCGCGACAACGCTGTCCCTAAACTCGACGCCGGGGATGCTGACCTTATTATCTTCGGCCGGCATTTCATCGCGAACCCAGATCTACCCAAGAGACTGGCTGAAGGGCTTGAGCTGAACCCCTACGACCGCTCGACTTTCTACGGTGCGGACCCGCCTAACAAGGGCTACACCGACTACCCTTTCTATGAGCAATCTACGGCCGCTGCTTGACTGAAAGCGCGAATGTAAAATCTATTTCCTGTTGTTTTGTTGCATTTTCGGCGCTGGAATTGGCCAATATATAGCATAGAAACCTAGCCATATCGTGCAGGACATCTAGCTGCGAAAGCTGTAGAAGCCTAGATTCAAATCCTACTTGCATCCTCATCTGCAATCTCTCTCTGAATCTCCACTTCCGTCTTCTCATCCTCCTTTTTCTTGTCTGGCATTCGAACATGGAAACCGTCTTCCAAGTCATACACCCCTATGAGGCCATAATGATCCGTGACGAATGTCATGTATTCTTGACTGAGCAGCGCACGGCGGGCGGGCTCATCTTCCACCTCAACGCCCATCCCCATCCTCTCCAACGATACAACTTTAACATCGCCCCAGTAAACTTGCTTATCCAACCTCGATCGGCCAAAGCGCTCCCAATTCCTGCTCTGAAACCCCCACGTACACCCCACCTCATCACCCTCCACACCCCCAAGCTCCAGATAACTGTCAGTAAATTCATTATCATGTGGTTCTGTCCTGTCTCGGGGGCGATTCGCATTACAGTCCCCCGCCAGGATACTCGCTGTGATATTAACGCTCAAGTTCTGGAGGTGCTTGGCGATTCCCGCCCACTGGATCGGACGCATAGGACCGGCCATAGAGTCGAGATGCACATTACAAAGGCGCAGCGTCCTGGCGTACTCTTGGCCATCGAGTTCCCACGGGGTAAGTCGAATGTCGACGAGCAAAGCATCTCGCCGGTACTCACTAACGAGATGTAACCGTGATACTTGCTCGATGGTGAGTCGCCGATCGATGAGCGTGACTTGCCCGTAGCTTGCGCCCCATGTGCGTCCATCCAGGTCGGTGACGTTGAAGCGCGCTTGTACCCAAGGTGCTTGCGCGATCTGGCTGAGGTCTTTGGCGCTCTCTGGGGAGATTCTGTAGGTTTCTTCCATCATCTCCTGAAGAAGGATCACGATTGCTGAGGACGCTGGGATGGTGGAAATCAGGCGCTCCAGATAGTTGAGTGCAGACTCCATACGCGCGCTGGACTCGGGTGCCATGAAGTCAATATTCCATGATGCTACAGTTAGAGAAGATATTGGAGAGTCAGAAGCATCTGGAGTGATGCTATCGGATGCGGCCGTCCATCCATATGTGGCATCATCAAAGGTGTAGTACGGCTGGGGCTCGGGGATATAGGAGAGTTGCTTTTCGAGTAGCCGCTCGTTCATCTCTTTCGAAATCATGATCACGAATGTGCTTGAGTTTTGAGCGGATAGTAATCGGCAGTTGTGGATAGACTGTGTCGTGTTCGGGGCGTACACGTACATAAGCTCAGCTAGTCTATGGCGGGACTAGCTTGGAGCAATATTCACACTTGTGATCACACACTGCATAGTCACTCCATTCACGAGGGTTGTAACAAATGGAAAAACTTTCTTTCATATCAGTAAGGAATCTCCAACCAACAAATCGTTATAATCTTAAGGATTTTATGCATGACTAGGCATGCAGGTGTCTCAAAAGACGCCTAGGCGGTACATGAATGCTGAAGCGAAGATTAACTAGACATTTACCCAAACAAATACAAATTCTGAGATATAATTTCTCATTCAATATTTGCTACTACTGTCTATGTGAAGTACCTCCACATCTCACTTTTCTCACCATCACCAAGCATCTCGGTCGGCACCTCTTCCGGCTTGATCTGAACACCTTGCTCTCGGTCCCTCCTCCGGTTCTCCATCTTCATCCAAATACCCAGTCCAGCTGTCATCAAAATGCACACTACATTGCAAGCAGCTGTAGCCGCCAGCGTGGGTATATATTTGGGGGCATATTCCTGTCTAAATGTTGCCGCGCTGACGATACCTCCAAGGTTACCCAGTCCGACAAGCAAACCCGTGGTAGCTGCACGACTGTTTTCATTCAAATTGTTGTTGTTGTGCCAACTGTGGACAAGGCATGAAGGAATATAGGCGCCAGCGCAGAGCATGAAGCATGCGAAATAGGCGACTCCCTTGTTGGCAAGGACATCGATGGTGGCGAGGATGATCAGGCCAACTAACGATACCGAAAGCGAGAAGATGATGTGATATGTACGTTCTCGGAAGTAGTCACTGCTGTATGTGACGGCAAGTAAAATCACGAATCCGACGGCGTTGGGCGCTACGGTCCAGAGATTTGTTTTGACCACACTGTATCCAAGACGTTGCACGATTTGTGGGAGGAAATTCGAAGTCGTGGAGAAGGCAACAGGGTACGTGAAAGCGATTATGACCCAAGGAATCATCTTCCAGGTTTTCCAGCTACGAAAACATTCTTTCAAGTCGAAGTTGGAATGGGAAGAGCTCGAAAGATCGCGCAGCGTGCGGCGCTCGGCAAGCTGTTTCTCAGCGTCGTTGAGAAACCAAGCATTTGATGGTTGTGCAGGGAGCCAAACTAACGAAATCAGCTAATATACATAAACTTGGTGCGGGAAGGGTGCTTACAATACGCCACAAGGGCAATGATCACAGTCATGGCACCTGTAATTAATTAGCAATGCCTTTTTTTAAACTTTAGTTGATAAACAGTACCTTCAATGATGAATAACCACTTCCATCCAGGAATAGAGTGCTCGATCTGGAATACTCCATACGAGATCAAGCCGCTGAAAGCCGCAGCAAGCAATGCACTCCCAAAGAATATAGAGATACGGAAGCCAAGTTCACCTCGGGTATAGAATAGTGTCAAGTAGAACACTACACCGGCGAAAAAACCTGCCTCGCTCGCACCAATAAGCAATCGCAATGGAAGCATGCCCCCGAAACTCTTCGCCGCACACTGCAAGAGTGCCATGGCACCCCAAAACAGCATCACTATACCCCGAAGTCAGCATCTCATGGTCAAAGTTGTAATATGGTTTGAGCTTACAGCTTGGCAGCATAACCTTGCCACTGTACTTCTTCGTCAACATGTTAAGTGGCAGATCGCATAGTCCATTCGGGATGTAGAACAGCAGGATCAACAGGCTATACTCCTCGCCTTTGAATCCGAGATCTTTATCCATACCATCTGTCTTCGCATTGCCCAGATTGCTGCGATCGACAGAGTTGAAGAAATACATGAGCGACAGAAACGGCAGGAGGTACAGATCTAGTTTGCGGACTATACAGCATTTAGCCCCTGTCGTTTTGAGCAAAACAAGATATTGTACCGTAGGATCTCTCTGCTGCTTTATCGACGATGACAGCGGTCATGCCGATCTCATGGTCTTTGACCATTGTGTCGGAGGGCTGGTACTTTTCCGGGTCCATATCGACGGTGCGAACTTTAAGGACCACCTGTATTCCTAGGTGCTACGGAAACTGATATCGAATACTAAAGGATGCACCGATTGCACGAAAGGCGTAGAGGACGGCGAGCAATGTCGACGATCCAATACATGGGGATCAACTCCATTGTTAAATAATCGTCCGATATTCCTAAGCTAATCTCTCGCACTTTGGCACATAAGCTGGCACACCCACCTACCAATCTGCCAATGATTAGAGATAGCACCCAACACAATCAACTACGTTGCATACAACCGCACGCTTTAGCCCTTGTAGAATGACCATGTGCTTCCTGAGCCGAACACCCGCGTTGAGCTCCCATTCGAAGCGAGATACCTGCATTGCGCTGTCATAGTTGATAGGAGTGGAGACAGTCAGGCGGAACTCGATAAGAGTGGGGAGTGGGGGAGCTGTTTAGCTTGCACCCGAGCAAGGAAGGCTTAGTTGGAGAAGTGGAGCTAGTGCAGCAGCCTTGCAATATTTGCTCGACTGGACACGAACGACCCGATTTCGGGGATGTTGGAATGGTACGTATGCTAAGAATGAGGTACTCAGCGACGCGAGAAAGGTTTTGCAGGGAGGCAGCGTTGAAGTGATAACGATATGGTGCATTGTACATTAGGGTAGTTTTAATCTAAATGCTCCATAACGACAGCGGTCTTTCAATTATCGTTATAAGGAGTTAGACAAAGGTTATAATAACTGTAACTAATAGCAAGTTAATTAAAGGCAATCCAGGCGCAACGGATTTATCAATTGAAAATATTAAAATGATGGAATAAATAGTTAATTCTAGTACTACAGCGAAAGCTAGAAAATGTATAAAGCTTGAAAATGATCCGTTAATGTGCTTTACACTGTTTATCTAACCGTCTATCAGAACTTGACCACCATGGCTGAGTAGACGTATACCCCTGTGGTTGATGACAAGGAGAACCCATTCTCATAGGCTTTTCGACCCAGAGCCATTGTGTTACAATACTTCCAGAAACTTTGACGGGGTTTTATTGATCCGACCACTACCATCTCATCCTTCTATCTCCATCCACAGGGCATGGTAGTGGTCGGATCAATAAAACCCCCATCAAAGTTTCCAGAAGTGATGGAACACAACGGCTCTGGACCGAAAAGCCTGTCTACAGCATCAACCGGCCGTATAAATCCCACCAACGCCAATACCATGCAATACATTAAGATGAAAAGCCACAGGCAATCATGAATCTCGCAAGAAGTGGGAGTAGTAGTCGTCTAGCCAGTTCACGGCGTTCAGACCACTCTCAAAACCACCATCGGCGAACCGTTTCACCGTACCGACGTAGCCATCGGGTCTGACGTTGGCGATCACGATTTCATTCTCATCTATACCATCGAGCCACTTTTCCATGACAGTCTGGCCCCTGGTGTCCATGTGTGGGACGTCGTCCAGATAGAATGACCAGCGTGAGTCTTGAAGCATGCGAGGCAGCTGCGAGATCTCGATATCGTTGCGATCCATGTCTGTTACAATGGCGTAGGTAAAGATGCCACTGACAGGAGTGTACCTCTCAGGGCAGACAAACTGGTCATGTGGAGCTGCAAGAGGTGGCTGAGTGGTGTAAGAAGCGTTTCCGGCCATGGTTACGCGACCAACATAAGACGAGGTGGACTGGTGTGCTTTGCACACGACGTCGAGGAATGGCATGGCTGCGTGCAGGTTCTTGGCGAAGAAGTAAATTCGAAACTGGCCAAGAGCTGGGATGTCGGTTTGAATGTCGACGGGGTTCGAATCGATGAACCGTGTTGCCTTTGCCGGGGGAGGAGGTAACCTGGAGTGAGGTGGCCGCGGGTGTAGCCCTTGGACTGTACGTTGAGAACGTTTGGTTGGTAGTTCACACCGTAGCCAGAGATGAATGCGACATTTTTATTGAAATTGTCTGCCAGAGCTTGGGGGTCGCCAGCGTGGAATGCATTTGCGTGTTCATAATCGAAATCGATCAGGTCCTGGGCAATCTTCTTTCGTTCATGCTCGTACGTCTCCATCAATGCTGGTTTGGCGAGACGACGGACAGCGAAGTTAAGTTTCCAGGCAAGGTTCCACGAATCGTGCATCGAAGTGTTCATGCCTTGTGCAGCCTTGGGTGAATGGGTATGACTAGCGTCACCAGCAATGAAGACGCGTCGCTCGTCATCGGAGAAACGAGCCGCCACTCTTTGGCCAATTTGATAGCGACCAAACCATTCAACGTTCCTCCACTCGAGCCGGTATGGTCTCATGATTTCCTGGGCGCGTTTTTGTACAAACTCTTGCGTCTGGCGTTCCTTGGCAGTAGTTGCGACATCGGAGGTAGGCTTCAGCTCGATGTACAGCCGCGTCATGTTCCGCTCACGAGGGATCATGAGGACGGAGCCGAGCTCATCTGAATGTACAACGACCTTGCTCCATATGTCGGGGAAGTCGGTATCAAGCACGCCATCTAGGACACCCCAGACGGCATCCGACGATGCTCCTACAGGAGTAGCGCCAGGGATGCACTTGCGTACCGCCGAATGCGCACCGTCGCAGCCCACGATGTAGCGTGTGGAAAGTTTCCTTCTGTTCTGCGTCACGTCTTGCTTGCAGTGTACTGTCAATGGTCGTATACGTTCGGGTGTGTACTCGAAGTTTGCAAAGGCCATGTTGCGCAGCACTTGCACCCCACGTTCGGCCAGGTCGTCGATGAAGATTCCCTCGACCATGCCTTGGTGCACCAGCAGGATGTACGGGTCCAGCAGATCTACGACTGGGGGGTAGTGAATCTCGCGGCCAGTACGGTGCAAGGACTCGTTGAGAGTTGATTTCCAGAAAGCGATGTCATAGACCTTGACACCCTTGCGCAGCAGCGGATCAGCCACCCGCATCTGTCTCAGCGTCTCGATCGTCTTCGGCTGCAAACCGTCGGCGCGGCCGGTTGAGGTGCGGTCGGGTCGGTTGTCGATGATGTGTGTCTTGATGCCATATCGGACCAAGTTGTCTCTGGCGGTCCAAGTCAGCCACGGACGATGCTTGCTACTAGACGACGAAGTGTACCTACGCCAACATGAGGCCCGAAGGCCCTGCACCGACTACCAGGACATCGCTCAGGAAGGTGTCATATCCAGTCGCCCAACCATTGTTCACACTAGCGCCAGTCGAACTCCCCGTCTCGGTGCTGTGCGAGGTGGAGGGGACGGATTCGGTGGTAAGACCAGGTGCCATCTTGACGACCTTGGGATGCAGAGGAGGGCTGTTGGTGGTGCTGGAGGACGGCGAGCGCTTCATGAAGGACCATATTGACGGAGACATGCTATAAGGCGTGTCTTCCAGTTGTATGTTCGCCTAATGTCGAAAATGGGGGTACATTCAACCATCCAAACGTGACCGTCTGGCCATTTTCAACGACTGCAACGAGCCGTTGGCAACGATGGGGTGCTCCATGTAAGACCCAAGCATGCAGAGGACGGCAAATTTTTGCAGCAGATGGGGTGATCTCTCCGGGATTGTTGTGGACGCCGTTACGACAGAGCGCGACGAAGGCGGCCAGGTCGCGTGGCGGCCCAGAGGACCCTTGGGGCCCGAGTGTCCCCCCACTGTTCCACTGTTCCTCTCTTGCTGCCGTTCCCGCCTCACACCCACCCGGCAGTGTGTCTACCTTGCATGTAGACTAGATAATCGCAGCTAGCTGGCTATGGCTACCTTGGATTGACAGATTAGATATGCTTTTTGTATCGCCGTGTTGAGCGGCAGTGTTGTTGCTCCTCCTCCATGCTTCACCCTACGCCATGACCGTCACCACCATGCCAGCATGGCAACAGGTGGTCGCCAGGAAGCGCGACAACCGCGACGAGGCTATACGACAGTTCCTTGATACCCAGGGCGCCGCATCGGCAGTGAGACTGCTCTCCGGCCTAGGCGGGGCTGCACTGACGGCACCACAGACCTTGCGCGTAAACGGACTCTGCAACGGTACCGCAACCGGAGCCACGTCACAGGAGACGAGCTTCCAGGAGATTAAGCATATTCTCGGAGCAATCTCTGCAGGGACTCTGACCGCTACCGAACTGTGTACTGCATTCATACAACGGTGAGCCAGCGTAGCTCCGCGGGAAACCGCCATCGTCCCATGCTCACGCCACCTTGACAGAGCCATCGCAGCTCACAACCGTGTAACCGCCTCCCAGCCCACAAACACCCGCTCTCTGTTGCTGATTTTTCCAGACGAACTGGTATACGAACACGAGAAACCCCGAGCCCTGATGCATCGTTACTAAATTCGCCAGCCTTACCGAAATCATCTTTGCAGACGCCCTGCAGCGAGCCAATGAGCTGGATGCCTTTTTCGAAAAGCATGGACGCCTCGTGGGCCCTTTGCATGGAGTACCCATGACACTGAAAGACCAGTTTGACGTCAAAGGGTATGACAGCACCCTAGGCTACGTTGGCCGAGCATTCAGCCCTGCCGAGCAGGACTGCGTTCTGGTTACGCTCTTGAAGCAAATGGGTGCTGTCATCATCGCAAAGTCCAACCTTCCACAGAGCATCATGGTAAATAACACACTTGTTTTCTGCTCTACCAGTCTGTGACTCATCGTGTTAAAGTGGTGCGAAACCGAGAATCCCCTGTTTGGTCTCACCGTGCACCCGAAGAATACCGAGTTTACAGCGGGTGGGTCCACGGGCGGAGAGGGTACGCTGCTCGCCTTACAGGGCACTGTAGTCGGCTGGGGCACTGACATTGGTGGAAGCATTCGCATTCCTGCTCACATGTTGGGACTATATGGCCTGAAGCCTAGTGTGAGTCCTTCCTTACCCTGACTATATTCTTGAAGCATAAGCCGCGGTTGTCATCGAACCCACAACCGAAAGTCGCACAATGCAAACAGTACTGAACGACGGAATGATGACTGACTTTCGAACAGAGCACGCGTCTACCCTATCAAGGTGTTTCAGTGTCGACCGAGGGGCAGGAGCATGTCCCTTCAGTGATAGGGCCTATGAGTAGGAGTCTCGATTCGCTCATCGACGTTACGAAAGCTGTCATTGATAACCAGCCGTGGGATCACGATCCAAAATGCACTCCGTTGACGTGGCGGGATGACATGTTCAAGGGCGTGCAATCACGTCCGTTGGTGATTGCTGTTATGCGTGACGACGGTGTCGTAAAACTGCATCCGCCTGTGGCGCGAGTACTAGACGAAGTCGCAAGCAAACTTGCCGAATCAGGCCACGAGCTCGTACCCTGGAAGCCAGGGACTTTACATCAGGAGTGCATTGATATCATGGTACGATGGTACTGTACTCCATTTGTTCATCATGCTGACATCCCACAGGATCAATACTATACTGCTGATGGTGGTGAGGATATCAAACGCGACGTAGCAGCTGGCGGGGAGCCTTTCATACCTCACGTAGAGGCACTCGTCAATAGAGGACAACCCATATCTGTCTACGAGTACTGGCAGCTTAACAAACAAAAGCTCGCCGCACAAAAGCGTTATCTTGACTTGTGGAATTCGACCAAGTCAACATCGTCCGGAAAACCAATAGACATCCTCCTATGTCCGGTCATGCCGCACTCTGCAGTTCCCCATCGAAAATGTCGTTGGGTGGGCTACACAAAAGTCTTCAACTTCGTGGACTACCCATCAGTAGTACTTCCAGCTGGTGAGGTATCGAAAGAGCTAGACGGTGCAGCTGTCGCAGATATGGCCACATATCAACCAAGGAACCCTCTCGATGAGTGGAACTGGAATCTATTTGATGTGGATGCGATGGATGGAATGCCAATTGGCGTACAGGTTGTTGCGCGGAGACTGCAAGAGGAAAAAGCACTTGGTGCGGCGAAAGCGATTGATAACATTCTAAAGGGTATCAACACGACACCGGCACCCCCTACATAAGAATGGAATATCCACATAGCGATGCACAAGTACGTACCATCAAGTGCATCCCTGCTACATCAAGTACACTTCGCTTTGGACACTTTTACAGCCGTGCTAGTTCGTGACATAAATGGACAGTATTTTAGCACAAAACAATTACGCTGGCGGCTTCTGTATGTGAGATACTGAATCAAAGTATACATTCCTGCGAGTAGGCTTACATGGGTGGGGCCATAGTATTAGTTATGCACGATGCCGTCGGCCATCCATGTTACGCGACTCATGCGTATCCCCCACCTTCAAGCTCCCAGTCGCGTGTCTCCATGTCGCGTATCAATCGGGCCAAGAGGGGTAGCTCTGCTATCCGCAGCTGCTCTGTTTACCCCTCTCAATCATCTTCTTTCCGTGAATCTCCAAGTTCCCCAAGATCTTCTTTTTCCGATCCCAGGCTCAACTTGAAAGCCACTACTATATATTTACCCTATAATTACTATGGGCAAAAAGCGCGTCCTCGTATGCTATGGTGTCGATATCGACGCCGTTGCTGGCTGGCTTGGATCGTACGGAGGAGAAGATTCGACGAGCGACATTAGCAGAGGTGAGAACCGGCCTTTGCATTCTGCAAAACATTTTTAACGGTTCACAGGTCTTTGGGCAGGTACAGAAGGCACACGGCGTCTTCTGAAACTCTTCGACAAATACAAGATAAAGGCCACCTGGTTCATTCCTGGCCACACACTCGACACCTTCCCAGAAGATTGCGCAGCAGTGCGCGATGCAGGGCATGAAATCGGACTTCACGGCTATTCACACGAGAACCCTACGGATATGACATTCGAGCAGCAGCGCGATGTGCTGGACAAGACGTACAAACAGCTTACCAAGTTTTGTGGAAAACCGCCGCGAGGCAGTGTGACACCTTGGTGGGAAACGTCCAAGGAGGGCTGCGATTTATTACTTAGCTATGGTATCGAGTACGATCACAGCATGTCACACGGTACGAGATTCCACATTTGTTTTGTATAAATCAGAACTGACTGTACTGTGTGCAGAGGACCACAAGTGCTATTGGCTACGGACCGGCGACACATGGACGAAAATCGACTACTCTAAAAAGGCCGAAGAATGGATGAAGCCCCTCGTCAGGGGTGAAGATACTGGGTTGGTGGAAATTCCCGGCTCTTGGTACATAGACGACCTGCCACCCATGATGTTCATGAAGAAAGCAGCCAACAGCCACGGATGGGTTAACCCACGCGACGTGGAGGCAATTTGGATGGATCACTTCGACTACTTCTACAGGGAGTACGATGAGTTTGTATTTCCAATGACGATCCATCCGGATGTCTCCGGGCGACCACATGTTATTCTTATGCACGAAAGGTAAGTCTGCGTCCTGCGTTGATTGCGATTAGCCGCCACTGACACGCATAGAATCATCGAGCACATAAACAAACACGAAGGTGTCGAATGGGTTACGATGGAGCAAATGTGCGACGATTTCAAAGCCCGCAATAAGGTCCCGGAAGGTGCAAAGATGCCGGCCCCAGCAGGGGAGATTCTGAAGAAGCAAGCATTGGGCGAGGCGTACAACCCTGGGTTCTAAGCGTATACCATCTAGTTCTACCAATGAAACATATCACCATACAGATTGGTCAACTGCTTTTACCATGGAGTGACTTCCGAGATCCATTACCTTCACACCTCGTTTCATTCCGAATATCGGAAGCATTCCGTAGCTCCATGCTTATCGATTACAGTGGACCTTCCTACCCCTCACGTTTGTCTCCAATTACCTCCTCCCCCACTCTTCACTGCATGTGCCCATATTCCCATCACAAACCCGGCATACCTCCACTCTTGTTGCTTGTCCAATCCAAGCGATACATGCCGTCCCCCATCCTCCCTCCCGAGAACCGAAACAGTGGTCCGATGATGTGAAAGGTTTAGCTAGATAAGCATTGGCTGGGAGCAGCCTAAAGCAAGTGTGTGTACGACCATGACGCGGAGAAGGTTCCTTGGGACGATAGGTGGGCAGGTCTAGGCTAGGATGGCGGCAATGGGGATGTGTCTTATACAAACTTTCCTCGAGTCAAGCTGTATCATGATCGATTTCTCTCGTAGCGTTAAATCACATTATTTCTGTGTATCTTGATTGCTTGCGCTATTGCACTTGTGGTGACGACGTGGACTCTACTTTGATAGTCAGCATATCAGCAGTGACATAATGGGTCGTCCGAAGCCTCAGGTCATCCAGCAGCAGCGCCGCGATGCCTCCAACAAGCTCGACGTAAGGCCCACTCAGCATTCTCAAGACCTCACAGTAACGGTGTTAGATTATCATCATAGGTGCTGGGCTCGGTGGACTCGGAGCTGCCATCTCAATAGCTCTCACCGGCCACAATGTCCATATCCTAGAATCCGCACCAGAGATCGGCGAGATCGGAGCCGGAATCCAGGTTTTGCCAAATTCATCGAGGGTACTTTTCTCTTGGGGCATGGAAGAGCAGCTTTCGAAGCATGCGACACGGCCGAAGCAATGCAATTACATCCACTGGAAGGGTAGGCAAATATCGCACATGGACTTCCACGAATATGCGGCAGAGCTCGGAACACCATTCTGGGATTTCCACCGCGCGAATCTACACTTGGAACTCCTTCACAGAGCCCAGGAGCTTGGTGCAACGCTAGAAGTCAAGTCCAAGGTTGCAAACATTGAATATGAGACAGCGGAAGATGGACGGACGATTGCAGTCGCAGTCCTAGAAAATGGAGACAAGAGAAAAGCAGATTTGATTGTCGGTGCCGATGGTATAAACAGCAGGTGTCGAGAGATTCTCCTCGGGCACCCTGATCCACCAGTTTTAACAGGCGACCTTGCATACCGGCTACTTCTCAACACGGAAGATATGATGAAGGATCCTGAGCTGCGGACGTTCATCGAGAACCCCCAGGTCAACTATTGGATGGGTCCAGATGCGCATGCGGGTACGTTATAATTACCTTATCCCAGCAGTCTTAGATGGGACAGTCACTAATAACAGCCTATAGTCAACTACGTCCTCCGTGGTGGAAAGCAATTCAACATGGTCCTCCTCGTTCCCGACGACATCCCACCGGGTCAGAACGTCGCACCCGGTAATGTAGAAGAGATGTGTGCCCTTTTCAAAGACTGGGACCCACGTATCCCCAAGCTTCTCGCTCTCTGCGACTCAGTCTCCAAATGGCGTCTCTGCATCCGGCCCAACCTCAACCCTACCTGGTCCCACGAGAGCGGCGCATTCACCATCCTCGGTGACGCTGCACACGCCACACTTCCTTACCTAGCGTCCGGTGCCGGCATGTCGCTCGAAGATGGCCACGTGCTGGGTCTCTGCCTGGGTCGTCTGTCCGGCAAGTCCGACGCGGAGAAGAAGAAGGCACTCAAGGTTTACGAGCGGTGTCGACGAGAGCGTACGGAGAGAGTTGTTGCACGGGGGAACTTGCAGCAGCATCTTTATCATGTGCATGATGGACCTGAGCAGGAGGCTCGGGATCGTCTCCTCAAGCAGTTCTCGGTCTTCAATGGGAGGGGTAAGCCGGCGAGTGAACAGGAGCTGGCGGAGAGAGAATTGGAGGATAATTCGGATCCGTTTCCGTGGCGATGGCACGGAGTTGGCAAGTGGCTACTGCCGTATGAATGTGAACCAGATGTTGAGAAGAGGTGGACTGAAGTGGAAAGTGAGGCTGCTAGCCTGGGGTCGAGGAGGAGGCAGAGTTCAGAAATTCGAGCGCAGTTGTAGTAGGTCCTATGTAGATCTAGGTTGCATGGGTGGTGTTTTAGGTGTATCTAATTGAACTTGCTATATTCCTGGTTGTTTCATCGAGTAATAGTGTCCTGGTGTGTGGGCTACGGATAAGACAGCAGTAAAAATAGAGCTCGAACCGAATGCTTCCTACAGGTGGTAGTGGAGAATGTCCATAACATCGCTGCCGCTTACTATCATTGCGTGTATTATTTTGTAGTGGTTGTTCACTGTATACTACTCCAAATTCCATATTGATGAACATTTCAATTAGATAGCCCTTGTATAAGCACATTTTTCACAGCCATACAGTGTTTGGCATACTAATAGCTTTTCTGTCCAATCCCTTATTTACAGTAAGTTATTAAATGATGATTTAGTCTAGAGGCACACGTCATTCAAAAGAGGATTGCAACAGAGTTATCAACCTAGATGCGTATCTTGAAACGGACATCTATAGTCCACATCTGGTATACTCTTGAATAATGCAGCGAGAAACTAAAACTTTTGAGACAGATGGTCCAGGCAGCGCTTATTTTACCAACACTCATGGAGATAACTATGGAATATACACATGTAATTTTTAAAGTCCGATACCCCTGAACACGTAGCCTGACATATTTGTGAAGTTGATATTCCTAAATGTAACCCGATAACCCGAGTACGGAATGAAGCCGGAGTATCCCCACGTTACTTCGGTAGAATACTGCTTATGTACAAAGTTTACTCCAAATAGCCCAGAGTAGTAGGTGTATGTATATGGTGGGGCCGCCATCCTCGAAGCGGGGTAGTCAAAACACCACGTCTGACTCTTCACGTGCACCTCGCTCCGTATGACAACCATATAATCTGTATATAAATATCGGGACTTTCTTTTGAATTCTTCAACACAACTCCAAAAGCCTCTGTGAAACATGGCTCAAGCACCCATAGTCAAAGGTCACGAACATGAGGATGCGTGGGATGAGGGCTGGCTAAGAGTCGACGACGTCCACGAGATCTACTACCAGCAGTACGGCAAGAAAGATGGAAAGCCTGGTAATAAACCCCTTAAAGCTATTCTTTCAACTCTTTAACCACCACATCTAACATCTGCATCCAGCCATCTTTCTCCACGGCGGCCCCGGCGGCCACTGCTCCAAAGCCAACACGGCCTTCTTCTCCCCCTCCACCTACCGCATCATCCTCCTGGACCAACGCGGCTGCGGCAAATCCCGCCCCAACGCCTCCATGACCAACAACACAACCTGGCACCTCGTCTCGGACATCGAAGCCCTCCGCCAGCACCTCTCCATCCCAAAATGGCATCTCGTCTTCGGCGGCAGCTGGGGCTCCACCCTCGCCCTCGCCTACGCGCAGGCGCACCCTTCATCCGTGGGATCGCTCGTCCTCCGCGGCATCTTCACCGTGCGCGCCCTCGAGCTCAAGTGGACCAACTACCCCGGCGGCGCCGCAATGCTGTTCCCAGATAAGTACGAGGAGCTGCTCAATTTCCTGCCTGAGGAGGAGCGTGCAGACCACATTGCGAGTTTCCAGAAGCGTCTCATGTCGGAGGACCCCGCGATTAGCCACCCTGCTGCGAGGGCGTGGAACCTGTGGGAGATTTCGATAAGCACGCTGTATCCGAATGAGGCCGGTATGTCGAACTTGGAGGATCCGACGTGGTTGCTTGCGCATGCCAGGACGGAGATGCATTATTTTGTGAATGGGGGGTGGCTGGAGGATGGGCAGTTGTTGAAGAAGGAGAACGTGGATAAGATTAGGGGATTCCGAGTAAGTGCATTTCTTGAACGTGATATTTTTACAACGGTTGACGAGGGGCTGTGTAGCTACGATTGTGCAGGGACGTTACGATGTCGTGTGTCCGCCCATTACGGCGTGGGAGTTGTACAAGGCGTTTCCGGAGGCGAAGCTCCACTGGGCGGATGATGCGGGTCATGCTGCGACGGTAAGGACATCTATCGGTTTATAGTTGGTTGAGATTATATAACTGACACTGTGGACAGGAGCCGAGCACAAAGAAGAAACTAATCGAGGCGTGTGATGAGTATGGGAACCTCACGATCTCGTGATCTATGTATATATGTATATTTCTAGGGATGTAGGTAGGACTTCCTAATGCAGTAATCTGAACGATTCTGAAAGTGCACGTGTGATCGACCCGACAGTGTAGAACCGAATGAATGACGAACGAAACGACCAATCAGAAATCCATAAAGAAATGCTTCTTATATATAATCTGCAGGCTGATCTCGTATTCGTCCCAGCAATGCTACACGGTTAAATAATTTCTCCATACTTGCTTATCATGGTAACATTTTCATTGCTGCTAAACGATCTGTCTGTAGGAGCACTGTAATAGCTATTCCCTGTGTATAAAAAGCAGACCGAATACACTTATATCCAAGTCAAATCTTCTCATAACCGTCTCCTCACATTCCACGCCACCATGAGATCCACCACCCTCTCCCTCCCCCTCACCATCCTCGCCATCCTCCCCTTTCCATCCTCCGCCCTGTACACCTGCAACCCCACCGCCCACACAAAAACCGCCATTCCCACCAACAGCACAGAAACAGCCTACACCTTCCGTCTCTTCCAAACGTTGTCCAACTTTGCCCCCGACCATGTCTGGTGCGGCGTCAACGACACCGTTACCATCCCACCTGGCTACAAAGGCATGGCGCCCACTTACCCCGGGGAGAAAAAAAAGAGAAAGGAGGATTGAACGGCTGTCACATTAACAAAATAACAGTCCGCCTCACGCCTTCTGGCCACCGAGTCACGGGGTACCTCGATGCTCCGCTGGGCGCGTGGACGCGCTTCGACACGTACGTTTACTTTCTGTCGCAGCCGGCGAATCCCGTAAGTTTTAGGTCAGATTATTGCCCGTCTTCAGCATCTCTGAAGCTATAACCAATCGAATTGAATCAAAACCAAACTGATTAATGTATGTATATATATAGTTGCGCATCTGGATCAAGTTCAAGCCGCCCGTGTTCGGGGCGTTCAACACGACCATCACGCCGCCGGAGCCAGCCGTGTGGAGTAGGTGCGAGGGGGACACGCTGTCGACTCAGTACTCGCTTTCGGGGGACGGGACGACGGATGGGGGGATTGGACGGTGAGTACGGATTTGGAGGTAGAGAAGTGCTAGGAGGTGGTGGGGACAGAAGAGGAAAGAGTGAAGAAAAAGGAACTTATGGATTCATATGCTACGCTTGTACGGAAAATGCAATCATCATCTATGTTTGTTCGCTATGCAATGCGATGCAGTCGAGTTTTACCTGCCCAAAATGCCAACATTTCTCCATGGTTACTTGACCGCCGGCCGCACGACGCCATCCGCAACCCACTGCCCCGTGAAGCGCTCTTCCAAAACGCGAAGCTTGGAGAAGAAGACATCGTCGTCCACGTAGGCCCCCTTGAGCCAGCGCTCGCCCTTGGTGGCGTCGAAGGCGCGCCTCGCGTGCAACACCCTCCTGTTGTCGAATATGACGCACTCGCCCTCGTTGAGACGGTACTCGAACAGGTTCTCTTCGGCGCTGAGGAGCTTCTCGTAAGCGTGCGAGGCAGCGAGGTAGTTCCGCAGGGCAGGAGACGAGGTGCCGATGCGGGCTTCAAAGGGCGCCTGGAAGGGGGCGACCAGTTCACGCGGTGGAGGGCAAGGTTGGTGGGCTCGGAGTACTTGGGGCTCGGGTAGGTTTCTATGGTGGGGCGGGTGTAGTGGTAGTGGTGGGTGGGGTGGTGGTAATGGTAGGTGACGGGGAAGGTGCACAGGGTGCGGAAGTGCGAGCTGGAGGCGTCGTGCAGCTTCTGGGCGGCGTGGAAGGCGTCGCTGAAGAAGGACTCGCCGCCGGGGGTGCGGGCGCGCAGCGAGTGCAGCAGCTGGAGGTGCGGCGGGTTGGAGGTGTAGAGCAGGTCCATGTGCAGACCCAGGAACTGCGGCGTGTAGGCAATGTTCTCGGCCTTGGGCTTGGAGCGGACGTCCCAGGTGCGGCCGTAGAATGTGTCCTTGAGGATGCCTATGCGGGATGCAATGTCCACGACCGACTCCTCCGACTCGGGCACGTTGCGCAGGAACAGCAGGCCGTACTGGTTCAGGTGGGTGAGGGCGTCGAAGAGCACGTCGTCGGCCTGCATCCAGTCACTGTATTCAATCCACTTGTTGCGGGCGGTGATGGTGTCGCGGTCCCAGAGCACCCGGTCGTCGTGGCGCACGCCGCCGCGCAGGTCGACCTCGGTGCTCAGCGCGCGTCGCAGCCAGTCGAGCGAGTGCCGCGTGCGGTGGTCGGCGCCGTAGCCCTGGACGTCGCCATGCCACTCGATCTCGACCTCTGCATCGCCGACGATGCGCGGGGTGCCCTTGATGTGCGGGGGATGTCCGACGTCTGGAAGAGCTTCTGCCTGCTGTGCGGGTCGACGCAGCGGGTGCAGGTGCAGCTGTCGCGCAGGAAGACGGCGTCGAACTCGCGCTGGCTGCCGTCGACGGCCACAACGATCTGGCTGGCGGCGGCGGCAGCGGCGGCGGTGGGTTGCTGGTGCTGGTGGTGGGCGGGCTGCTCGTGCCGCGGCACGGGCGAGGGGTGGTAGGCCCGGCTGCTCTCGTCGTCAGCTCGCGTGCGCCGTGTTGCCGTCGACGGCCCGGCAAAGAGGGTGCTCAGAAAGCATCTCCGCTGGCATGGAGAGACGCCGGCGCGGGCGTGTTGGGATGCCTGTCTGACCGTCAGCCGGGCGGTGGTGCGGAACGGCGACATGACGGAATGACGAGGGCTGCTGCTGCTGCTGCTGCTGGTGCTGTCTGTCGTCGCGCCGCGCGGGAGGCCGAGCGCTTTAACAGCTCTTTGCGCGCCTTTGTCCCGAGGTAACAAACAACATCGGCTCGTTTTCCTTCCGCCTACCCATCGCTGCGTGTCCCAGCGCTGGCGAACGGTCGCGTGATATCCGGCGCATGTCGGGAGAAGTTGCTCAGCTCAAGCATGAGGTGCGCCCCTTGGACACCCCCGACCCTTCCTGGACGCCGCCATGCTGAAACTATCCTGCAGGGCTCACAGCTGCAAGTCGTGGCCGCCGGTGCCATTGCCGGTCTCGTCTCACGGTACGTGTGCACTCTACTCGCCCGCCCGAGAGCTGCAATTGACGCCCACAGCTTCGTGATCGCACCTCTCGATGTAGTCAAAATCCGCCTCCAGCTGCAGGTCCACTCGCTCTCCGACCCCTTGAGCACCCGCGCCGTCCAGGGACCCACCTACAAAGGCACCATCGGGACCCTCCAGTCCATCCTCCGCGAGGAAGGGCTCACGGGACTATGGAAGGGCAACATCCCCGCCGAGGCCATGTATCTCTGCTACGGTAGCGTGCAGTTCTCCGCCTACAAGTACATCTCGACCCTCCTGGAGACGCTGCCCCCGCCCTACGCCCTCCCCAGCTCGGCCGTGTCCTTCGTAAGCGGCGCCGCGGCAGGCGCATGTGCAACCACGGCGACGTACCCCCTCGACCTGCTACGGACGCGGTTTGCCGCCCAGGGAACGGAGCGCGTGTACACGTCCATCGCCGCTTCGATACGGCACATCGCCACCCACGAGGGCCCCGCCGGCTTCTTTCGCGGCCTCGGGGCGGGCGTGAGCCAGATCGTGCCGTACATGGGCCTGTTCTTCGCCAGCTACGAGGGCCTCAAGCCCCTCACGGCGGCCTCGCCCATCCCCCTCCCCTTTGGGAGCTCCGACGCGGCGGCGGGCGTGCTCGCCAGCGTGCTCTCCAAGACGGCCGTCTACCCGCTCGACACGACGCGGAAGCGGCTGCAGGTCCAGGGCCCGATGCGGTCCAAGTACGTCCACCGCAACATACCCCTGTACACGGGGGTCATCAGCACGCTGGCGACCATCTCGCGGCGCGAAGGAATGAGGGGTCTGTACCGCGGGCTGACGGTGAGCCTGCTCAAGGCGGCGCCGGCGAGCGCGGTGACGATGTGGACGTACGAGCGGGCCATGGCAGCCATGCTGGTGTTGGAGGAGGTGCAGTGATCGGCCGTCTAGCAGGGTATCTGCATGCGGAGCTGCATGGCCGGGCGGCGGGCAGGCTGGCGGAGCTGATCGAGCTGATCAGGGTGATCAGGCGCGGGCGATTGTCCATGATAGACAGCGTACATAGCCAAAGCAGAAAGCAACCACCACGGCCCTCGTATGCGCGTGTGAAAGCGTTGAGCTGTTGAGCGTCTGGGGGGGGGGGGCGCTGGGCCAACCGGAGGGCGGCGCACCCGGGGAGGGCAGCTGAGCAGGGCTCGCTTGGGCCGCTCATCACTCCTTCAAACGGTGTTTTCCAGAGCGAGCTCTTTTCCATCCGAAAGCGAGACGAGCGTTCGCCCAAGACCATGGTTCGCGGTTGCGGGGAAACCGCTCAGGTTCCGCAGGTGGCTCGATCGAGGGGCCACTTGTGGGCTGAGACGACCGACGGGCAGCCCAAGCTCCCGCCGCCGCTCCAAAATTAAAAGCTGCCGCGCCTCCAACCCTCCAGGGCCTCCCGCCAGACGGCCACCGCCAGCGCCTGCGCCGCCGTAACGTCCCGTCCCAGCAGCAGCAGCAGCAGCAGCAGCAGCCAGCATGCCCAAGCGCAAGAACGACGCGCCGCCCAATGGCAGCCACAAGCCCAAGAAGCGCGCCCTCGACGACGACGAGGCCCACGGCAACTTCCGCGCCGGCCTGTTCGACCAACGCGAGCTGGCCGCCTACACCAGCTACTATGCCGCCTCGCAGCCGTACGTAGCAGTCCCCCGCGCCCAATTGACCCAGCGCCCGCCAACCCGCGCCCCAGGTACAAGCATGCCGTGATCCAGCGCCTCGTCGACGACCGCCTGCTGCGCAGCGTGCGCAACGAGATCCGCGAGCACATCTCCTTCACCCCCAAGGAGACCGACATCTACAAGATCCACCAGTCGGGCGACCTGGCCAACCTCGACGGCCTCGACGATGCCGCCCTCCAGCGCCTGCCCTCGCTGCTGACCCTCCGCGACTCGCTCTACTCGTCCGCCTTCCGCAAGTACCTGTCCTCCATCACCGGCGCTGGCCCGCTCAGCGGCGTGAAGACCGACATGGCCGTGGTGCGTTGTCCCCCCACGTGCACCCAGCTCCTCGGCCTGCCCGCATACTGACTGACCCTCCCAGAACGTGTACACGCCCGGCTGCCACCTCCTCTGCCACGACGACGTCATCGGCAGTCGCCGCGTGAGCTGGATTCTGTACCTGCTCGATCCAGACCACCCGTGGAAGCCCGAGTGGGGAGGCGCCCTGCGTCTGTACCCGACCAAGGACCTCGAGACCGCCGACGGAGACACGGTCAAGGTGCCGCAGCCCGACTTCACAGAGGTCATCCCACCCGCCTGGAACCAGCTGTCCTTCTTCACCGTTCAGCCCGGCGAGAGCTTCCACGACGTCGAGGAGGTCTATAAGCGGTCTTTGGGCGAGACCGAGGAAGAAGACGGTGGCCGTATACGCATGGCCATCAGTGGATGGTTCCACATCCCCCAAGAGGGCGAGGAGGGCTACGAGGAGGGCTTGGAGGAGAAGCTGGCTGAGCGGAGCTCCCTTGCCCAGCTGCAGGGTGGAAAAGCCGACGTTTTCGACGAGCCGCAGCCGAACTGGGTGGAGAACCCTCACTGGGAGGCCCAGGCCAAAGCCCAAGATGACCAGATGACCGCCGACGAGATGGACTTTCTGCTCAAGTACATGAATCCGAACTACCTCGTCCCGGACACCGTCGAGGACATCACGCGCCTCTTCTCCGACGAATCCTCTGTGCGCCTCGCAGAGTTCTTGTCCCCCAAGTTCTGCGCGCGTCTTCGTGAATACCTCGAGTCGAAGGACCTGGAGAAGACCCCCAGCCTGCCATCGAACCCCTTCTTCACCGAGCAGTCCGAAGTCGGCGTCGCGCGCCCACCCCACAAGCACCGCTTCCTCTACCGCAAAGCCGTCCAGCCCATACAGACAAGCTACCCCGAGAACGCGACTCTGACCCCTTACGATGACCTCGTCGACGTCCTCTTCCCTCACCCTGCCTTCACCAAATGGCTCTCACTTATCACCGGCATCACCCTCACAAAAAGCAACATTCTTGCCCGTCGCTTCCGCCGTGGTGTAGACTACACGCTTGCGACAGCCTACGAAGAGGAAGATCCACAGCTGGAGGTTTGCCTGGGCATTACGCCATCGAAGGGCTGGGGCGACGAGGACGAGGAAGAGGAGCCAGAGCAAAATGGTTCCTCCAGCAAGAACAACGGCAAAGCCGCTGCGGCTCCTAAGCCCGCGGAAGAAGTCGGCGGATACGAAATGTACATGGCAGGCGAGGAAGACGACGACGCGAAAACGGACAACGGCGCACCCGAGCCTTCGACGTCGACTGGCGCTGGCCAGAGGCGAAAGGCAAAGGCCGACCCGGCTGTGTACAAGAGCGCAGGCGACGAGGAAGACGACGGCATCCTATTTAGCCAGCCCGCAGCGTGGAACAATCTTGCCATCGTGCTGCGCGATCGCCACGTGCTGCGCTTCACCAAGTACGTCAGTCGCGCTGCGCAGGGCGACCGATGGGACATTTGCGGCGAGTATGGCGTCGAGTTTGGGGAGGATGAGGATGACGAGGATGAGGACGAGGGTGATGAGGATGAGGAGGGAGAGGAAGAAAACGGTGTCGTTAGGAGTGACGAGTAGGAGTGGTAGTATTTTTTGTTGTGTGTGTATTGGGGGGAAATCTACTCATCATATTTATCTACATAGATCACGACTGATGATTGAATATGAATGCATTTCGGTGTTTGGTCTGCATTGCAATTTTTTCCCCATCTGCCAGCTATTTCGTTCTATGATGTCCTATGAGGGAACTGTGTGCACCATACTGTTGTGATAGCGAGTGACCCATGTTCACGGAAAGAGTAATCCGCCGCGGGGAAGGTAGGGATTAGGGTAGGTAATTATCTATAGACCTACCCTGATCCCTACAGGGAACACTTTCGAAGAAGACCGTTGAAAGCACCACTCTTTCATTGATATCATAAGGACCTGACCAAGGTCATTTCGTGTAGGGTGCGGATTCCATGCTGATTCTGTAAGCTTTTGCCGAAAAAGGCGATTCAACTGGCTTGCTCCAAAGGCGATTCCTCAATTTGTCATCCACATATTATGGGGCAAGCGATTCCGCACCCAAAATATTGGCATAACCTCTTTATACCTGCATTAGAGCAATGGTCCCCAACTGATAATGCAAGCTGACGCCAGATTATAATGAAACGCACGGTTTGGAGCTAGCGGGCTTGTTATGGTGAAATTAGTACCAGCAACTTCGTACAGATCCTTTTCCACTGTGAGCCAAAATCATGTAATTCTTGATTTATGAGCTAGGACCGTATCCGTGCAGTCGTATGAAGGAGACTAAAGACGATAGATGTTCCGTGGGATTCAACATCGAACGTTCGAAATGAATGTTATAAAATTATCTTGGACCCTTTCATCTAGTCTGAAATGAGCCTAGTAGGCGTCGGGGACGTTGACCCCCACACAAACTTGGGCCTGGAGTTGTCTCTCCGGCACCTGTCAACTGGGTTCCCGGCTCTGATCAGACGACCGGTACCGTACTCCTGCACGGTAACTACAAAGTATGGGGTGCTGCGTCATCTATACGCTCATTCGCGGCCGGACGGACCGATGACTTTTTTATGTTCCGACGCCAATACCGAGCGTGTACCTGCAATTAGCCTACATATCCGGGATCCTAGTCGCCACGTTTTTAGATTTTACATGTTTCTAGTCACGGGCTCGTTTCTAACCGCTTTGGCGTGAATAATAGCCATGGTGGATTACCGGTGTTACATTACCCCTGCCCTACAATATACATGAATCTCTGATTCCACGCTGTATCCATTTGGGCGAGGTTAAATTCCAGGACAGATGATAGCGATCCAATGTGGCGGTTAATACCTTAGATCATTTCAATCACCATGGAACGAGCCCCGCAAAGCCGCACTGGACGCCGGTAGCCACATAAAGATCGCACAGCCTTGGGTACGCCAGAGCGACTAGCCACGGACGAAGTCTTCTGCTGTCTGGTCTTTCGCCATGTTCCGAACAACGCTGTCCCTTCTGGCTGGTCTCAGCTTCGTGCCCGCCGTTCTTTCGGCACCGGCAGCGTCGCCGGCAACACTCATCGCCTCGCACTACACCGGGAAGTTGTTCACCTTGACTTTTACCCCTAATGGTAGCGGTGGCACTCTGTCGGTTGGGTCTCCGGTAACAGGATGCGGCAACACGCCAGGATGGCTTGAGATGTACCCTGCCGACAAGTCCTTGTACTGCTTCGACGAGTCTTGGTTCGGAAGCGGAAACATTGTGAAATACTCCGTCGGCAGCGATGGAAAATTGACCCAGACCGCGCAAGGCAAGACGACTGGTAACTCTGTGCATGGAACACTGTACGGAGGATCGGATGGAAAGGGCTTCATCGCCACCGTCGAATAGTGAGTTATTCTTCTTCGTGGTCGAGAAGAAGAGAAGAAAAAAACTGACAGCAAGTAGCTCGCCTTCCACTCTTACGACCTATAAGGGTCCTCTTTCCAGTAACCTGAAGGCTCTGTCGACACAGAAGTTCACCTTGGCCCAGAAGGGCCCCAACTCTCGTCAGGACGTTGCTCACCCTCACGAGGCGCTGCTCGACCCTACCGGAAAGTTCATGTTGGTGCCGGATCTAGGTGCTGATCTCATCCGCATCTTCAGCATCGATGCCAACAGTGGTGCACTCAATGCATGCGGCTCCGGCAAAGCCGACCCTGGGGATGGACCTCGCCATGGCAAGTTCTTCTGGACAAACCCCAGCTCTGCCCAGCCACAGGTCCTCTACACTCTCAACGAGCTGGGCAACTCCGTCTCTTCCTGGTCTGTCACATATCCCAGTGGCTCTGGAGGATGCATGTCGCTCACCAAGCTGCAAACTCTTTCTACCTACGCTCCTGGCACAAAGGGCGGTCCAACCACCAAGGCGGCGGAAATCCAGGTCGCCGGAAACTTCCTGTATGCGGCGAACCGTGCCGATCAAACTTTTGGCAGCCAGAAGGACTCCATTGCGACGTACACGATTGATCCTTCCACCGGAAAGATTACCTGGATGGAGGCAGCCAACTCTTACGCCTATTACCCCAGGACTTTCCAGATCAACAAGGCAGGTACCCTCGTAGCCGTCGGTGGACAGACAAGCTCGACTGTTGCCATCATCAACCGAGACCCTACGACTGGCAAGTTGGGAAGCTTGGTTGCGAGCGTTCAAGTTGCGACGCCGGGACGTGCTGGCGAGGAGGATGGTCTGTCCGCGGTGGTTTGGAACGAGTAGGGGACCAGAGTATAGAATAACAATAACAACATATCTTTTTGCAAATTTGATTCCACGGACAAGGCGTACTCCATGCTTGGAAATCGTTCGACCGGCATTCTGGGGATGAGTGCTACCGTGTCCGACTAACCCTTGACGGTATGGCCATGAGCTCCTACTCCCTTTGGATATTTGCTCTCGCACGGTTGATAATGAGTGGGTCTGCTTGTCAGCGCCCACTTGAAGGATCTATTTTAAACGGCGCCGCTGCGCCGCTTTCCGCCCCCATCACAGGGCGGCACTTTTCCCGTATGGAGATAAACCCTCGCATTTTCGAACAAGGTACCTTGCGGCCGTCCTGGCGTGCAGCACAGCCATGCGGTGGGCCGCCTAGTGGCTATGAAGGCCGACTCCAGCTGGTTCGCCTATTCCCGCGAGGTTAGGCCACGGCACGCCTGAAAGGGGGGCTTATGCACTGCATATCAGTAGAGGAGCAACTCTCATCCGGTCCAGGTATTGTTTGCGGTGTGAGTGAGAGACATGACCTCAGTGTTCGGCCGTGATAACGGCCGTAGATGGATGTGCAACACACTGTAACGTATGAGCATTGGAGATGGACAGCCCGCCCCCGACGAAATTCTGCAGATGCCATCCTGTGGTTATTTTCATCTAGTCTCTTCAGCGTAACTTTTTTCGCCAACGATAACGGCCATCGTGCAAGGGTCCCATGCCAAGCGTCGACGAACGATCGCTTCGCACTTTTCGCACGACAGCGAATCCATCTCGTCTACACAGCATGTTTTCGAGTCAGTGGTTTCCTTAACGATTGTACACGATGCAGACAGATTCACGATATGATCGTGTACTCACAACATTGGTCAGTGTCGCCGGACCTGTCCAGAGAAGCATTAGATCCGTGCGATCACTCTGCGCAGGATGTTCGTGCACAGGCAGGCGTATGTAGTAGTGTACGCCCCGAAGTAGGGACCCACCAGCCAGCCTCAACGTAGATCATCCAGAGGCATAAGCCCTACTCATCAGCTCGCAAGGGTACGCAGTCGAGTCAAGGCGCGTCTTAAATAAAGGCCAACAGACTTATATCTGTCCCCCGCGCAAAACTTCTCCTGTTAGAGAGCCATCGCTGTCCTCAGCTTCACCATGACTTCCACGAAAAGTGCTGACAAAGATGCCTCCGAGACGGCCTTGCCTTCATCGATACCCTCCGGTCTTCCGTACGACCCTGACAACATTCCTGTCGGAAGCATGAATTACGACAACTTTTCCACGCTTGAGTCTGCCATGTCCTATCGCAGATTGAACAGCTCAGTCACTGGATGCTACGCGGAAAACGGGTCTATGCCCATACTGTTGGCAACAAAAGATGATTGTAATCTTGGCTTCTTCTGTCCAAATAGTACGGACGAGGCGCCTCCGCAGTAAGATCCTTGGGGAAGATGAACCTCGAGAACACACTGACATGTGCAGGTATTGTCCTCCGAGTGCTGAATGCCAAATTTCGAGAATGTCGGGAAAGGGTTGCTCTCCACAAGGTCTCCTCGAGCCCGTCGTATGCGAAGGCGGAACCTACTGCCCGAAAGGAGGAAAAGAGGTGATCGGGTGCCCCAAAGGTAAGCGAACGACGACCGACGTACGAGAAATTGCGCTGAGCACTGTTTTAGGCAGCTTTTGTCCCGAAGGAAGCTTCGAACCCTGGAAATGCGCTTACGGAGCGATATGTCCGGCAAATTCTAAGCGCCAGATCGTGACCATGCCGTTCGGTTTTATGATCGCTTTTGACATTGTGCTTGGCATAGTTGTCGGCTTGGGTTTCTTCATCTCCGCATGGAGGAAAGGTAGGAAGAAGAACTATGCAGCATTGGCGAACACAGAAAAGGACGACGGCGATGATATCGAGCTCCTTACGAAGGGAAGCAACCAGCAGCCCGAAGATCACGACGATCTGAGTGCGAACCCCGATTTCCAGGTCTTCATCAAATACATCTCCCGCCTCATCAAGACTAAGGATATCGGCCTTTCGTTCGATTTCGAGGGTCTTGAGTTCGAGCCTACGCCCGGAAAGAAGATCTTGAAGGGTGTCAGTGGATACATCCAGAGCGGTTCCATGTGGGCTGTGATGGGTGGTTCCGGTGCCGGAAAGTCCACCTTCTTCAACGTGCTCATGGGAAAGACTCGCCATACAGGAGGTGTAATCAAAGTCAACGGCCATCCGAAGGACATGGCCAAGTACAAGAAGCTGATTGGTTTCGTCCCCCAGGACGATATTGTTATACCCGAGCTCACCGTTCGTGAAAACATACTTCACTCTGCGCGATGCAGACTGCCCATGAGCTGGAAAGACAAAGACATCCAGGCATATGTGGACGCACTCATTTCGTGTATTGGGTTGAGCCACGTACAACACTCCCTGGTCGGTGATGCTAACAAGCCTGTCGTCTCCGGTGGTCAAAGGAAGCGTGTCAGTATCGGAATGGAATTGGCTGCCGCACCCATGTGTATCTTCCTCGACGAGCCGACATCTGGTCTCGACGCCACATCTGCTTCTTCGATCATGAGGCTGCTGAAAGCCATCACTAAGCTTGGTGTCACCACGATTACCATCATCCATCAACCTCGCGAACAGATTTACCACGGCTTTGACAACATCCTGCTTCTCGGTCTTGGTAACGAAATCTATGCTGGTCCTACTATCGAAGCACCAGTGTATTTCGACTCTCTGGGCTTCACATTCCCCTCGCGCGCCAACCCTGCCGATGTTATCATGGACATTATCAACGGAGAGGGATACGAGTATCGACAGGACCACGCCATGTCAGAGACCCCGGTTGCCCGACTAATCGAGAACTGGCGCACTCGTCATCAACGTGCACCTCCTACGCAGGCCCCTCCGCGACCGCAACACCTACTCCCCGAGGATTCTTACAGCAGTTCGTCCGACGAATCGTACCAAGATACACTAGCCGCTCCCAAACGCCCTCGTCCTGTCTCAATCATTTCCACCGCAGACCAAGAATCCGAGCTGAAGAAAACGATGAAGAAGCGCGGCGCATCGTGGTACGCTCAAGTCTATTACTGCTGCAAGCGTAGCATCACGCAACAGGTCCGGCTCAAGAACAGTTTCTTCTTCGAAATTGGCACCGGTGCATTTGCTGGCGGTATCATCGGTCTCAGTGCGTTCAGCGCAGAGGGTCAGCTGTTCAGCGGTATCTACCGGGGGTCTTTCCTGGCGCTGTCTCACGCTACCAACTACACTCAGGCTACTCAGCTTGGTCTCCTCAGCGCCATGGCCATTGGTCTTGCGGGCTCAGCACCCGCAGTCAAAGTCTTTGGTGAAGAAAAGTTGATTTTCAACCGCGAAGCTTCGTCTGGTCACAGCATGAGCGCCTACTACGTCGGCAAGATGGTTTCTGTGTTGCCTAGGTTATTCGTCGCCAATCTGCATTTCAGCGTCTTCATGGGTATTCTGGCCACTCCGATCATGAGCTGGCCCGACATGTTCGTCGCCAACCTTCTCTACTTCTTCTGCGTTTACGGTCTCGCTTCGTGCGTTGGTATGCTGGTCAAACGCGAGGATGGGCCCCTTCTTGCTGTCATGTGCAGTTTGATCATCGGTATCCTCGGTGGTGTTGCTCCTCCGCTAAGCAAAGTCAAGCAATGGCATGTCGAGGTCTTGTGGAGGATGAGCCCTGGTGTGTGGTTCACCGAAGCATACTTCAGCCAGAACTTGCTCCCGCTGGACTATCTATACGAACTTAATTTGGCTGAAATGGGTACTGGATTTACGCTGGGAAAATACGCCTTGGATATGGGGTAAGTCTTATACCCGTCCTCATTACGGTTCATGCACTAACGTCTCACAGTGTTCTTTGTGCGCTCGGGGTCTTCTACCGAGTCGTTGCGTTCGTGTTGCTTGTCACCGTGCAGCGGAAGCGCGGATAGACGTATGGGATATACAGTAGAGGCGGTTGTCTCAGTCATGGTTGCTTGTAGTTGTTACGATATACCCCCAATGTTCATAATGTTAGAATGCGAATACGGTTTACTTTGGAAGGACTTGCTGCACGTCATCGGACCCTTGTTTCTGAGGAGGAGCTAAGGCACGTCATGGTCTCGCGATCCTCTTAGCCAGTTCTGCGTGGAGATGGTTCCGACTAGCAGTAGGCAGGTACGCGGTAGCAGTGGTGATGCTAAACTGTGTGCCCAGCGGTGTGTAGGATACGTGGAGCCCGACACAGGGCTGTGACACACCCCCTGGTGGCCATCTGACCCGTCTCAGCATCTTCTTAACGGTCAATCTATTTGCCCTGCCTTGCTCCCAGAGCGACTTGGGTTTCCCGTAACCTTCTCATCGCAGCATAGTCACCAGGACTGGACCCACACCGGCGCCAGTGGCCCATGGGTCTCTCGCCGGCGCATTTGCCTACCCCACCCGCTCCCACTTGGACAGACCATGGTCGGCGGCATGGCAGGACTGGCGCAATCGCAAGCAGGACTCCGGACTAGACGGGCCACAAGCATCGGTTTAAGAAGGTTCTCAGCACGGCACCGACACGGTCTCCACTATTCCCGCATTTTGTACAGCGAAGCTCGCATACGCGAATCCTCTACTCCCGAAACAGCACGCAGCAGCGCAACCCAAGGCACCACACCGCCTTTTTAATTGGGTGGCGGGGAAGACCAGAAACTGCCATAACTCACACCTGCGGCTCTTGTACCACCGCTCCTCTGTTACTGAGCCCTGCATATTGTTGCGAGGCTCGTCGTCCCCTCGTTCGCGTTTTCCTTTGTCGCTGTGCTCCTGCGGATGCCAGCATGGGCCTTGCAGCCACATCGGTGTTTGCGCTCAAGGCGGTGGCCGCTTGGATCGCCCTGCAGTGGGTATTGCAAGTGGTGGGGGAGCGGGTGCCGAGGGTGAGGCCCGTGGTCGCCGCCATGAAGGCCGTCGATGACTTCGCACTGGTCACTGGTACAACGTTGTGCGCGCTTTTGCTTCTGCTGCCGTCGTTTGTATTCGTCGTGCTTGAGGTCTTCCGGTATGTGCAGGTCGAGAGTCGGGCGCGTCCCGCAAAGTCCGTGGCCGACCACATGGCGCGCGTCGTGGACATCATGAATGAGCTGGGAGTCATGGGCGACCGCCTGAAGGGTGCTGCTCTGACCTTGAGATCGACCGAGGGAGAGACAACCGTACGTGGGAGCCCGTTCCTTTGCGCCCCCTACCGTCTGCTAACAGGCCGCAGGAAGAGGTGTTCGAGACAGTGGACGCGCCGGAGCCGACGGCCACCACAGCCATCCTACCACAGATCTGTGGCAACGTACTGCTCGCCGTCTGCAGGCACAGCGAGTCGCTGGAACGGTTGTACGCCGCACTCCAACCACCGACGGTTGACGTAAGCATCGCCAACATCATTTGGTGCGACACCAAGCCAAGTACTGACGTGGCGTAGGATCTCATCTACTGCGATTGCGACGACATGGAAATTCGCGCCGAAAAGGTCATCGCCCTGATCGGCATTCTCCGCGAATGCATGGAACGCCAAACCGAAGTTGCGAAAACTGCAAACGATTTATTGTAAGAGTGACGGTACGCGCGTACGCCGGCGGTTTACTGACAGCAGCCGTAGCCCATTGCTCCCACCTGGCCCTGTCGATATCGATCTCGAAGATCTAGCAGCGAAGCCAATCCCCATTCCAATTGATAGCCCGATGATCCCCGTGACCCACGGTTGCATTGATGACGAAATCGAAGATAGTGGTTTCATGGACGAACAAGATATAATGGACGCCTTTTAGCCAAATGATGCATGCAGACAGGCTTGTGCGTGCGGAACTGGAGAAATCAAACTGTCTTCCCCAGAACAGGATGAGCTGGCACGTTCTTCACTCCACCATGACTATTCGGTAGCAGCCCGGTATGGCCAGCGCCGTGGTCGATGAACGCGGGAGGATCGGGCGAATATACGCTGTCGAATGCGGACATCTGGTTAAGGTTGAAGAAGCGGAAGATGATATCGAAGACCCCGGGTTAGGGAAGCCCGTGAGCCCCGAAAGCGCGCCCTGGGATCCTACTGAAGTGTGACCTGCGGCGTGGTCGATTATGACGGTGGCTTTGTTTCCGAAGAACCTGTTGCGCATGTAGTAGGCACTGTCCAGGGGACAGAGTCGATCCGCAGTGTTACCCACTAAGCAGCGTCAGTCTGCTACATTTTCCAGGATGAGAGTACGCAGGTAGACTCACCAATATAAAGAATATAAAGAATCTTGCCAAAAGATTTTAAAGCAAGAGTCCCATTGATTTCTGAGATGGGAAACTGATTGATAAGCTTGATCTTCTATTCGGTGCAGTAGAAAGTAGTCTGGGCGAGAACTCCGCCCGTGTTTGGCGACGTTTTGGACATACCAGCCAAAATAAAACTTCCGAATCCCTCTTTACTTCTCGGGGAAGCATCGGCGTCGATAACAGTGTGTGTCTAAGTTTCTTGTCGATGGAAGCAAGCCTAGTCTTGAATTGCCGTGCAGACGTAGAATTGCCCTAGAATGAACAAGCTGCACCAGCGGCATTGCATGTGGCAAAGACAGATTAACGGTGGGGTCGGGCTGGCTGTCAATAATGCTGCATACTACATCAAAACGTACGACCCCCGATGTTATCACTAGTTCCTAGGGTAGACACAAGGAGGACGTCGGCTCATGGGGGTCATTGGAGCATCCCTAAGCGGGGCTGACAGCTGAGCATATTCTCGGATTTGCACAGCAGCGATTGGAGGACGAGCGCCACCATAAGGCTAGAAGCAATTAAGCGTGAACCTTGGGTCCGTGGCAATCGAGCATTCGGGATCTGGCCTGGTCCGTTTCCAGGAGCTATTGCAATGGTGAATGCCAAGCATCCCTCAGAAATTGTGTTGTATTGTTGTATCGACCAAGCCTCTTTGCTGCCCCCTGTAGTTTGAATGGATTTATTCCGCTTATAGGCCGCAGGGATAACTTTTCTGGTGAATAGACCGTTGTAAAAGAGCTTGGCAAATGAACATCCCAAACTTCTGCCACCTTTGTTCTTGTAGCATGAATGTGACCGTGAAATGACAACTGATCATGTGATGCCGAATCCGCAGCAATGATTGACGGTTGAATTGCTTGATCAAGGCAATGCGATGCTCTGATGCGCTTCTACCCCGTTACAGGTGATAAAGTATAGAGATCTGGATCTGATGGTTTTTCTTGCGCTCGAGCATTCTTTCTTTCCAAAACGAGTTGAACGATGTCGTATTGTGCGTTCTTCGCAGCGACCACGAGGATAGGATCACATGTCGGATTTTCGCTGCTTAGCGGAGCATTCTTCTCAATGAAAAGTCTAGCCAGGTCGCTTCGACCATGTTTTAACGCGTTTACAAGGAGTGGATACGCGAACGCGACTGGGGTAAGGCCTCTCACATCTGGTAGATTAATGAGTTTAAAATCCTTGCAAAGGAGTAGATCAGCTGCATGACAGTTTCCAGTCATAGCAGCCCAGTGTAGTGGTGTCCTCTGCAGGACCCAATCTCCTATCTCCAGGTCGGCCCCTCTTTCGATGAGATATTCGACGATGTCATTCTGTCCTAAACGTATAGCCCAAATGAGAGGCGATAGATTGTCGCCGAGGTCTCGTTTGTTCAATAGCTCCAGGCTAACAGCATCTTTCTCATCCAGATAGAGACGAACAAGACTCTTCTGTGCAGTGATGATCGCCCATATGACAAGCGTACGACCATTTTCCTCTGGGTCTGTATGGAGTCGAGACGCGCCTGCTTGCAGAAGATATCTGGCCATACTTGTCCGGTCGCATTCAAGTGAAATGTCCCTTGTTACCAGTAGTAGAGCATCATCCAATACTCGCTCAGTGACGTAAGATTGCAATTTATCTAGCTTGATCGTATCACCTTGCCTGACCGCAGCCATAAATTTCTTATCATAGTGTTTTGAATCTATTGCAGTAAGAAGTGATGAGACAGTCCTCCGACTTCGTGTGGAACGATTTGACGATGATGTCGAAATGCTAGTGTAAGACACCGAGTCTCGCATTCCACTAGATGGGTTGAAAGAAGGTAGGCTGAGTGATGATTGCGAAGCAAATACTGCAGGTGCCCCTTCTAAGCCGGTTGTTTGCAAGCTGGACCAAATTCTGACCATGGTATCTATGAGCACGTCGCTGTCTATTTGATTACTTGTAGGGCTGGACCTCTCCAGAGTCCGCTGGATGTACATACGAACTTCTTCTTGGGAATCAGAAACCGGCGGTGAGGAATCAAGTGCAACATTGGAAGATATGCTCTGTCCACTGGTACTCTGTCGTAACAATATAAGACTAAAAAGAAAGGGTTAGTCAACGCATGCGACTACATATTCTTGATGGATGAGACCCACCTAGCGCAAGCGCCGAGCATCGAGGTATGTCGTGACAGGCGTTCCCGTAACTGCTCAACGTCTTCAAAACTCCACCGAAGTTGCTGCCGCAGGCCGAGGGTGTTTTTGTCATATCGAATCAATAACTTTTGTATGTCGAAAATGACGTCGTAACAGCCCGTCTGGATGACTAGCATCTCGCTGTATTCTTGCGAGCTTGTGCTGGCAATGCGCTGTAGATACTGGAAGGACTTGAGCTCATTACGCAGTTCATGAAACACCTTGGTGCTGTTCTTGAACTTCTCGTGTAGTTGTAGAGCAAGCGATATACCGCTCATGGTGGCACCTGCGATGTCCATGGTGGTCCAGCTGGCGAACGCAATAAGGTAATATGTCAAAGTGAGAGTAGGAGTGGGGCAATGCCACGAAGGTTGCAAGACGTGGGGCGCTGCCGTGAACCACCCAGGGCTGAGCAATTGAGAAGGCAACTAGCAATTTGCATACTCGTGTTGGACCGCCACTATCACCCCCTCGTGTAAGATTGCCGTATGCAGCCACACAGCCAAAAGGCTGAGTAGTCACACAGCATGGAAAATAAATGAAGTTAAGGCCCTGTGATCAATACAAGAATAAAGGTGCTGCATTCTCCAACCCTTTGCCCTATTTGTCACATTGCAAGATGCACGTTTTCTACAATCACCTTGCTGTTCTTCTCTTCCTGTTCTCGATAGTGTTTGGAGAGTGTTTCTATCCCGGTGGAACGAGCGCGCCTGGCCTAATATCTTGCAACGAAGGTGCCCAAGTGTCTCACTGCTGTCGAGAAGCAGACGTGTGTCTTACGAACGGTCTTTGCTTCTCGTCAGGGTTGGGCTCTATCCTGAGGCGAGGCTGTACAGATCCAGGGTGGAACAAGACGGAATGTCCAAACATATGCATAGGTGAGCAATGAGATAGATATCTTGTGTTGTTCCAGGAAGCATCCTGACAGCGAATAGACGGGTTTTCGCAGAGTGACGCGGTCTTGACTCCATGCGGTGAATACGGCAGTTTCTGCTGTGGACAAGACGATGGATCGCGCGCGTGCTGCGAGTCTGGCAATGGCACTATCAGAATTGGCGGAGGTGAACCAATGTGCAACGGCACGACTACCATGTTCATCACGGCATCGGTGTCGTCTTCACCAGCCACCAGTACACCCGGAGTCTCTTCGGCAGCCCCAACATGTGCTGTCGCAGAATCCGAGCTGGCGGATGTGCGATCAAAGGAAAAAGCCAAAGGAAGTGCCATGATCGCGCTGGCAGCCTTGCTGGGCTGCACGGCGATTGCGTTCGCCGTGGTAGCCACACTGTGGCGTCGCGAGCGGCGGGACCTAAAGAACCGCCTCAAGAAAGCAGAAAAGGCCAATATACCGATGCCACCTGTGGACTTCGTGAGGGAGAGAGACATGCAGTTAGCTGGGATGAGGGAACAGGCTCGCAGCCCAGGTGTTCTGGCGTCAACGTGATGGGGACATGATAGGGACGTGATAGGAAAGTGATGGGGCGTGATAGGGAGCAGTGCGCTTACTTGATTACTCAGCGCGTTGTGCATGATTTGCTAGCTACAGACCCACCCATAGAAGAGAGAGTAGAGAGAGAGACCCATTTACAATCGAGTAGACCCCAACCGGCCTACACCACCGAGAATACCTTCATACGCCTCGTCAGATCGGGGCTAGCGTGTATATAAACTTGTGACTGCATGGTGCATTGCCCTGCCGCTTTGCACTGCAGAACCGACAGCTGTCTCGCCAGCAGCCCTGGAGCTGCCTTGCAGTAACCATTCACTCGTACACAGCCCTGGCCTTGCCAGCCCCTCTTCTCTCGCCGACGCTGTGTGGATTCAAACGACTGCAACTGTCCTGCTGCGGAACACAACACAATCAACAACACAAAATCCCATTCGATGCCTATCATGTCAGCCTGGCTCCTCGCCCGCATGCCAAGGATACCTCATCCACCCTATCATGGCCTCTTCGCCTCCCTCTCTTCCATGGCTCTACTCGGTCTTCTATGCACCCACAGGATTCCTCGGCATCCACTCGCCGTCGTGACCTGGGCTTATGGCTCATACTACCTCAACGCTGCATGGCTCGAGCTTAAGCTTGCGCAGGTGAAAGCAACCATCGAGTGGGCGGTCGATGCCTACCTGAAGAAAGAAGGAGCGTGCGAGGATTGCAGGAAGAACATCGTCGAGCGCGATCCGGAAGATCTTGTCAAGCTGCTGGCTGACTTGACGCGGGCGAAGGTGCGGGCTAGGGGAAGGCGGCCTACAGGATTCACCGATAGACAGACGAATGAAGAGGAAGGAACAAGCGAGGCTTGCAAAGAGGGGTGCGCGACGAACAAGCAATGGGGGCGGAGGATAAGACAGGCGAAGCCTCTGAACCGGTTTTAATTTGAAAGCACACCTGCGAGTCAAGCTTCCTTGCAACTGTTTACATGTTAGCGGTGCTAGCCACACTGGCGCCTCGTATAGAACCCAAGGGCTCGAGAATGACCAGGGAAGAGAGAAGTAAGGCTGAGGATTCGAAAGATCCTTCTGGTGGAACTGTGCTACTTCGAGGATTGCGAGCTCATGCATGATGAGAAATCAAAGCGTCAAAGGAGGGGAGCATCGACCATGCGACAACCAATACGCTCAGAGCTAGAGATTGTCTTGCGGGAAATAATCTATCGAGCAACGATCCAAAGAAACAGGCAGTCAGCGATAGCTATAACGAGAACGAAGAACCCCCTCCAAAAAAAAAGCTGCCCAACCGTGTCTCAAGTTACCAACCTGAAGTTCTTTCAACACCCCTGCATGCTTCCACACCTAAATAGACCGATGGTTCTGGTCTTCAGTCCACCTCAGAAATATCTTCAGAGTCCTCGCTGCCGTCATGTTGAGGTAGGGAAACCCAGGGTTCAAGTTCGAAGAGCCGACGACTCTCAGGATCCAAAAGTTTGAACTGGATGAGCAACGGCATTGATCTCCCATAAAATTTGCCCCATCGATTCCACAGTGCACATTGACGGTTGTATTTCCCATAGACGCGATTGAGGTTAATCATCCTTCTCGCGTATTGTTTGTAGTGACAGATGGAAGCAGTCTTGCACATGTAGCTCAGTGTGAAAGACCATAGCACCACGGTACAGGCACCCCGCGCCGAGTCTATTGAAGTACCAGTGTTATCGATTATTGAAACAGCGAGGGCTGTACTGAGGAATAGGTAGTTCGCGATCGTGCTTGGGAACTTGAACAGCGTGGGATGGCTCCCGGCTTCCAGCAGTTGAGTATCCTAGTACTCTTCATGGCTTGAATATCCAGGGATAGAATAGAGCTGTATCGGCTACTCAAATTAATTCAATGCGTGCAAACAGTTGCATCAGATCTTACATTCATAATGAACGGCATACCCGACAGACTTTGTTCTGTTCAGCGCAGTCGATAGAATTGTGATAGGGTGATTGTTAGAGCCTAGCTCTACACGTTGAGCGAGGCTTTGTTGCCTTCGCTCGCGGTTGTTATTATTTGCAGTGCAAATGCTCTTTCCTAACCCACCACGTTCTTCGGAAGGCGCTGCCTTTTAACAGCATTAGCAGTGCTTGTTTCTCTGTTCCGCTCTTCTACCCACATACGCTCCAGTAACACACCAATCAATCATTCTTATTCCCACCAAGCAAACGTACTAGCAAACGCAAAGAATTGTCACAAGATGACCATCCCTCGCTCATGGCTCTTGGTCATCAACTTTTTCCAGTATCCAAATCAACAGTCTACAAAGATGCCCAAATTATCCACCGTCGTTATCGTCGGTCTTTCCATTAGCGGCATGTATTTCTAGTGTCTTTATCGAACCCTTAATGCATATCGAAATATATCGTCATACGTCGCGCTAACATCCCTTGTTTTCCAGTTGCCTATCTAATATTTAGAAGGGTTGCTCCAGGTACGACCGGAGCCGCTGGCTCTAAAATGTCGACAAATGATGGATTACATGGCGATGAGACCAATGTCGAAGGTAAATTCAGGAACCCACAGTGTTTAACACACCTGGCCCTCTTGCTACTACCACAGGATATTCATATTTGCTTACGCTGATGCAGAGGAAGATTACGATGATGTACTGGGTCTGATTGATGACGGACCGATGGGGAATGCAACACGTGCGAGGAAGCATAGTGATTGGGTGGCTCACATGAGAACCAAGCGGAGGCTATCTGCACAGAAGAGGATGGGTGTTTTGGACGAAATGCGGGAGAAATTGTTCAACTTCAATGAGAAAAAGGGATGAAAACACTGCGTGATGGCAGAGAGTAGAGTTAACATGGAACGCTGGGGATGATCGCGTGCTGTTCGGAACTGAAGCTTGCGATTACTGAATCTTCATCAACGAACCCACAATTCTTGCCATAATTTACTCTAAACACGAAATGATCGCATGGGAGATTTCAGCTCAATATTAGTTGTTCAGGTGATGGACTTGTACACCTTCGCCTGCGTAACTCAGTTCGATATCGACATACTCGCTTCTGTATAGGTCCGCACTCTATGAATATAGGTCAAAACTCTGGATCAACTATATCTGTAGCATGGGATCTTTATCTTGTGTGAAAATCCCACGTGCCCACATTCTGAGATTATCCTCTTTTTTGTCTACGATAGGTCATATAGTATGAATGTACCTGATCATTTCGGAAATACAAGAGTCTGTATATTTAAAAATATAGGAAACCACCCAAAATCTCTAAAGATTGAGTGTAAGGCCGAAACGCCTCGCATTCGTTCTGGTAACATCACTGGTCCCAGTGCCCTGGCCTGTAACATACTATTCGAGCCGAAGAGGATGGGCTTCCAAGTACTCCTCAAAAGTAGTCAATCGCCCACGAGCATTTTCCGCAGCCCAAGTAACCAAGCTTTTGCTATCCGTGCCAAAGTAGCCAGTGTCATCCAAGAAAGATATCATTTCCATGAACATATCTCCCAAGCCATCAGGTAAGTTCCAATTCTTCTTCAGCTCATCGGTAGAGATACGCTTGTAGGTGATGTCCTTTCCAGTTGCTTTTGACATGATCGCAATCATTTCCTTCAAACTGTACAACTTCGTTGCAGCACAAAACGTCTTGCCAGCAAATTTGTCAGGCTCAGACAGGATCGCACCGACAAACTTCCCTGTATCTTCGCGAGCATTGATAAGAGGCCATTCTATGTCGAGGGAAACGTGGAGGGCCACAGTCCAGGTGCCATCCTCTCCCTTTCTCGGCTTCAAAAAGGAAGTCGATTCGAAATTTTCCATGAACGACCCGAGTGAGCAGAAAGCACTCTGTATGGGAAGCCCCCGGATGTACTGCTCAGCTCTTGCCTTCGTATCGAAGGTGGTGACCTTCGTGTATTTGCCACCCGAAAGCTCGCAGATAGACGGGAGAGTGCTGAAGATGATGTATTTGACATCTTTCTCGACAGAAATGTCAGAAATGATTTTCACCGTATTGTACTCGACGTCAGGGGCGAGAAACGGCGCTGTATTAATGAAGACAGTATGTACGCCGGTCAAAGCTGCCTCGATGGATGATTGGTCGCCTATGTCGCCGTGGACGACTTCGACTTTGTCCTGGAGTAGTTTCGCTTTCTCCGAAGTGACGTCCCGAGTTATAGCACGGATTTTGTATTGTTTGGAGAGCTCAACATCGTTAAGAACATAGTTGATAATTGCCTTTCCTTGCTGACCGGTAGCACCAAAAACGACAAGGATCTTAGACATATTGAAGTAATCGTGGTGTAGCTATTTCAGAGTTTGGATAAAGAAATTTGTAGCAGAAAAAAGAAGGGGGACTGGAAGTTTAAAACATTCATGGCAATCTGTAAGATGCTTCCTACGGGTTTGCCGGTGTGCACTTTTGGCATAGTGCTCACGATTGCGGTTTAGCGTGGCTGGGCAAAGAAGTGAATATGGCTGACCGGCGAGCATCATACAGTCATGAAATGAAACAATGTGTGGAATTAATCGGACATACGTGCGGATTTTAGACTGTGAATTCATAATCAGTCCCGATCGGCTCATTTGCATTCAGGAACATAATGTAAGCGCCTGTAGACATTGGCTTTCCGTGATGTCAAGTGCATCTACCTGTCAACTGGTCGATCTTGTATTTGCTACACTCATCTTTCATGACACAGTAAATTTTGACACTTTCAGTACCCAATGAGTAGACACCTTCAGGTTTACCTACATCCCGGCCAGTTTTGAGAGTTGCCGCGCTAGTATTGTGAGCTTAAAAATACCCTGTAGTGTGCACAGCTGATAGAAATTCAGTAAGATCAAACCCAAAAGCCCGGACCAACCAAAATATTATGACATAAGATTACAGTTGTGTTCAGGGTGTGACTAGTTTTTTGGCATTGTCTTGATCCTCCTCGTTCGTTTCCGTTTTTTCAATTCCTTTCAGAACGGCATAGATATCGCCCACAAGCGTTCCCTCGGACTGCATGGTGGAAAACAGTTTAAGCACCGGTCTTTCGTTCTCGTTTCCGACTTGCCAGCCCGATCCGTCCTCTGCTCCGTACAAAACGTGGCCTATCTTCTCCAGTAGCATGTTCTTCGTCACTCCCTCTCCGCCGTCATTCACAGGCGCATCAAGCGCCATATAAGAGCACTTTTGATCTGGAACAGCACATGGACAGCAGAACCAATCTTTGTCATCTCGTATAAAGACAACCTGAACGAAAGATTCTGGTGGGTCGAAAAGTGCTATCGGTATTGATGCGTCGGCTGCGACTTTCTTGCAAAGCTCGTTCCAAGCTATACGTTGTTCAATGTTGTGTGCCTCTCGTGTTGACGTATCATTCCAGGGAGATGAATCTCGAATCAAAGATGCTGATGTTTCGTTGTGTGCGCGAACCAGATTGAAAAGCCCAGAGAATTGGGCTTTCATCTTGCGGCCCTTGTAGAAATGTTCCCATGCACTATAAGGATCTGTTGGATCGTAGGAATCGCAATCGTGGGTATCATCAGAGCTAGATTCACCACCGCTTTGTGCTGATGTTCTTGACATCGTGAAATTATCGTCGCCTTGGTTGTTGTGTTGCGTCACGCCTTCGTGTGAGATGGATATACACTGGTCGTGGGCATCACTTGCTGATGCGGACATGGTTAGACTGCTAAATATCTGGGCTGTCTCAACAAAGTCAAGTCCTGCCTATGTAGAGATGAGCTACTCTGCAGTGGTATGTAATGGAAGGACGAGGGTATATTGTCCTTAGTGATACACCATCTGCAGGTACAAGTTCACCAAACAACACTCCAATTGGCTTGTCGGTCTGATGACGTCATCAGCTCTTTCCGTCAGTTCCAGGCGAGTTCCAGGCAATTGATCATGGCATGGTTACAGAGCCAGGAAGTGCATATGGTCTCGACATCTTAAGACCAACGCTTGCGCTGTGGAATTATATGTACTTAATCTTCCTATGTTCCCTGGGAGACATCTTACTCCGAAAACACGCGTTTCTGTGATCAGTCACGTCGTCGTTGCCGCCAATTGCGCGAGCGCGAATAAGCCAAAGACGGTGATACAAAGACCAACCATTCAGGCTCTTCGGCAATCATAAACGATACAGATACCACTGGATCTTTTAGTTGGTGCGCCCAAGCGTCTTGCGACCGAGCTTTGCTTGGCATGCCATCGCGACAATCCAGGATACCAGGCAGTGAACTTATTCAGTTCGCGAATATTGACAAAGTTATAGGTGCTTCTTAATGTTCTTCTCCATCATTTTAAATCGATCGGAGTCTTCTCGAAGAATGTTCATTCAGAGTAACCAGGCGTATTGCACATTCAAACTGATACAATCGTGGGAAAATATAAGAGAGGATAGAAGCAAGGTTGCGTTGGTCCTGATATGTCACTGTATGTCTCAAGGGCAAGAGAACGTGAAAATGCAGATAATGGTACCGCCCGCAAATGATGTCTCAACAACGCTGAAACTGTTCGTGCGCGCATCTCTCGCCCCTCCGCTCAGCATCACCGTAGCGACCACCAATTACAAGGACCGGGATGTCTTGCCCCTGTAACGAACGTTTGAGGCTGACGCAAAAGACAGGACACGATTGGTACACGGCCATTAGGATGGGAGAGCCTGGGACCCACCTATGCACCCCTTGTTCATCCAAATCGGTAGATCACAACCGTGTGGCACAGGCCGAGACGTTGGTGAGTCTTTGGCACGGGTACTAGACGTTATCTTCACAAAAAGATGTTATTGCTGTCAGGATTCTTTAAATTTTCACAAAATAAGAGGATTTTATGAAGAGGTTGGGAACTGCGCAGTCTTGGAGTGGTACCAGACGACGCATGCTTCATTAACATGGCCCTGGTTACACAACATCTCGGATGCAATTAGTAGTAAGACGTGGACGGGAGGGTCCAAGACTCCCTATCGAACTAGCAACAGAGGGCTGAAATTAATGAGACGATCGATCGATGCAGTGAGCGCAAAAGGGACTTGCATAATCGGCCGCACTCGTCTTGCCTTTCACAATCACGACAGGCCTAATCAGTGAGCCTTGATGGGCAAAATCCCCCGCACTTCTAAGTTTTCCAGCTTTTTTTTTTGCTTCCTAAGCAGGAAATTAAGGCTGAGAGGAGATGTCAGCAGACGCTGCGCTTGCCCAGCTATCTCTCCGAACCGTGCCCGGTCCGGGGGCGGGAACTGCACAGACGGCATCCTGATGCCGTATCGGTCTGTTGCGATATCTAGGGTGTCTGTATTCCAGCCATCTTTTTCCTTGCAGTTCTCAGCCTCTTCCATCCTTTCTTAGCCTGTTCCAATCTCGCTGGCAGCCCTACAGGTTACCAAATTACTGCGTCTCTGTGGTTCTCAACAGAATTTTAGGCATCAAATAGATTGTGAGATTGCTCTAAGAGCTTGGTTTGTGTGTTCCGCATTTTGTAGCCAACGATTTTCTGTTTCCTTTGGATGGATTGCGGTGACTGACTGTGAGTAGAACTACAGAGCAAGGGACAAGTCCTTAATTTATTGAATAAACCCATAACCCGTCGGCTTTACCCCAGTAAATTATAACCGACCGTAGGTGTGTTGGTGGATTCGAAAACACCCGCCCCTATGACTCGCTCCAACCGCCAGGTCCTCGCGCACATACACACGCACAAGCACGCGCACACGCGCACACGCACGCACACGCACGCACGCACACGCACACACCATAATCGATTTTCCACTCTCACCGCCCGGTAGATCGCTATATTGATTCAGTCATGAGTACACCATTAGCGCATAATCCATACGACACATTCTCGAAGCTGTTTCTGACCATCAGCTTTAGAGCTATTTGAATTGATCTATCCGTGCTCGCGGACAGGATTCAACCGGTGCTGCATACTTCAACTAGTATCCTGAGATCATTAGCACACCCTCATACACTGAAGTTATATAGAACAGTTGAAGATATATATATAACGTGGGGCGTGGTCAGGTTGTTGGGCTATTCTCTGCTGTATGGACGTAATGTTTTGAAGTGCGGAGCGACTTACGTTTCACAAAGACATTGGGCAAGTTCTCCGGAGTAGCAATACATATGATATGTGGAGCCGCAACACGGCAAAGAAGGGCCTGGGTGCCATGAAAGTATGGAATACTAACAGCTTTTCGCTGCGACTATTCAGTCTTACGCCTTAGTGTGCGGACGGTGATCCGGCGACCAACGAAGAACGAGAACCGGTAGAAGCACTGTGTAGGTCTTCTCTCACCCCGCATATATCTACTCATAGGCTTGAAGCCATTGGGATAATGTAAAGGTTTCCCGCCGAGTCGCATTGGGTTGAAAGCGCGATAGATGATGCAGATACATATAGATTATCGTATAGACTGGACGTAAACTTCAGGCCAGGCGCAGATGCCAAAGCCACATACAATTTTGCATCATATGGATTAACACGATTGTCTATAGTGAGCTAGGAATGCAAAAACTATGAATCGACATATATATTCTTCCTCTCGAAAATGAGATATGCTATGTGTGTCAAATTGTTGGAAAAGTTTTGTGTGCGGCTGTCTGGAAAAACCCCTAATATTGACGGGCCACAGGTACCGAATAGCGTATATCCTGCATTCCGTTTTACTTTTTCACACTGCCTGTATCTTTCGCAGGAGGCTGGGTGCTGCTACCCTTCGTTTCCGTGCCTTCTTGCGGGCCGCTACTGCCCTTTATTTCCGTGCCTTGCTGCTGGCCCATGCCCTTTTTGTTGTCCTGGGAATTTGTTGGTTTCGGTTGTGAGATCGCCCCTAATGATGTGTCAGAATTTTCCACATAAACGCAGAGGTTGGACTAACGGAGTTTTGGCGGGGGTTTTGTCATAATCCTTGGAGAATACATCATGAGCGATGAATGGGGATATAATCAGGTCTTGTAGTCGTCAAAATTGACAATGCAGTTCTAGTGATAAGGGAGGGTTGATAGATTCCGATGCTTGTAATCTGAAATCGGTGCCATGGTGACCCTTTTATGCCTACCATGTCCGCAAGGCTGTCTTCTCTATCCGCTAACATGCCCATGCAGCTCAACCATATCAACCTCACCCAGAAATCTGTAGACACCCGTGCTACGACTCATGTCCATGCCTGTATGCTGCATGACAGGGCGCTGAAAGGCTCCCGTGATGACACTCAATACCAAGTCGCCTACCAGTGGTCTGCCAGGGCTCCTAGTATCTGCAAGCAGGAGCTACGATGCAAATTCCAGACCTGGGTGCCGGTGAGGTCAAAGCGGTGAGCAATCCCATTCGTTACGCGCTGCTTTTGGACAAGACCACTCTCGGGCCAGGGATGGCGCGTCCCCCGTATGTCGAGACGCGAAGAACAGCGGAACCGGGGGTACTGGCGACGATCCGAACATGCCTCTCGATGCTACCCAGGTAGTATGTTGTGTTAACGCCTCCATCAAATGTTTCTTCGCTTCGACATATCTCGATACCTACCTAATGACCCTCTACGATGCAAGTGAAGATAATGACACTCCCTAAAGGCGCCATCGAAGATCTGTGCTTCGCGCAGGGGTTCGAACCGCATCGTTAGCATACTTGCTATCTCAGTATTGTTTTTCGAAGCACATATCGACATCCTAACCCGGCTGATAAAAGACCAACACCGATAGATTCAAGGGAAGAAGATTCGTATGAATCAAAGTCCTGCATAACATTAGCTTCATTCAGACAACGCGAGAAGCCCCCGCCCAGCCCCACCGATGCTGCCTAAGTCAGTGAAGCATGGGAAGTCCAGAAAGGGTAAAGCGTGGCACGGCTAGTGCCCATAGTGTGTGTATACAACGAGGTGTTTCGTTACGTACCAAGGTACCTGCGCCTTCTCAGATCCTACTCTTTTAACGTTGCCACATTGCCGAACTCTTCACGTTCGCTGGCAGGATCTACCATCTGATACCGATACAAACACAATTGCCACAGCAAAGTATGCAGCCGTTAGCGAGATGATCGTTCCTCGAGCAAGGCCCGGTCCGGAGAGTAGTTGTGCCAAGACAGTGAAGACGAGACCAAGTAAACCAACCAGAGCTTTGCGAACCATGTTTGATGAGGTACCATCAAGCGCAAACATTGTTGCTGTGAGTAGGCAAGGGAAGAATATGCAAATCAATGCGTCCATGAAAGCAACAATATCTGCCAGTACCATGCCGGAAGCTTCAGGGTCTTTCCTGAACCATCTGCGAAACGGGCGTAGGATCAGCTTGTCAATCCAGACCCTATGTCTGATTGCAAATCGTGTAGGGATATTTAGTGGTTCAATCTGTACTATGCTTACGAAATCGGGGGCATCCAAGTTTTTGTATGCTGAGGCGCGGTCGGCTTCATTTGTGGGACCGAAATACTCATTGGCAAAAAGGGCTTCCATTTCTTTTAAACGCGAACTTCCGTATTTGGTTGGGATAGGTAGTTTAAATAATTGGTTAACCAGGCAGAGATCCTGAGCTGTGTGAACGGTCAGAAGTTGTTTGCAGCAATAGAAACGGAAGACTAACAATATGTCCTTCTCAGGTTTTCCATTTTGAGCCATTTTTCATGGAGTTCTTGGTATCTTTCCCTTTCTAAAAGACTTCTTGGACAGTCGAGAACGGTAAATGGTTCGATTGGGACAATGCGTTTGTCATTGAAATACATGTTCGCAACACCATGATTGAGCTCCATTTCCAATTTGTGAAGTTCTCTGACGTCATCACTGAGTTTTTTGAACCACAAGGCCCCATATCTAGGAAACTTGAGTTGTAAAGGATCCTCTGCGCCGGTGTTGTAGTATGTATTGTATGCGTACTCTGGCCATGAAGTTTGCTCTTCTGGCATGGTGTTGGACGGGGTGCCGAGATTTGCGGGGATTGGCTAAAGCAGTCTGGGATTCAGATCCTAAGGACTATGAAAGTATTTGCACTCTCTCGAACTCTGGAGAAAAGGGATAGTATGTTGATGAGGCCAGGTCAATTGTTTTAATTGTTGGTCCTAGACATTGTCAGCGGGCACTTCACTTATATACTGCATTGCTTACATCCCATAAACTTTCTAGCCAATCTCAGATAAAGATACTGGCGCATAATGAGACCAAAGAAATGCTTGTGTAAGATCTTAAGCGCGAAGGACTATGCCAGTTGAGACATACATATCTCGTGTTCGCCGGATACTACCAAGGCAAACTTGTGCTACTGCGATAATTTAGTCTACAAGCTTTCCTTACCACCAGTCACAACAATTGAAAAACGAAAGATTCTTCGATGATCATAGAACAGCGTATCATTTTGTCCTGGGAGATCAGCTGGGTGCAATCTGGCGCGCGATGCCTATTGTAAGCCGCTGATGCTGCACCAATGATGCCGACTTGCACACCTACATGATATTGGATTTCTATCGTGAAGTTTTGTGGCGCAGCGGATCGGCGGGGCTGCCTTTCAAGAATGAACAGCTAGCCTCGAGGGGCGATGGTTGATGGTGTCCAATGATCACCCTCCACCACAACAGCCACGGTTTTGCTCACCATCGGGTTCAGACCTGGATACGCTTCGATAAGGCTGTCACTATGATATGTATGAATATCATAACCTGTAAAAATCTCTCGGATGAGGTGCATGTCTAGCAGAGGTGCGGCACAGTTGTATCTACACACATATGTACCTACATAGGAAAGTAGTACCATGATTACCGACAGGGCGCAGAGCGCTTCGGCGGGTGAGATTTTGCCAGGCTCATTGTGAATTGACTGGAGGGAGTGAACGTTTGATCGGATCTGACGTGGAATTTGGGGGGCCAGGTATGCCTGTACGCGCAAGTTCAAATGCAGGTGACCAGGGGCCTAGTCTGGCGCTTCTTGGTATCGCAGCATGCCGCGATCGTCCTCATCCTAAGGAATGAAAGACTCTGACTCCTTCATGCTTTTATAAGAAAACACAAAGTCTCTTTCAATCCAATCAGATGTACGACTATCGACGAAGTGATCACAATTCATAAGGATGTACCAGGAAATGATCCGGGGTTGGTAAGAAGCACATGAATTTGTCAAGCTATTATATAACGGTGTGCTAATTATTGGGAGTTTTATTAATGACTAATTGATACAACAGACAATAATAGTTCCCAGTGGTTGAAAGAACACACCGCCACGAACAGCGCACACTAGGTGTGTTGTTATTGACGAATCACAAAATCCCCGATCAGCTCGTAGCCGGCTTAATGCCCCCAAATGTGAACTTCACCTTGATCCTAGTCGAACTAATTTGTTGCCTTTATTCTGTTTCACATGGACGATTTGGAGGGCACAGTTTTGCCACACAATACATCCATCGCGAGATCCAGGGCTTGGCTTGCAAACACGACAGAGGTCCTTCAAGTAGGTCTTAATGTGGCTTTTTGATTTCGCCTGAAAGCTAGGCTGAACGAATATGCAAGTAGGCGCGCGACAATATCAGGCGTGGCAGACGCGGGCCTACCGATTGCGCCGCCGTTCCTTTTTACCACTCGCTGTACACCCTTAGCAGAATCTTACTTGCATTCGACATGTATGGGACGATCATCTGATCTTATGATAGCTAAAGAAAATAGAGTGGATGGATGTAAGGGGCATCTGGTTCATTGGCGTGGTAGCCTTGCTGGAAGTTTGGTGACTTCATCGCACTGGATGGTGGTAGATGTAGATATAGACACTTGGTTTTATTTTCCTCAAGACCGTTATCATTTATACTATAGACTTAATATACTATTTCGAAATGTCTAAGTAATCATGGCCAGCCCAGGTCGCGAAATATGCAGGCCGCATATTCGTTAGAACTATACATACAACGAACAGTCGACCTTTGCATTTATGAAACACATGCAACGAGTTTTAAATATTTTCAAATCATCTATTTTATTATACGCAAGCACATACTGGAAATGATTGTGGACAAAACTTAAAGAGGAACAACCAGTCGGGGTTGAATGATCATATTTCCTTGAGCATCTATTGGTGAATAAATAGAATACCAATGTAGCCAAGTATGTACAAGAATGAACGAAACAGGATCGAGGGCTTTTAAATGAGTGTCGAAGGTGTCTACCACACAGGGTTGGTTCCAGCGATTGGAAACTTTTGATTTGAGAATATATTGATATCAACGATAGCTTAAACTCAGTTGAGTGAGCCATAAGGTTGTTTATTAACTACATAATATGTTTTTACAGGCTTGGTCGCGATACAAGGGAATCATTTCACAAATTGAGCACGACTTAATTGAAGCTGTGGTCTGGAGAAGTATTCAGATGTGAACTGAGCTCTAACGATCCCAATAAAATTGCTTGTGATCTTGCAATCAGATTTATCATGTTTCATGATGTTCTTCTGCAGGAACAAACATTGTCCGATCCGGTACATAGCCTTGTACCACATGTGCACTTGCAGGGTCAAATGGACCGTTGATAAGGACCCTGGCGTTGTTTACGAAACGACGTGCAGATTTAGACGCATATAGATTCAGGTTTTCGGCCGCTAATTCGTTTATGTATAGAGAAGGTTACAAGGATATCTGGATGCAAAGGGACGTCTGGTAGTACGCTAGTGATGGGGCAACGGTCCCGGTAGTAAACTGGGGCCCTCCTGCTCAGCGAAACCTTATTTGGAGCATGTAGGAATAGCTTCACAAGGTCTACGAGCATAACTGCATTAATTCATGCAGGAGCGTTTCGGTGAAAGTGGATGTGAATTTTGAAAAGCTACTGTCTCGGTAATGGTTTGTGCCACTGCATGGAGCCGTACGGGCCGAGGGTGACACAGTGATAATGTCTCACGTCGTTTTAACTTTCGTGGGTAGTTCTAGCGTAAGGCTGCTTCACAAAGGGCGATATTCGACCTTTCTTCACCGGTTAGACCCACTTTTATATTGAAGGATCCGAGATATGCTGGCAGGGTCTCCAAGTTGGGATTGCAGCCAAGGTGGTTAGATCAATGCAAAGACAGTCACGATGCGCGAATCTCCGAGAGTGAATCTTCGATGCTGCTTGACCGGTGAAGAAATGATGATCCCACTTGGCACGTTCTTCAGGGGAAGCATCAGAGTGGTGTTTTATCACTTGACGGATCTAGATAACAGTGATACGAAGACCCCAATGCAGCCTATCGAACTAATGGTAGATGGCCCGGGCTCTGCTCCGATTAATGTCGTCGCCAATACAGCCTCGTGAGCATCTGGGCAGCAGTTAATTTTCACTCTCTGTCTTTTCGCTCAAACTATAAGCGAGGTCTGCTACGGCGTTAAGCCCTTGGAATAATATCTCGCCTCGCTATGTTCTCGCCTATCGAGCCGCGTGGCTCTGGCTGCGAAGTTCTCTGTTCCAATTCGCCTTGTCGGCTTGGTCGACCAGTTTGCAGCAATGATGATTCTTTCAACTCATAGCAAGGCAGATGGCTGGATCTTGGATTCTCCGCTCTACGCCTGTTGATATAGACACTGTCAATACGCGTTCCACTCAGGTCACCAAGTCGCCCGTGCCCGATAATTGGTAGTTGTGTCACCTATCCTACAATAACACTGGGTATCAAGATATTAAGCCTAGTAGTCATGCTTTTCCACGCTCTTCTCTCCGAACACGCGAGGGGTCCTCGTTTCCTAGCTCCACAATGCCATATCCCTCGATTGCCAGACCCCACCCAGCCATGCGGACTGCCATGAAAGACGTGGATGCGCGAACCTGTATTCTTCCCCCTAGTGTTCTGGCATAGCGCATGTTCCATCCAAACGATTACTATCAAAAGCAAAGCCCGTAGCCGATCAAAAGCCACCGCGACCACGTCCTCGTCTCCCACGTCGTCCGGCTCCTTTATTCCACCGCCCTCCAGCTTTGTGCCCACCTGCGTGATGCGGATTGCGCTCCTCCCGCTCGCGCTCTTCGCGCTCTTCCTTCTCCCGCTCGGCCTCCCGCTCCAAGCGCTCCTGCTCTAGCTGTTCTGGTGTCTTCTCCACCTTTGGCTCCGGCTTCTTCAGATCGGTGGGAAACCTAGGGTGCCCGCCGTATTTGCAAGTAGGACCTTCCGGGCAGAAACCAGCGAGGTAGAAGGGGCACAGATTTGTCTTCTTGTTGTGCTTCAGGGCGCAGTGCGGGCCGAGCGGACAGAAGCCCCGGTCGTAGTGGGGGCATGCCGGTCGCTTCGCCTCGGGATCGATGTGGAGGTAGAGGCAGTCGTCGCCATTGGAGCAGGTCTGGGTGCGCGCGTAGTAGGAGCACTCGGGCATGCGCCGGAGGTTGTACTCGTGGAGGAATTCGCAAGTCTCGCCCTTCTTGCACAGGCCGCGCAGCCGGTGCTTACACACGAGACTGATACTGCCGTTAGCTGGCGCAGAAACACAAAGGGCAGTGGATACGCACTTGTTGTATGATGACGATACTTGGTGCTTGTCAGGGCAGCGGTTGCCCAGAGGGCAGTGTCCCTGCATGTATGCTTTGCATAGCGGTCGGTCGGGGTCAAGTCCGAAGCGGTATTCTCGCCGTAGGAAGTCGCTAAAGTTGAAGTCGGACGTGGCCTTCACCGGCTGTGTCATGAGCTGGTCGGCGGGCGGGGTGGCGACTTGGGTATCCGCCATTGTGCAGTCGCGCGGGTGGGGCGTGAAGGTCGCCGTCAGTGTGGAGCTTGGGGGTTCTGGCGTTGGCGTCTCGGGTATCTTCTCAATAGACGCGTGCGGCGCTGGTCGTGTATGTCGCAATCTGGGTGCGGTGTTGCGGCTTTGTCATGGCCCTCCTCTTCGATTGTCGCAGTTCAACATTCCGGCCCACCCAGGCGTGCAGCGCGTCAGACGGCACGTGACCGCCAAGCTGCCTCGGCTACTCCCGCTAGCTTCACGCCGATCGTCGGAACATGCAACACCATCGGAGCTTTGCCTCCGTGCTTTCTTCACGCATCATCGACAGCTCCGACTTTCACCATGGCGTGCTCCTCCTGGGCATCAAAGCTTCCCCTTCTGCAACGAGCAGGTTCGCCCACGGAGCGGTGTGGGGAAAGCGGGATGTGACCTCCTCCAGCCGTCGTCAGCTCATCAGCAGGGTCCAGACAGCTGCATGTACGATCCCAATCGGATGCGCCTGCATGTCTACAGCCTACTCGACCACAATATCGCGTGGGAGACCATGTTCATCACCTTGTCCGCTCCAGCAACAGTTCCCAGCGGTCACTGTGTCCCAAGAGCTTGAGACTGCAGCATTCGGCCCAATCCCTACGGCTTGCTGGGGCCTTGCATTTGCGGCCTTTTGCTCCAGCCTATCAACCGCACGCTTGCGTGAATGCTTTTGGCTGATACCATGTGTTCATCGCGGGCAGACGTCAACCTGCGTGAGTCGACCTTGTTGGTCTCAATCAATCCTGAACATCCGAGCCGTGCACAACATCACTATGATTATCTGGCCAATTGCTGTTGCCGTCGACTGTATAGTCCGATAGATCAGGGCTTCCGGACCACTCAAGAAGACTGCTATTTTACGCGCTCAAGTTGGTCTATCAGGATATAAGTGCACTTGAGTCTGCAGCACCAGAAGATGGAACCGACTGAGCGTGACAAGGACGTCAAGACCTGAAATAATAAATACATACTATCATTTTAGTCCTCGTCAATTGATCGCCGTCTCGTCATTTTTCGTTCAGCTCATCATCGAACCATCAATGCACATTTGATGTGACCTGTGCGGTGCCACAGAACCTTCACTGCATATCATCTTGGTGCTACCAACGCCACTCTTACACATACATGACTACACCCGCCATTAGATATCTAACCTCGAGTCTTGTTTCTCCGTCCTTCCGTCTTTCCGTCGATTATGCTGCCAAACCCCCACCCATTCTAACGCACAGTCTTGGAACTGCAGCTAATGTTTAGGCCCCACCACCATGAGCCGAGCTCCCGCCTCTGTACCCTACTCCGACCACAACATCATTTTCTCACAGCCACCTGGGAAAATGTACTCCAACGCCATCTACTATCCTAATTGGCGAATTTACCGTAACCAGCCGCCCGTGTCTCTCAACTTTGATGTCATTTCCCACGCCTTCTACGCCTTTGCTTGGTAAAACCAACTCCCCTCATTCGCGATCACGCTGCTGACTAGTACAGGGTGAAACCAGATGGGACCGTCTATGTAATTCCTCGGTCCCCTTATTACTGAATACTCGGCTAACGTGTCCAGCTTAGTGACGAATGGGCAGACGCTCAGATCCAAGTGCCAGGTGCTGAGGGTGTACCGGAAACAACAGGCTGCCTGAATTCTTTTGCAGCCATCAAAAAGAGATATAATCGCCTCCGAGTCGTTCTCTCTGTTGGCGGAGGTGGCAAAGGAAGCGAGCCGTTTGCAGCAGTAGCTCGTCACCAGCACACCCGTGACCGATTTGCCCAAACAGCCCTGGGTCTGGTTCAGCAATTTGGCATAGACGGCATTGACAGTAAGGCAATGCATCCGGAAACCCTTCTGTCCAACCACTGATCCGGTGACAGTCGACTGGGAGCACCCTTCGGATGCGCAACAAGGCTCAGATTACATACAACTACTGTCAACCCTTCGGGCCTATTTACCTGCCCCTCAATACACCCTGACATCGGCACTCCCAGCCGGCGAGTGGGCGCTACAACACATCAATCTAGCACATGCGGCGCATTATCTCGACATGATCAACCTCATGTCGTACGACTTCTCCGGCTCATGGGTAAAGAAGTGCGGACACCACGCGCAGCTTTTCACTCCTCAGATTCCTCACTCTCCCGACGCAGCCATTTCGTGCCACTCGGCCGTCTCCTACATGGTTCGCCAGGGCGTGCCGCAAAACAAGATTCTCCTCGGGGTCCCCGCCTACGGTCGGTCGTTCACAGGCACCCACGGTGTTGGCCACCCGTACTCCGGACACGCAGGTGAGGAAGGAACGTTCGAGTATCAGGACCTCCCACGACCGGGCGCGACGGAGTATGTGGACGAGCAGCTGGGTGCGGCGTACTGTGTAGGGGGCGATGGGGGATTCGTAACGTACGATACCCCGCGTACGGTTCAGATGAAGGCGAACTATGTACGACAGAATGGGTTGGCAGGTCTCTTTTACTGGACCGGAACAGGAGACGTGAGCGGGCATACGAACAAAGATAGGAGCCTGGTGTACAACGGATTCCTGGGGCTGTTTCCGCAGTAGTAGCGTGCACAAGCAGACACGTGCATGCACTGGTCAGAGTAGAATGAAGCAAAAAGCGATGGCGGGTTGCCAATTGACTGCACATGTGTACATATGTACATATTCTGGCCATCTCAGGCCCAAAGCTCCACTTTGCACATGATTGTGGAACAGACTGAGTCTTACCACACCCGAGTGTCATCGGTCAAGCTCGATGCGCCAAGGAAAGCAGGCGGAGGATCAACGGTCGGAGACGGAGGAATATGTAGACGCAGGTGGATCCGGAGAGATGCGGCGTTTCTGGGCGCTGATTGGACGAGCCGGCTGGGGATTCGATGTGGACACACCGACGGTCCAAGCTCAAAGGGACAACCTCCTCCTCCACCATCCACGTGCCGAGTCGCGATCCCACACTGCCCTCTGCTACACTCCTCGCCCTGCGCTCGGTGCCATTGGTTGTCTTTGACTGCGTCTGGTCTGGCTTGCAAGCGTGACTCCTGTGCATGCAGCCCGTCCTTTCTCCATGCCTGCCCCATCCCTTGATGATGGTATGCCCCCACCAGTCCTCTATGCGCCCTCTGCACCCTTTGCGGAATACAAGCTGACCATGGTAGCCGACTATGACCCCGTTGACCACCTGAACGCCCTCTTCGCACACCCCTCGACCCTCCAGTCCGTCCCCCACACCTCTTCGACCCTCCGCGCCTACCAAGATGACCTCGACGAGGACATCGCCGCCTTCGTCGCCTACCAGACCGCCTCGGACGCCGACTCGGTGCAGCGCATACAGGATGCCAAAGCCGAGCTTGCCGATCTCTTCCAGAAGATCGAATCCGTCCGCCAGCGCGCTGTGCAGACGGAGCAGACCATCACCGAGATGACCGCTGACATCAAGCGGCTGGACAACACGAAGCGGAACCTCACCCTCTCCATGACGGCCCTCAAACGCCTGCAGATGCTCACCACCGCCTACGAACAGCTCCGCTCCCTCTCCAAGTCCCGGCAATACAAGGACTGCGCGAGCTTGCTGCAGGCTGTCTTGCAGCTAGTAGCCCATTTCAAGAGCTACAGGAGTATAGACCAGATCGCTACCTTGTCGCGGAACGTCGCCGATCTGCAGAGAGAGCTTTTGGAGCAGGTGTGTGAGGACTTTGAGGTCGTTTTCGCAAAAGGGGAGGTGGGCAGCAGGAGGGCCATGCTGAGCGAGGCATGTCTGGTGGTGGACGCCCTGGGGGAGCATGCGCGGACACGTGTCGTCAATTGGTATTGCAACACCCAGCTGAGGGAGTACCGCCAGGTGTTCCGAGGAAACGACGAGGCCGGCTCTCTGGACAACATCTCGAGACGGTACTCATGGTTCAATCGCATGATGAAGACCTATGACGTCGAACATGCTGCCATCTTCCCGACTCACTGGAAGGTGAACGAGATGCTGGCAAACTCTTTCTGCGAAGGTACAAGAGATGACTTCAAAGCCATCTTGCAACGGAGCATGCGCAGAGGCGATGGCCAGACGCTGGACGTTGATCTGCTGTTGAGCTGTCTGCAGGAAACCTTGAACTTCGAACACAGTCTCGAACGCCGCTTCTCCAGCGAGTCGCGCTCTTCCATTGACACCGTGAACTCTAAAGAAGAGAAATCCCACGGCTTCAGCCAGACCATCTCAGAGGCATTCGAGCCGTACATGCGCCTTTGGGTAGAATCCCAAGACAAGCAGCTCGCTACCCTCATCCCTAAATACCGCCAACAACCCCTACGCAATGAAGAGGAAGAATTTTCCGCCCAGGCCGTCATTCCCTCTTCCACCGAGCTCTTTCATTTCTACCGTCTTACCCTCGCCCAGTGCGCGAAGCTTTCCAAAGAGTCAAGCCTCCTCGAATTATCAACCACTTTTGCTAAATACCTTGACCAGTATAGTCAACAGGTTCTGTACTACTTTTTCAGCGAGAAATCTGGTGCTCAGGGCCCGTCTGTGGAGGATGCGGTTCTTATACTCAACACAGCCGACTATTGCTATGCCACATGCAACCAGCTGGAAGAAAAGATCAAGAGTCGCATCGATGAGGATCTACGAGAAAAGGTCGACCTGCAGAACCAAGCCGATGCCTTCATGGGTATTGCCTCCGCCACCGTGCGTATGCTTGTTCGAAAGGTAGAGGTAGCATGCGAACCGTCTTGGCGCGAGATGCGTAATACACCGTGGTCGAAACTGGAGAGTGTGGGTGATCAGAGCACCTACGTGGCCGAGTTACTGCGTCAGGTTAAAGAGAAGGCAGGCGAGATTTTGAAGTGTCTGCACAAACAGCAGTACGCGCGTGCATTCTGCGATGGGCTGGTCGACCAGATGGCGACCACATACATCTCCAACATTGTTCAGTGCAAACCAATCAGCGAGGTTGGGGCTGAGCAAATGCTGCTTGACTCTTACGTTCTGAAGGAGGCATTCACGAAAATTCCTGTCGTCAATGAAGAGCCAAACACAGCACCACCTGCAACGTACTTTCCCCATTCCCTAGACGCCATACAGCGGCTAACAAACAACCAGATTCGTGAAGCGTGCCAGCACCACAATGTCCCGCTGCGACCCCCTCCTCAAAACCCTACAAGTCCGCCCCAACCCTCCAGAGGCTCTCGTCCAAGCCTACCTCATCCACATCGCCGACCGCTCGGACACCAATTTCCGAAAGATTCTCGATCTCAAGGGGGTTCGCCGTGCTGATCAATCGGCACTCCTTGACATATTCATCGCGCACAAATCCTCGCCCACCCATGAAAATCTCCCCGCTTCTTCTACACTTTTGACCCCCTGCAAGTGGGCACTGGTCATGGCGCTGGTATCGGCAGCCTTGGTAATGCGAGCAGCATCACCACTCCTAGTCTTGGAGCAGGACGATTCGATCCTGCAGGACTGGGGAACGCCATGTTGGGTGCAGTGAGAGAGGGCGTAGAAGGCGTGGGAAGGTTCGGGTCCCCGGCACCAGGAGATCAAGGGCCTGGAGGAGATAATAAGGAAGGAAAGCTGAACGAGAACCTAAAGAATATTGGAAAGTTCTTCCGAAGGGATGGTGGAGGGTTGAGGGGGTGGGGACGGAGCGAGGATAAATAACGGGACTACGGGTCGCGAAGATTTTTTTTTTCAAGATCACACATATATGTTCAAACTGTCTCAAACGTGAACGGGCTCGACACTTCAATGAAAATGAGTTCGCTCCTTGACCACCGTTCCTCCTTCTGTTTCTCGCTACCTGCCAACAACTCCTTTTTGGTTCCCTTCTGACAACGATGGAACGACCCCAGCAGCGTCTCGCTTGCTTCGACCACATACCTCTTCCCAGCTTCTAGATCAGTTAGATCGCCCGGACGATCATTTTCCTCCCGCTCGTCTAACCAAAACATTCTCTCGTGTGGTACTCCCGGCTTGAACTCCTCAAACATCATGTCGGGAGGGAATGGCTCAGGCCCCTCCCAACATCCAATCCCCCAATCGAACTCAACTTCTTGCCCCCTTTCATCTTCTACCTTTACAATATCTTCTAGGCCGTGAAGTTCTTTAAGGGGTGTCTTGTTCAGACACACGGTGAGCATGCAGTCATTCTGCAGAGTAACGGTGAGTTTGAATCCGAACCGTGGCTCGCCACTCATGTGGCAGATTTTATCCGTGGGATTGACAGATATTGAGAAAATTGCTGGCTGCTTCGAGCTCTCCAGTACAGTGTATGTGATAAGCCCTTTGCCCAGGCGTATAGACAGTCGTTCAGGTGTGTCCTGGTGAGTGTCCCCACGATACACCCACGGCGCATTATCGCCGTGTACCCAGCCTATTTTGTAACTATGTCCTGGTTTCAGTAACTTGGACCAAAATTCATCCCGAGGGTCGAGCACCAGGTCTAACAATTTCAAAGGCGCACCAGCATTGACGACTAGTTCTTCAGCCTCGACATCTTGGTGAGGCACGGAGATTCTAGCCTGCGATTCTGCATCGAAGATATCGAAGATCCCATATTGGAGTGCGAGACGAAGATCGAAAGTTCGCGTTGAGGATCGGTAGCAGGGGAGAACCAGGGTGACTGCATTGGAGGTGTCGTGCATGTGGACTTGAAGAGTGGGTGTGGCTCCGGCGAAGCCGTTTTGGCCGAGTTGAATGGTTCTATTGCCGCTTAGCCAGAGGGATAGAGCTGGGTTGGTGCTTGACATGGTTGGTCTTGGGATGATGGGTCGATGGCAAGAGGTTGGGGAATTCAACGGAGATAGCACAAAGTCTTTGATTTAGAGAATATAGCGAGCAATATGGCACGACGAAGTCATGGTGATATGCATGTAGGTTTGTATTGATCAGCAACATACGTCATCCTTGCATGCATGTTTGACCAATCAATCATTCAACAAAGTTGCAGCCCAAAAATATCTTACTGATGAAGCAATACCTGCAAATTTTACACAATTGTACCAAACTTGTGCTTGGGCGAACTTCAAGAGAAGCAGCCTCTGGAGGGTTTATCAGAAACGAACCACGCTGTGGATCTTCCAGCACATGCGACAATGTTGTATTCACTATCAACAGTGACGTTTTCTACTCCCGAGACTAAATTAATCACTTGTTTCCTCTGCCAATTCGTGGAGAAAAGGCCTCTTGCTGATTATATATAGGGTGAAACTTTTTAAGCCGCATGAAACAGGCGTCAGCGCTGATACGTGAGATGGTCTGCTCGCCAGTTTATCGTCATGAGATTGGTATATTTGTACAAAGATAAATGATAGTTAGTGAAATTCTTCGACTATGTTTTGCAGTATTTACGAGATTGTAAAGGTGTCTCCTATTCTCCTGTTACAGATTATATACACTGCACAGTAGTAGTTGTGAAAATTCGGCCGAGAGATATTCACTGCTTTGTTTGTTGAGTGTGTTGAGTGTTTTGAAAAAGCAGTAGCTGAATATAAGCTGACTAGGTTCAAATGCTTGGTAGGGTAAAACGCTGTCACCCCTCTTATGACAATATAAACGTGGCGTACAGAAGGTGCTTTGTTTAAAGACACTATTTCAACCTTCGAGAACTACGCCTGATCCTTAAAATCTTTTCTAAGAGTGGAAGGAAAAATACAATAAAAGTTCTAGCGTGCTGTACCGATCTTGCAAAGGATGATCTATTTAGCTTACAACCTTTCCGATGTAATTGTCTGTCTTCAATAGGAAACCTACAAAAACTTGGCATAAGGGGCTATCCTCTGAAATATTACTTCTATGCAACCCTATAAGAATAGGGTGTAGATTAAATATTATAGTGGAAGTTACTGATCTGTACCCCATGATAAACATAAGAAAGGTTGATATCCTCATACATTAACTGCTACCAGGAGTTTCCTGCGTCCTGTAACCCTCCTTATTCAACGGTATCTCGTCTCCAAACATATCCCTGATTGTGCCGTCTGATCCTTTACTACTGTGGGCGTCTTCTATACCCTTTACACCAACATTCTCCACTGTGACATCCAGATCTGTGCGACAGTGAATGCCCTGAACGCCATCTAGACTCTCGCTATCCAGATCGTCTTCCTTGTCTGCCCGTCTGATGCTGGCGACACTTAGAGGTATTGACCGCGACGCGTGATTCTGGGACAGATGCAAGGAGCGGGGATCGGATTCCGGGTCGTACATGTCGCGGAAATGGACATCGGATTTGCCTTGAGCGAGCTTGACGACGAGCGAAGCCATGGACATTTCGATGTTTAATTTGACAATGTACACAACTGGATGGAATTGGATAAAGACGACTTGGTTGGGAAGCCACATTAGACCAATGAGTAATAGCTAATAGACCATGTTATTAGCGACTGTAAGACTCCGAGTGATACATGTCGAATAATCACTTACATCCATACACACAGAAACTGCCATCATTTTTTCGTTGAAGTTGGCCAAAGGCTTGTATTTGAGGAGTCCAGATCTTTTCAAAAGGCGTGATCGAACCGTCCTGATGAAGTAGATGTTCAAGGATGCATCGACAATCATGATTAGAATCTTAGACGCACGATCCCAGTACTTGTTAATATCAACAGCCCTGGTTACATTGTCAGTTTTCTCGCAAGTCGCTGACGGTAATTCGGCTTACAATTGACTTGCAGGTGGATCAAGATGCGCCGGGATAAAAACACAGAAAACGCAAATATTGATGCAAGAAATGATTATGATCGTTCCCCATTTGATTTTCTTGATGGTCTTTTGATTTTCCGCTATCAATGAAATTCGGTTTACAATAATTTGCATCAAGAACTGAATTTCAAAGACCCAACATAATAGAATGAAGAAGAACGTAGGCACACTGTGTCTCGTCAGTATTTTCCACTCAGTCAATGTGACACACGTACCCAGCGGGGATCGTGCCATCCAGGAACAGCCAGGCTAGAATACCAAGAATGATGTTGGCAATGATCTCGCCCCAGACCATGAAGATATACAAACTTCGCAAAGGGTTGCGATTCCTGTACGTCTGTTTGATGGCTTCCCATACAGTAAGAAAGCCAAATCCGATAGTGAAGCCGGCTGCTAGAGCAGCGACTTGAACGTCAGACTTCGAAGCCATTGTGCGTAAACGAATGACAGATGAAAGACTTCTGGTCTGGGGAATGCACGAGAAAACGAGTGGAACAAGACGACCCGCAGACGACCCCCAGGTCTCCAGCCTCCAAGCATTGACGAGCAAGTCTAGGATATCTTCAGCTCAAGCAATGATATATGCTTACCCCTGATGACCTGTACGGACTGCCGAGGAGCAGATCATATTTTTGCTTCATTCTAGTCCAGACCGCGGGTTATACTAGTGTAGACCTCCATAGATGTGGTGAATGAATTGAAGAGCCAGCCAATAGGGAGGAGCCCCGAACCGCGAAAGTTAACTTGAATACGACGGCTTCTCACTACTGTTCCCAGATCCACTTGAAGGCTGTCAATCCCCTAACCGGCACGTTACCCATGTTGATATTCGCCATTGTGGGACAAATAGCGGCATCTAGTTCAATGAGGGCTGCCATTAAGCGAGCCAACTAAGTCTGACGTACAGTAGCACTAGAAGATCATTTCACAGCGTGGAAACAGGATGTGGGCATCTGCCGCTAATTACATGCTAAAGGGCATGCTGGGGGCTTGTGCCTTGATACCGTGATAGAGGCTCTTACGCACGTGGAAATAGTCGGAGGGACCGAAGGCCAAGCGCTGCTAGCCTGAAGTGGCGTCCATGACTTGGAAGCTACTGGAGCCGTTGCTTGTCAAAGTGTAGTGTGGTGGGATGCCTTTCAGTCTTACATAGCTGGGAACTATGTTGACAGAGCTTAGAATCTACTACGGATATACCAAGAATGTTAATAGTGCGTGAAGACATCAATGAGATCCCGAAAATATGGTAAGCCTACGCTGTGTTGTGGAATATGCGGATCAGATATCCCCAGAAGCTAGATTCTCGAGCTAACCTTGAAAGAGTACAGGAGATTCTTGCTCTGTTGTTTATCTACCGGTAGTGCCGGTCCCTTGATGACCCGGCAATATTCCTGGTCTTCGTGTACCATCGCATTGATGAGTTTGGGGTAGTAAATTTGAAGATCCTCCACTAGGTAGACGGGTCTTGGAGAAATCTCTTTCCCGCTGTGGGCCCCTGAGTATCGCCGATTTTCACCGACGGGATGGATCCGAGATGGTGGAGAACAGAAGCCCGCTTGCAGGAAAAAGCACCAATTACCATGCACTTAGGGGTAAAGTGGATAAGGGAAGAGGCTGGATTGCCTTGGTAATGATCTTTGTCTTGTTACTGTACCCAGGGATCTTCTCCAGGCTGTTGATCTGGAGGTGCGGGCACGCGCATGTTGCCCCGGAACTCAGGAAATGGAGAGACCAAAGAATAGGGATCGACACTGCATGTTGGTGCGTTATCTGGTCACATTGGCCGCTGCGTGACGTACCCTGGGGTAGAGGGTGCTCAGGGTCCAAGATCGGATGTCTTCACCTTCCGCACAGGAACGCCTAGGCTGTGGCTTGTTAAAGTTCCTGCAATATATTCTAATACCAACGAAAACGTAACAACAATGTAATTTTGAGGGTCGTTAGTGGAAAGGGTACGTTTCTCCGCGGATCGGTCTCATCACCGCGAAAACCCGCCTGTCCACATTTTTTTCTTATGGTACCCAACGCAGACAGACGACTCAATTCAAATTGGAGTACATATGAATGAATGGTTCTACACTGCAATGTTTCTGGGGAATGCCGCAGAGTATCATTTTATGCATTGGAAGATGAAGTGACGTCGGTTTCACGTTTTGTAAAATGAATCATACTCTAGGCCATAGATCTGACAATACTACAATAAACCAAACAGTGATGATTGAAACCACTCCAACAATCTTCATACCTGTTTTATGATGACTCGTGGACTCTATCAGCTTGGCAAAACACAACTGAGTCGCGCCGTCGGATGTCATTGCAAGTTATACCAATATGACTTGTTTGACGTGCAGATGTTCAACCACTACTCGGACTACTTACGCGTGAATGTTCATACTGTAATCCATCGTATGCCCTTTAAAGCGTTCGCACATCTACTTCCACTCCCTCTTTCTCCCTATCTCCGTGCGGATCTCGTCCAACCAACCCCTCAACACCTGCACCGTCACGTTTCTTAGCCAGTTTTTCATTCCTCGCTAGCAAAGCAATTGTGGAGAAAATAACTATATTGAATCCAGCCATCACCGCTGCAGCTCTGTTTCCCGAGGTGACAAATGGCTGCTTCACCTGCTGAAACCACACCAGTGGTATCCATGCCGAGAATGTAACTGTGTCTTGTCAGAGTCTTTTCTGTGATAATAAATTACAGAAACTCACACTGCAATGTGTTCATACTTGCGGCTGTGAATGCTCTTTGTTCGGCGTTCTCGCTGATGAGCTCGGCCATCCATGCCATAGTCAGTGGTACCATGCTTCCCCCTATGCTCGATAGTATGTACAGCGGTGCTCTGTGTGAGAAGGGTCCCATTACTGGTGTCACTGCTAGCAAAGTGAAGATGATGATCGCGATGAAGTTCGAGAAGAGGATCATTGGCCAACGGCGCCCACGAAGAGGGCCGTCAGAGAGCCAGACGCAGGTCAGAGAGTAGACAGCTGTGAAGGCATTTCCAAGGGTTGGATATTCGTTCTATATGGAAAAGTCAGAATCGCCTTGCATGACATAAAAGACGTGATATGCGCTTTAAAACGTACAATTTGCGCGATCGTGTATACGGGGGGCTGGCCTTTCTTGTTGTGTGCTTTCAGCCAGAATACAAAGGCAGTAAAAGGCTGGGATCCAAACGGTTGTACAGTGAAGATGAGCGTGAACAGGAGAGTTTTCCAGCTGGTGAGAAAGCCCATGACTGACTTTACGGTATATGGATTACCCTCGGGTCTGCGGCCAACTTTTTCCATGCGAGCTCTGGCTATCTTGAGATCCTACCTGTGCGTTAGCACTATGTCCTGCATATAAATTTCCTGAAACCTACCTGCTCTGAGAATATCCAATTTGGCTTTGCAGTTCCTGGAGTATCAGGAAGGAAGAAGTATGCCAAAACAGCGATGGGAAACGAAATGACACCATTGATCACTGGTGTGATATTTAGCAGGGTGCAAAGATGCTCGAAGAGACTGCATACCAAATAACCATCGCCATCCAGCTAGTCCAGCATGTCCGTTGAGTCCATTATAGATACCCGCTTGTAGGAACCCACTGAATATAGGTGCTATTGAGACCGCGGATTGCATTATACCATTTCGCTTGCCGAGTTCACCTGCATTTCCAATTAGCGAGTAAGCCCGTGATTCTAGCTTGGGTAGATTTTTCTTGGGTATATTGGATATTCGAAAGAAACAACAAACGCACGTTTGTTGTACCAACTCCCAAGAACGTAGTACAGTGCTGGCCAATACCCTGCCTCAAACAAGCCCACTACAAACCTAAGTCCCAGCAAGGCTTTGTATGACTTTGCACCCGCAAGTGCGAATGTGAAGACTGTCCACCCCACCTGCAATCCGAATGTCAGTTATCCGTTCATAAAACTCATTAATTAGTAAAAAACAATCCATCAATATACCTCTTGGAAAGGAATCCATATATGTGCCGGTACTCTGGTCAATATCAAGTTACTCGGTAACTGTCCAACGATATATCCCACCGTCCACGATACAATGATGTAGTTGTATTCGTTGCCATAAAGGCCTAGATCTTCTTTCATACCTGAGACAAATGCATTTGTGATGTTCGACGTATCGATCCATTTGATGAGCATACCGAGAGTACCAAAGGTCAATAGCGTGGCGTCGAGCTTGAAGAGGAAGCGACGCTCATCTTTAGATACACTGGTCGAATCCCAGATCCAGCCTTTCCAGCTGTTCGGGGGATCGGACGATTGTAAAGAGGGAGGTTGTGTAGCCATGTCGGATACCGTCGTGAAGAACAGGCAATCTGGAGTTTCAAGAGACAAGGTTCAACTGTGAATCGAGGTGCATATATACTTTTGGGGTGCATATGTACTTCATAGTACATACATCAGCTTCGCTGCTAGACACAAATCTAGACTACCTATGGCCTTCTTCGCTTGCCCTGGTGCGCATGACCACGTATTGCACCTGGCTCCCTCGTGCTCATCTTCGTGTGTATACCTGCAAAATGAACCGCAACGACCCTGGTGGCGTGTAGGTGGCTGCTATGACACCATTCGAGGTACGGAGAACGTAATGAAGATGCATGTCTAGCGGTCCGAAAAGATAAGTTATCTATCCATGGCTCAGAAATTTCACAAAGTATTATAAACAAGACGCCTGCACAGCCAAAAGTCTCAGCTATATGCAATTGCCGCTGCCAATGACGTGACCGAGACGCAGGTTTATCGTATCATTGTGGCCATCCTTATCGCTACGACCCAAGAACCGGTGCATCATAGACAAAACTTTCATTCAAAAAGTGCAGCGATCACATTCTGAAGATTATGTAGTTACTGTACACGCACTCGCTAAAAGACATCACGCAGGTTAATTTTGTACACACACCACAATTCTAATGCTTAGAGCTCCCCGTGTTCAGGTACCGATGGCTCAGGATCTTCAGCTGGAACCTGTGGTTCGTCCACAAATTTTTCATCCTTGGCTCCTTCTTGCTCAACCGCAACCAGCAATGATCCTGGAAGCTTCTCTTTCTTTCCATCGCCCATTCGAATGGCATCGACCCAGGATTCTACCTCAGTAGGACCATAGGTAGTACCAGAGTACTTCTTGTACCAGGATCGTTTGCCATTGGTTGCGACGAGATGAACCTGATCGTCGCTTCCAAGGCTGAGCTCCTTGAGCAGAGATGCTGCAATTGCGTTCGAGGCCGGGACGCCGATAAAGGGAAAAAGATTTGTCTTTAACCCATCGTGCTTCTTGTGAATGGTGGCGAGAGAGGATAGAGCTATTGTAGCAGTCTCGGCAGACTCATCTGTGGGGAGAATGGCGAGAATGCAGGTCTTGCTCTTCTCGGTGAGACAAGCAGCCTGCAACTCGGACGAGTCGCCGATGACAGGTATGATCGGCTTAACCTCGTCTACTACAACCGGCTCAGGTGTATCCTCGTCTTTGAGGCTTGCATCGGGGGATTCGGTAGGCTTGTTGGCTTCCTCAAGCGTCTCGTCTGCGGCCGACGCAGCGGCAGAAGACGCCTCGGACGATTTGTGTGAAGACGAAGCCTTGGAGAATTTGCTCTCCTTCTTCTTGTCGTCCTTCTTCTCTTTCTTTTTGTTATCCTTCTTCGCCTTGGCGGGAGGGCAATCAGGGTTTGGCGGTGCAACCTGCGAGAGAAATTCCACCATGGCCTGCTTCTCCATGGCTCCGTCATACTGGATTGGCTCGTCCGAGCCAGGCTTCAGGAGTACGAGGGCAGGGAACTTGGATATGGCGTACTTGTCCACGGCGCCACTCTCGCTCTTCTTGATCTGCGCAATGTCCACGATGCCGGCGAAGTCGATGGCCAGGGTCCTCAGGGTGGCGCTGATGGCACCCTTTTCGCTGAAGAGGATGGCCTTTGCGTTGTCCTTGTGCTCCTCCAGCCACTCGTCCAGCTTCGCGTCGGTCACTCTCTTGACGTTGTTGGGGACCTTATCCTTGACCATTTCGACGATGCCCTTGGCCTCGCGCGGGCCTTGGTAGTCCTCGACGGTAGGCTTGCCGGGCTTCTTGCCGGGGCGGACGATCTTGAGCGTGGGGAAGCCCTGCACGCCCATTCTGCCGCACAGGGGCTTGTTGAGTTCCTCGTCGCAGTTGACGGCGGCGACCTTCGCAATGCCCTCGAGAGACTTGGCGGCCCTCTCGTAGGCGGGCTGGAGGTTCTTGCAGTGGCCGCACCATGGCGCATAGAACCTGTTGGAGGGGTCAGAGACGTTCAGACACAGAAAGATGGCAGAGGCGGAGCACAAGGCTTACTCGACAATCGACGTGTAGTTGGACTTTGTGATCAGGCGGTCGTAGTTGGTGCTGTCGGCCTGGAGCACCTTGGAGCTCTTCGGGTAGAGCCCAGCGGCGTCGGCCTGGAGGGCAAGTGCTGCAACGGCAGCGGTGATGGCGGCGGAGCGTACCATGGCTGCGACGTGGTGGGTGCGAGGTCTGGAGAGCGAAGGAGGCTCCACAGCTCGGCGTCCGGTGCGTGCTTATGTAGGCGTGGCTCACTTACATGGTGTTCTTTGAAGCCAGAGTGGCATCTACCGTGCTTCAAAGCTCCTGCACCCCGCGCCGCGCTAAACAGGGGTCAGCTACACTGTAGTCTGATCTACCTGTAGACACAATGTACATGACATCTGCCTGTCTCTCGCAGCTCCCCGCACACAAGCACAACCCACTGAAGCCCTGCATCCCTCCTCCTTCTCCCACCACGCCATGGCCGACACTCTGCCCGCGAAGCTCAAGCCCGCCCAGATCGCGCCCTTCATCCAGCGCGCCCACCAGCTGGAGCCCTACAAGCCCCTCCTTTCCTATTGGCGTGGGTGCAGAGCTCCCCTCCCCCACCATGTACACCAGCTGAGAATACCCAGTGCGCTTCTATGCCATCCAGAAGATCATCGGATCGGGCCTCCACACGGCCGATTCGGAATGCACCGTCTACACCACCAATCTGATGGACAAGCTCGAGCAGACCAAAAACGCAAACCCCAACGAAGACGCCCTGTTCGACGAGACAGCCGCCCAGGCATACTGTGAACAGTTTGCCCTGACCACGTTTGCAAAGGGCGAGAAGGACATGACTGCGAACAGTGTGACCAAAAGCACTGCCGATACCCTCCTGGCCGCCGCCACCTTCTTCGAGATCCTCACCATCTGGAAGAAGGACCCAGAGCCCGAGATCAAGTCCAAGCAGAAGTTTGCAAAATATCATGCCGCGCGCATCCTCAAAGCCATCCGAGGTGGCGAAGACCCAAACCTCACCAACCCCGCCCACGAGCCGCCGGCAGTCACCTCTCCGTCTCTCCTCGACCCGACCGATCCCGAGGTTCAGACACTTGACCAAAACACCGAGGATACCCAGCAGCCTCGTATGCAGAATCCATACCAGCCCTACGTCGAAACAGCACCCAACACCGATGCCCGACCTTCGCCGACCATATCAGCGCCCAAGGTGTCTCCTCCACCGACGTTGCCTTCAGCCCCGACCGACTACTCTTCGCATCGTGACGTGTCTCCCATCTCACAACCAGCTACGTCGCGCCAGGGATCTGTAGTCTCCGATGGTGGTGGCTATTTCCCCAGGGTAAACGTTCCCACCTTTACTGCAGACGACGCACCGCCAAATCTACCAACCGCACCGTCGATAGAAGATGAGACGATGGGGTCCAATCCTTTCGACCCGTCGCCTCGAGCACCAGGTCTCCCTACTGGACCACCGGCACCGCAAGCACCCTCGGCACCGAGCCCTCAGGAGTTTTACCAGAACATGACGTCAACCGCGCCCATTGCACCAACGTCGCAACAGGTTCATCCACCGCCAGCTTTCCAGCCGTCTGCAAATCCTTACTCGACTCCACCTCCACCTCCGCAACCGCAGTTGCCAGTCTTCCAGCCCCCACAGCCACTACCGTTCAACAATCCTTCCGTGCCGCAACAGCAGCCGGCGCAGTCTTTTCAGCACCAGGGCCCATTCAAGACAGACGAAGAAGCTCAGATGGCGGCTGCAAAACATGCAAAATGGGCCATCTCAGCACTCAACTTTGAAGATGTCAACACTGCAGTGAAAGAGCTCAGGCTGGCGCTTCAGTCTTTGGGGGCACAGTAATGTTCGAGCTGGTGGTGTAGGATATGATGTAACATGTGAATGATTTGATGTTTTTGTGTTTATTAAGCTTTGATCCGCTGTATACCCCAGTCAAGTACATAGAAAATGAACTATTTGAGCTCATTTACAGGATGCATCCGCCTATGTAGACCATAACTGGATGCCTCACGACATGTGCACCTAGCTGGGCCCACCCCAGCCGGGGCAACAAGCGTTGCATGTGCGCAGGATGCCAAGAACTATTGATGAATCAGCAATGTCCGTGCACGTGCCCTATATCTCGCCAACTTCGTTTGCGCTTTTCACCACGCTTCTGTGAGAACAGGCGGCAGCAAAGTTAATGCCAATATGCCTGCACGCCTGAACCACATGCCTAGTGTCTCTTAATATTTGGCTACCATGGCTCCGATTACGCCTTTCAACGCCTCGGAGATATCCGAAAGGGCTCGCCGGGACCTGCTTCTTCTGCTCGAGGGTGTAGGGTAATATCGTCATTACTCTGCATTTCCCCTGCTAACCCCTTGCCTAGATCAGAGGCAAGAAGAATCTGGTGCTTGAAAAAGCACTTGCAGGTTCCGTGAACTTGCTCGTCAAGTCGTCCACATTACAAGAGTATGGCGTCGACAAATTCTTCTTCCTCGAGAATGACAACGTCAACTCGTCGCAACGGAACGTGGTCTTCCTCGTCCGAGGCGAGAAGGCGAAGACTGTCATGTCTGTCGCTGGTAAGTCTACTCGAATGCCGGGCTTTTAGCTGGCTTCACTGTCGTCGTGGGCGTTTGGGACAAAAAGTAGGCTAGACAGATCGCATTCCACTCTGTTTAGCCAGTCTTGCGCCCTATATCGATCATAGCATTTTTATTGGATTCCCTCTCGCTTTCCATAGAGGTGTAATCTATTGTACGATGCTAACATCTATCGTAGAACAGATAAAGCGTTTGCGAAACGATAGTCAGATAGAGCATGAATTTTCCATCTTTTGGGTGCCACGAAGGACGCTAGTATCAGACCAGCTCCTTGAAGGTGCAGGTGTGTTAGGCGAAGCCAGCATTAGCGAATGGCCAATGTTCTTCGTTCCCCTGGCAGACGACGTCATGTCCCTGGAGCTTGAAGACGCCGTGACAGATCTTTACTTGGTATGCTCACTGCCAACGGCTTTGATCCTGAGCTCATCTACTGCAGCACCAAGACCCTACCTCGATATACCTTGCAGCCAAGGCTTTGATGCAGCAGCAGCTGAAGTACGGTCTCTTTCCACGCATCATTGGTAAGGGCGATAATGCCAAGCGTCTGGCCGATCTGCTCATTCGCATGCGTACTGAAGTCACCGCTGGCGATGCTCCGAACAGTGGCAATGCGTCGCTTTTAGGCTTAGCCCCAAGCTCCATGATTGATAGCTTGATTATCATTGACCGTGAAGTCGACTTCCCGACTGTGCTTCTCACACAATTGACATATGAGGGTCTAATAGATGAGGTGTTTAACATCTCAGCAAATCAGACAGAAGTTGATTCGTCTGTTGTCGGAGGAGCTGCACCGCCGACGCCTGGACAAAGCGGGTCAGCATCAACGAGCATGAAACGCAAGATATTGATTGATCCAAAAGACTCACTATATTCGACTCTTGGGGATTCCAATTTTGCCATTGTAGGAAATCTCCTAAACAAGGCAGCCCGACGACTGCAGAGTAGTACAGAGCGAAATCAATTGGCAGCCAAAACAACGGCCGAATTACGCGAATTCGTCACAAAACTACCTGGTTATCAAGCCGAGCAAGCAAGTTTGAAGCTCCACACGTCACTTGCTGAAGAAATCATCAAGTTCACACACACCGATGTTTTTCGACGATCACTTGAGGTGCAGCAGAATGTCATGTCTGGCTTAGACCCCACAACACAACACGATACCATTAACGAACTCATCAACCGTGACGTACCGCTAGATCAAATCCTCCGACTTCTCTGCTTGGAAAGCACCACCAATGCTGGTATGCGACCCAAAGATTTGGAAAGTTTCAAGCGGACTATAATCCAAGCCTATGGGCCTCAGCATATTCTCACTCTCTCCTCACTTGAAAAGATGAACCTCTTACAGCCTCGCGGTGGATCGGGATTAGGTGCCACGCCAGCTGCAAAGCCTGGTTCTGTCACGAATTACACGCCACTGCGAAAGTCGCTCAAGATCTGGGATGACGATGTGAACGAAGCTGAGCCGAATGATATCTCGTATACGTTTTCGGGCTATGCGCCACTCTCGGTCCGCATCATCCAGTCCGTCATTCAGAAACAGACTCTTGCAAACAGCATCAAGCCACCATCTGACCCTCGTGCCGCGGCGCAGTCAAACCCCTTGCGCAAGGTCTCCGCATATTTGATGATGCGTGCAAGTATGTGCGTGGAGCAACGTTCGATGAAACACAGACGGGTGAAGAGAAGGCGATCAAAGCACGGAGTATGCTAAATGGAAGTCACAACGATGCTAACAAAACAGTGGTGGTGTTTTTCTTAGGCGGTGTGACAAGGGCTGAGGTTGCAGCCTTGAGATTTGTAGGAAGCAAGTTGAAGGATGTTGGTGGCGAAGGAAGGGGAGCAGAATCATGATTTGCTCCACCAACGTGATCAAAGGCGGCAGTCTGGTGGACTGCGCCGTCGAGAAGGGAACTTTTACAGCTTGAGGCGCATGTGCGGCTGAATAAATGTATAGCGAAATCAAAGAAGCGGAAGCCGAATAAACGACGTGAGACAGCGCCAAACAGGATGCATTGCATGAGCGGACATGAATGCTGTGGGGCTCCCGCTCTATGACCTGCAGCAGGAGCACGGGCCACTGAGCTCAGTTACTACTTCTAAATTATTGTCGAGGGCCCTTCCGTAACTCTACACGCGCAATTAATCGCTTCTTTGACCCAACGCAGTGCTTTTACGCGCTCAATTCTGTGTCGGCCGTAGGATCGCACCAACATCACATACAATCCGGGAACGATCCGGGAACGATCCGTTGTACGCTGCGCACGATGGGAAAAAGGAAGCGCGGCAGCTTCCATCCCGGCGATGCACCCGAGCCTGCAGACTTTGGCCTTGGTGCAACACTCGCGTACCTAAAAGGCGACGACGATATACACACGGCGGAGCCGAGCAACAACGACGAAGGTTGGACTGTGGTCGGGGGAAAGGCTGGAAAAAGACGGCTCGAGAAGCAGGCGCGCGAGAACTCGGAGCGGGAGCGGAGCCATGATGCTGCCTCCAAGCGTGCACGACGTCAGAGTCCGAGTCCGCGCCCTTCGCCGTCTCCCGATCCAAGTCTCGACCAAGAGAGAGACCTTGAAAACGAACCTGCCGCTGCGTCTGGCACCGTGCCTGTCCTTTTCGAGGGAAACCCCTTCGCACCCAAGGGTAGCGAGTCTGACGAGCGGCCACTGCCACCACGCAACCCATTCAGCACCCGCGAAAAGATGGCAGCACAAAGCAAAGACTCACCGGAAGACATAGCCAAGTGTCGGGAGGAACGGGGAAAGGCGCGCAAGCTTGATCGACACTATCCAGTAATCAGGCATTCACACAATGCCCGTCTCAATGGGATCACAAGGGTGTCGGACCTGCAGGTTCTAGCGCTATATATTCTTGCCGACGGTACGGCACCACAGTGGGTGGCAGTCGAGAACCGCGGAAACATTCACAAAGTGGTTGTGCTGATGGTTCCTGGCCTTGAAATGGCCATGTTCAACGGCAGACTACCTCTAGAATCCAAACATGCTGAGGATGAATCTACTGAGACTGACACAAGCGCCAGGCCCAAGCGGCTGGACATCAGGCATGACGATTACCATCCGGCCAAATTGAAGTATGATAAGCTACCCGATCCACTCAAACCCCTATCCGACATATTTCCCGACGTGTGGCCTATTGCAGGCCCATCAGAATCCCGCGGGAAAAATCACGTCAAACTCCATTCACCAATGCATGCCATGCTTTCCTCGCAAGTACCAAGAACCCGGGAGGAGAAGCAACTGAAAAAAAGCGGCAAGCATAAAGGCCCGCTTCCACAAGACTCCAAGCATTGGGAGAACACGCGGACGCCTATAACTAAGTATATCGCCTCACTTACTGAGCAGCAGGAGAATGAATATGTCATTCATCCGGTTTGGTTCACGACGGATGAAGCCAAAGAAGCAGCTTGTCAGAGGCGCACAGATGCTCACTGCACCGCAAATGACGGCTGGGTAGACAGTCGTGTTACTCGCCTTGAAGATGGCGACGTGCCTGAACAGGATATTGAGCAGGGCAGCATCACGGCGGGCAGACGCGTACTCGCTGTGGATTGTGAAATGTGCAAGGATGAAAACGACGTCTCCGTACTAACACGGATCAGCCTCATCGACTGGGACGGCACTGTGGTCATGGACAAGCTGGTCAAGCCCAACACCCCTATCAAAGACTACTTGACCCAGTGGTCTGGCATAACAGAAGAGATGCTACGGGATGTTACCACCACGCTTTCGGACATCCAAAAAGAGCTCTTGGACATCCTCACACCCCAAACCATTCTCATCGGGCACTCCTTGAATTCAGACCTCAATGCTATGAAGCTGACGCACCCTTTCATCATCGACACTGGTATCTTGTTCCCACATATCAAAGGCCCACCCTACAAGCAGTCCCTTAAATGGCTGGCACAAAAATTCCTCAAAAAAGACATCCAGAAAGGCACAGACGGGCACGATAGCATCGAAGACGCAAAGACATGCCTCGGCCTAGTCAAACAGAAATGTGAACGAGGACCAAAATGGGGTACCAGCGAGACCAATGCAGAGTCCATCTTCAAACGTCTTGAGCGTACGAAACGGCCGAAGGCGAGCAATGAGCACAGAGCTGGTGCAATGGTCGACTGGGGCAACCCTAACCAAGGCCCGGGGGCGCAGGCAAAGGTGGCTGTAGGCTGCGATTCGGACGCCGAGGTGGTGGCGGGCATCGAACACGTTCTCGGCGGTCTGGCAGTCGGCAAGAATGGCACTACCGAGACCATCGACTTCGTCTTTGCTCGCCTACGTGAGCTTGAGCTCGTGCGTGGATGGTGGGACGACGGGCGAGCCTCGGACGAGTCCAAAGCTCGACGACAGGCAGCGCTAAAGCGCCTCGGACTCCCGCTAGATGGAGAAATGGAGATGACGGACGAAGCCCTTGGAAAGGAAGTCACGAAAACGGTTGAGAACATCGTCAGCATCTACCGGAAGCTACCGCCATGCACGGCGCTCGTCGTGTATAGCGGCACGGGCGACCCGCGCGAGGTTCGTCATCTCCGCCAGCTCCAAGAAAGGCATAGGGACGAGTATAGGGTGAAGAAATGGGATGAGGTTACACAGTGGGGCCCCGAAGAGGACGAGAAGTTGAGTCGAGCGGTGAAGAAGGCTAAGAACGGGGTAGGGTTCATAGTAGTCAAGTAGAGTCCCCCTGATATTTTCTTCTGTGGAGGCACTGCAAGCGAGGCGGGCAATCGTACCATGTAGCGATACTTGTCGTCCAAGAGATGATCAAGCTGGGGAAATTAGTTTGTGTATTCCGTTGTACGACGGAAAAACTCCAGCTTGAAACAGTGTACCGCACTAAGAGGGACGCGCATAGTATTGCGTAGCGATGTAAGGTGTGCCAGGGGTTTGTGTGATCGCCGATTTTGGCCACAGATAGGCGACGGGACTGGGGGCGTGTGTAGTTCAATGGGACCATGTGCAAGCGACGCGCTTAGCGGTGCCGGTGACGGCATGCTTGAGACTGGAAACTGGTTGTGAACGAGGGCAAGTTCATGCTGGGGCCTCAGCGTAAAGCCGCGGTTCAAGGCAGCGATGGATGGGAGGCAGAAGGCGGGTTTGTCAGTGCATGCAGGGCGAGCATGGATGTCATGTCACAATCAGCCTCTAGACGACGGCCAGCGACCGCTTCATCGGTTAGATGGATTTGGGTGAGCAATGTCAGAAGATGGATTTGGTCATTGAATCCCGAGCCATCCTTTCAGGCCAGCAATCAGGCGAGTATGGGTATGTAAGGCGACGGGCGCATTGCATAAAGGTGTGGAGAAGAACATTTCAAGGTGTTAGAGTACTTTGTGTACGGAGGGTTGACAAAGTTGCTGCTTAGGCTGCGGCTATAGATGCAGTAGACTAGCAGGTAGGTAGATTGAGGGGTGGCATAAGTGGCCGTGGCTCTGGCCGTAGTCAGCCGCAGAACTCGGGTGACATGTGCATGTTTGATCATGTCGAGGAAAATCCCAATATAGGTCGACTGAATTATTATCAAATGCTTAGCGCATTGGAAGATCGCATTTTCCGTATTTGTGAGACGGCGCGAAAATAGCAACATGCTTGTGCGGGCTCCTACGCCCCCTTGCTTGTGTAAGTATTGCGTGTGGGCATGGTGGCAACAAGGAAAAATGCAAAGAAATTTTCTTCTTCTTCGGTTTCCATAAGCTGAGGTGCCTATATGGTAATGTCTTGTAATGCGTGCGACGGATCCACCCAATCCGTGGAGCGGCACAGCGGTCATGCGATTTCCATCAAAGAGTCATGCAGGTAGGGCAGGTTTTGGACCAGGATGGCCCGGCGTTTTCCGCATCCTCGGAGGCATATGTGTAGGAGCAAAATTAGATGACGCTACATGTATAGTACTACATAGGGCATGTGTTTGCGACAACGGCTTACCTACATACCGCGCACGGGCGCTGGTCGAGGTGTTGCTGTTGCCCCCGTCGCTGGGCATTCGCGCGAGAGAGGAGCAAAAAAACCTGTGAGGCCGTTTCCAACGTCGCCGTGACAGCTCGTGAAAGCGGAGCTGGCCAGGCGCGCAGGTGGTCTCGCGATGTCTGCGTGGTGGTAAGTAATATCCTAGCGAGATGGGCTCGGGCAGGGGCTAGCGAGGCGTGTATTTTCCTGAGAGGCTGATCATCCCACGTATTATATATTGTTGACCGGAAGCGCCGAGGCAAAATATCGACGGCACGCAATAACAGGGCGCGCTAAGCAATAAGTTGGATGCAGCAGTGCTAGCGCGGCCATGATTATTAAATGCTAATCTGGCGGCGCGGGCGTGTGGTTGGCCGGTTCGATTGTCCAGATAGATAGGGGAGGATGGAGTCAGAGACGAAACGAGCATGGCGGGCAGAGCGGTACGAGATCACAGGTGTTGGCATCAAGGTTACGTGCGGATCGGCGGTGCAGCAGCTTAGGGCTGCTGCCAACCACGGCCAGGGTTAACTTTCGTAATAGACGGCTTATATGAGGGCGGCTAGGCTGCGATGGGTAAAAGGTTGCTCACTTCGGTACTTAACCTTTTCGTTAATTTTCTATTTTCTATACCAGAGACCAAGCCCTGTTAGCATGGCCTGTAGCAGATCAGCCACGCGTTCTGAAACCGTCTGCTACGCTGCACACTCAACTGCCAACACGCTATAGTGCCGACTTCTCACCGATATGCGATGCGTGCACGCCTGGGAGCCCTGGAGCCCTGGAGCCCTGGAGCCCTGGAGTTGGCAGCCTCCGGACTCCTACTGCTCCTGCCGTAGTCAGCGAGGGTAAGCCTGGCCGACTCTTTCAATGTCTGGCGTCATCCTCTGTATGTACCTTGGATGCTTCCAATTCCCATCCATCTCCCGAGGTTCTCCTGCCGGCACGCCTCCCCAAGAGAGCTTCCGCAGGCACCGAATTAAAATCAATGGTAAGCTTGAACCTTGGCCGTTGCAGGGCCAAACCCTCTAGGCCCGATCCAACTGCCCTCAGTCGTCGCACACTTCCTTTTCCCAGTTGAGCATTCGATATTCCCCTAGCATTATGAGCTTATCCCGGCACCAATCAGCGCCTCACATATTTTAATTTTTTTAAGCGCGCCTGCGCTAGCCCTCTTGCTAGATAATGTCGACACTATACGTTTATCATGTATTAAACCCGCATGCCCGCATTGCACATGTTGGACGAGCTGATACTGATCTCCCGCCCAAGCACCGTTGACCCGCTCGACTACCCCGTCCGCCTCCACCTGGCCTTCCGCCTCGTCGACAACCCCCCCCCCCCGCCGACAAGCTGCCGTTTCGGTGAGTGTCCTCTGGCCCGCCCCCGTGCATCTGAGTGGTGAGTGGTGAGATACATATATATATCATCCCTCGCGTCTGTGGCGTTGCCGTGCTGGGATCCTACATGCACCTCGCTGCACTCGGTATTAACACCACAACAACCATTTAAACATGCTTCCACCCTGCAGAGCTACTTGTTGCTGACTCCTGCTGCCAGCCAAAGTGACTTGTTCATAACTTTTCAACGTCGGGTTGCCATGTTCACCCGCCCTTGAACACTTCGTTCCGGTCGAGCCTCAAGTGCAACTTCTCAATACGCTAGTCCAACATCCTCATCCCAATCCAGCAATCACTCACCCGTCCACCATGGAAGTCGACACCCGGCCCCTTGCCCAGATGGCCGGCCCCCGCCACATGCATTACGACCAGCACCACGACCAGCACCATCACCACCGCTCTTTCGAAGCTACCCGACAGTCGCTGCCGCCGCCCCAGACTGCACGCTCACCACCAGCGCCCCTGCCGCTGCATGCCCCTCCCCAAAAATCCCCCAGCAACCCGCCATTGGCCTCCCCGTCTCCTGCTGTGAAGCCAGTACACGAAGTTCACTATGTACCGCCACCCAGACAGTCCCCTAGGGAACCCAGCCACCATGTTCACCGCCAGCCTTCGAGTGCGCCCCAGTCACACCCCCATTCTCCGGTCGACCAGCGTGTCAACGGCCAGCCCTACCCTCGTCCGCCCCAAGAGGTCCAGCTCGATGCCATTGAACGCCTCCAGACTCAAATGTCGCAAAACAGCAGTGCCCTGGTGGCACAGAGCCGGGACATGCGCCGGTACGAAGAGACGCTGCAGCACGAAGGAGAGAACCTGCGACGTGAGTTCACAGCACACTTCCACCAGCAGAATGCCGAACTCGGACGTGTGGACGAGGCTGTTGGCCGATTGCAGCATGAGATGTTGGGCATCCGCGAATTGCTGGAAGGCCTCACCCGCGAAGTCCACGTCACTCGTGAACTGCACGCTCGTGCCGCTGTTGCCGTACCCGGACATCCCATGAGCGCGCAAGATAGTGCGCTCGAGCTCATGGCACAGCAAATGGCCGTCATGACCCACAAGACCAACGAAGTGGATACCCTGAAGATCACCATCGAGATCATGAAAAACAAGATCCAACGTCTCGAGGATGCTGCTGCTACCGCTTTGCAAGCCCAACCACCGCCCTCTCAGTATGCCTCGCCGCGGGAGGCTCCCGTGCGGCCGGTTCAACCGCCTCACGCTTCGCAGCGTGCAGTGCCCAACCAAGTACCGCAGATTGACATTCCTGTCCCTTCCCAACGAACGCAGTCCTATCATTCCCAGGGTAGTCAATCTGCCGTGGTAACACCTGACGGAGCACCAAGGACGGAGCCTCCGCAAACCCAATCCGGTTGGGCCACAATCAACGCCGGGGTAAAGCGCACACATGCCAACGGCACAGACAGTCCTCAAGATTCAGTTGCACCTTCAATCGGCTCTCCTGGCAAACGCCCAAAACTTGCTCCTGAGTCCCAGGCTCAACGTTCATACTCGTACGACCACATGGACACTGATGACTCGGATGCGGCTCACATGCAGACTCATCGGCACACGTTGCCTTCGCAAAACGTTCCAGCCGGTTCCGTTCCATCATCAGCTCTTGCATCACAGCACCATTTCATCCCGTATGGGACACAAGATGCGCCATCGGACGACAGCTGGCGCCCTGAGTCTCAACGTCTCCCCACAGAAGCTCGAACACCTCGTGGCCGAGGCCGTGGCGGGGGCCCAGGGAGCCGTGGCGGACGTGTGCGAAAGAGCATGACAGCTCAATACGCTCACCCTATTGGTACACCCGAATGGGAACGGGATGATTGGCATGGTGTGCCAGAATCTCAGATCAGCCCAGATGGCTACTACAACGTCGCACGCGCTAGCCGAGGCATTATTCGTCGCGGAAGTGGCGGTGGCGGTGGACGCGGTGGGCGGCCAGGCTCTAGTGGGCGTTCTGTGAGTTTGGGTCTTCAGGGCGTCACTGCTGGGGCAGGAATCGGCTTCCCGGTTGATCCTTACGCTCATACTAAGAAGACACGGACCAAACCAATTCGAAACGCAGACGGTGTGTTGATCCGCAAGGACGGTCGTCCTGACATGCGTTCACAGTCCTCGGCTGCGAATCTCCGCAAAGTACATGCACGAAAGGAAGAGGAAGAACGCCAGGTTTCGGAGCAAAGCTTTACACCGACACCTTCCAATCTCCAGCACTCGACGAGCGTAGGGGGTACTGAGACGCCTAGTCCAACAAGACGTGAACACCCTGGGCAGGATCTCACATCAAGTCAGAAGAAGCACACTCAAGTCATGTCCAAGATTTTCCCCAGCGGGGTAGAAGAAGTTAGCAAAGACCACAACTACGCTCGAAAGCTGTTTGAGGAAGATCAAGACCACACGGCCCAGCCACGCACAGCTCAGCATCACCATCACCATCACCACCGATATGCTCAAGAGTCGCACGGACGATCCTCTGAGGTAAAGCGAGAGCACGCAGAGGAGCGCGTCGTCGCTGAGACGCAGAGCTCGAATGATGGTGACGTGGAAATGGATCATCCTGATGATCACGCCGACGACGAAGGCCAAACACCTGGTGGGCAAAGCGACAATTCCGGACGCGACAGCCAGTATCACGATGCCACGGAACAAGATCCGCAATCGCAGTACGCAGAGACGCAAGACAGGGCCGTCTCCGCATCCAATTCGACGGGCGAGAGCTCACAAACAGTTGCAGCCAGTTCCCACACTGCACCAGCGGGCTCTCATCTCCCTCCGGCCACAGGATCCACACTTTCTTAGGTTTTTTTTTCTCTTCGTTTTACGGTTATTTGCACATTTTAGCGATATTTACGTTCCAAAGGCATTGAATCAGCGGCATTTTCGTCATTTTATCCTGTTGTTTTGGGTGGATGCGTTGCTTGGGGCATGCTTGTGCATGGTATACATGTATTGACTACGTTTATGCAAGGGTGTTGTTTAGCTGCGAGTTGTACATTGGTACTATATCACTTTGACCTCATAACGCTTGCTAGAGTTGGTCCGGTTATTTGCAAAGCGGGACTATAATAACAGATCAATAACACTACACCGATCTCTGTTCATTACCGATTGATCTACCTGTCACAAACCTACTCGTTGAACCAAACTTTCTTTTCCTTACTGCACTCATCTAATACTGTCCGTCCCCTGAGAGGCGGCCTGTGCACCAAGGTTTGATCTTAGCCCGTTTGAGCAGTTCTCTTGTGACTGTGCTCGTATGTCGGAACGGGCTATCTCTCTCACGTGCCAGAGTGACTTTTGTAGCTTATTGCACCAAGACATAGCTAATTCATTGCATGTACCTTCTACTTGCAGGTCGCGCCGTGTATGCACCTCGCACTCGCCCACCCATTGTTCCAGAACTCCCAATCTGCGCCATGTAAGCGTCATTCCACTAATCTTCCATTTTCCCGAAACTTGCTTTCCTCGAGCTTCCTCGCGTTTCTTGGAGCTTCCAGAATATTTCGTGTCCCTGCCAATATCATATCGCCTGGTGCTTATGCACGGCGCCAACCCCAACCCGGCCCAGCCCACCGTGGCGACGCGCATGCACGCACCGAGTCTGGTCGACCAGCGTTATAGCGGTCGTGCAACTTATACGTACATACATATATAGATACAATATAACAGCAGGCAATCTGTATATGCAATGATTGTTTATCATGTCGCCCTATTGGTCCCCATGTGGGCGCGGCGCCGGTTAAGTAGCTGGGGCCCGTCACTAGACATTATCCGCATTGGTCGCCCCGAACATGCGGGCGATGACACTGCACTCACTCTACTTGCCGGAAGAGGCGGGATGTACCGAGCGGATTCTCCCTCGGGACCGCCATGTACATACGTCGTCGACTGCACCATTGGGGAGATTGCGATGCCTGAGTGCTACGGCAATTTACGTGACGCTAGATCGACGCGGGAGGACGATCGGGGGTATCGCGCCGACGGGAGTGGTGGTGGTGGTGGTGGTGGTGTAGAGATGGGTGCGTTGCTGCATGAGCGGTACGTTCTGCACGCTATGTTGAGTTGCGTTAGGCCGTCATTCTAGACACTAGACGTCTGCAAGCACTCGGTGGTCATTTTTGTTGAGCTTGAATGAGCGGAGGGGCCCTAAAGAATGAAGATCGCTCAAGCCTCACAGGAACACCGAACATGGTGAATCTTTGACGTCGTAATTTTATTCATGACACATCTCAATCATACATGAGTAGCTTAGAATCTGACGCTGTAAGTACGAGTAACAGGAAAACTCCGCCCCCTTTGTTCGGTCGACCATGATCATAAAAGAGACAACGTGGACAAGACCAGATACAAATACAGGTAGAAGTACAGGTAGAAGTACAGATAGAAGTACAGGGTGGGAAACAGAGTATAGGCAATGACCTGCTTCTCTGCGGGAAATTGGGTAGCCATGAGAAATTCAGTCTCATCCAGAGTCGCCAGATCCTTATGCAGAGGTGGGAACAGAGCTGCCTGCAGCCTCGAGCGTCCCTGCCTCAGTATCGCCAACAGCTGCACCGACAGCCGCCTGACCACCAGTAGTCGTTCCATCAATGCTAACGAGTCCATTGGTCGTAGACGAAGTGGCAGCACCAGTACCAGCCGCGTCGCTCACTGCCTGCGCGCCCTTGGCGATCTTATCCAGCTGGCGTTTTGGAATGGCACTACCGGCGGCTTCCAGGGTAGATGCTTCAGTGTTACCGACTTGGGCTCCGAGATTTGCTTGTCCCCCCGTAGTCTGGCCATCAACAGTGTCTAGTTCGCCCGTGGTGCTGGCCGTAGCAGCCCCTGTGCCGACCGCATTGCTCACTGCCTGCGCGCCGTTGGACACCTTGTCGAGCTGACGGCGAGACCTGCGAGCGGGAACGCTGCCCTTGGTCGAAGTAATGAGAGCAGCAGTATTGTCTTCGGCGTTTTCGACGCCAAAGCCGACACCGTTGTCGGTGGAGGAAAGAATAGAATTGGCCGCTGCGCCGGTGCCTGCTGTGGGGGACACTGCCCTTGGTTGACGTGATAAGAGCGGCGGTGTTGTCTTCAGCGTTCTCGACGCCAAAACCGACGCCGTTGTCGGTGGAGGAGAGAATTGAGTTGGCCGCTGCACCAGTACCTGCCCCCTGGGGTGTTGGGAGAGCATAGGCGACCGTGAAGAGGGCAATGGTGAACAGCATCTTGGTGGAAGGCATATTGATGATGTGCAGGGGATTCCTTCTCTTTTATCGAAGGGTATAATCAAGTTGGTGGTCAGATAGGCTCACGGCCTGGTTCCTAGCTCTGTAGACTCGAAAGTCTTTTGATGAGATATGAAGTGGTTGTGAAGTAGTTGTTCTCGTTTTGTGATGCCCCTTCTCGCAGCAACTTCACCTTACTTTATACTTCGAATGGGTTCACGAAATGATGTAACTGTTCAGAAACGAGAGTTGAGAGCTGTTGATGTCAAGTTTGAGTTCATGCCGTATCCGGATGCTGTTTCCATGTCCACGCGCTCTAGACCGCACTGTGCACGAGCGATCATGTAGGGCGTCGAGCAGTGCATCTTTCTGTAATGAACGCTACTCTGTAAACAATGATTATGAACACATAGTTCCCAACAATCGAGAAGCCTTGGAGGTTGTTGTCAGAAGAATGACGTGCCCGTGGCCGAGATGAATATGACTAAACCTATACCAGGCATGACGTTCGGTACACACGGCAACCCTACCTCAATACTTAGCGTACTTTGAGAAATGTAGAAGAACTATCGAAGTCGAGACGCTGTTCTAGAGATGCCACTGATGGCATCCCCTCGGCGGTTGAGAGTTGAACGCCCAGCCACCTGCGTCGCACGGTGAGATCTTACCACGCCCAGGATGATCATTTTTCTCGGCAATTACATCTGAGAAGTCCCAAAGGGGGTCAAAAGTGGCTACAAGAGGTATGGTGTCAAGCCACTTCCGTAACCATGGAGTTGGACTCTTCCAAGGGTTCGGAGCAGCTCCGATAGTGCTACGCTAGGAGCTCTCAAGCTCCGACAAGCTCAAGCGGGACCCTGAAGGACTCTAGTCAGGATTCAATGGTTCGCTGAAGAACGCAACAAGCCTTAGATTTGTGATCATGATTGTAGCTTGGGTCCCTTAGCTTGTATCGCCCCACAGCAGGCGTGATTCGGGGCTTAAGTGATCTATAGACGAGGGTATCAGGGTCTTGCTGCTGAAGCTCGTTCTCCAATGAACGCCTTTGAATGAATTCTTCTCCTTGTGGCTCCCCTTTTAATCCCTACAAGCACGTGTGTAACATTTCTCCAGGGCTCAACCCAGTTTGTGGGACCAACTAGGAAGGTGTGAGACTATCGGGTGCAGAATTTGTCTAGATGGATACAACATGTTCGGGATAAGTACCCACTCCATATTCCTCGTTCTGATAGTTATTTTGATGTGGGTTTTCATGCACTAAAAGCTAAAAGCTAAAAGCGGCAGGTAAACACACATCTTGTAAAGAGAGTGTCAGTGTGGTAATCAGTAGGTAGCCATTAAGACAGCTTGTTCTATGAATCGTCGAAGTGTCGCAGACTTGCACCTTTGACTTCGTGGGGTTCCGTTCACAGGGTCTTCAAAGCATGTGATCGAAGAGGGGCCGGTACATGTCAAGTGAAATCCCGCTAAGGTACGTGCAGTAGCCGTCAGCGTCGTCTCAGAGTTATTGACTATTGTGCTAGTGTTGTTGTTTGTAGATCACTAGACCTCTTGTTATAACTTCGTATGACGTCAATGTAAGATTTTAGGCAGAGTGACTGGTGACGTGGGTCCGTTCGAGGAGAGCGGCTGTGGCTGGAGATTCACAGATCTTCGGCCTCCTCAAAGTCCTCGGAGTCTTCCTCAGTCGAAGTTTCGTATGAAGGCTCGTGAAGTGGACGAAATATGCTCTGGAATTGGAGACAGTACCCTAGCCCGGTGAAAGTCACGGTACGACCACTGGTATCAGAGAATTGTGCTCCAGTATTCCTTGCCATCTCTCGTACTCTTTCGATACCTTCTCCCCCATTTTCGCGACTCTGGACTACGACTGTTTCGATTCTCGGGCACGAGGCTTCTTTCAGATGCATAAGCTGTATAAGAGGTTGTGCTGTGAGATCCGGGAAGAAACAACGGCTTAATTCGAGGCTTTCCAGAGTTGGAGGGAGATTTGCGAATTGCCTCAATCTATAATATTCGAGTTGTAGCTTCCTGAGTTGTTTGAAGCCGCAAAAGGTAGGGTAAAATTTATAACTGTTGCGGTCCGTTATATCGCGAGCTGCGTCGCGAGGCGTGGCCTTGTAATAGGGGTGAAAGTCCAAATGTAAAGTCTCTAGAGTATTCCCATGCAAAGACTGTAGAGTGTTTACCACATCCTCAGGTGCAAATTGCGCATACAATCCTACATCCGTGTTGCCAAGGCCAAGTGGAGGCATAGTGAATGCGAACAATGACAAAGAAGAACAGAGTTTTAGTAACGTTTCCACACGAGATTGATCCATAAGCGCCCATTGCATGACTACTTCATCATGTGTTATATAGTTCCTTGAAGCGCATGGATAGTCTCTCAGGAGCCAATCGTCCATCTTGGTGTACGTGGTAAAAGCCTCAAAATTTGGACAGTCCAGAAAAGCGAAGAGGTCTTCTAAGTTAACAGGGCCGTTATCATACACCTTGTTAAGACGAAAAGACTTAAGCCTAGGCAATATGTAATGATGCAACCGCAATCGATGAACCGAGCGAATGAAGTTTCGGGGATGCTGCCAACGCGCGGTAAGAGAGAGATATTCCAGATTGTGTAAACGTGAAAGCAGTGCCAGAGAAAGCATGTTAAACTGTGGAATCGGGCGACCAGCACATATGTCTGGAGTCAAGAGAAATGCGGTACGCAGAACCGAAAGATCCAGTGCGGCGCCATCCTTCACTTGATCCGGAGTCTGAAGGTACAGATATTTAACGCACCGCGCTAGGTCAGGCCGCTGTAAGATCGTCCTAAGAAATCGTCGCAGAGGCCTCAAAGGGTCGGCTGTGCTTAGCGGCAATTTCGCATACATGTGTAGCACAGGTTGAGCAACATCTCGTAAAACTTTTGAGCTGAGGCACAGGTGTAACAGCGTACGTGCGTCAGTTGGGCCGTAGAACCACGATGCATAATCGCGCTCGTCGGTATAATGAGGTAGAGTTAGATGATTGACAATTTCGGCCAGTAGTTCGACAGGAAGCTGGAGGAGTTTGGTCATCTTGCAGCACTGGTGAGGTTATAACACTCGGCAATACATTTTCCTGGTTCACGCGCTTGGTACAGACAGAGATGGAATAGTGAAAGCTCTGGGGCCTGGGTAGCGACGGGAAGATGGTGAAATAGAAGGTGAGGATGAGGATAAGCTGCCTTTGACTTCTTGGCAGAGGCTGACACACCGCCCCCAGCCCCGGCTACGTTCCGACCGGAACCTTCCAAGGTTCCAAGGTTAAATATTAGTCACATGATTGTACCTAGCCCTGGAGAAACGTCACGAGTTTGCGCACGCGCACGGGCAACATCTGAATTTACCAACAGCTCTCTCACTTCCTATACTATCCAACGATGTCAGCTTTCGAAGCCTGCAACTTTTAGCTCCTATATCACCGATTGGTCACACCAGTGCTGGATCCTCCTACGTATGTTCAAACAAACAAACTTCATAGTTGGTGTAGGTTTGGGAGAATGAAATCAGCACGCTTAGGGTACTGTACTAAATGGCGCTTAATGTTTTAGCAGGAATGTTATCAGAAACGTGTTATCGACAAATCATGCGAATACAGCCTACTTATGTAGTGTAATTGCCATTGGCTGGTGTCAGAATGAGCCTCACGATCGTGATAGAAAGATTGACTGCTTGGTGGGATTGAGTTCACTTTCAGCATCAGATACAGACAGAGGGGGTTTGGATTGAATGGCCCCGAGGGAGCATCACAAGATTTGACTGCCCTTGCCTATTCGATTTTCCTTCCATGTTGCAAAATCCCCTGGAATACTTTATCAAAATTATTTTGAAGTCCCAAACTAACCTAAAATACATGAACAATGCATCGTAAGATGCTAGTTTGATTTCCAGATACTTGTTCCCAAGGATGCAAGAACCTCCAAATCCTAAGCCGAAACCAAGACTCAAGTGGAAGAGAAAGTAGCTTCAACCTCGTCGCCCTCCTGCTCCTTGACCAAGGCAGTGATTTTCTTCTTGCTCTGTTGGCGCAGATGCTTGCGCATTGGATCGCCACGACCAGGCCACTCTGCATGGCAATTGACTGCACGCGATGGAACGCGAAGGTTTTTTTGGCGAGGGAAGAGCTGTTTGAAAGTCCTCATGTTCTCTTTGCTGAGGTAGTCCTGAAAATCATGCCAATGCGGACGAATGCACGTCACCGCGTTGACCTGTGCTGGAAGTAGTTCGCGGCACCAACCCTCGAGAGCACCATCAGGGCCATCCTCACGTCCATACTTAAGACTAATTTCACCAATGAACGAAAACTGGTTGCCGCTGTAGCCCATTGTTGCAGTCTCAGCATAAATTTGTCGGCACACTTCAGGGAGGTGGAAGGCAGCCTTGGGTTGAGTGCGCTTGGGTCCGCGATGGGCTACTTTGCCTATGTACGCAGCTCCGACATCAGGCACTGAAGTGGCTGATAAGGAACGTTCGAGAGATTCCGGTTTTCGAACACGGATCTCGACGATCTGCCCGCTCATAGCATACTTCCAGATCTCCATACGGACAAGCTTGTCAATACGGAGTAGCGGTGACTCAATAGAATTACGCTTGACGCTGCACCTGAGGTATTAGCAATAGAGGGTGAGAAGTGGATGAATTGCACTCACGCAGCGGTTAGATAGGCAGGGACATATTTGGTGATCAGCAGTCCATCTGCCCCAATCCTAACCGGGGCTACTTTGCCGGGAGGAGGGGCTGGTCTCTGGAGGGCCTTGGAAAGCTTCTTCGGTCTTCGCTTGACGTCAGGCTTTGTGATCTTGAAAGCTGGAAGTTTGGTTTGTTCGTTCGGAGCATGCTCTGGTTGCTCAAGGGCAGGAGCAGCGGAGTGACGGAAGGGGGCATGATGCAGCAGCGAGGCGTCACTTGACGTGGTGATAACGACGGATGGAGGAGCAGATGGAGCAGCGAGAGTATTGTTTTTACTTGTTCCATCCTAACTCGTGAAGTCGACGGTGCGGTGGCGATGATGGTGATGGTGATGGTGATGGTGAATACAAGTGATCCAACGGATCCATGCTGGGATTTGCCATGTTATGAATCCGAGCAGCTTTACCGTGTACAAAGGTGTGAGAGTGAAGGTGATGACGAGCTCGATGGTTTGTGGGCAGGTACCTAGGAATTGCGCTGGGTTAGTCTTGGAAGGTTGCAGGGTAGCAGCACCTGTGAGGATGGAAGGGTCCGGTGGCGGCAGGGAAGGCACCAGGCATACTATTTAGTATGAGGAAGCCGCGATGCCAGACACCTTTTAGCCCCCACCACCTGGTGTGGATTCAAACAGATTGGCAATGCAGAAAGACAGCTGGGCAAGGGTGAAGCGGCACAGTCTATCTCGAGAGTAGGTGTCATCGGCCTGACTTCGCTTCTCTTCGGAGGGGTCGCTCTTTTTGGAATGTTTGGCTGTTGTTTGAGGTAAGGACTGCGACGCCGGCGGCGCCAACTAGGCCGAACTCGGTGGCCAGGTGCTATCAAGATCAAGTGCCTACGTATGTAGGCACATACATGCTCGTGGTAGTAGATGGGGAGCGAGTGACCCACGGTCGATCCATGCTCAACAAACCTGGGGTCGAATCACGCCGACATTCACCCCACCACACACGGCGTGGGGCATGGGAGGAACAGCCGAGCTGGGAAGATTACACCCTTGGGAAAGCACCCCTGGAGCCTTGGAGACCAGCAGAACGGACGCGGACCGTACCTTGGCATTGGGTAGAAAAGCTCCGACTCGGCACGCAAGAGCGTCATAGCGTGCGCGCCACATTACTTTGATGCACAGCGTCCTCTCTTCACCCCATCCACACCCCGCCAGTCCCCTCGACGCCGTCGCTCAGCTGTACCCCTGTGTCCACGCCTATCCAGCCCCTTGTGGCTGCTGCGTACCGCCCCATAGTCCTCCATTCTTTGCCCGTCCGTCCTTGCCTGCCGATACCGCAATGGGGCTCTCCAAGACGACCCGGATCTTGATCCTGCTCACCATCGATGCGCTTTTCTTCCTGCTCGAGATATCCGTCGGTCAGTACTATGTCTGCAACCGCTCTCCATCCCAGCTAACCGTGCGCCAGGATATGCGGTGCATTCTCTCGCACTCGTTGCCGACTCGTTTCACATGCTGAACGATGTCATATCGCTGCTGGTTGGCCTGTGGGCCGTCAAGGTCGCAAACCAGAGGACAAATTCCAAGATGTATACCTACGGTGTAAGCACTGTCCGCCTGCCTCGCAAGTCTTCTGCAGCTAACACCACGCAGTGGCAACGCGCCGAGACTCTCGGTGCACTGGTGAACGGCGTCTTCCTTGTCGCCCTGTGCCTTTCCATCTTCCTCGATGCCATTCAACGCTTCGTCGAACCCCAAGAGGTCACCAACCCAAAGCTCGTACTCATCGTCGGCTCTTTCGGCCTAGCATCCAACATCCTTGGCTTGTTCCTATTCCACGACCACGGCCATAGCCACGGCGGGCACTCTCATGGGCACGGAGACTCCATGCACGCGGCAGAAGAGGGACACGCCCATGCCATTCACCCTGCTGACCACGCGGTCGCAGACGAGGCCGGTAACATTGCCGATGTACTCCCACAAAACCGCGTAGCAAACTGGCCAACAACATCCACCAATGGTGCCTCTGCCCCAGGAAAGCGCTCTACCGATATTTCCTGGTCCCCTAAGCCTGGTTCGACGCCCCACCGCTCAGCATCCGGGAAGCGCATCTCCAAAAACACCATCGGTCACGGTCTCGAGGCTACTCCGGGCCCGAGGATATCCCCGTGTACCCATCATCCTTCCGTAACAGTATTATCGAGTCATCGCGTATGAGCGATGACTCTAGCGACGACGCAGACAACGAAATTGCCCCCACAGGAGAGGCACCAACGGAGCAGTCACCCTTGTTGCCGAAAGCCAAGAACGTGTCTGGTCAGGCTAACTCCACCAAGAAGAACTGCCACACCGATCATAAGCACAGCAAGCCTAAAGAGCAGGGCAAAGGTGGCCATGGCCATAGTCACGACCTCAACATGCGCGGTGTCTTCTTGCACGTCCTGGGCGATGCTCTTGGAAACATTGGCGTAATCGCATCTGCCCTGATCATTTGGTTGACTGACTACTCGTGGAGGTTCTATTCAGATCCCGTCATCTCACTCGTCATCACGGTAATCATTCTCGGTTCTGCTATTCCATTGTGTCTGGCCGCTGCTCGTATTCTTCTCCAAGCCGTTCCAGCAGGCCTATCCATCGACGATATCAAAGATGACATCACAGAACTCGATGGAATTGTATCTTGTCATCATGTCCACGTGTGGCAGCTATCGGACACCAAGTTGGTTGCTTCCCTTCATGTGCAGGTCGCGTTCGATTTCAAGGGCGATGGCTCTGCGCGCTATATGGCCCTCGCTCGGGAGATTCGCCAGTGCTTGCACGAATATGGCATCCACTCATCCACAATTCAACCCGAATTTTGCCTCGATGAGAATCACGATCACGTTGGTAATACGGACGAGAGCAGCGCCGATGAGGGAAGCCCATCCCACGGCACCAAGCTCGGCAGCAAGAATGGCAGTGTCTGCGGCGAGGGCGAGGCGTGCTTACTAGAGTGCTCTGATGCTTGCGGTAACAGCAAACAATGCTGCGAGCCCACCGTTTGATCCGACAGCATATTGTGTGCCGTTCTCGGCTCTTGTACATTGGTTTTTTCCTTCACAGTGTTTGTATTGTAAGATGTTACATGTAATTAGTGCTCAAAAGCCTCGGTTGGCCCCTGATTGCCGGCAGTTTCCTATGTTAGTATACCTTGGGCAGGCCTTGGAGATTTATAACGGATGGCGTTGATATCGTTGGCGGCATGTTATGTTCGATAGGGAGCGTACGTACCTACGCACGCTGATAGTGTCGATCGCGCCTTAGACTACTAGCTTTGCTATATGACTATGGACTCAAGACTGGGTGGAGATGCATGTCTTAGGTCGTTTTTCAAAGAAATGGACATTTTTCCTTCCAAAACAAATCTAACTCGGCTCATTGTGCCTCAAAGATGGAAGCAGTGTAGCTACTAGCAGATAGAGCAAAACTGTTAATCTGGGTTTCGTTTTACCTGTTAAGGTTTAGCGTGTATGATCTACACTAGTGTACACTAGTGTAGCCTAGCTGGTACGGCAGCCGAGTATTATTCGCGACACATATTTTGTCTCTACGTTGTCATTGTAGTAGTTCAGTAACTAGGACGAAGATTGGGGACTATGTAAACAATATTTTCCCCTCCAGTCGGCAAGTTTGCTGATTGCCAACTAGCGCATCGCAAGCAGAAAGCCTATCAAGCGGCTTGTCCCCTCCGATCGATATTAAATTATCCGTGACCATGCTTCTTCGAATACGGCCGCCCTCACCTAATAGCCACCGGGCCTGGCAGTAACGAAGCCAACCACTCAGAAATGTGCCAGAAATACCAACTATGGAGAAATTGACCTATATCGGAATTCGCGGTGGAACATTGATGGAGAAACATCCTTATATCCCACACTGCGGGGGTTTTACAGACATATAGGACAGGGGGATAATTATTCTTCGACAAAATAAATATTTAAAGCAGAAATGGTGTCCTTGGGCCGAAAAAGTATTGGACCTTTACCAGGTACATCCTGTTGGACCAGTGTTGGAGACAATGAAGTTCCCTTCCATTTATCAGTCATTTCTGCTCGTAGGAGGTTTACTGGGTTTTGTCAGAGCGGACAATCCGCTGGTGCAGACCATCTACACGGCCGATCCGGCTCCTTATGTGTACAATGGCCGCATGTACCTCTTCACCGGCCACGATGAGGACGATACATCTAGCGGTTTCTTCAACATGAAGGACTGGCGCATGTACTCGACATCGGACATGCAAAACTGGCAAGACCACGGCTCGCCGTTAAGCCTCTCTTCCTTTTCTTGGGCCAGCTCCCGGGCCTGGGCTGGTCAAGTCGTCGCTCGCAACAACAAATTCTATTGGTACGTTCCGGTTCAGAAATCCTCTGGGTCCATGGCCATTGGCGTTGCGGTCGCCGACAACATTGCGGGACCGTACAAAGATGCTCTCGGTAAAGCACTTGTCGAAAACAATGAGATCGATCCGACCGTCTTCATCGACGACGATGGTCAGGCGTACCTGTACTGGGGCAACCCAGGACTCAGCTACATCCGGCTCAACCAGGACATGATCTCCTACTCGGGCGGCATCAATAAGGTTTCCCTCACCACGGCAGGGTTTGGATCGCGCCCGAACGGCGGATCGCGTCCCACTTTCTTCGAAGAGGGCCCCTGGATTTACAAGAGGAACGGACAGTACTACCTCGTCTACGCAGCCAACTGCTGCTCCGAGGACATTCGCTACTCGACGGGTCCCAGCGTCACCGGCCCATGGACTTACCGTGGGATCATAATGGCGACGGCAGGAAGCAGTTTTACCAATCACCCGGGTGTCGCCGACTTCAACGGCTCGTCGTATTTCTTCTACCACAACGGCGCACTCCCCGGCGGTGGTGGCTACACGCGGTCGGTGGCTGTCGAAAAGTTTACGTACAACTCGGACGGTACCATCCCCAAGATCACCATGACGACGGCTGGCCCGCCCCAGGTGGGGACGCTGAACCCGTACGTGAAGGTGGAAGCCGAGACGTCTGCTTGGGCGCAGGGCGTGGAAACCGAGGTCTGCGGCGAGGGAGGCATAGCGGTATCCTTCATCAACAACAACGACTATCTCAAGATACGCGGCGTAGGCTTTGGCAGTGGTGCCAAAACATTCACGGCACGTGTCGCCTCGCAGAATGCGAACGGAGGAAAGATCGAAGTGCGTCTAGGAAGCCAGACGGGCACGCTTGTAGGAACGTGCACAGTTCCGAACACGGGTGCATGGCAGACGTACACGACGGTGTCGTGTCCGGTCAGCGGGGCCACGGGTACACAGGATCTCTTCCTGAAGTTCACGGGTAGCGGCAGCGACTATCTCTTCAACTTCAACTGGTGGCAATTTACGCAATAGTTTGGGCGGCAGTTCTAGATTGATAGATTTAGCAGAAATGAACGTTCGGATCAAGGGTCTTACAGGATTATGGGTGAATGCACTGCGAAATTAGGGAGATGGCACTGTGATGCACATGTTGAGATCAGTGAGGCCACCACCAAGAGATAGGGGGGCAGTGGACGGCGAAGATGCATGTCAGAATCTCACATAGTTGGAGGACTAAGGAACTAAACAGGTAGGTGCTGACAGCGGAGGTATGCCTCGCAAGGAGGATGACGACAGAAGACGATCAAGCCGGCACATGCACCATCAGAGTGAATGGACATGCCCAAGGTGGCCATCCCGACGGGAACCGAGCAGGGCGTGCATTAATGGATTCCTCGCTCCTTTGCAATGCTAGGTAAGCGTGTTGGGGACCAGACAGGCCAGAGCAGCGCAGTGTAAGTGTGGACTATGCACTTGACTGTAGACTATGCACTGCACTCTGGGGCTGTCTCTACCCTTCCAGTAGAGTGTATGTAGGCACCTGACGACAGCCCTTGTCTGGCTAGAGCTGCCGCGGTACCGTGAAGCGGTTCGCAACGGCCCACGCGCAATAGTGCATTCGCGTTTGCGGCGTCCAAGGCCGCAGGGGGAAGAGCGATCGGCTGGTTGCACCTTCCCAACCAAGCAGGTACGGCTGCACCCCAGAATTGGCGGCTCTGCCTACTGTATGCTAATTCAGATCTCTGTTGGGACAGCAGGGATGGCTGCCAGCTGGTGAAAGTCGTCCTCTCCTCCTCACACCCATCGCTGGCACACTCGAGGGAGGCGATTTTTTTTTCTCTTGCCAGCGTCTGGAATGGCTCTCGAGCCTGCCGATATCGCAGCCATTTACCAAGATGACTCTGACCCTTCATCAAAAGTAGAGCAGGTGTGGGTACGACGAAGCCGCGGCAACACGGCAACGGCCCTCCAGGACCCTGTCTTCCCCACTAATGATTAGGCGTCGGTCCAAAGTGCAGGACGCAGTTGGCTGACCGTGGGGCCATGGAGGACGCGCCCTCCCGAAGCTGTGTTCTAGCGGAGATGAGTAAAGCGAAAGGGTGACCTGACCAAAGCCGAGCGAGCCTTCGCCCAGCATCTCTTCTGCTATCGGCGAGCCCCGACCAACCGGAACGGATTGGATGGTCCTGCCAGAAGCAAAATCCTTATCAGCGCCGTTGTTCCGCCGCGAAGAATTTTCGCCATTTTCTCACGCGCCGGAAATATGCCAGCCCTTGTTTCCAGATCGGCCGCCAGCGCCGCGACGTCATGGCCATGCATCGACCTACACTCTGCGTCCATATTCAATGTACGTGATCGCGCGCCATCCGTGAGGGGGAGTGGCATCGCGAACCACACCTCGGCTACGCCTCTCTTCGCCCGTCCTTCCAGATCTGCGTCTTCTGTTGCTTTATGGAGCAGCCCGTCATCTCGACGCCCGCCGGAGGCTCCGCCGACGTCCACCGCTCACGGCCGAGCAGCCAGGATGGGACAAGGGTGTCTCGACGAGATGCGCAAGTGGCGCATCGAAGCCCGCCAAGTCGAATGCTTAATATTTGGCGCAACGGCATCATAGCTGATTACGGTTAGCCCACCAGTGCTTGGTGCACGTTACATCGCGCAGCGTTGCTTGTTGGTCTGGGCGCACCACAGTATCGCCGTGGAGTCTGCATCTGTCGCCGCCCGGAATCCTGGGTGACTATGGGTAGCTTGGGTGGGGGGCGAGCCGCCATATATGGAGGCAGCCCGCTGCTTCTGCCTCTGGACAACCCTGGGGTGAAACCTTTCTGTCCATACTTTGCGAATCGTCTCGTGGGTTCGTCGGAAACACTTCACCATGGCGACGCAATACGAGATGGAGGCGGCGACGTGAGTGATGCCTGGCTGCCTGACTTTCTTCTGATATTCGTATTGACAACGACGCAGTCTGCACCAGACACTCGACCAGCCAGACCTCTCCAACAAGAAGCAGGACCTGGCCGGGGAGCCATTGACCGACAGGCCAGACGCTGCTGGTCACGTCACCGCGGATGAGAAGGCTGCTGCCCTCGAAACTTCATCGCACTCGCCTTCCCTTGTTGAAGAAGACGACGGCTACGGCGGAGAAGTTCCGACAGAAGAAGAGAGGAAGACGCTTCGCCGCATCGGCGACAGCGTTCCCAAGGCTGCATTCTTGGTCGCCGTCGTCGAACTGTGCGAGCGCTTCACCTACTATGGCGCATCCAACCTGTTCCAGAATTACATACAGCGCCCACTAGACGGTAGCCAAGGACGTGGTGCCTTGGGCTTGGGTCACCAGGGTGCAACTGGCCTCTCCACCTTCTTCCAATTCTGGTGCTACGGTACGTTGATGCAGCCTCTAACACACGCCCATGTACTGATATCGAAAAGTCACTCCCATTTTTGGCGCCATCGTCGCTGATCAGTATCTCGGAAAGTACAACACCATTCTCATCTTCTGTTTCGTCTACATTGCCGGTCTCCTCATCTTGGTCTGCACTTCGATTCCTGGAGCGCTAGCCGCCGGTTCCGGTTTAGGAGGTTTTGTCACGGCCATCGTAGTCATCGGTATCGGCACAGGAGGCATCAAATCGAACGTTGCACCGCTGATTGCCGATCAATATAAGCGTCGCCAGATGAAGGTTACAACCGACAAGAAGACCGGTGAGCGCGTTATAATCGACCCCGCCATCACCATCACGCGGATTTACATGATCTTCTACTTCTGTATCAATCTGGGATCTCTCTCCGGAATTGCGACCCCATACATGGAGCGAGATGTTGGTTTTTGGTCCGCCTTCCTCCTCTGCCTATGCATGTTCCTTCTCGGTACCGTCGTCCTCATTTTGGGTCGCAAGGTCTACGTTGTGCGCCCGCCACAAGGCTCTGTTGTTACCGACTGCTTCCGCGCCATCTGGATGATGATCAAGAACCGCAACATGGATGCCGCCAAGCCTACCTACCAGGTCGCCATGGGTCACGATACCGTCGCCAGCAAGATTAAATGGGACGACCACTTCGTCGATGAGGTCAAGCGCGCGCTCATCGCTTGCAAAGTCTTCTGTTTCTACCCTATTTACTGGGTAGTTTATGGACAGTTCTCTGGAAACTTCGTTACACAGGCCGGCCAGATGGCAGGACACGGTATTCCCAACGATCTGATGCAGAACTTTGATCCTATTGCTATCATTGTGTTCCTTCCCATCATCGAGCGCATCGTCATGCCCGCTCTGCGCAAAGCAGGCATCCCTTTCCCGCCAATCACCCGTATCGTCATCGGTTTCTGGGTGGCTGCTCTGGCCATGGCTTACGCAGCTATCATTCAGCACTTTATCTATCAAGCTGGCCCTTGCTATGACCAGCCTCTTTGCGATGCTTCCATCGTCAATGGCCAAACCACAGGAAACAATATTCACATTGCCGCCCAGACTGGCGCTTACATGCTTATCGGTATCTCCGAAATCTTTGCATCCGTCACTGGCTACGAGTATGCGTATACCAAGGCACCGCCTTCCATGAAGTCTTTCGTGCAGTCCATGTTTCTGCTTACCAACGCCTTCGGTTCCGCCATCTCAGAGGCACTGAACCCTGTGCTCTATGACCCGGCCATTCAGTGGATGTTCGTTGGTGTGGGCGTTGCCAGTTTCATTGCTGGTTGCGTGATCTGGATCATGTTCCACCACCTGAATGACACTGAGGAGGAAATGAATGCTATGGACCAGGACTATGACAAAGATCCCACTTTGAGGCGGGCTAGTGTGCATGATGAGAGAACAGTTGGTCTGCATCACCAGGATGAAAAGGCTTGAGCAGATCCGCAATGTGTTGTATGATAATTATATGTAACGTGCTAGGGTTACACAGCCAGCATGATAATACGAGATGATGACAATGAGATTTCCATGCTTTCATTGCGATTGCTTGTTCGTAATGATAGATTTCCGTACTAACAACGGATGCCGAAATGAAGTTATAGCAGATACCTCTCTCAAGGTACGCGCTTGCAACGATACGGCTAAACCACCACCACCCGACTCTATACGTGAAATAGTCCTGCTTTAATAAAAAAAAGATCCGATAGCATTCATATCATAGTAGCTATGAGAGTTGCATCGAAATACATGTAATCTGTGCGTTGGGTGCTCCATCCCAGATGTGGGGGAGCAACCATGAATTGCCATTGCACCACGCTAATGTACCCACTTCGCTAGATAGCCCCTGCTGCTCTAGTCTGTAAGTCTGTCTTGCTTATGGATGACTCTCGACCATGTATACCCCTCCCTTCAAAGGGCCATCTCTATAATACAAATATATATTGCAATGATGGACATTTTTCCATCAATTAGTAAGCACCATCGGGCTTCAGCTCAATCTTCGATGGTCTAGTGGTCATGATTTCCGCTTGTCAATCCTAGCAAGGATAACAAGCGCGGGAGACCGGGGTTCGATTCCCCGTCGGAGAGTTCCTTTTTTGTGCATGCGTGCTTGCGACGATCATTCTGCGACTCTCCGTGAGGAACTGTGTCGTGTCGCGTTGGTTCTGTACTATTTTTTTTTCTTGCTGTTGTTATCGTCAATGCGTGCTGCTCCTATCTTTAGGACTCAAAGGAATGAACTGTATCTCGATGACTATCCGTCTTGATGAATATTTCGCCATCTGGAAGGTACAGCTTATCGAGGTGTCGAAAGCAAGAAGGATGTGGAAACTCGCACCTAAACAGAAAGTCTTTCAGACTGGATCGATTGGATTTGGTAAAGACTCCAAGGAAATTTTCTATGTTGAGAAGTGATAACTTTTTTGTTTCAAGAGAGACAGAACGGCAGGAACTCAAACTCTATGGCTCCTTGATCAAGTAATCCTGCACTTGGGTTGTATGAAGACTCATTATTTTTTTTTTTGAATCTTATTGAAAGAGTGTCTATTATATCATGAATTTATCCCGTATACGTGACGATATTGGAACATTTGGCGTTCAAAGAGTCAGATCTACGGCGGGCCTGGGTATTGCCACGTGACCCTGGTTTGGTACCCTGATGGCGAAGGCCAGCAAGGTACGCGCCCATGCACGATCATTGTTATATTCTCTGAATGAAACCCTTCTTTCAACTGTTCTTTCTTATCTTTCTATATATCGAGTATTTGCTCGTAACATTACATTACCGGGTACTGTCAAGTAAGAGTTAGTCTTGGAGGCGTTGAGCAGTCTCATGTTAAAATGCATATCCACGACGTCCTTATCATTGGCGCAGGGCCATGCGGCCTTGCAACTGCAGCGAGGCTTCGTGAGCACACACCCTCCGCGACATTCACTGACGATGAGCACCAACGTTATCACTGGATCCGCAAGCACGGTCGCAAAATGAACATCAAGAACTATCGCACGAACAAGGACTCCATGAGCAACCCAAATGGAACATCCAGGTGCTCTTATACTGTAGACAGCAAGCTCGATATGATGGTTCTCGATGCCGATGGTGCCTCTTGGATGGCGAGATGGAACCGTCTCTTCAAAACCTTTGGGATCGAACACCTACGCAGTCCCATGTTTTTCCACGTCGATCCCTCGGATAGAGATGCTCTTCTTGGGTACGCATATGAGCACGATGGAGAAAAAGAGCTGCTAGCCCTACCTGGATGTACGGGAAAGGAACTCAGCAAGCACCGCAAGAAGAAGAAAATTAATCGGGGGAAAATCTCACAAAGTGGCCCTGATGTTGATGAAAGAGATCGCAAGGATTATTATACGCCCTCGAGCAAGCTTTTTCGCGCTCATTGCAACGAAGTTACTTCTCGATATGGTCTGTCTAGCGATATGATTCAACAAGAGCAAGTCGTCGACGTACGATTCGATTCTCTAGGAACATTGATAAACGAGGCCGGAGTAGTTGCTGTCTCCGACGAAGAGTTTTCCCATGACAAGAAGGTCTTTCGCGTCCAGACCAACAGGGGTGTACGATACGCGCACGTAGTGGTTCTTGCTGTCGGTCCAGGGAATGCACCTATCATACCACCGATAAAGGGAATTAACTCTGAGTTGTCGCATGATGGCTATTGTCATTCTATGCACATCCAACAGTATCCGCCCCCTCAAATCACCGCAAAGATTTCTCAACGAATTCCCACCAACATGGTGATAGTGGGTGGTGGTCTGACCAGCGTTCAGCTTGCAGACCTTGCAATCAAGAGAGGAGTGAGCAAAATCCACCTCTTCATGCGTGGAGGAGTCAAGGTGAAGTACTTTGATATGGATCTTGATTGGGTTGGCAAATTTCGAAACTACAACCAAGCAACATTTTGGTCGGCGGATACAGATGAAGGTAAGCCCCGGCATTCATGAATTGCTTGCCATATGAATGCTAACTTTCGATAGAACGCTTTGAAATGTATACCCAAGCCCGGAACGGTGGCAGCATGCCGCCACGCTATCGCAAGATTCTCGATGCCTATGTGGCAAGCGGAAAGATCTTACTGCATACTCACAGCACGCTAGAGTCACTCACATGGGATCCAAGCATACAGCAGTGGACCTCAATCATTACGACTCCTCAATTGGTCTTGCCGTCCATTGACTATATTGTCTTCGCGACTGGCATCCAAACCAATGCTGAAAGTATTCCATTCCTTCAGAGTATGCACCGAGACTACCCGATTAAGCATGTTGGCGGGCTACCGTGTCTCAATGACGACCTGATGTGGACCGACGACGTACCACTTTTTGTCACTGGACGACTTGCTGGACTCCGCCTAGGGCCTGGTGCACCTAATCTAGTTGGTGCTAGAGTGGGGGCTGAAAGGATTGCTTGGAATGTTGAGGATGTGCTCAAGAACTTGGAACATTTAGCTAGTAGTTCTGGCGGTAGCAGCGCGAGCGAAGACAGCGACGAAGAGAAGCTAGCTCAGTATGCCACTGGAAGACAGAACCGGTTTGATAGTTTGGTAGATATAGATACTCAATAACCCGAGATTAGTCATCTAATCGCCCTATAAGTTTTCAATAGTTGGTAGCAGATATTTCGGGTTCTTTGGAATCGTGAACTCGATGTGTTCATAGCAGCATCCCCTTTTTGTATCACTATCTGTACACCGGAGAAGGCATGCGCAACTCTTCTAGAGGTACATCTCTGCTCACTAACTCTGTCGTGGATATACTCAAAGGGTGGTGTATCCTTTTCCCTGGTTTATTCTCCGCAGAACCTGGTAGTGAGCTCCTGCGCGACGTAACCGGACCGAGTCGATACTGAAAGTGATACTTGTAAAAAGAGGAGAGCATTGGCAAACAACCAGCCATAATTGCTACGGTTGTCTCCGCAGTGCTTTATATAGTTTAGCATGGAGTAAACCTAGGGGTGATGGGGTCGTACGCGAGCATGATGACTGTCATGTTATAGACAGTTGGATTCGTGTTCTTCGTCAGCGACTGCCAGATCAACCGAACTAGGCTGAATGCGATACCACTGAAAATTTTGGATCAATTCCATGGCCATTACATGGGTATTATATGGCTATAAGTGAACTTACGCCGATCCGAAACTCAAAACAGCTACACATGCAACTTTCTTTCCGAGCGGCATACGAAGGCCCCAGACCGCAACGACTGCGACTGCAAGGATTGCAGCTTCGGTAATTACGTTTATAGCTGAAGCGGTTATAAGAAGTAGCTATTTGTGAAAGTCAGAGTCGGTGGATATCTTGCTAAGCAATGGTCTTACATACATGTTGATCAAGACAGCTACCGTTCGCTTGTGGAGTCTTGTGTCCCACGCATTGTAGCTGAATAAGCATTATAAGCACCAAACAGTAGACAAAATTGAACACCACCATGAACCATATCCAAAACCACATTTGGCGTGAACCGGTCTGGCGGGGTACAAAGATGCGCAGGTAAAGAAGCAGAATTGCAACTTTGGCTAAGGTAATGTCGACACGTGCCATGATCATGATATGGTTCCAATACTATATGTTGCCGTCAATGAAGATATCTTGAGAGGAAATACAATGATTGATCACCTTGATGAAGTGGCGATACTTCGCTTTTTGTACATTCCAGATGTCAACGCCTCCACCATTCTCGACAGCGCCGAATGTAACTCTGAGCAGAGCTATGAAGAAAATCTACGAATGGAATCAGTTTGGAGTTATAAGAAGCTTTCTGGAGCTTCACTTACCCACGCTAGTACACTTGCCCCTGCATCTTGTTCAGTCATGTTGACATGGCAAAAGGTGCATTTCGGTAACAATGATCGACTTACCATCATCCCACCAAAGCGATTTGGTTATGCGGGCTCGAGTATAAATACGGATAGCTACTAGCAGAGTCACTAAGCCGAGGCATACGCTCATCACGATGTAAACGGTCTGGGCTTTTGAAGGTGGGTCCTCGAAGTTGGAGATAATTCCTGGAGGGGGCAAAGCAGCCGCCGTGGCAGCCATGGCCTTCCGCTACATCAAGGTAAGTTAGGAAGGCTGGCGGGCGGACGGGCGCAAGCGAACAAGAATTGCTTATATTCCATGGCATCTTAGAACCTTCCTTCTGTCCTCCAATCTCAGCGGCACTGGTGGCTGGAGTCGGCATGACCTGTACAGGTTCGAACGACGTTAATTGACCACTGCTGGTCGCTGACGCTGTGCAACTAATATCCCCGACGCCTGAATGCGCGTTTGGGGTTAGACTGAACGAATAACAGAAAGAACAGTAGCTGGACAAGCACACTGTATGCGCTATAAGCGAAGAGCTGAGTGTCAGAATGGTATGGCAGGGGTCATAAATGGCCTACCGGTTGATCGAAATTTCGTATCTATCGTAACACGCAAAAACATAAGAGGCTAACTATATTACTTTTCGACAGATTTGCTAATCTTAGCAAGGTTTTAATCACGGATAGGCGCGATACGAGTGAACATGGCAGATATCAAACGCACTTGTCTTGCCAACTTCGTATCTGTGCGGGGTCAGTGTCTGTCAGCTGCCACCAAAGTGCGCTCTTCCCATTTGTCAACGGCAGTCTTGTACCTTAAATCGGCCCCAACCGTGTCTACCTCCAGCCTTGTCACCACCCCCAACCTGGGACTTGTCGCACATTACCCTCAGTCGCCATGATTGCCCTCGTTCGCAAGACGCGGGCAAGTGTGGTCGCCTTTCTTCTTCAGTCCTTATTTTTCATCGCTGTGGCACAAGAGGAGAGACACCTAAACATCACCGCAATCGGTGCAGCCAATGGAAGGTCGACTATCGAATGCTGGCAGATCACCCGGCCTTTCGATATATCCACCGACCCGGGAACTGCGGGGACTGCAGCTCAGCAGTTAGGAGACTTGACGAACCTCACCCTCACTATCTTACCCCCAGATTCGATGGTGGCTTGCACAATGCCCCATTTGTCCAGTGAGTCACGTGGTTCGATCAAGGCCGAATGGCTGGACTATGACTGATTATGGGGTTCTGACGCAACTCAGATATGTCGCATTCACTTCTGGCGTAGCAGTGGTATCACTACCGGATTCTAAAGAAAAGGCAACCATCATAGGTGGCAAATATGGACTTATCATTGCTGCCGACATTCTCTCCGTTAGCAAGCAAGGTCATATTACGCGGTACCCGACCGATAGCACAACTACAGCTTTGCAGATACGGATGAAGGATAACACTCCTCCAAAACATAGTATTCTCCACCGTGGTGCCTGTCGAGAAGATGAACTTAGCGAGCTCTGATGGTGCACGCATCTCAAATAATAGTATAGTCGTGGCAGAACAAGGAAAATATTCCAAAGATAGCCTGAAAGCCTCTGAGCTAAAGTCGATGATATGTTTCCAAGGTCGCTTTGCCAGAATTATATAGAGAGAAAGACAAGATACTGTTCAGAGACTTATAGGCGAAAATCTGACCGCTTCGCATTGAATTACGCTGCATTGTGTCTAATGGCTACAGTCGCTATATCCACCGGATAGCACGAGAGATAGAAGTAGCTGTTTGTGGATATGCGATGTTCATACTGGTGTGCTAATTCTACGCTGGTGAATATCTATGTTGGAGCATTGGGGCACCGTGAACCACGAGCTCGGGGAGACCAAACCAAGCGCCGGGTCGGCCGAACGATGATCCGGCTAATTAATACAATATATTACTTTTTGAATCCTTACCTTCTGTACGCTACGTTTTATATTGTTATAAGAGGGGATGACAGCGTTTTATCTATCTATTTTTATCTAATTAGCTCATGCTCAGCTACTACCTTTTCGAATAAACAAAACACATGTTGGAGCATACCCAGCACGTTTCATTGCATTTCATTACAATGCAGATGCTGTTTAGAAAACTACACTGATTTCTTGGCGTCTGATTAAAAATATGTATCTTCATAGTAAACTCGACCTATCTTGTAGTCATGTTGTTCTCGGGGGTGTGTAAGGACGGCTTTGCATTCCGTATGCAAATAAGCTGACAGGCTGAGGCTACATACTAGCATCTAATTGGGTTACACGATTCAGGCATGTCCTATCGGGATCACCGACTGAAAAAGGCAAACAGCATATGTAGCACGCATATGGGCATCGGTCGAATCACGTCCCATAAAACCCTGATGAGGTAGAGGGCTTAACGCTGCTGCGGAAAAATTCATTGTTTCTGCGCGAAGGTACGACATCCTTGCCTGCGCAGTTGTAGTAGATAATATATAGCTGTTCGGCCATGATCAAGACCTCTCCGTCACCAATTCTATCTGACTGCTTCTAATTGAGATTAATGCACAATGCTATGGACATGTTTATTCAGTAAGGAGCCCCCGAAGCATTATATATACGGATTCATGGAAAGTCGAAAGCTGTATAAAGTGTTGATCCTGCATTTTAGTCGCTACTAGCAGCATTACTGCTGTATCTGCTGCCACGCCATACAGACCGGGAGTGGCACCTTCGCCCTTGCCTGACCAAGCGTTTGCCGCTCGCATTCATATTAACGCCGATACGGCCTGTCAGATCGCCGACGATATTAAGCAACCACGACATATACAACTCGCTGCATGGGTGGAGTGCCAGATATTAGGTATATAAGTCAAGAGCTGTGGTTATTCTCCTTTTTATTCTATTGCTAATGGGAAGTCTAGCATTTTATCCCTACCCTCGAACCGAGGCCGCTGACGATACCGATTGGCTTCCTGGATACAAGGCTGCCATCCACCCCAACGGTCGCTTCAGCTGGAACAACACTCGCTATAATTATGATGGGTTCCTTAAGATATACAAAGGATTCAGTTCTGCAATTGGACTGAGTTATGGGACGGGATGGCAGCAATGGCGTGACTATTACGTTGCATCGCCGGACACATGGGATCCCAAAGGAAGAGGTGGAGTGGTCACTACCCAAGGCTTCACCGGCGGTATTCTCAGGAATCATACAAAGGCGATCAATTATCCCAATGCTGGGTATTTTGTTGTTAAGGAGATTCATGGAAGACGCTGGATCTGGGAGTTGCGGGAGCATGGCACATCGCCTTCAGTCAAGACACTTCCCAAAGAAGGACAATACTGGACATGCGATCCTACGTATGAAGACTGTAGTTTGGAAAGAGAAAGGGAGGAGCTGTAGCTTGGTTTGTATACCGACGGCTAATTCGTTGTCCAGAGTCCAGAGATCATGTACACAAGTGGGCACATTCATGCATCTAATGTTAGAGACTATGTTTATTACTATTACAAATAGCTTCATACATCCTTTCGAGTTGCTCGTAGACTATCGCTCAGCTGTACAGTTGCCCGTATCTGCTTCTTCTTCTTCTTCTTCTTCGTCTTTCTCAGCAGCCGACTATGCCGCTTTCACACGATTTTTAATTCCGGAAAAGACTTGTCCAAGTTTTTATTGGTAGTCCGTCTTGAGAGATGGTGGTTTTTCACTTGAGCAGATGTCCAGTTGATTAGCTTTATACATGATAGTAGGAGGCCAGATTGTAATCATCAAGAAAATAATCTTAATATTTATACCGGTATGAGAAGTCATGTCGCTTGTAGGTTCTTTCTACATGAGCTTGTAATATTAGGAGAGTTTGTTTGATTCAGAAACAGCCAATTAATAGTCCTCCATGCTCGTTGTATTTGGAATACAGCTTTTGGTTGCTGGCTGACCTTGATAAAAATTGGCTCTTTTCAAGCGGCCGTGATTCGATACCGAGCGACTGCGAGTAGAATATTGTGCATAAGTGACGATAGCCCAAAGAGGAAGATTTGGAGCGATCCTGCAAGGCTGACACTTACAGAGTGGACGAGACGTGCGGACCGTAAACTCCGTTGACACATCACCGTCACGTGTGCTAGCGCGTTCCTGCATCGAGCAAGCGAGTGTAGGCAGCACCTTCCACATGACTATCACACAAAGCTTCCGCAAACTTTGAGAGTGCGCCGTTATATTGCATATCTACACCGTCGCCTAGAGGTATCTATCATTCAAACGCGCCTACCATCAAAAGCTGTGGCGCACCCGCCTACTAGGGCCATATTTACGAACAAAGGATTCAACCAACACCTAGCCCCACCAAGGGTATATGCTTTAAGGAGAGCTACCAGAAACGCCAAAAAAAAAGAACAAATGCGAGGCTGAACATCGAAATCGCCCAATAACGCCAATCAGTTGTACAACACAGTCATCAAATATATCAATGTCATCGGCCAAAGAGCCCGTTTCCACTACCAACGCTGACAGTACCGAGAGCGCTTCTTTGTGTCAAGGGAACCCTGGTTGAGTCTGGTCGCCCTGGCAGTGATGCCCCTGGGTGCATTCCGCTCCACCGTGGCGGCTGGTCGTCCGACGGAGCGTCCATGTGCTGCCCAGCTGGGCTTGACATGCCGTATGGCTCCCGTCCCACACCAGTAATATTACGATGCACTGAATTCGGGGTTTCTGCATATATCTGATGTTCCACGGGATGTCGTTTCATGTGGAGTACAGGCGATTCAGATTCTCTTATTCGACCATGATTGTTCTGAACACCACTGGATGGCGGGTTTGAATGCGCTTCGATCGTTGAGGCAGATCCGTTCGGTACATCTAACCGCCTTTGGCCGATAGGCGTATGATAGTTGGCAGCCCGAGGAGCACTTGAAGCAACCCCATAGTGCGATTGTTGATGCGTCTGCTGATGTGCAGGATGTTGAGGGTTGGCCCACGGGGTCCGCTCAATAAATTGCTCTTCTGCAGCTGCCTCGTCCGCGGTCGAGGTTCGTCCGTAGCTTGGGCGGACGTAGGCAGGAGGAGCCACTGCAGCAGCCAAAGGCGCTGCCGGACGTGTCACGATCTGCCAGAAATGTTAACGAATTTCCATATACCGAAGAGACTGAAATGGTAAACTCACTTTCATCGCCCGCATATCGTCCTCGATTTCGGATGTGCGCGCTGGTCTGATCTCCGGTGCGGCTGGGAAACCAACGTATTTGGCAACACCCGAGAGTAGCGAAACCTCCAGATTGTAGGCGGCTTGGTGACGAATTTGGTCCGATCGCTTTTCGGGTAGCTTCATCATATATTCGACCTCATCGACGCCAAGTTGTCGACGTCCCCGTTGAAGCTCGAAGAACTTTTGGTTACACACTGAAAGTATATCCTCGCGCTTGTCCCGAACGGTTTGAAAGTATTGGCTATGCAGCTGGTGTCTTTCCGCAGTCGTTATGATTTCGAGGTTCCTCTGCTTGTATTGCAGCAGCTGTCTTTCGTATGCGATTTTCTCGGCTCGCCGCTCGTCCACAGCCTTAATCATTGCAAGGTATTCGGGGTGCTCGCAGACGGGTTGCTTGAGCATCTCTAGTTCCTGTTCGCATTGAGCTATCTGTTCATCACACAGTCTGTCTGAGTCAGCACGCTGCTTCCGATCAACTCAAGAGAAAGCTTACTTCTCGCGGAATATCTTGAACTTCTTCTGGATCTTGCCAAGTTCTTCGATGGCATGCTTCTTCTTGATCACTACGCACATATTAGCCAGTATTGACGACTTGTACCGTGCTTCCGCTTACCCTCTTCGTCTACCGTGCCACTGTCGTCCTCTTCGTCATCGCCGTCGCCTTCCCCTTCTGGGCCTTCGATACTCGCCAGCGCGTCATTCACATGAGGTACATCCTCAAGTTTCCGTTTCCCTCTCCTTCCGCCTTTCCGTGGCTTTGTGTGCTTCGCAACTGTGGAGAGCTCGTTGACAGCCTCAGATGCGATATCGGCCTGGCGTTCTTCTAGGTCGATTTCCTCCTGGGCCAACTGTGATATACGTTCTTCCGCAGTCTCAAGCTCTTCTTCGACATCGGCCTGCTCCGAGCTGTCCATGGTATCGTCAGGATGTTCATTTTCAGCAATATCTCTGGCGGACCCGCTTCGCTTCCTGGCAGGCTCTTCAGCTTGCTCGTCGGGGCTATTCAACTCTACGCTTGGTCGCTTTCTCTTTTTCCCCACGCCTTCGACAAAGCTTGCGGCTTCTGAGGAAGCGGCGAGGGAAAGAGCATGCAGGGCAGCATTGCCATGGAGCGATGACTTGTCAAGCCGTGAGTCATCGACTGCATTGAGTTGTGTTATTCCATTCTCGTCGACTGTCTTGGAATGGGCGAGCTTGCTCGGTGATCTCTGGTAGACGGGGTCGGATGCCAGTGACGTATCAGTTGCTGTGCGAGTTAGCTTTCGCGGGGTATTTTCCAGACGCTCCGTTTCTGCTTCGGAATCGTTATCGCCGATGTCAGGAGCCGCGACTGGCCGAGGGGTGGGCTCAGACTGGTCGTCAGAAGCGTCCCCAAGCTCACTCAGACTGCTGGAGCGATCGTCGTGATTATCAAAAGCGACATTTTCCGCTTCTTCAAGCTGTGACCCCGAGGACCCAAGCCCGGGTGCAGCCAGGGTAGATAGCATTGCTGCAGCGTCGATTTCGCGGTCGGTCGCGTCTAGAGCCATGGGCGGCTGTGCGCACAGGTGGGACGGGGGCGGAGTGGAGGGGTCGCGATATTGGTGTTCGAAACGGAGATGGTTCCTGTAGCGCAAGACAAGTCAGCGATCAAGCAGGGTCATAAGAGCGGCATGAGGCGTGCGCGAATGGCTCGTGGGCTCTGAGCCCAGCGGGTCACAGTCAACGCCGCGCCCTTCGGAACCACCCGCCCAACGGCTCGGAAAGGACACGAGGCAAGGCAGGCGTCTGCAATGGATGCCAAGGGGGATTCGCAAAGACGTACCTGGGGCGTTCGCGACGTCAGTGGTGGCTCCCGGGGCAGTCGTCCAGGTGCTGGAGCGCGCTCACAGTGCGCCCAGCGGGAAGCTGCGTCGCCTGGGCCCCACTACAAGGTACGACTGGTCGAAAGCGTGTGGAAGAAGCACCCAGTGCCCGGAGCGTGCTTGTGAGGGCGGAAAGCGGCGGGCGCGGTGTGCGGGCGAAGAGGCTTCTGCAGCTGGCAGTGACGCGGGTGCCGAGGTGCGGGCAGGGACAATTCAGAGAAAGGCACGCTTCGTAGAGGGACTAGAGAAAGGCAGTGCTGGCGCTCGCGGCGGTCGCTCTGCAACATAGGACTGGGTCGGCGGAAGAGGGCTTGAGCTGGCGGCTTCGTGGGTGGAAACGGCCTGTCGCTCACCTCGATTGCCGGGCGGGCCCATCATCCCTGCACTCTCCCATTCACGAGGTCACCGCGCTAGCGGAGGAACATTGTTCCCGTTTCCCCAAATTTTTCCCGCCATTGCTGTTTGGCGACACGCCGCAGCAGTCGCAGTCGCAATCGCTCGCACCCGTTGCAGCCCGAAGAAAGAAAGGAGCAGGAAGAGAAAGAAATAGCCATGGGTGCGTCCAAGAAGAGCAGCGCGCTTGCTCAAGCCGACCAAAAGTCAATTGACCCGACCCTTGCCTCGCTGTTCGCAAGCAGCGTAAGTACACAAACCCGCCGCAAGCCCCATGCGAGCCCGAAGCAGCTGCTTACACGACGTGCAGCTAGGTCCAGTCAAGCCGCCGCCGAAATCACGGTACCAGCACCTTCCCAAGCAGCGCGCAGCAGAAGGGTCCGGCGAGGACGAGGACGAGGACGAGGACGATGCAACCTTGTCTTCTTTGAGCGACGATGCGGACGAGGACGAGGAAGCCGATGCATCCATGGACGAGGCTGGATCCGAAGACGGCGCCGCACCAGCTCGGGACCATCACTCAATACCGGACAGTGCGTCGGAGCGGTCCAACAAGAAGCGGAAACGCAGTGCAAAGGACGAGGATGTGGAGGAAATCTACATGCAGAAGATTGCGCGTGAAGAAGCCAAGGACGAGGAGAAGCGCATGAAGAAGCGCAAGACCGAGACTGCAGAAGCTGCAGGAGCTACAGAAGCCGCAGGAGCTACAGAAGCTTCAGGAGAGTCCGACGATGAGTCCTTCACAATACCCAAGCACGAGACATTGATGGACGCCAGCGGAAACGCCAATGAGGTGGAGAAAGCAGTTCGCACCGTCTTCCTCGGCAACGTCTCCAACGAGGCCATATCCTCCAAGGTTGCCGAGAAACAGCTCAAGCAACACCTCTCATCTTTCATCGCCGACATGGCCGACAACAAACCACCACACAAGGTGGAATCGATTCGCTTTCGATCAACCGCTTTTGCCAGTGCTCTGCCCAAACGAGCTGCTTTTGCCAAGAAGGAACTTATGGACTCGACCACCAAATCCACAAACGCATACGTCGTCTACTCCACCAAGGCAGCAGCCCGCGAGGCTGTCAAGCGGCTCAATGGTACGGTTGTTCTTGGCCGTCATCTTCGAGTAGACTCGGTGGCGCATCCTGCAAAGGTCGACCATCGCCGCTGCGTCTTTGTTGGCAATTTAGGTTTCGTCGACGACGAAAGCAAATTGCCCAATGGAGACGACGATCAGCCAAAGAAGAAGAACAAAGCCCCGAGCGATGTGGAAGAGGGTCTCTGGATACAGTTTTCCAAGGCTGGGAAGGTCGAAAGCGTACGTGTGCCTCGTGATGCCAAAACGCGTGTCGGCAAAGGATTCGCCTACGTGCAGTTTGAAGACCAGAATGCTGTCGAAGCAGCACTCCAATTCAACGATCAGAAATACCCTCCTCTACTACCCCGAAAATTACGGGTCACGCGCGCACGCGCGGAAAAGAAGAAGAAGGAACGAAAAGGCACTGCTCCTCCGCCATCCAAGTCGGATGAGTCGAAACCCAAGGGTGTGTACAAGCCCAAGATTTCGGCGGAAGAGAAGTCTCAAGGCGGGCGAGCCAAAGCGATGCTGGGCAAAGCTTCCAAGTACAAATCAGCCGAATCCTTCGTGTTTGAGGGTCACAGAGCGAGCAGCAAGCAGGGAACCAGTGGGTTGAAATTGGGCGGAAAGAAGAAAGGCCCCAACGGGAGGAAATCGAGAAGTACAGCATGGAAGGCTAGCGGGGGAAGAAATAGGGTTATCTAAATCATTACATTGTCACTGGCGGTATCATGCCAGCGGATGATAAGCCCGGAGAGGCAAATCTACATGTATAAATTGGACCAGTGTTAGATTGTTCTTTGCACTGAGCGAGAATCGTATGCTCGACAGGCCAAGCGATTGTGACGAATCAAGGTGCACGGAGGGCAAAGTAGCCAGGGCGACGGATGCACGACGATGGTACGTACTCGGATGCATGGATGGATGGATGGAGGTTTGGTTTGGTTTGGTTTTCTGTGCGCATTTGAACATTCGATGCCGCTTCGCCGCCACCTAGGTAGAGCATCTGTCGGTAGAAATGGACCCAGCTCTCTTGAAGAGCGGCGGAGGATGCAAGGGGAGGGGGAAACGTCGACAGTGGTGACGAAGACGCCCGGGGTGCTAGTGTCGGAAGCGGAAACCTTGACGGCCAGGGCCATGTGTCGCCTTTGGACCATCGACCTCTGCGACTACCACGCGAGCCCTGGGTTACTTTTCCTCCATCGCTAATTCTCTGTCCACCTACCGCGTCTTTCTCTCACGCACCCGCTCTTTTTGGCCACCACGACTGCCGCGTCACGTCGTCCGTTTTCGGGGGTGCCAAGGCTACGCTGCGGTCTCCAGCTATACGCATCCGCATACAATACGAGGCTGTGTACTGCGAACCAGCCAGCTGTCAATAAACAGCGCAACTCACCCTCCATCGTCCTCTGCGTCCGTCCATCCGTTCTCTCTATGCCATCATGAAACTCCTCAAGGGCATCTGGCTGCCCGCCCTCGCGGTGCTCGCGCCCTGCGTCGCGGCGAAGAAAGATGCGCCGCTGGTCGAGCCGACCGATTTCGACAGCGAGCTGGTGAACATATTCTACTTTGACGATTCCGATGTCGCCATGCTTGTCCACCTCAACTCCGAGACGGTTTATCGTTCCAAGGACGCCGGGAAGTCGTGGGCAGAGCAGAAGGGCATGCGGACAATCGGCATAATCAAGAATCCCTTTGACAAGAACGTGGCTGTGGTGCTGGGAGAGAAGAAGCACTGGATCACCTATGACCAGGGTGAAAAGTGGTCCGAGTTCGAGACCGAGATCCCTCCCACCCTGGGGAACCCGCTCAGCTTCCACGCCGAGGACAGCAAGAAGATCTTGTTCCACGGGGACTCCGGCTGCTCCTACTATGGCGTCTGTCTTGGGAAGGTCAGCTGCCATGTGTTCGCCCCCGAACCCGAGCCTCCAGGCTAACGTGTCACAGACATACTACACCAAAGATGGCTTCGATTCGACGCCGAAGCTTGCTCGCGACGGCCGGAAGATGTGCATGTGGGCGAAGAGCGCCGAAAACTTTGGCCACGGCGATGAATCTCTCGACGATCGGATATTGTGCATAACCGCTGGGAAATATTCGGAACGGTCCAAGGACTTCAAAATTGTCATCTCGGATGACTACTTCAAAAACGAGGACGAGCCGGTCATGTCTTCGGGTCGCACCGTTCAGGGCATGACCAACATGGCCGCCGTCAAGGGTTTCTTCGTCGCGGCAGCAAAGGCCGAGCACTCCAACGAGCTCACCATGTACGTAACCGACGACACAAAGACATGGCACCACGCAGAGTTTGGCGGTGGCAAGATCGAGGAGGATGCGTACACGATGCTTGAATCCACAAATTACAGTATCCAGGTCGATGTAGTCACAAACCCGTACGCCTTCATGGGATCGCTGTACACCAGCAATTCCAACGGAACATACTTTACCAGGAACATCGACCATACGAACCGCAACGCAATGGGTTATGTCGATTTTGAAAAAGTCTCCAATATCCAGGGCATAGTCATGGTTAACGTGGTCGACAATGCCGAAGATCCAAACCCTTTTGCAATCAAGAAGATCAAGTCTCAGATCAGCTTCGACGACGGAAGGACTTTTGAGGATTTGAAGGTCAAGGATAAGGACGATAAGTTGCATTTATTTTCCGTCACCGATCTGCACAACAGCGGGCGTGTATTCTCTAGCCCTGCCCCTGGCATTGTCATGGGAGTCGGCAGCACTGGCAACTATCTCAAGTCAAAGTATACCGATGGCGATCTCTGGGTGTCTGACGATGCGGGCCTGACCTGGGAACTTGCATTGGAAGAAGCTCACAAGTACGAGTTTGGTGGGCAGGGCGCCGTGCTGGTGGCCGTGTATGACGAAGGCGACACCGACAAAATCATGTACTCGCTCAAGCATGGTCGGAAAGGCACCTGGGAGGAGATCAAGCTTGATTCAAAGATCCGTGCTCTGGAACTCACAACAGTGGCCGACTCTACGAGCTTGAAATTCATGCTCTATGCGAGCCGTCTTGCCAAGGGAGGAGGCAGGACGTACAGCATCATTCACCTCGACTTTGCCGAGCTGCACGAGCGTGAATGTGCCAACGACGATTTCGAAGACTGGTCTGCCCGGAAGGACGAAAAAGGCGATGCCATGTGTGTCATGGGCCACAAGCAGACTTTTAAACGACGCAAGTGGGATGCCGAGTGCTTCCTAAAGGAAGATTTCAAGGAAGAAAAAGCGAAATATGAACCGTGCGATTGTGACGAGATTAGAGATTACGAGTGCGACTATAACTTCGTGCCCGAGGGTACGGGTAAGGACAAAATATGCAAACCCGCAGGTGCTTTGCGCTTACCCGATGGTGCTTGCCAGAATGGCGCCAAAACGTACAAGGGCAGCTCCGGCTGGAGGAAGATCCCCGGGAACCAGTGCAAGGGCACCACCGATAAAGACAAGGAAGTTGAGCGTGACTGCGACGAATCCCCTGTCGACCCTCCAGCAAGCGGAGACATCAAGAACACGATCAAGTCCTTCCCGGGATCAAAGTTCATGGAATATTACTACCTCGAACGCCCTACGCAAGGCAGGGAAGAGCAGAAAGACAAAGACGAGACTGTTGTGATGCTCACAGATGAGCAAGAAGCATTCATTTCACATGATCATGGCAAGAGCTGGGAGAAGGCTGTAGATGACAACATCGTCGCAATCTACCCTCACCAGTATAACAACGATCATGTCTTCTTCCTCACTGCGACGAAGAAATTCTATTACTCAAAAGAGCGAGGTCTTAGAAAAAGCATTCACTCATCGGAGGCTCCACAAGAGCCAAAGACAAAAGTTCCCATCATGCAGTTCCATCCAGACGAATCTGATTGGCTTATTTGGGTTGGTGGTGAACATTGCGAGAAGGAAACAGACCCCGAATGCCACACTGTCGCCTCAGTTTCTCAGAAGAATGGTCTTTCCGGCACCTGGGAGACTCTTCTTCCCTACGTAAGGAAGTGTGCGTTTGTCTGGCGTGAAGCCGGGCGTAAAGTTGACAAGAAGGAGGTCTTTTGCGAACAGCACACTAATGAAGAAATGGGAGCCCCGGTAGAACTCATCTCAAGCGAGGACTGGTTCAAGTCCAAGGATGTCAAATTCAAGTCCGTTGTGGCATTCGCGACCATGTCCGAATTCATCATCATTGCAACTAAGGGTGACGATGGCAACTCTCTGAAACTGGACGCCAGCCTTGATGCCAAAACCTTTGCCGAGGCCAAATTTCCCCCAAAGTTCGATGTTGACCACCAGACGGCGTACACTGTTTTGGACAGTTCTACGCACTCTGTGTTCCTTCACGTCACCGTAAGCAGCCGCCTTGATCAGGAGTACGGCTCTATCATCAAGAGCAACAGCAACGGAACGTCATATGTGATGAGTCTGAATGCTGTGAATAGGAACACCGAAGGCTTCGTCGACTTCGAAAAAATGCAGGGCATTGAAGGTGTTGCGCTAGCAAATATTGTGGCCAACGCCGACAAAGTTAGTCAAGGCGAAAAGAAGAAAAAGCAGACCAGAATCACCCACAACGATGGTGCCGACTGGCAACCATTAACACCCCCAAAGCTCAATTCCAACGGTAAGCAGTACGATTGCCAGGGAAAGGATATTACACAATGCGCATTGCACCTACACGGTTATACGGAACGTGGTGATCCCCGGGAGTCGTACTCTTCCCCCACCGCTGTCGGTCTTATGATGGGTGTCGGTAATGTTGGTGAACAGCTTACAACCATTGGTGAAGCAAGCACTTTCATTACAACTGACGCTGGTCTTACCTGGACAGAGGTCAAGGAGGGTAACTACGCCTGGGAGTTTGGTGACCAAGGCTCGGTCATTGCCATTGTTCGCCGAAATGAGGATACGAACCACCTTTTCTACTCTTTGGATAACGGAGATAGGTGGACCGAGCACAAGTTCTCTGACAGCAAGTATCGGATTGACGCCATCTCCACGGTGCCCAGTGACACTTCCCTGAACTTCTTGCTTTGGGGCCAGGATGGCAAGAAGTTGGTCACAATCAACGTGGACTTTAGCGGATTATTCTCGAAGAAGTGTGAACTTGACGAGACCGATCCTTTACGAGGCGATTACAAACTCTGGAGCCCACAGCACCCAATGCAACAAGACGACCAACAATGTCTCTTTGGACATGTGGCCGAGTACCATCGCAAAAAGCCTGGCGCGGAGTGTTACAATGGTGACCGCATCGACCACCTCCATAGTATCGCAAAGAACTGCTCCTGCACTCGTCAGGACTTTGAATGGCAAGTCCTCTCCCACTCTTCTATCATCCCGCAGCATTTCTAATGAACGAAACAGCGACTTTAACTACGAACGCATGCCTGGTGGCGAATGCAAGAGAATTGAGGGTCTCGAACCGCAGGACCCCAAGGCGGTATGTGAAAAGGGCGCAATTGAGTACTGGGAACCGACCGGATACCGTAAGATCCCAATCTCGACCTGCCAGGGCGGGCGAGAGATGGAGCACACGAGCCAGTCGCATCCTTGTCCTGGACACGAGGAAGAGTACGAGAAGAAGCACGGTGTTTCTGGTTTCGTCATCTTCCTTGCTGTCGTTATACCTTTCGCGGCCGCGGGTGGTATCGGATACTACGTTTGGCAGCACTGGGACGGCAAGTTTGGACGGATCAGGTTGGGCGACACTGGTGGAGGTTTTGATAGCGATAGCCGCTGGGTGCAGTGGCCTGTTGCGGCGATTTCGGGATTGGTTGCCGTCGTGGCAGCCATACCGCTACTGGTCGGCGCTGCCTGGAGAGCAATCTCGGGTCGCTTTGGCGGCTACGGAGGACGCACGTACACAAGCCGCAGCTCCTTCGCCAGAGGCAGAGGAGACTACGCTGTGGTGGACCCAGATGAAGGAGAGCTGTTGGGCGAGGACAGCGACGAAGACGTGTAAGCAATGGTGGGCTTTGTAAGATTGGAGAGATGGGATGGGATAGACAGCACGGTGCACGGTGGAGTTCTCTCGTTTTTGTATGCTTTCCTGGGTTAGGGTGGCGGTGAACGAACAGAGAGATGACTATGTAGATTGTGGGTTGGTGAACTGTACATTTCGTGTATGAAATCAATATGCTTTTCCATGTCCCTTTTGGGTCCATTACTGCAACCACCATTCGCATTTGCCCGATCGGGCACTTTCGTCTCGCCCCCACCACCACCCTCAGCTTTACCATCAACCTCGCATCAACCTTGTTTGCATCGGACATTGAGCTTACCTCACCCTCCCTCCGCAATCCATCCACCCACGGACACTTCTCTTATCCATTCATCTAGCTGTCCTACGGCACGCACCATGTTGACAGTGTATTCCAGCTCAGCGTGATCCTCCTCACGCGACCATCTAAAACGTTTGACCATACTGACTGCCGAACTTGCTCCCTTCGCTCCGCTATCCTTCGTCGCCCAGCGTTCCTCCAACGCACCTCAAACGTTCCAGAACCCGCGGCGGGGCGCGCGTGCGCCATCTCTAGCGCGAGCGGCGGTGCGGTGCAGAGACAGACCCGTGCTGGCTTGCTGTGCCGTGAGAAGCGAGCAACAGAAACGGGATGGGCTCGTTCGGTGGGCGCTCGGCAAACTTGGGTACGTAAGCTAGCCTAGGCGTGCGTGGCGCTCTATCGACAACGGCGAGAGGCAAGCTCTGCGCTATGGACCGGTTCGCAGCTTGTACCTGAGCCGCTCGACGCGGCGTCCTCTTGCGCAGCTGTTGAGAGACGAAGGCGAAAAAAAAAAATCGACAGCTTACGAAGAATACACGCATGCCTGGTGGAGACGGAGGATAATCACGTTGTGCCTGGTGTCGAGATTTGCTATTTGCATTATCGTTCGTCTATCGCTCATGCGCTACCTGCTGCCGCCCCACATGCTTCTCCTGACCGAATGCATCATGGATGCAGCTAGAAAAATATGCACAGAAAATTAATTTCACCACCTTCGCTTTCTCCATGGTTAGGAACTCGGTACTGTAGCTTCCAGACCAGCACGGGGAGACGGATACGAAGGAAAGTACTGTAACTTGTACGTGAAAAACCAGAGTGAAAAGGTATTAAGTCTGGTCATTCATATGAAAACATTGAACATAGATAATGAGATGATCAACCACAAGGGATTGAATGGGGCATGTACGATGCGTCTAAACTTTTTGTATCCTTTGCATGCAGACCCAACGAGGAGCGGAATTGTGCATGGCGGATATGGGGTATCAAGCCAGCTCCTTGCACAACGCCTACCAGCCATCGACAATGTCGATCGTAATCTTCCTCTAGAAGCGGAGCGGCGAGTCGTCTGAACTGACCACCCAGCGGGTCTTGAGGTCGTTGTCGACGAGGTTCTTGGCCCTGGCAGCCGCACTGCCCGTCACGGAACGTCTCTTGACCTGGCCATCGACACCGTTGCTGAGGAGCAGGTTGGGGCTACCGCCAAGCGAGCCGGTGATGACATCTTGACGGGCAATCTTCAGGAGCTCAGCCTTGAGCGCCTTGGGGTTCTGGCCGAAGCTCGCGGGGTCTTGGGCCATGAGGTAGGCCATGACACCAGAGTTCTGGGGCGTGGCCATGGAGGTTCCGGAGAGGAAGTTGATGACGTTATCTCCGACGTTCCAGGCGCTGAGAATCTCCTCACCAGGCGCAAAGATGTCAACGCACTGGCCGATGTTGGAGAAGGAAGAGACCTCATTCTTGATGTTGACCGAGCCAACAGTAACGACATCGGAGTTGGCACCGCCGAGGTGAGCGGGGGTGGAGCCACAAGCATCAGTGCCGTCGTTTCCGGCAGCAACAGAAACGTGGATGTTAGCGTTGAGGGCGGAGAGTATGGCCTGGTCGACCGAGTTTGCGGTGCCCTGGAGACCCCACGACATGCTCATGATGGAACCAACGAAGCCGGGCTCGGACTTGCGCTTTTCGTGGTTGTTGAGAACCCAGTTCATTCCGGCGATGGTGTTGGACGAAGAACCAGTGCCGTCGTCGCCGAGAACCTTGACGGCGATGATGTTGGCGTTCTGGGCAACACCGAACTTGGCTCCAGCAGCAGAACCAGCAACATGGGTGCCGTGGCCATCGCCATCGGCAGCAGTGGAAGTGAAGGAAAAGCCCTCTGTGGCACGGCCAGCAAAGACGGCATGGGAGACACGGACACCAGTATCGACGACGTAGATATCGACACCAGCGCCAAGCTTAGCATCGTCGAATGCGTAATCGAAATCCTGGCCAGAGGGATCACCAGAAGGACCGGATGCACTCGAGATGCGCTCTAGGCCCCAAGGTGAACCGGGCGTCTCGGTGACAAAGGACTGGACTTGGGTAGTCTCATCTACCATCTTGACTTCGGTAAGGTCGTCGAGATAGCTGATGCACTCGGGAGTGGCGTGCAAGACAATAGCGCTCCATTGGGGGTTGTCCATGACATCGAAGACACCGTCCGAGTCGGCATGCCTTCCGATCTTGTCGAGCAGTGACTTTGCCTCGGGGATCTCGTTCTTGTCAAGCATGACGATGACTTCCTTTGAGTTGTTGGGGTCGTGAGCACAGGTGGAGTTCTTGGACAAGCCAATCAGACCATCCGTGATCTCCTTGGGGGTGGCAAGGGCCTCGACGTCCTGGGGAGCGGGTGCGGCAATGGCATTCGCGTACGAAGCCGTAAGGGCGGCAATGGCAAAAGAAGTCCTCATCTTGGATTGAGGTTGTTGGAGGATAGGTAGGAGGAATGTATAGATGTACAAGGAACGTGTGGCTGTCTTCCAAAAAAATAGTGAAGGGACAAAAGGCGACTAGCGCTGCAAGAAGTCAACGGGTGGCCCACGGAAGAAAGGGTAGTGGGTTGGAGAAGAGAATGACGGGTTGACAGGAATATGGGGAAGCTTTAAGGAAAGAAGAGTGGACAGGGAGTGAAGGAAACAGGGTGAGGGGGCACTCGGCAGACGAGGTGGTTTGGTGGAGACGACAGGCCTCAGGCCAGCGTAGGTGAGACTCAGGAACAATACCAAGACTTACACTCTGCGCGCAATGGACAAGGTGCGGCGAAACTGAGGCAGATGGGCCGTTGGCCAAGACGTGCCAGCACGCAAAGGGGACTAGAGATGCGGCCCGGGGGTGAAAACGAGTGAGGGTGGGAAAGAAGGAGCGAGTGAACGAAGGAACGGATGGGTGGGAGCGAGGCGGAGCGGCCGTCTAAAGAACGAATGCAGAGGTAAAGGAAGGAAGGCACGGTCGGAGAGAGCCAGGACAGTGGGGAAGGAGCATGGGGGGAGGGCAGGCGTGGCTCATGTAAGTAGCCACTCGTCCGACTGTGAAAAGGCCGGCGGCGACGGCGTGTAGGCGCAAGCTCAGCGAAGAAGCGTCGTATGCATTTGAAACCGCTTGGCTTCCGGCAGCCTCCCGCGGCCCGCTTTGCCCTGTGTCCTGGTGGTCATGGGCGTTTGCCAAGGCCAGCCTCTGTGGGCCGCGAGGATGGGCCGGGGGGCGAGCCAGTGGCTAGGTCAGCATAGTACCGTACAGTAAGTACTCGGGCGCGCGGTAGTCTGGTTCCCACTGTATTGTACGGGAGCCATCCGTCTAGAAAGCATCGCAGCGCCGAAGGCAGGACAGGGCAGGGCAGGGCAGGGCAGGGGAAGCAAAGGGGGGGCGGGGGTTAAACAAAACGAGGTCGTCCGCAAACACGCAGGTCTGCTGCTGCTGGTTGGCGCGTCCTCGATTGGCTGGTGATTTTCTGAAACTCGCGGCTGCGACACGCTGACGGCCAACGCGGTTAGGCGCAAATCGCCGCTGCATGAATTCCGAGTCGCTTGTCGTGGCGCCTGTCGTGGCGCCTGTTCATGCCCGCCCAGCGCTAACCTCGAACCCTCCTGTCAACCGCCTGTGCGAAACCACCGCCCGCCCGCTGGCACCCCGTGTGCCATGGGCACCCAGAGCATCGCCGTTTCGGACTTTGATGAAGGGCCCTCGCGCCGCCAGCCACGCATCCATTGGCTGACCCGGACTTGGCTCCTCCCACCGCCGCAGCCACACGCGCCCTCTCCGCCATGCCATGCTGACATTCTCTCCACCCAACGCCCATGTTTGGCTGTGTATGTATTTACTCGTGTACCTGTTGCTTGCTCCTCCCTCTCACTTCCTTTCCTCTGCCCATGCTGCCTGCACCTCCCAGGACACCAGCTCCGCTCCTCGTTCTGCCGTGCACCCACGCACCCTACCTACATACAGTGTCCATGTGCAGTCTACCTGCCTCTCCATGCACCTATGCAGACCACGCCGAGAATGGGCACGGCTGCGACGGCAAACATGTCTTCGCGCATTGAAGCACGAGAAACACCCCCTGTTCCACTCCTCGTCTCTCCCTCATCCACCATCCACCCACCCTGTCTGTTTGTCAATGTTTAGCAACACCGAAGGAACCATGTCCAGCGCCACTCCGTCGCCGCATGTGTAGAATGCATTGCATCTAAATACGCCGTGCAACAGTCAACAATAAACACGGCTATGCGCATGAACAACACGCAGTGCCCACTCTATTTGCCTGACGTTCCTAGACCATGTGCTGCCCCACTCTCTGCCGAACCACCTCGCGACCCGATATTGAAACACAACCAAACCTCCCCTCATCAAACATTGTACCCGCCATCCTTGCAAATACAATGTGCTATACTTTTCCTGTATCCAATCATCGGCCCTACTCTATCGTGCTCTGGCGTTGGCTAAAGGCGAAAAAAAAAAACCCCCATTCTTCACATCAACCGCACCGTAAACACACCCCGTGGAACGGCGGAGTGCAGGTCGAAGCATATCCATTTTTTGTCTGCTCGCCCCTGAAGTAGATACACAACCAAAGTCGTCCTGTACATCGTGTCATGCAACAAATTTGTCAACTCTTCTGTTACGACCATCTCGGGTACCAATGCGTTCCTGACTTCTACATGTTCACTCTATCAGGAAGTCAACTCACTGCTCTCACGCACTGGTCCCATGTGGCTCTTTGACCCTGAATCCGACAACAGGTAGCTTGCTCCTCAGCAAGAGACTGCTACATACCACACTCACACTACTCAAAGCCATGGCGAGACTTGCCCACACCGGATCCAGTCTTACATGCTTAACCCCCGTATCACCCATGCCCATGCCGCCCTCCATACCGACACCATTATGGTGCATGTCCATATGCTCAACGCCAGTAGTGATTGGGTACAAGACCCCCGCAGCAATCGGCATGGCAAGTAAATTGTACACAAGTGCCCAGCCGAAATTAAAGTAGACGCGACGAAATACGACACGGGACAGGTCGAGAAGTGTAAGCAGTGAGGTGAGGTGTGAGTTGATAAGAATGAAGGAAGACGACGAGAGAGCAATGTCGGAGCCGGAACCTATAGCAATAGAGAGGTCGGCCGTGGACAGGGCGGGCGCATCATTGATGCCGTCGCCTACCATTGCGATGGTGGCGCGCTTCGTTGTTGAGCGACCAAGGAACGGTAGACCAGAGAAGGTAGACTTGTGTGTTTTGGTGAGAGTCCTCTGCAGGTAGGCGATCTTCTCTGCTTTTTCGTCTGGCAGTACGCCTGCAATGATGTTGGAAACGGGTATGCCAACTTGGACGCCAACGGCATTAGCTGTGATTTGGTTGTCACCGGACAGCATCCATACATCAATACCCCGCTTTTTTAGCTGGCTGATGACGTTGGTTGCTTCAGGACGCAGAGGGTCAGCGATGGCAAAAGCACATGCAAGTTCCCAATGTTCTTCTACAGCCGGGTCACCTTTGTTGTTCGGTCCGGAGAGCAATGCGAGGAGTGCGACCGATTCTCCACGAGCCTTCCACATCTGTAGAACGGAAGATTGTGCAACTGGGATGGCAACCGAGTGATCAGACATGAACGCCTCATTGCCAGCAATGACTGTGATTTTTTGGTCGTTCAGCTGGAAGACACCTTTCAGTCCCTTTCCCGGTACCTCGTCCACGGCCACAGTCTCAAGGGTGCCACTGGATCGGGGTTTGCAGAAATCTACCAACGCTTTCGCAATGGGATGGTTACTGTTCTCCTCCAGAGACCTAGCCAGCCCAAAGACGACCGCAGGACCATGGTCACATTCCAATCTAAAACTGTGGTCGGTTACAGCAGGATCGCCCCCTTCGGTCAATGTACCTGTCTTGTCGAAAACAATGCAGTCAAGTGTGCTCGCCTCTTGGAATGCTTCTCCGCCGCCTTTGACCAGGATACCATGTTGTGCAGCAAGGCCACCACCCACGAACAATGCAGTAGGTGCAGCTAGGCCAATACCGCAAGGACACGCAATCACAAAAACTGCAATGGCGAAGCGTAGCGACCAGAGTGCCCAACCCCCAGAGCCTTCATTCATCCAGTCTTTTGGTATGGTTTCAGTAGTCCCCAGGATTAACCAGATAAACCAAGTAGACACTGCAACGACAACCACGAACGGGACAAAGTGGCTAGTTATGGTATCGGCAACCCGTTCAACAGGAGCTCGATGAGTCTGACCCTCGCGAACAGCATTGATAATCTGATCAAGCATTGATGCACCAGCAACTGTGGTAATCTTGACCTTTACTGGAGCACCTTTATTCACTGTTCCGGAATAGACAGTCTCGCCCGGCTCTTTGTTGACCGGTCGAGATTCACCCGTGAGGCTGGACTCATCAAAAGTGGTTGCACCGTCCAAGATCGTACCATCAAATGGCGGTGACATCCCGTGGCGGACGCGAACAACATCGCCCACCTCAAGCAACTCTGTCGCGATATTGGAATCTCCCTTTTCAGGGTCAACAAGAACAGATTCTTCGGGTCGAAGTCTGCCTAGGGAGGTGACGGCGTCACCCGTTTTGGCCTTACTGTATGCTTCCAAGAATCGGCCGATGAGAATAAACATGGTTAAGAAAACGACCGCGTCGAAATAGGAGTCGTTCATCGACCCCGAAGATTTATTTGCTGCAGCCAGACCAAGCTCAACTATTGATGCAAAATACGCGATGCTTGTCCCTAGGGACATGAGCATGTTCATGCTCCCAAAACGAATGAAGCGATGGACGAAGGGAGTTCGACTTCCGGGGCGCCACATGGCTTTTACTTCTTTGAACGCTCGACGATGGAACGTATCGGCTGCGAAGAAATAAACTGGTGTTGCCAGGATGAACAGTGCCCAGTTCAGTCTGGTTGCATTACCGACCCACATGGGTTGCATGATATAGCGGCGAACTGGGTGTGCCTCCTTGACGAGGCTCATGAATACGATTCCGAGAATAAAGGTCGGCACAGCGATAGCAACGGAAAGTAGCAGCCTGAAAAGAACCCTTCTTCGTTCTTGTGCATGCATCTCACGTGCGCGATCTTCGATAGTGGGTGCATGATACAGAGAAGGTTTAAAATTCGAGTTCAGACCCTCGATGGAGCGGAAGATATCACGGATGGTAAATACAGGAGAGTCCGGTTTGTATTTGACAAAGAGTATTGGTGACGTCTCTGAGAAAGTCTGCTCTTCAAAGTCGATACTGTGTAGCCCTCCGTATGTCTCTTGCAGCATCCTCAAAATGCCATGCGGACAGTGGTGGCAAAACATGCCATCGATGCGAATGCCAACAGATCGTTCGGAGGTCTCCTCGATGGCACTTGTAGGCTCAAGCTTGTCCAGCTTTGCTTCATAGCCAGCATCTTCGATGGTGTCTGTGATCTGTGCGACATTGGTACTCCCTGCGAAAACGACACTGGCGCTATTCGTAACCAGGTTGACATCCACTCTTTCGATCCAACTGTGCGCCTCTAACGCTCTGGAAACGTTCCCAACGCAGGCGCTACAGGTCATGCCCCCGATAGCATATGTAGCTCGCCATGTGTCAAGATGCTCGATACTTTCAATGTTGGCATCAAATCCTGCGTCTTCGATTGCCTGGACAATTTCACGCACTTTTTCTTTTCCCTCAAAAACCACTGTCCCACTGTTGGTGAGAAGGTTGACATTGGTAGACCGGACGAACGGCAGTTGCTGAACGGCATGAGTAATGCTACTCACGCAGGAGCTGCATGTCATTCCTTGTATGCCGATGGTCGTTTTGCAGGTCAAAATAACCGAGGGTGCATCGATAACGATGCTTTCGAGGACAGGGGATCTAGCTCCGTCAAAGGTGTCTGCCTGGCTGAGGCTATCTGTCGTAATAACAGCTTGTGGTTTCTTGAGGTTCCATGATTCTTGTGCGCTGTTGGCGTTCAGCTGCACACCTCCTGCCTCCGCTTTACACTGCTCGCACTGCTCTGCGTGTCTCTCTCTCTTATACATGTCTTGTCTTGAATTGGACAGCGTCCCCTTTTGAAACCACTTTGCTACTGCGTGCTCCAAGCTGGACTCCCACTCTGTATCACGGCCGTTGCGGCAAACCTCTCCGGTAGCAAAGACTGGCTTGTTGTCCTGGAATATACTGTGGATCTCGAACCCTGCTGCCTCAAGAGTAGCAGTGATGTCTCGCACAGCAAGGGATGCACCGTGGCGTAGGACAACGGAATGAGAAACAATGGAATAAGAGACGAATTCGGGTGCCGGTGTGAAGCCACTCAGTGTATCTTGAATGACCTCTACACATGATGGACAGTGCAGGTTGGTAATGAAGACAGTCGTCGTTACCATGATCTGCCCCGACTGGCTACCAGGGTTCGTCCTCGAATATGTGCAAGCCATATCGGTCACACAGAAGTATCAATATGCGGGTGCCGAGTGCCGCGTATCCTGGGCGATCGGTCGTATGCGGAAGTGATTAATATGGGGAGGTGTCAACAGCCGACGGTAGAGCCGGGGGTGTTTAATCTGTGAAGTGAGGAAGTGACGGGGCGGCAAAGCCTAAGACGGAGAGCGCGGCCCTTGACTTAAAGATCAAAAGAGTTGCAAAGCGAAACAGGCAGCATGCGAATCTTCTAGCGAGTGGGTAATGCATCGCACAAAAAGCGCGTTAGCGGGTATCGCACAAAACGCGCAGATGTGAATGATTCAGTGGCAGTGGTGTCACGGTGTCGCAGAAAACACGCTGGCCGCCCCATGACCCAGCTGCGGCAGGAGTAGAGTACCAGGTCCCACGGCTGCAATGTTCCATTAATGATATCTATCATATTGCCAGAGTGCCGGCAGGGTATTAAGAGGGGATGCACCTGACGAGGAATAAAGTCTGACGTGGAGACAAAAGACAAGCTTTCTCGCTAATGCGCCGAACTCCACTAGAAAACACCCTACGCCCGTTCCGAGCCGGACATCACTTCTGCGAGCATTGCAAACTGCCCCCGACGTTGCGCAACAAATGGTATGAGCAAGGTTCTTGCAGTGCCGCAAAACCCTGCACCTGACCCCTCCCGGCACGGACGAGTATAGCATCGAAAGCGAAGTAAGGCTCAGTCTAATTGCTGCCCGTGCTCCAGGCTCCACTGCAAATGGCTGACCTTTGCCTTCTCGGCCTACAGCTCAGCTTCAAGTGTACTCGCACGATAGGTCAGTTCAGTGACCTTTGCCGTCTTTGCGGCTGCACAAGCTCTCGCGACTTCACGGCCTTTCTTGACTCCCTCGGCGATGGTTGCATGTCTCGAAAGAACGGCAGCCAGGTTCTTACGGGCCTGTTCGTCTAGTTGGACATTTCCATCACGCAACACACCAAAGACATCTCGGGCGAGATCGCTTTCCGACACATTCTTGAAGCGAGCTGGAGTGGGTGTATCGTTTGGAGAGGGGGCTGATGTCTCGGTTGAAGCGTCGTCGGACGGCCGATATCGCGAGGGCGTAAGCCGAGAGCTCTCTGAGGCGGCGGAGTTGGCGGTGAAGAGGTGTGGGGTTCGGTGGTCTGTAGGTGGTGTGGGTAGCACACTCGGCAGGGGAGTGTCGTCGGTGTTCCATGGAAGTTTGCGTCTCGCCGAGCGTGAAGGGGTAACAAAGGCGCTTGCCTCTGTTCGAGGCTTCTTGCTCGGCGTCTCTACCCCCGCCAGAACCTGACTCAACTGCTCTTCAAACTCTTCGTCTCCGTTTCCAAGGCCGTATTCGTCTTCTTCTTGCTGGACAGCCGATCGATGACGCTTCCTACCGCTTTCTGCAGATCCAACCTGGACGGTATAGGGTGGAGGTGGCGATGCAACGCGCCGAGTGTGCGGCGTAGTTGCTGTAGGGTGGGCTGGCTCGGTGCGCGAGTTGTTCGCGAGAGCTGCATTTTCACGCGGATGTGCATCCGAATCCCACAAGTAGAAGTTGCAGCGCTCTTCTTGCGGCCTTTGGCACGTTCGAACTGCGATGGGCGTGAGAATCGAAGACGGTGGGCGGTGGGCGGTGGCTGGCGGCCGGTTGGCAAGGGGTACTCACACCACCGTCCCTTGTTGGGCCCTTCCTTTTTCACCTGAAAGTGCACTGCAGGCAACGGGGGTTGCAGTCGCCTTGAGGTTGTCATTTCAGTAGCCTGGGTAGGCTTCATGCATGGACTCACAGTGCCACACGCCGTCGGCGAAGGTGCCCTTGGGCGCAGACGATGCCCCCCGCCAGGCACCCCTCGGCTTCTTCTGGCTCGAAAGCTGGACATTATGGTGGCCTTTGTGAAAGCGAATGTGTACGGTGGTCAACGAGAAGATGCGGGTCTGCCTGGTCGGAGGCTGGGCTGGGTTAGGTACTTGGGTAGACTAGCGGCGGCCGTCTGCAGTGTCGGCTCCACACTGCCTGCGGGCAGCTCCCGTGCGATTCAGGAACAAACAGCTTGGCACAGCCAGACGGTGGTCCACACTGCTGTCGATCCGTCGTCGTCGCGAGCGATTGCGACAAGACGCCTCCCATGGGCTGCGCGGTGCTGGGTTCGACACGACGCGTGTGATCCGAAGCTTGATGGGTCTGGAACCCCGGAGACGGCGCCGACGATAATAGCCCTCAGCCCTCACGCACTTGGCATTCCACGGGCGACTCTCGAGATGGCAGGCCTGCGCCCAAGTCCTCGCACCATGCAATAGACGCCGCATTCCCCACGATTCAAGATGCTGGTCCGGTCACTCAGGGTGCCGCCATCGCTCCTGCTCTTCCTCCTGTTCTGTGGTTTCCTGGGATGGCACTTCAGCGGGGCACCGCTTCCTGATCCGGCGCCGCCCGCCCCGCGACCACCTCCGCCGGCATCCAAGCCCGTCGAGCACAAGCCCGCGCCTGAGAAGAAGCACCAAGAGGTCCTGGATGCGCAGAAGCCCGCGCACACGCACGCCGCTGCAAAGAAGCCTGCGCCGCCGTCTTCGAAAAAGCCTCTGCGCATAGCCCTGGTGACGTTCGTGACAGAAGAGCGCTCGTACCTGCACATCTCCCTCAAGTCGAAGGATCGTACGTGGCATCCGTGGGAAGCCGCGTCTGCGTGACTGATCACTTCCCAGACTATGTTCGTCGCCATGGCTACGATCTCGTCGTCGACTACGAAGCCCACACCAGGGAAAGGGGTGCCGTGTGGTGGAAGTTCGACATGATCCGCCGACTGATCAAGAAGGACCAGTGGGACTGGATATGGTGGCTCGACTTTGACACCCTCATCACCAACACAGATATCAAGGTGGCCGACATCATACAGGAGACGCTGAACAACGCCACAAACCCCGATGAACTCGACTACCTGTTCTCCCATGACTGCAATGATCTGAACCTGGGCTCCTTCGTCGTGCGCTCTCACAAGCGCTCGCTCAACTTTCTCGATGACATATACGCCGTCGAGGCCGAGGTTAAAAAGCAGGACCAAGACGCCCAGCTGAGCGAGCAGGATGCCATCACCAAGCTCATGGAGCAGGACCTGGCTACCAAGAAGCGAACCGCCGTGATCCCCCAGTGGATGATCAATGCCTTTCCAGATGAGATCCCTTGCTACGCAGATCCACCTCGGCCCTGGGAGCATGGCTTCTTCTTGGTTCATTTCGCTGGTGCATGGGCCCACGTAAAAGGCGAGGATCCTACGGGACAGCTGATGAAGAAGTACAAGGACGAAATCATCTGGGGAGACTGGAAGGAGTTTTACTGAGTCCGAGTTTGCTGCCTCGATAGTTATCTTTTCTTTTTTATTTCTGTAGCATCTCCGATATGGAATTTGTCATTCGATTCGACCTGTCTAAGGAGTTCCGCTCTTTCCCTGTCGTACGACGCCACGCTAACGCAGCTTCCACCTCAGAGATCGTTCGTGACACGCACGTCTCCAGCGCTCCACGCTCTCTGAATTATGTGTGACTTGTCCTTTTCTCCTTCCCAGTCTCCCTGGGTACAAAAGCTGTGCCGTGCCATCTCTGCTTGGATGAATGACCTAGTCCGTTAACCACCCACATTCAAGCCTTGCTCCACTCCGCTGTTTTAATCTCTCCAAAAATTTGCTCTCTGAAGACCCAACGTCACGCTTCGAGGTTGCATGGTGGCGTCATGAACCGCAAGTACTCGCCACTACATGATGCATTGTGCTAACGTCCATCAGCCTCCCCACCCATCCACACCCGCCCCGGCATCATGATTGGCGCTTGGGGCTACAAGTTCTTCGAAACTGATCATGATTACAACATCGTGGCGCACCTTGGCGCCGACATGGGACTTCTTCCTCACAGTCAACCTCTCCCACAGGGGGTCGGTGAGTATTCTTCTCTCTGGAAACCAGTGTCCATTCAAACAAGTCTGCACCCTGTTACTAAGCAGAGTTCATGCAGATTGGTTGTTATCTCATCCAGTCAAACTGACCGTGTTTCCAGACCGCAGGCGTCAGGACTCGCTACTTAACCCCAAAAACCGTGTCTTCATCGTCAAATACTTCGGAGAAGACTACCATTACAACAGGGTGTTCAGCACGTATATGCAGAGGCTCCGTGACTATAAGGTCATCGATGTCGGCGCGACTTTGAAGGAGGGGTACATGAGTGACTCGCCGCGGTACTATCTCTTCATCTTAGGTCTATTGGCCATGCAACTTGGCTGTTCGCTGAAAAGCGAGCACCGTCGCTGGATGAAAGCCAACTACCAAGCCTGTCTCCCCTTGTACGAGCGATTTGAACAAGCAAAGATGGCGGTGTTCGAGTACGAGGACGGCAAACCGCTGAAGCTAGACAGCAAGACGGTACAGGAAAAGATGGTGGCTTTGGCGAACTTGCCTGGTGAACAAAGTAAGTACTGTCAATAAACAGAACCTCAGATTATCTGTATAACTTGCAATTCATGATCTGTGGTTCTTGTCAACCGATGCTTACCCCATTGCTAGTGACCAATGTCCCCAACGTCGCGCTCCAGCTCTCCATGATGCGGATGCATATGGACAACCAAGCTGCACTGGCGGTGGGGGGCACTACTGATAAAGGGGTCGATATCAGCAAATCGTTTAACAGCGAAGCTGACATCCCTGCGCTTGAGAAAGCAGCCGCTGATAAAGCCAAGGGTAACGCATATTATAATATGCCTGGAACACCCGAACTGCCAGTTCAGAACGCAAAATTCTCGTTGCTGTCCCTGGGTGGAGATAGTGATGCTTTTGCCACCGCCTATGCTGCTTTTAGTGGCGCTCCTGTCGAGAAGCTCGACAACAAGGACGCAGCCGAGATACTCACAAAATTGGGGAGCGTTAAAGTCAACAACAATGGCGATAAAGTTTTTGTGGATGGTTCTGGCCTGTGCCACAAAATCCAGCAGTCCAAATGCAAGCGCAACAGTAAGAAGAACGAGCCAGTCCCCTCCAAGGGAACTTGAGAAGATCTAGACCATGTAAACTCTCTCCCAGGTAGAGAATCAACTAGGGAAGGCTGACTTGAGTTGCCGTGGTAGGACGGTTAGGAAAGATTTGTCTCGTAATGGTACGGTCAACCAATGCGGCATGTTGTGGACAGTGGGCATTAGTTAGAATTTAGTGGTTAGTGACCAGGGTATCCACGGATAACCCTGGGTCCTGACGGACCTGCATCATAAGAGTCGGAAGAAATAACGTCGCAATCCAGAACTTCCTAAGTCCCGTGTCTAATCGCATCAAGTCGTGATGGGCTCATAAGTGTTTAAGTATTGCAGTGTGTAGTCACTCATATGTGGCACCTGTGCACTAGCCCAATATATACTAGATTGACTGACTCTACACTAGTGTAGTGTTTTCGCACTAACACACCATGAAACGGCACTCCATCTAACAACACGTCGCTGATTGTGACTACCTTGGCTTGTTGCTGCTCATACCGGACACACTACAGGCTCACACAGCAATCACGTTATTATACTTTTGAGGATCGAACCGGCAGACATTGCCAAATCTTCCAGGTGGACTCAATTCATTTTACCTAGGTAGACGATCTCCAATCGCCGAGTACTGCGTTTACACCATGACTTTGAATGATCATGGATACTACATAGCCGACTCGACCATTGGCGGACAGCCTGCTGGTAAAGGCTTCTTCAGCAGTAAGGAAGTCTCTAGTGGGGAACCCATCGTCACGATACGACGCCCACTGATGGCGTCTCTGGAATCGGACAGACTAAAAGATACGTGCGCAAACTGTTGCGTGTGGACTGAAGGCTCTGCAGTCGGTTCGAGGCTTTATGTAAATAAAGCAACGGATGTGTCTGTCTGCGCGGGTTGCAGACGTTTCCGCTACTGCAGCAAGGTATTGTTACCCGGCCCGTTGAGGACGCTCATTGACCAATGCCAGGCATGTCAAAAAGAAGCATGGAACCGTGGTCATAAGCACGAATGCAAAAACCTTAGACCAGTTGCGGATAGAGAGCTACCAAAAGCCGTGCTCGGTTGTATGGAGATTCTAGTTCGCCGAAAACATGGTCTTATAGATGACCAGACGTGGCAGCTGTTATGTCATCTTGAATCACACGTCAACGATTTCAAGGAGAACGGAAACTACGGCGGCATTGAGCTGATGGCCATGGGGACTAGTCAGTTCTCAGCCACGCAGGATACTTTTACAAAGGACTTCGTCGCTGCCATGTACGCTAGAATTCTCTCCAACTCAATGACCCTGATGACGCCGACTTTCGACCCACTTGGAATCGTGGTAGATGCACTTCTGTGTCACCTAAATCATTCCTGCAGCCCGAACACGTATATTGTCATGGACGGACCGCAGATGCAACTTCGAGCTCTCAGCGATATCAGGAGAGGTGAAGAGCTTTTCATCTCATATATCGACCCCACAATGCCGCTTACTAGAAGGCAAAAGGAACTTCAGGAACGCTGGTTCTTTGTTTGTGCATGCAGCAAGTGCAGTTTCGGATCGCTTCAACGGGAAGATGAATGGTTAATACAACCTGCAGACCTCCCGGAACAATACAAAACATTGGCCGATGTAGAGATCAAGAACGGTAATGGGATTCACTCGTCCGAAATCCACGTAGGAGAGTCGGCCGACGAACGCAGGGCGACAGCACTCCAGAACAAAGCATTCCAACTTTACGAAGAGGGGCAAAGGCATGCTGACCCAGCTGAAGCGATTCGCGTTATAAAAGAAGGCATTGCTCACTGCACTGGGTCTGGCCTCTGGCCCACCCATCGCCAACCCCTGCCCGCTCTCCGTGACGACCTCATCGTGAACCTACTGGCACTCGGCAACTACAAAGACGCATGGTTCGAGTGCGCGAAGCGTCATTGCCACGTTATCCCAAAACTATTTCCTCAGATGCACCATCCCGTCCGAGTCGTCCAGACGTGGCAAATGGCGATGCTGGCACAGTACCTGGCGAGTGCAAGCGTTGAAGTGGCACCAGGTGCTGACATGGCGCTCATAGCAGCTATGCTCATCAACACGATCAACGTTACGGCGCGAATGAGCCACGGTGCGGAGAGTGCATTTGCGAAGAGCGTTCAGGCCAAGTTCTTGGAGGTGGAGAATGAGTTGATGGGAAAATTCGGTTCCAAAGATACAATGAATAAGGCGATACAATATCAAGCTATGCTGTTGGCAGAAATGGGGGGTAGGGGCTGTCTGTCTGGGTCGATGATTGGAGCACAATGTTCATAGTAAACAATTTACATAGATGAGACGTCAGCGCCAGCAAAGAGCCAGATCAGCTGTACACGTTCCTCACTCAGTACCTCAGCTTCACCTTGTGGTTGGCGCGCCTAGGTGAGAGGACGCTACGCTCGTCACTCACCTCACCACGGCCATACTTTACGCCTGCTTCCCCACACCATAGTCAATTGCAACCAACGCTTGATCACGAGCACCACTGCTTACTTGACTCGGTGTCACCATTGTTTTGCTCGTTGTGAAGACGGTACAAGCAAGATTCAGCTCAGAGCCCGAACGATTTGCACGTCACAAAGCTCCAACGTGATCAAGTGCTTGCCCAATTGGACGATGCCCCCCAAGGCCAACCCCGACCAGGCAAGTGTGTTCTCTCGCGTAACACACACAGATTGCTAACGGCGGCAGGCCAATGGGGCCAAGATGGTGCCCGCTGACTGCGTGTCGGTCCTCTTGATGGCACTCGGCAATACGTCCATCTCGATGAAGCAGTACGACATGATGTCGGCGCTTGACGGCACGCGCACTGCATCCTCGTTCCAGCATCAGTTCCGCTCCATCTTGCAGAAGGCCAAGGAACTCAAAACACGACAGGAGGCAGGCGAGGAGTTCATCCCAGTGGAGGCGTCAAAGAAGCGTGGTAGGCAGTGAAGTGTATTTCCCACGAGACTGGATTAACGCAAGAGGCAGGTGCTACTAGCGACGGCGACACTGCAATGCCCCGGTGCACGCCCAAGAAGTTCAAGGGCATGGCCAAGGCGAGTTCCAAGAGCACGGCCCAAGGCTTGAAGAAGGGTGCGGGGGTGCGGGGAGGGCAAGGCACAAGCGGGTGTGAAGCAAGAGCAGGTGGATGAGCTGGAGTCGGACTTCATCTAGGGGGTCACGGATGCAGTGTTCCTCGGGTATGATTCGCGGTTGATGGCAGTTAGGATCGGGGGGACATGATGGCGGAGTCAACCGAGTTGGTGGTTTGTGGATACAGCCATTGCAAGGTGTTTTTGGATGCAAGTGATGCAGACACATGCATGTACGTATGTACAAGTGCGTGACGGTGCACGGCGACGACGTCAGTGGACGAGGGCTCCTTTTCTACTACCTAGGGGCATGAGGCTCTGGGAAGCGCTAGCGTTGGATGCCATGTGCATTTAGCCTGGCGCAGGGCAAAGCGAGATGAGCTTCGCTAGGCCGGCGAAGAAAATGAGCGGACGCACAGATGCACGGCGATCCTTTCCACCAAGATGAATGCGTCCGTCATCTCCGGGGCGAGGCGCGAGAAATGGCCCGTCGCCCATCTCCTGAGCCCTCATCTCGTCTCCTCATTGCCACGGCGCCTCATCTCATCTCCCAATCTCCCAATCTCCCCATGTCCCCATCTCGTCGCCCAGGCCCCGTCGCACAGCGCCTATAACGCCCATGGCGCCCATGGCGACGCCCACCACGCCCACCACGCCCACCACACCGTCCACTCCAATCGATAACCACCGCGCCCATCCCATGGCTGCACATCAACGACTCAGACGCGCCCCTGAATTTCCCCGCGTTATTGGGCGGCCTCCCGGCTAGACCCCCTTCAGCTAAGCCTCATGCGCAGCACAGGAACGGTCGTCCGCCGTTGGTGTCCTACATGGGCCCCCATGCAGGCCAAGCGATCCCGCGTGAATTGCAAAATCCAAAGCACCCTGCATCCCAGTCGCCACCACTTGGAAAGGGGCACCAACCTGCCATTCATCCTAGCCCGTTGCTCGACCTTGCCCGCTTCTGGCCTAGCTTCCAATTTTGCATTCCTCCCGTTGCTCTGGCTTTGTATTGCCGCCCGCCTGCCCTCTGGTAAAAAGCCAGCACCTCGCCCGCTGTTGTCTGTCCCTCACCCCATTCACTCTTTCCAACTCCAGTCGCTCCCTTAGCACCCCCTCCCCCATACTACCTACCATACTACCCAATCTAATACCTTAATCAAAACACAAGATGCGTTTCTTCGGACTTGTTCTCTCGGGCGCTGCCCTCATCTCTGCCACCCTGGCTGTCGAGTTCAACAGCTGGCCCGAGTCGGTCAAGGCTGGCGAGACCGTCACTCTCACCTACTCCCCCAAGGATGCCGCCACCACCATCATCCTCCGTAAGGGTGCCTCCGATGACTTGGACACCCTCGACACCCTGACCAGTATGTTGCCAGCCTCTTGATCGTCGCAAAGTCGATGCTAACCGCCCAACCAGCCACCTCTACCGGCGGCTCCTTCGAGTGGAAAGTTCCCTCTGACTTGGCCAACGGTCCTGACTACGCTTTCGAAATCCGCCAGGATGGTGCCGAACCCAACTACTCCGGCCAGTTCGCTCTGAGCGGTGGCTCCGCTGCTACCTCCGCTGCTTCATCTTCTGCTGGCTACTCGACTGCCGAGTCTTCTTCGTCTGCTTCGTCCACCGCCGCCCCCTCCACCGTCAAGACCTCCCTGGTCACCTCCGCCGCCTCTGCATCGTCGACCATTCTCCCTAGCCACGGCGCAAACAGCACCATCTCCACTGGCACCCCCTCGGCAACCACCAGCGAGACCTCTACCGTCTCCACCACCGGAAGCTCCCCACCAGTCGAGAACAGCAACGCTGCCTCCAGCTTTGGTGTCAACGCCGCCGCCGTGTTCGGCGTCGTTGGTGCTTTCGCCTACCTTGCATAAAGCCCCTTCACTTGTTGTCTACTTCAACTGCCTTTTATGTTTTGCTTTCGATGATATCACTCGAGCATCTTAGATCTCCATCCTGGATAGGATAATGTGAAGGATTGCTTTTATACCTGTTGCTAATTGCATTGATGATGATAAGGCGGCGTTGATTGTGAGACTTGTGGCTTAAAGGCAATGGTCACGGGCCTCTACTTGGATACCTTGTACATTTGACAGGCAGATTACGGACCGAAAAGCGAAATACGCACCAAACCTTTCATTTGCTTCCCCAATCTTGCGTGACAGTGACACTATCATCCTTGCGCCCATTTTCTCACATCCATCCACTCCCCGCACGACACTAAACATAAGCCTATAGTTACACGTTCATCCGCCCTCTTACCGATACTACCAACCTATCTTTATCTACGTCCCGGTCGCGATGCACATTGGTCATGGACTCGCACTCGCACCCCCTATTCCTTGTCACACAGTTCGCCTGGTTCTTCAGGTATCTACTTCGTACCCTAGCCTCTAGAACACGCTCCAGGTTGCGTGCGACACTGCAGTTACATGAAACTTGGGTTCGGTCGAGAGTAACTGAGGTTAGGAAGTTATGCGCATCTAAAAGACCCTGCAGATGTGTTGCAGAGCGCTAACGGGTCGGTGCGTGTGGAGACCCTGGATAGGGTCGAGAGGCCCTACTATTTAGAGCGTCGTGGTGGCGAATTCTATGTAAGACTTTCTGCCTCAGAAGATTGGCCGTTAGAGCAAGGTTCACGATGCTTCACGATTTCCACACCGAGTGTTCTCCAGATCGTGATTTTGTGCACCCGTTGAGGAGTTGAAGGAAAGGTCTGCTGACCGTTCTTCGTGTGCCTTTCCCGTGTTGGCCGTTCGCCATGCTCACTTTGCGTTCGGCTCAACCTCTGTTGGTGCAACCCACCATTACCTACCTAAACAGCAGTGCACACAGCTTTGACGTTTCTGACCTTCCCACGCGCAAGGCTTTTCTGGGACTTTTAGTGTGCTTCCGTTGTGGGGGTCGTGGGTCACCATTGGGTCATAAAAGCGCCCTCTGCGCTAGCTCTGCGGCCAGCTCCTGTCACATTAGCTGCGGTAAGGTGTGGAGAGCCGAACAGGTCTATCGGCCACAGTTTGCTCATGAGCCCAATCAAGAGAGCCGGATTGATGTACTACATGAGCATCAGTCTTTAGAAGGCTAGAGCCACGATGATTGAGTCAAGGTCATGGGGGTGAGGGTGGTGTAAGGCGTCGGAGTTCGGGTGGGACGAGTTGAAATAGGTGCTGGCACTTCATGACACCGCCGTATAATATGCGAGATCTTTTATTATCCGTCAAGTCGAGAAACGAGTTAGATGGGCCTACTCTTCTCGTGTTTCTTCTTCACTTGCAGGCATCCAACAGTCGCTCTACTCTAAGTCGCCCAAGATTGCTTCCCAGGAAAGAGTAGTCCCAAAGACTGGTAGACCGTTACCACCTTCGAGACAATTCTCAGGCCTGGCATATCTACTTTTGATAACACAGCCTTCGCATACCCGTTCTTAGACACAAAAACACCGACTATATAAAGAAGATACTGTTACGAACCTTCACGCGCATATCGCGTACGAGTACACTATGAGCAAGCAGTCTCCACGCCGTAAAGCCTTACTGTCCATTCTGGGTTTGAGATCATCCACAGCAGCCGTGCAATCCTCAACGCCCATAATGTTGGCAAACTCCCCGGCACAGTCTACTTCCAATCTCCTCTCATTCTCCGCCTCAGCAGAGACTCTCGTATCAACAACCTCGAATCCCACGAGAAATACGATACGGACGAATGGCGTTTCCTTAGCGGTATCAGTGGTACAACCGTCGGGCACCGGGACTACGACATCATCGCATGTTACGAGCGTGTCATCGAGTGAGAGAAATAGGATGGTGGAAGCCCGAGAAAGAAATACTGAGATCATATACATGGAGCAAGCGGTCCCTGTAGGATATCGAAAAATTGGGCTCGTGGGCGCTTTGGCTGGAGCGGCGGGCGTGTTCCTAGTATGACAGATTCGGGGGGGGGGGGGTAACCAAACAAAAAGTATGCATCATGTATGGCAAATTTACACGGAGGAAAGAAATCTCCGAGCCAAAGGTGTGCGCATCATCTATGTAAGCCAACTTGAGATACATACAAATAAAGTACCAGGCTGATAGTGTCACCAAATAAAGCTACCTCCTCGCAGGAAAGCACAACGTTGCATATTTGGGTGCAAAATATAAATGAATATATCGGCTCATTGCTTTTTGTGCTGAGAATAAACAAAGTTTGCTGCCACAGGCACCAACCCATTTTCTCTTGCCCAGTCCCTTACGCCCCTCTCTCTTTGCCCGTGCCCCAATGTCGTCTGGCCTTTGGCTTACTCAAGTTCAGTGATGCTGCTGTCCCATTTTTTGGAGCGAACACCAAGAACACATAGCGATGTTTGCCGGTCTTTTTCGGCGGGCCTGGTGGTTTGTACTCGACGACTCCGTCGGGACCACCCGTGACTCTGTATGCATCCGTATTGAAGATCGACATAGGAAGGATGTACAACTTCTTTTCTGACACGGAGATGTTGGCCCCGATCCAATGACATACCTCGCTCCACTCTGGATTGTCGCGAGAAGGTGCGTCGGGGTCGGTGAGCGTAACAACGTAGTTCGATTCAGACGTCGACAACGAGCTTTCTGACTCATCGAACAGGGAGACGATGGGCTGTTTCTGTAGGTGCTTTGGCTTGATGGTATTGCCCAGATCGGCATTGTCCTTTTCCCACGACACCGCAAGTGTCAATGAAGGAAGGAAATCGTCGATTACTGGATGTCATGTAAGAATGTATAACAAAGTTGTGTAATGAAAACCAGTGTGGTACCTGTTGGTATGATCTCCGCTTTTCTCAGTCTATCAGCATCGCGGTTAGTTGCTGCTGGTTTTTATGGGTATGGCATTACGCGTACTCTTTCCGAACCCCAAGATAGCTGGTGGCGGCTTTGGCTGTGTCATGGAGCGGTTGCTGCTTGAGTGCAATGCCGACTGCTCCGCTTCTACTGATCGCAGCAATAAGCAAGATCATATGGATATGCATTTCGGGGATACTAGTACTTCACGGTTACGGTGGAAGATGAGATGAGGAGCTTCCGGTATCCCCGCGTGCACCAGTGGACGTAAACAAATTCGCTTTATTGAAAAATAATTCAGTGCTCGTACTAAATGTATCTCAACGAAAGATGGACTAGTCGCCGCGTGTACATAGGTCTAGTCGTACGTATTGGTGATGGTATGCCTTCCCCACATGCTCGTCATGGGTGCCTCATCTTGCATGAGATCTGCGACAATGATTTAATTGGTCGATGTTTTAGTCTGCGCTTCACACAAGAGCTTGGAGAGTAAATGCTCACTTGTGATAGGATACGCGAGAATAATTATTCCAATTTTTCGATGGTACTATGAGCTGAAAATTCACCGACGTCAAACGACATTCACCCTGCACTACAATCACAACTGAAAGGACCCCAGATATCTCCGAACACCTACTGTAGAGATTGTATCCCCACATGAACTGCCTACTCCACACTTCTCCACGAAGAAGCTCCCAACAAGAATAAGAGAGCGGCATAGCGTCTATTTAGGGCTTATTGGTGAGGATCTTTGTATGTGATTGGATACCGAGAAGGCTATATCGGGATGATATGTGGGCATCTAGTCGAGCAATGGTTCATACCCCACAGAATTTGACGACGGCGCATATTGAAATCTGTGGCGTCGCTTGCACGCGTATTACAACGCCACTCTTCGAGCACCGACAGTTGCCATTGCACTGTTTTTCAGGTGCTTCTGGGCTCCGAGGACAGTGTCTGCAGAAATTTTGCATGGCAATCTGCTGTTGGAACTATGCAACTTGTCGCCTGATGATCGGCCGTTTGAGAAGATTATGGATATCCGTGAAAAATACCGTATCATCCAAGAATAGTGAAGAGTAGTCGAATATGTGATAATCTCTAGTCTATTGGTCGAGACCACGTATTCAATATTCCCTGCATTTCCCTGGGGACATAGTTACAGTACAGTATACCGGTCATGAAAACAAACTAGTGTATAATCGCGCAGGGTACGTCAACGACTTTTGGTTCCACGCGGGATCGATGGGCCCACATGGCTTAATTTTGACCAGCGTGTACCTGAAAATCATCATATTACGGAAGGACAACTCTACGCGTGTCTGATCACTGGCTAATCCATGGATATTCCTATTCTTTTTTATATCTTAGGCTAGCTGTTGGTAATGGATTTGGGCTAACTGAAAAGTCAATTAGTAACTCTTTGCTACCAACAACGTTCCTTCAACACTAGGACAAATCCGCCGCAACGCCGCTGGTGGAGCGAGTGAGCCGACCGAAAAGAGCCAATTTTATTTGAACCCACATCTATGTCATAAGATAGGATGATATCAGAACATGAGGACCGTCTAGCTTATGGGTAGCGTGTTCATGCGCGGTATAAAATGATTGTCCGTATCTCAGTATATTTCAACAACCTTAGGTCAAATCCCAAACGACCAATTCCGTCACTTGTTCAGTCTTCCAATTTTTTTGTTAAACATGAAATACACATTAACACCCATCGCTCTCGCCGTGGGCTCTTCAGCCCTGGCCATTCGTCAGAGTCAGCAATGCGTTCAACTCCAAGCTTCGGGTGGTGCATCCGGAACCCTTGGACAGCTGTCCGATGGTCAAAATCGTATTGGTGGTGATCATACTGCTGCGTGCTACTGTCTCGATAATGACGGTGGTTTCACCGATAGCAGTGGTCGTGGTTGTATTCTTACTCCTCCCACCACCCAGTTCCAGTGCGACGTTGGTGCTAGCCCAACCAACGGTTTCGCTATTAAGGGAGGCTCGGTTACCTACAACGGGAATTCAAAGTTTTATGCTTGTCCAGTCAATGATAAGGGGGAATACAACGTATATATCAAACCTGCTCCAGGCCAAGACAAGTGCGTGGTAATCACATTGGGCGCCGGACAATCTTGCAGTGGGGGCAATCAACCAGGCACATCTCCATCGAAGTCTGCTCAGGGTTATCCATCAGAAACACAGCCTCCCATGGAGACGCAGCCGGCTCAACCTCCCAAAGAATCCCAACCTGCTCAACCTCCCAAAGAGTCCCAGCCAGCTCAGCCCCCTAAGGAGACTCAACCTGCTCAGCCCCCTAAGGAAACTCAACCTGCTCAACCCCCAAAGAGTCCCAGCCAGCTCAACCTCCTAAGGAGACCCAACCTGGATACTCTGTACCATCTAAACCTGCTCAGCCCCCAAGGAGACACAGCCCTCTGCTCCATCACAGCCTGGAAATAGCTGTCCTACCGACTTGAATGGCGAGTATCAGTACCCCCATCTAATTGTTCCCGTCTCTTCTTCCCAACCTTCTGAGGCTCCCGGAACATCCTACAACGGCAAGGCCAACGGCGATGTCTGTTCGCTTTTTAATTTCGATATTCCCAAGTCTTACTCTGGTCATACTTGCTCCCTAGTCTTCCTCTTCCCCGAGCAAAAGGATCTCGAGACTTCATCTTTCACCATTTCCGGTTCTGGTGATCTTGAATTCTCCCAATGTGAGAATGTTGCTAGCCAAAAGACCTCTTGGAGCAGTAAGGGCTCTTGTAAGACTGTCAAGACTGTTGAAAATGTTGGGCCAGGAAACTCGTACACGATTGTGTCCGACTCATGCGCTGCAGGTGAGACAATCACATATCAGATGTGCGCCACTGGCGGTCTGTCCCTGGAATATTTCCAGGACTACAACCCGAGTCCAATCGGCGCCTATGTCCGTGAATGCTAGATGTATTCTGCTGGATTGAGGTGCTTAACTGTCCTGACGGGGAGAACATAACACGGATCTATAATTTTTGTACCTTACGCAGGTAGCCCTCCTTATGATGATATGCCACTCCTTATGATTCTTCCTCTTATAAATCGTAGTATAATCAAAATAAATGTATCATCACAACTGTTATACTGCACATGTTGAAATTGATACGAAACGAAGAATCAATTGGCGGACACGCTCGTGAGTAGCCGATGTGACTCTTCACCACAGTGAAACCAGCCTTGCAAAAACCAGAGAAGAGAATGTATTTCCAGCGTGGCGAGTGGGAAACGAGAAAATATTTATACGCAAAAAGATGAGGGCACTACCCCTGCTTACTACACCATCTGCCTCGCACAGCATTACGTGCTTTCCATGTTCTGCATTGTCGTCATACCCCCTGAACGCGATGCATCGGCTTGATATCTGCCATATCCTCGAGTGGTCAATCCACCTATCTCTTGAACCACCCTTTGAACTGCTGCCACTTGGGTTCCCTCTTCCTATCTCCTCTCGTCGCAAACGCGATGTACCAACACAGTGTAATCTCTAGCGCGAGCGCGATGATGACCAAGATCAACGTGATGAGCGGCTGCGGGTCGGCTTGAACGCTGCGCAACGCCTCCGGCGTGGTAATGGGGGCGAGAAATTCGAGGGCCATGGGTGCGGGTGGCTTGTTTGTTGAAAGCACGAGAAAGGCTGGTGACGCAGGTTGTGGGCGAGATTGGGTTGCGAAGCAGTGGTGTGCAAAGTGCGAGACGACAGCCGGCTGTCCTGAAAGAATGTACAGATACAAGTCGTATTAAGTCGCTATCAAAGCGGCGTAGAATCGAAAAAGGTTGCGTAGGCGTGGATAAAGCAACTCGCTCGTCGCTCGTCGACGTTGGGTCACGTCCGCCCTAAAGCCTAGCCGAAACCGCCCAGCGCAGCGCTTACTACTCGCCCACTTGCAAACAGCAACTGTTTGAGGGGTGGCGTGACACATTTCCTTGCAGTGCCCGCTGCGAAGAACATTCTTCCAGTCTTGATCCGTTTTGCAGCAAAAGGAGCAGTTGTATGGGATGCACGTTTCATAAGGAGGTGTGCCGCGACACGCTTGCGCAAGGCCTACGCGAAATGGCGTGTGGAAAGGCACCTCGACACAGGCAAGGTTTCAGGAGTGCGAGGGTTTTGCCCACCCCAGGAACACCTCCAGGAACACTTCCGGGCACGTGTTTCCGTCCTTGCAGGTGCCCAGGTGCCCAGGTGCCCAGGTTAACCACGTTCGACTGCATGCGAGGGTCCGTTGTGCACGGGAGCACAACAATGTCCAAGGATGGATGTATTCTACACACGATGACGATACGTGCCATCGGATCTATGATACAGCATTACCACACAGCTGAGAATGGAGCCGCAAAACGCCCTGCCACCCACGTCTAGCAGACCGCCAGGTGCCAGAAGAGTAGAAACATGCGTCTAGAAGGCCTACAGAGAAAAAGCCCATGTAGACAAGTCGGCCTCCCAACGCCCGACCGACGAACAAAATCGAAACACGCATAGGCCTCCAGCTATTCACACACGACTTCTGAACCCACAGGAATTCCGTACATTGCTCTTTGTTACAGGGTTTCGACAATGTCACCTATAGTACCTCGCCCACAATCTTCGCTGCTTCTTTGTATGTCGCAAGTAGTTTTTCACACTTCTCGCGCTCCGCCTTGATCGTGTCGTCTTCGTAAAGTAGTTCTTGGAAGAAGTCTTCCTTGTACAATTCGCTGACCAACCTATTCTGCACCACGTCTTTGGAGTGGTTGACCAACAGGTGCATGACGGCCTTCGGTACTTGGTCTGCAACGGTTTCACGAACAATGTTGAAATACGATGAGATGAGGCGACGGATTAGTTCCGTTTCCAGAGCTTCACGCTCTGTCATGGCCGGCGCGGCATCAGCGTCCGACGGCTGTCAAAGTTAGCATCAGGTTGAAGACCACGAGACATGGCATGACTTACGAATCCACCATCGAACGTATCCTTCACCGGACTGGAGATATCGTCATCATCTGGGACCATTTCCAAGACGTGAGCGGGCTGCCTAGTATCGCCTCTTCGAAAACTTTGGGCGATGCTGGGCTCAATGTTTTGGCTGACATGTCGGCTTCCCGGTCGACTGTCTATAGGGTTCGCCTGAGGTAGACCATCTTTGCCGAAAAAATAGTTCAGAAAACTGTCACGCGCAGATCCAGAGCCACCTAACGGAGGAGGTGAACGCGCTCGGTTGCCGTTGAGCGCACTGGAAACACTATTGTGGGACCCGTTAAGCAAGCGCCCTACTGCTGGGGACATGCTGCGGCTCGCTTGGTTCTGGTGTTTCCGTAACGGAAGAACTTTGTCATTCGCACCATCCCCTTCTTCTTCGCCTTCAGCCGCTTCCCCGTTTGCGCCATTCAATTCCTTTAACCTCCTTCTTTCCCGCTTCTTCTTCTCGGCTTCCATAGCAAGCTTTTTCTCTCGCTGTTCCTTATCATTGATTACAGAGGACATGGCAGCTGCCGCGCCGAGGAAATTGGGATGGTTGGTATTGATATATGCGCGTTGTATGTCGATTAGAGACCCCACGTAAGTTGAGCAAGGACCGAGCCTTTCCCGTAAGAGGTCCGAAACCACCTCGATAAGTTTGCCTTGTAACCGCGGGTACCTGGTCAGCTCTGTAGATCCGCAAGTGTGGCAAATCTTGATAAGTTCCTCGTAGACCAGCTCAACACAGCGTTGGCTGGGAATCTCCAGCAGCTTGATCTGGGGCTTCACGAGAAGATCAAACGCCAACTCCGGAACGAACAGGCTCGGTCGCGGGCCAGTCGAGTTGCGGATTGCGGTTCGAATGTCCAACACGGAAAGGTTTTGAGTAGGGTCAACTTGCTCTAGAGAGTTTCCAAAAACCGAGTTAAAGATATAGTATATCCTGGCACCGCCACAAAGCTCTTTGGTGGAGATCTCAGCAGAAGTACCATCAATCGAGGCGATAAAGGACGAAGCGAAGCGGGTCATCAGTTGCAAAATTAGGGATCCACGGTGCTCTTTTCCGGTGAAGGTGGCGTCGCCGTAACTAGCCAGTTCCTGTTGGGTCTGGCCCATCAGGGTGTTCAAGCGAGCTTTGATGTCTGGTAGACGTTCCCGGATATGAGACATGAGGGTTTGATTGAGGCTCTTGGCCAGAAACTGAGTTCCGCATCGATTTGCCATGTTCCTGTAAGCGGGGTGGTGCCTGAAGAAGTCGCGCTCTGCCTCAAGGGCGTCCGCGAGCGCTTTACCGCTTTGAATATCCTGTTGCGAACGGTTGACGATGCCTATGAAGCCAAGTTTGAGAGGGTATACACGACCAGAAAGAATATCTAGAGCGTTTGTTCCGTGGTCCATTAGATCAAGCTTCGTAAGGACACCAATCGTCCGCTTGCCCATGGGGTCTACATGCCTCGCAAGCTTGAGCGCTTCCGAATTCACAAGATCGACGTTGGCAGGCGAGACGGCAAGAATGACACTGTTGGGCTTCGCGATGTATTCGGTGATGAGGTTGCGCGTCTGCTTCTCGATGTCTGTAGGCTGGTCGCCAATGGGTACCTGCAGCTGTTAGCCAGGGCCATATCATGTGGTGTTATCGACAAACCTTTGTCAGACCAGGCAAGTCTACCAAGGTCAGGCTTAGGACATGTGGAGAATAGATTTTAAGGTTGATGGGTTGTCGGTTGATGCCCTTGTTGCTGCCCGCTATCCGAGCCGTTTCTGCTTCAATTTCGCGTTTGACCTCGGCGAAGTCGTAGAACCTCCTCCCCGGCTGGTGGAGAAATTCTCCCCATTCTTGTTGGCCTGCGACGCTAGCAGGCGTATGCGGAACATGTATTTCATCGTGTGTGGGTCGGTCCTCACGGTCGCTCGGAAGGTTGATGAGTTGCAAGATCAGTGGCCGCCTCGTGACGATGCCACTCCCACGAGGCAGAAAGTCCCTGCCGACGATGTTCTCTAGGACGGATGACTTCCCGGATGATTGCGATCCGACAACAACCTGGCCAAGTCAGTGTGAGTGTTCTGTGTCCGGAAGATTCGAAAGAACACATTGGCCTCGGTGCTCGCTGCAGGGCGAGGGGCAAACGTACAATCTGGGGCAAGTCAAGGGAGTCATTGCCGATGGTGTTGAAGACGAGATCCTGTAGACGGTTCACGACATTGAGCAGCTCCTCACCCAGCGACGCCATGGCGCGGAGAGTTGTGAAGTTCTCCTTGGGCCGAGCTTGTTCAAACAGATAAACAAGAAGCGCTTCTACCGCGGTCGATGGCCGTGTTGCGGCAATAAAGCGCTGACAACCTAGCGAGCGAGCGGTCGGGTGGCTATCGAGGGAGGGGGCAAGCAAGTACGCGTTGGTTGGGTTGAGGTGTCGAGTTATGTCTAGCGATGCAATGCAGGTTCGTCATGCGAGCAAGACCAAGATTTGGGCGATTAGCCCTTTGGAACTTGCGCGATCACGTGCGGTGCCCGGAACCTCCTCAAACAACCCCCTCCACCCCCGGCTTCCCAACACCGCGCTGGCTCCTGAATCTCTCGCATAAAGGAGATGCATGCCTGTCTATATGCACGCATCTTCTACGTCGAGATGCTTCCCTTTGACGCCATCTCCGCTGCTTCGATGCACAGCGGGCTACGCTCGGGACCTTGGGGGCGGATAACCGAGCGTCTTCTCCACGTCGCCGCGACTGCATTCTATTCCAGCTGGAGGGTCGGCCCGGACCAGCTTCCGCACTTGATTGCCCTGTGCTCGAATTCTACCTAATCTAATGATGTAGGCAAGTGGTAGCGCCGCTCTGCTCTTCTGTCCCCCATGTTCCAACGACTCGTACTGGCAAGCTCTGGTCACCTTAGGCATGGCATGTCATGGATTGAAGCAAGTATGTTATTTAAACGTTACAACCGCCGAATCTATACCGTACATAAAGTACACGAATATATGAGAGACCGCCTCGCATCATGCCCTCGGGCAACTTCGCTTGTATCGCCCTCGCCTATCGCCAAGTCGCTGCCGTGCTTACCCCAGGCCTAGCCAAACAAATACAAGGTGAACGGGGCCTATTTATCGTCGGTGATGCCCAGGAGGGTGTTCAGGTCGGCATTAGGGTCCTTGGGGTCTGCTTTCGCTGCGGCACGTGTCAGCGTGGGAGCGGGGATGGGGAGCGGGAGGGGGAAGGCACCTCCAGTGGAAGATGGCTTCGGCTGCTCCGGTGCGTGTGTCCTTGCCCACTCGGCCTTTGCCTGCTGGATCAAAGATTCCTTGTGCTCCCAGTCTCTTTGCTTGGCCTGCAGCTTCTCGCGCGAAGAAATCGAGAGCTGGTTGTAGAGGCCGTAGAAGAGGCCGGTGGCCAGGGCGCCCCATCGGAGGACCTGCGGTGATGGCGTCAGTATCTGTTCGTGCTTGGACAGGGCTGGCGGAAGCTCCCGCAAGCTTTGTAGAGGGCTTCGGAAGCTCCAGCGGGCCGTGGACGTACGTTGACACCAACGGATGCAGACATGGCGACGGTCTGGGGGCTTCTCCGGGGCGGAGGCTGGGGTTCCAATGGCAGAGGATGCGAGCGGCGGACGAGTGTCGATGGGGTCTCGGGGGGCGCTTGGGTCTCGGGGCGCTTGGCTGGCGGGGAGGTTGGGTTGCAGCTGGGGAGTTGAGGTTCTGCGACGGAAATCTTGCGCGTGAGGCAAGCCCAGGTCAGGCCGAGGAAGGCCCGGCCGCCCGCCCCTGTTTAGCGCGTCTGCTACCACAACCCATCCATCGTGTGCGTGTCTGCATGTCTGCGAGCCCTGGAGCACCGCGCTGCATTGCCGCCGCGCAACCCCGCATGCCGCTGGAGCCTCCCTCGCACGCCCGCACACTCGCCCGTCCGCACCCCCGCCCGCCAGCATGGACTCCAGCATGGCCCAGCGCCGCGAGGAGATCCTGGCCAAGAAGGCAAAGCTCGCCGAGCTCAAGAAACAGCGCGAGCTGCGCAAGGCTGAGCACTCGCAGAGACAGTCGCTGACCGGGTCGCCTGCACGCGAGGTACGAGATGATCATCCCCAGTCGACGCCTTCTCCGCCTTCTCCGCCAGCGCTGACGACTCCCATGCCAGATCCTCTCGCCCACCCCGCGCCGCACAGACGAGCGGACCCGCGACCTGGATGCCTACATCGACAACATCTTGGGCGAAAGCCGCCCCGCCTCCGTCCAGCCCGGCTCCCCTGCCGGCGGACGAGCAACACGCCCGACCTCGGTCATCAGCGCTGGCCAGCTGAGCAGTGACAACGAGCCGCAGTCGCACTACCAGCCCCCGTGGTGGGCATGGTCGACCAAGGCATGCAGACGCTGTCCCTGGGCAATCTGACCACCGTCTACGAGTCCGAGGGCGTCCACGTCGCCCCGCCACCCCCAGGGAGAAGGAGGTCATCACATACAGCAAGGGCGTCCAAGCCAACCTCGACTCGAGCCCCCGGCAGACGCGACTCCATGGCCAGTCCGATGACGACCGGGACGACAGTCCCACTCGCTCGCCGCGCACTCCCAAGCGGATGAGCCGCCGCCAAAAGGAGAGGGACGAGGAGATACGACTACAACTGAAGAAGGAGATCGAGCATGAGATCAAGGCCGCCCAGAGAGCCGCAGACGCTGGAGAGGTCCAGCCGCCCGCGAGCGACAACTACCCTTTCAAGACACTGTCCAACGAAGAGTTGACCGCCGTGGAGAACTCGGACGATTTCATCGATTTTGTGGAACGAAGCACAAAGGTTTTGGAGCGAGCTCTGGACCAGCAGCTCGACTATGACATTCTGGCCGACTATGCACTGGGCGGTGCGAGTGTGGATGAGGAAGACGAAGGCTATGGTTCGAGCCGAGGAAAGAGGGGCCGGCGTGTAAAGGAAATCGCCCAGTTCTGGGACGAGCGGTGGAGTAAGAAGAGGATGGTGTCGGACCTAGGCTTTTCTACAAAGTTCCCCGAACTCGTTCTTGCTTCCTACACCAAGAATCCTTCCTCCCCACACGACCCGGATGGCCTCATTCAAGTGTGGAATCTCCACATGCATGACCGGCCAGAGTACATTTTTCATGCCCAGTCCGATATTCTTACTGCCAAGTTCTCCCCCTTCCATCCGAATCTCATCATCGGAGGTGCATACTCAGGACAGGTCCTCTTGTGGGACACTCGAGCCAAGTCATCCCCAGTACAGAAGACACCTCTCACAGGTTCGGGACATACCCATCCAGTCTACTCCATCGACATAGTCGGCACGCAGAATGCCAACAACATAATCTCGGCATCTACAGATGGTGTCGTATGTGGTTGGACGGTAGACATGCTTTCACAACCTCAGGAGTTCCTCGAGCTCACCTCTCCACCCCCTGCAAAAACGGATGACATGGCAGTCACATGCATCGCCTTCCCTCAATCCGATCCGACATATTTCCTCGCTGGCACGGAAGAAGGCTCAATTTATCCATGCCACCGCTATGATCGCGCCGGCGCCAAAGCTGGCGTTGATGGCCGTGTCAAGTATGGCGGTCATGCTGCGCCAGTCATGAGTCTGGACTTTCATCCTGCAAAAGGACAAATCGACCTCGGTGACCTCGTACTTAGCTCCTCGGTCGACTGGAGCGTCAAGCTGTGGAAGGTTCGTCCACCGGCTGCCACCGGCCCCTCCAACACGCTTGTACCAGGAATGGCGCAGCAAGTTGCACCTCTTCTGGATATTGCGCGTGAAGATCTCGTCTACGATGCTCGTTGGTCACCTGTCAAGCCTTCAGTGTTTGCTCTTGTAGACGGCGCCGGTAGCTTGGAGGTATGGGACCTGAACGTCGATGTCGAAGTGCCCGTTCAAAAGGTAACTCCTAGCGAGAACAAGCGCGGCGCTCTGTCGGGCGGTATGGGTTACATGAAACGGAGTTTGAACAAGCTGTCGTGGGAGAAAAATGAGGGGAAAAGAGTCGCGGTGGCAGGCATGGATGGCGTGGTTACGGTATTTGAAGTCGGTAGTGAACTGGGTGGCTTGGAGACCAAGGGTGAAGAGTGGAGTGGTGTCAAGAGGCTTGTGGGAAAGCTGGAGGGTGCGATCGAAGGTGTGAACGGCAAGTAGAACTACCGTGCGCCTGTAAAGATAGATCGAGCTTGATGCGGGGCGGTCTTCTCCTTCTGTTAATCGTTTCCCGGCGTCTGGTCGTGTTTGACATACCCCTTGACGCTCTGCTTAGGAATCTGGCATGATTGACTTTGAGTGCGCAGTCTTGATCTGCGGGTCGCATAATTGATAGTGTTGTGAGTATGGTTCATCATTCACAAGCGGTGAGACAGTCATCCAGAAAGGAATTATCGGACATTTGCGACTGCCCATTCTCCACCCATGTCAAATCACGATGCGCGGCACCCAAACTATCTGTTTGCTAGCCAAGGAATCCGTTTCGACCAAGGTACTTGATTGAATCCAAGGCCAACCGATCGGCTTTCTCTAGTTCCACCTCCACCATACGCTCATGCAGACCTACAAACTTGAGGGGCTCCTCTGCATGTTTATGCTGACAGTATTTGAACTTGCATTTCCCGGTGGTCTTCCATTGCGGACAGACTTTTGTCTTGGCTTGATCCAAGTTGGCAACCGCCTGATTCAAGAGCCTGGGTGGAGGCGGTGGTGATATTGGTGCTACAGGCGTTTTGGAGCTATGAGATTCTGGAGGCATGTCATCATCGCTGGAGTCGACAGCGCCATCAGATGATTCGGAACTTGAGACAACGGATGACTCGGATAGAATCGAACTGGTAGCATCGGAGTCGGAGTTGGAGTTGGCCTCAGTGTCAGTGCCAGTGCCATAACCTACTCCAAGGTCTACAGATTGAAACGGCGTACTTGCAGACAGTACAGAGGTTCCATGCTTCGATCCTCTATCCCGCTTAACTCTCTTGGATAAGTTCCCAAGCATCGGGTTGGCTGGATGCGATTGTTCGTGCAGGGTCTTCTTTTTCGCCACTCGGTGCCTTCTTGCGGCTGCTCCGAATTCCGCTTGAGTTTCGGTAATCCCTTGAGTTTGCGGATAAATTCTAGCTCAGTCGCTCGTTTCTCCTGAGCCTCCTGAGCCTTCTCCGCTATACGTGCTTGTGTTGGGTAGTTTTTCTTCCTGTCCTTGATGTATGCCGCAACTTCGGCGCCTGTTTGCAACGATATGACGTCTCCATCATGCTCGAATGTCATGCCTTGCCCATCCCACTTTGCTGCAAAGGCAGCTTCTTCATCTTCATCGCCCCCTTCGTCACCCAATTCGTCCATGTGGTTCACCTGCGTGAGACCCAAATTCACACGTTTCTTCACGTGTTCGCCTGCTATTTTCGAAGGCAAGACAGGGCTCGAGGCAGGCAGTGCAGGCAGCGAGAACCCGAAGCCGGGAACTGCTGGAGCGGCTTTCGCCTTAGCCTTGGGCGGTTTGGCCGTGGGTGGGCGGCTTTGCATCTGGTGCTCCGTATGCCAAAGCCCGGCTCTATCACTGCGTTTCCGCTTCCTGGAGTCAGGCTGCGTATTTGGTTGCTGGGATGAACCGGTCTGCCCACCGAGCCCCTTTCCATTGTCACCCGCCACTGGTTGCCGGCCAGCAGGTGTTTCCATGAAAGCCTTGATCGGAACAAGTGTCTCCGAGTCTGTCGGAGTGGAAGGAGTTGCATACGCGTTCGAATAGGCTTGCGATGCGGCGTGAGGGTACCGTTGCTGCGTCGCGCAGGGTGTCGGGCGGCCCTGCGATACTTCTCTCCCTCCTCTGTTACCCCCACGATGGGCACCACCGCCGGCGTGATGGTTCCCGCCTCTGGAGCTGCTCTGGTGGCTGCCACGGCCTCGTGCTGAGGTGTTCCCCCGTCCACGCCCTCTCTGGCTATTGTATGAATTTGGTGCATCGTTCGGCGAAGTTCTCGATGGTGGAGGCGGCGGAGGTGGAAAGCGGAAGCCGGAAGCCATTGTCAGTCGCTGTGATGGTTGCTCGGCGATAGCACACGGTTGGGATGTAAGAAGAAGAAGCGAATCAAGGGTGGAAGCCCATCATGAAGCATCCAGGCCCAAGCTTTCGAAAAAATTAAGGTTATCGATAACGCACGCTAGCATTAGCGCAGCAGGGCCCGAGGCACCGTCCGTTGAGTCCTGCCGCGCATCCACGACTTTTCAATGTCGCCCGCCTCAACATGATGCGATAGCACAGCCACTGGCAGGATAGTTCACATCAGAGACACCTGAGCATGACCCACCACTATGTTTATTCTTGTATGTACATTTGCATTCTGCTTGATGCATCAAGCTTATCCATCTCCAGACGACGATTGAAGACTTGGTCCAAATCACGCCCGAAGACTTCAACAAGACCAGCGCACGGGCAATCAAAGATGCCATCAACGTCAAGTACGCGAACAAGGTCATCCACAAGGTTGGCTTGTGCGTATGCATGTGGGATCTGTTGAAGGCCTCCGAGGGCTTGATCGGTCACGGGACCGGCCTCGTGAATGTCAACGGTAATGTTCTCGTGCCCTCTGTCCCACAACTAACGTTAATGTCTTGTAGTCGAATTCCGCGTGGTAGTTCTCCGCCCTTTCCGTGGGGAGATTCTTCATGGGCGTATCAAATCTGCCAACGAGCATGGCATGGTCATCGACCTCGACTTCACCTACGAGGTCTTTGTGCCTCAAGCCAACCTGTTTGATCCTAGCGAATATGACCCCCAAGAGAATGCATGGATTTGGCGACCCGAGGGAGGCGAAGAGTTTTTCTTCGACAAGGGCGAGACGGTGTTGCTGCGGGTCGAGCGCGAGGAGTGGTTCGACCAAAAACCCTCGATTGTGCAGAAAGATGAAGCCGGCAATGTCGTCGAGAGGCGAGGTGTGCCATGGCGGATACTTGTGGGTGCAGCTATACTGTGGATAGATTCAAAGCTGATAGAAAACCAGGGAGCGATGAACACGTCTGGTCTGGGTCCCATCATGTGGTGGGAAGGCCAGGAAGGTGATCAAGGTGACGAAGGTGGCGACGACGGGGGAGCAACAGCTGGTCGACGGCGGGGATGTTGTCATGGAGGGGTGATCAGGTGGCAGTGGCATGGGCAACATTCGGAGGGCTAGGCCATGGCAAAGCTACGGCAGGCTGCGAGAAATGGGCACGAAAAAGTTACAAGAAGGTTTACTATTACGGGTGCTACGCAGCTGGCACATGGTAGCTTCAGAACAGCTTCAGAGTATTCCGATGCATCTGCTCACTCTCCAATGACATAGGTGCAGCCCCCGCTCCCCATCCAGACCTCGTGGAGCTTCTTCGCTCCGACGTCGATCCTCGCGCCTGGGCCAAAAGTCTCTTTGCTGGAGGCTTCGTCTTCTGGATATGCGATGGTCAGGTCGCCGCTGAGAATCAGATGTGTAGTCAGGCCACCGTGTCTGTGGGGTGGGTAGTGAGCGTTCCTGGCATTTGACTCGTCAGCAGCCACTATCGCACGCATGCCTCGTACATGCAAGCGTACGGTCCATCGGTCCAGGTGAAGACATGACCGAAACCCCACGATCGAACCTCGGCCTCTGCTTCTCTGCGTGACGGCATTGGGTGAGATTTGATGAAATTTTGGTGTTGTGAAGTGAGGGAGGCCGGGGTGGAGCTTGGACTGTCAACGGGTGGAATGTCAAGCTACCTGGACCCTTGGTGACGTCAACGGATTCATCCGCCCCTGGAGGATAGACAGGTCCCTGCCTGCACCGCTGCTGGAGTCGGGACCTGCAGCGCCATGGACAGTTCCTGCAAACAGCAAGCCTCCTGCGCGCCGTGGTGCCACGGTCGGGCGATCAAACAGGAATAGGCCGCCAAGACGCACGAGCTGGCAAGGCCCAGGGCTGTCAGCCCTGCGGCATGCTGCTGAAACCTTCACATCTCTACCTCGAGTTTGTGCACTGTTGTTCTTGCCCGGCCGCCAGGTGAGTCTGCAATTTCCAGGGTTCAAAGGTTCGGGTCGACTCCAGCAAGCACCGGCTGCCCGTACTTGCGTGTGCTTGCTGTGCTTGCGCGTGCTTGCCCGCTGAGCTGACGAGGTGTAGCACCTGCACGTCCACATACCCGCCAGCCGGGCACAAGGCAGTCGTAAAGCCCGCTCCTCCCCTGCTCCCCCTTCTCCTTGCTTCTGCATCTCACCGTTACTACGCTACCATGGCGGCCCCGCTCGCCAACCACCCGACACCTCTCCCTTCGACCAAAGACTCCAAGCTCGGCGTTCCCAAGACAGACAAGCCTGAGCTCCAGGCCGGAGGCGGCACTGCGGCCGACGCTCAGAAGGCCAGGACCGTCGAGTCCCTGACCGACACGCTCACCAAATACCTAAAGACGCTCTACGAAGAGGTCGGGCAGAAGTATAAGCTAGGGACCAAGGATGGACTCGCCCAGTGGCTTGCCAGTGAGCAGCATGCCCCAGCCGTCGACGCCGAGATTCTCGGCGACGGCTCATTCGCCCACTTCGCCAACTATTTCACGAGTGGCGCTGGCAATGTCATGAAGCCTGCCGAGCCTGCAGACGAGTCGTGGCCAATATCCAATTACTACATTTCCTCGAGCCACAACACATATCTGACTGGCAATCAGCTTGCAAGCGCTGCCAGTGTCGACGCCTACAAGAATGTATTTGAACACATCACGGCTGGAGGCCATGCTGCTGACCCCACTAGGTGCTGCTTCGAGGTTGCCGTTGCGTCGAGGTCGATGTATGGGATGGAGAGCCGCCATCAAGCTCCAGCTCGGAGAATGAGGCTGAAACAAGCCGAAGTGAGGTCAAGGACAAGCCCAAGAAGGAAAAGAAAAGCCTGCGTAAGCGATTGGAGCTCCGATTTGGACGCAAGGCATCGCCCCCTCCAGAAGAGAAGAAAGAAGCTTCCCCACAGCCGCAGCCGCTCGGAGAGCAGAAAATTGCCCCATGGCGGTCGAATACCTCGACTAGGGCAGAGCCTAGGGTTCTTCATGGTACAGTCCTCCCTATTGTTACAACGCACCTACCGTGCGCACGAACGAACTCTCGACGCTACCGCAACATGTGCAATGCAGAAGCCCAATATAAAAACACAGCTAATCAAATTCAGGCTATACCTTGACCAAGGAAATGACGTTTCGAGACGTTTGCGCCACCATCCGGGACTATGCATTTGTTTCCTCGAACCTTCCGTTGATTGTCAGTCTAGAAGTGCATACGAGCCCGGAGCAGCAGGAGGTCATGGTGGAACTCATGACAGAATACTGGAGAGGCATGCTAGTAGATCTGCCACTAGATCCTTCTCACAGCTCTGAAGACACTAAGCTACCAACATTGAAAGATCTGGAAAACAAGATTCTGGTCAAGGTGAAACGCGTGAGCCAAAAGTCGGCTTTTCCAGCCGCGAAGCCCACGCCCCTTCAAGCGCCTGCTGGATTAACCCCCGCTCAAAGCAATCAATCTGCTCAGTCTGACAACACTTCAGATTCGTCGGACGATGTCGCAGAAAAACCCACTGCACCGAAGCCTAAGGTAATTGATGCATTGTCAAAACTAGGCGTCTACTTTGGAGGTTATCATTACAAAGGATTGGACGTTCCCGGTGAGTCCTCATTAAGCCTGCCGTTGTTGTCGCCCTATGATTACCCATGGAGGGTAAAAATATTTCCGTCGACCATTTCGCTTTCCTTTTTAGCTCAACTAGCATGCATGTCCCAGAGATTGACCATGGCTGCTGTCCTGAAAACTTGTGATTTTTCCAGTGCATACTAACCCGTCCATAGAAGCAAACATTCCCACACACGTATTCTCCTTGTCGGAAAATACGTTGATGGAAGTTCATGAGACAAGCCCTGCAGCTCTTTTCAAGCACAATAAGAACTTCTTTATGCGCGCATACCCGAAAGGTCTCCGCGTCACCTCGTCTAATCTTAACCCAGCCATTTTCTGGCGCCAAGGTGTGCAGATAGTAGCTCTCAACTGGCAACGTTGGGATGGTGGCATGATGCAGAATGAAGCTATGTTTGCAGGCACGGCAGGATGGGTGTTGAAGCCTGAGGGTTATCGAAGCACCAGCTCCGGGACTACTTCAAAGGACGCGGTTCCGCACCACAATCTTGACCTCAGCATTGAGTTTCTAGCCGGCCAAAACATCCCATTACCACCCGAGGAAGATGACCCGAGAGATTTTAAGCCCTACGTCAAGATTGAATTGCACGTAGAGAAGCCCGAAGAAGGCCAGGGCGAGCCCATACCGGGTGGCGGCGCAAGCAACAAGGGGGACTTCAAAAAGAAGACCAAGACACAAAGAACACCAAATCCAGATTTTGGCCGTGAATTAATCGAGTTCAAGAGTGTTACAGGAGTGACAGAGGAGCTAACGTTTGTTCGGTAAGTCCTTTCTACCACTCGTTTGCTTTGCATGTCCTGAACACTACACTGCCGCTGCCAACTTGTGACAATGCAACGGGTCTATCGTGCCACCATGCGACACTTTCTATCATGCTGGCCTCAGACCTGCATGCCACGTCAAGAAAGGTAACGAATTACGGTGCTAGCTACAGCATCATCAACCTAGGAGGCGCGGGCGCATGACGCCCTCTCGGTTGTTCGATGTGACAGTGACACAATACTGGGGTCAAGCATATTGGTGTCGCGAAAACGTGCATAACCCTGCTATATTCTTTCCGAGGCCACGGCTACTTACATCTTCGACTTTTCGTCTACGCATCATCTTCGATTTTCCCGCCAATTTCAACAGTGCTTTGTGTGATTCCAGTCGCTGCTTACGCCTATCTCCGGCGTGAGGCGTATCGGCATCGAAAAGACTGATTGTTCTTGTTTCTATATCTCCTTTGCCAATTGATGGTTGAAGTATGTCAGCTGACTCGAGTCATTTGTAGATTCAAAATCATGGACGATGAGCGCATCAGTGATGATCTCGCGGCGTGGGCTTGCTTCCGGCTCGATCGCTTGCAATCCGGGATTCGCATGCTTCATCTCTATGACTCTAACGGCGTGACCTCTCGCGGCGTCCTACTGGTCAGAATTAAGAAGACGGTCAGTTAAGGCGTGAAAACAGCTCCACATCGTGTGCTGGATTCAACTGCGCCTCTATTCGTATCGCGACGTCACGAGCCGGGATTTGGGCCTGGTCCCTGTTTCGCTCTGTATCCTGGACTAGGGGAATGAATACTGATCCGTGAACTATAGTTCTTCCCTGTCGGTCTTCGGGTGCATCGAGGAGCAAGTCTAGGACATGGACACAGACATCAACAGCACAGGCATCCAGTGCGTTTCTCAAGTCAGCGGCACTCCAGCAAACACGGAACGAGCTGGAGTGGTAGTAGTGGGCATAGTAAACCTTAGCAACTATATCTTAGGTTTATTTGATGTGTGCATCGGTGGCATGTGTGCTCGAGTCTATTCCCTACTGTTACCTCAACGGTGAGCATCACATGCGTATATGAGGTATCCTGTTTGCATTTTATATGCAGGGCTAATATGTGACTGCTTGAGCGAGGTGTTTTGACGAAGATTTGACACCTCTCTGCGGCCATGAAATGGCATGGTCTGCCTCGCCAGTGACATGAGCACTAGTGACTTGCTAGAGCAGCACAAGAGTGATTGTGGACCGCCTTTCCCCTTCGGTTGATGGACAGGTAATCGTCTAGCGGTGGTTTCACGTAGTTTGGTCATCAGCCAACCCCTATACGATACACAGAAGTGATATGGCAGACCCCCGAAGTGCATCTAAATTGCACGCTAGATGCCAATACGCTGTCCGTGTCACTGCAGGCTAGATTCTTCGGATCCCGCTCGTTGGTAATTGCGAGGTTCAGTTACATGAACAACATATCACACAATCCGTCACGTCAGTGATAGGGAGTGTCATAGCCTATCCGTACGTAGTGATCACTGAGAACTACCTTTCCCAACACATCTACGCATACAGATGAAAGTCTAGGCTTTCATCGTTGCCAATACAGTGGAATTATTAAATCCCCCAACCAAGCTCAACGCGTAGGCTGTATACGCATGTAACTAGTAAAGAAATAGGGTACAGCACAGTGGGAGTAGCCAGTTACGCAGTCGAGACTCAATACGTTTGAGGGCAATTGCTATGCGGGGAGATCATCGGGAAGCCTGAAAGTGAACCTGCAACATGCAATATTGCTTCTCTAGCTTACTGTAGAGGTCTAAACCAACATGTATCCGAATCCAGGAACATCAAGGAGCGAACTTTCTTTCAACAAATATACCGTTTTGCCATCCGAAGCAACGCTGTACGTATTATTTTTCGGTCTGCCTATAATAAGCATGGGTACCGACGTTTTGGAACCACAACATCTGTTGAGATATTTCCTATTGACTTGCAGATCACAGCGAGGACCTGGTGGCCACGTGAGTGGCGGTAGTACAAGCGAGCAACTACCAAGGATAGTGAGATCCCACGGCATGAAACACCTTGACGAATTATGATGTGCATGCCCTGTAGCACAACGATGCGTTTTCAAGCGCCCGGGTGTGAGATTGTTTCGAATATGGTCGTACGAACGGCTTTGCCAGGGTCCGGGATGCTGAACTAGCATGTACGATCAATGATCAGGATCTTAGGTCAGTATTCACAATCAGAAGAACTGCAGAGGCAAGTCTTGACTCTACAAATCCTTGGATTGGTATGAGTCAGGGTATGCACGTTCCACGCATGCATGACTGATTGAGCCACAGGTGGCCGGAGTATTGAGGTTCTTGTTCGGGAATTTGAGCCATGTCAACTTGTTGTGCATATCACGTAACACATAAACACAAGAAAAATTTACTAGCAATGCCGATCGTATGGCCTCGGGGGTGTGAACGATTGTCACAGAATTTTGCCGTCACCGATACATGCAAAAGATATCTTGTACACACGAACAATATGACAAGGGTTGAACGTCGCACCATGCATTTCTTCACATTGTTGTTGGGGAGAGGCTCCCGAGCAAAATATACTTGTGTATACCTGACTCCACGTCTGGTGCACGAGTTTCAAACCATAAAATTAATATACTAATACAGACATATTAGAAATCTCGAAAGATCGGGCTAGGGTAGTATTGGTAGGCACCTTGGACATAGTCGGTATCGAAGATGTGAAACGAGAGTGTACTTGGATGTGTGCTTGGCATGCATTAAATTGCCTGAGCGTGGTATCATCATATGATCCACAGAACAAACAGGGTAATTGCTGAGTAGAAAATACTTAGCCACTGCAGGTTGAGAAGCTATTTTCGAGTACTGAAGGAATTCCGATTGCAACATCATCATGCGTGCACAGTTTCTACACCGCAGGCGTCTCCTGGCCGATTGAGTGTTTGATAGAATCTATCGAAGGTACTGTTGCGATGGGACTAGACTTTATAGATACAGTAGTGCGATATGTGTGGATTGAACACGTCCTTCAATAATTGTTTGGATTGTTCGTTCCAACAAGGGTTCGGAAAATCGCGGAATCACAGGATGGTTCAAGTGAACATACATCAAGGCATCAAAGAAGATGCAACCCTATGACTTCCAATAGATGCAAAGACCCTCCAGGACAAGAGGTACTTCAAAGCTATTGAGAATCCAGTACACCAGTCGACCTTGGTTTACTGTGTATAATCACAAGTCCTCTGTTGCTCCTTATGCAACGTTTAAGTACACGACAGATCTCGACGTTAGGATAGGTGGATGGTGCGATGATCGGAAAGAACGGCACCCGCGGCTACAATATGTAAATCGGACTTCACTCTTGAAAGCACACCAGATGACCATTGTAGAGACCGCTGCGATGTCACATGCCTGGGCTGTTTCTCGTCGTGAAAACTTGGTCTTGGATCACAGCTTGATGAGAAGAAAAGAGAAACAAATGATTGATTATTGTAATTCTTTCGTCTATACTGTAGTATTGACGATTTGAATTCGCCGCAGTCCTCGGCACGTTGACTTGTCTTTACAGTATATTGCAGGACTGTCTCCTCGCGGTGTATATGGGCATGGGAGGTAGGCAAAAGTCGCCTTCATTCCACAAGATATTAATCGGCCGCAAATGAAATTGTTAGCGGCCCTACAGATATCAGGAGTGTATCGTGCATCGAGAGTGTGCAGAACATGCCAGGACCCATTCGGTGCTGAGGCGAAACAGATACGACTTATATCGGCCAAGACAAGTCATACCGATGAGTGATTCAGGATATTGCATGGAGAAATGCAGAGACACCATGCGTAATTGTCGTACCGCGTCCCAACAGTGTACAGTAGCGAAGACTGGTCGCGCATGAAGAAAGGCTGCAGCAGACCCAAAAGCCTGAATACAGACGGTAAAGAAATTAGCATGCATCATAACGGCGTCCGTTGCGTTTTCATTTTTTTTTGTGAAGCAGAGATGGTCTTTGTCGTACAATAGCGTCCGATGACTTGGCGCCGATCGCACTCAGCTGTCTCTTCGGCCCGCAAGGCCCGCGAAAGATTCATCCTAGCGTATATGATACAGCCAACGATCAGGTTGAACGATGAGGGAGGTCCGAGTTTTCCCGATACGGAAGATGATCGACGGGCAGGTCCAATATGGAGTGAAGGTAAAATTCGATTACTCTTCGCGGATCAGTGTGTGATAATCTAGGCAATTCGACACAGCATGCAACAGCAATCGGACCAATCGGAAGTGCGCACTCTTGCAGTAGTCTCCAGGTAAGGAATGTCATGCAGAAACAATTTCACGCGATAAAATACTGTGGAATGGGAAGCTCTTGGTACGCAAGATTCGAATTTACCTACGGCTTGGGCAATGGGACCCTGCCGGTTCGTGGAATATGCTCCGATCCAACTAGACCATTCGGAGGATTTCTTAGGGCATGATTTGCTGCCGTGAAGCAGCTGGAAGTTCAGCCGGCAGATTGCTTTTCCGTGAAAAAGCAAGCTGATGGCCAAAGGATCTCGCTCTCCGTTCTCTCGCCTGTGCAGGCATGTTGTCGGATGCGCGACGCATGGACAGATCAAACGTGGTGCCACATAATTCCCACTTGTTCTCTTGGTAGTCGGTTTGCTGCATGACGTACGGTGCCGGTCCGAGAATTGAGAGAAGAAAAATGTACACAGAGCCGCTGGCGACGTGCATTGTAGTGCCGTGCACAGGGGACCCATGAATCGAAACCGTAATTGTGGTCGGGCACGAAAGTGTACAGAGGAACAGTCTATGTACGACACGGAGAAGTGTCCGTCATGTGGTATAAAGATGTGCCTGCCCCCCACGATGAAGACAGCACCGACTGCCTTCAGTTCAAACCACTCTACTCGTCTACCGGCCTTTACTCGACACGAAACACCATGTGCCAGCAAATTCCCAGCGAAAAGGCGACGGTGCCCTCCATGTACGATATGGACGGTGTCACGACTGTGCCTGTGAGTTAAAAACAGTGTATTGGATGTAGATGAATGCTGACTCTCGTTACAGGTGCCAGGACGTCGCTGCCCGGCATGTCTTGAGCGTGGGCAGACTGTCTGGGTGATACCCGGAAAGTGCTGCCCTACGTGCGGTACTCCCGTCAACTAAGAGAGCTTTTTGGGTCTGACGGGTTGTTGAACTTGCAACTTTCCTTCATCCTTGGCTCAGTGTGGAACCTTTTTCGACAAGTACGATGGACATACTGGTGTGTGGATGGTTAGTTTCTCGGCATTGGGGAAGTTCTCTGCATATACTCGGAGTCGATGAAGCATTTTCACAGTGGCTGCTTGTTTGCACGACTTGGTTTAGATAGACAAATCAAAAGTTTTGACTTTGTTGAAGTGTACCGCGCTGCTCGTGACCTGTATTGACCGGGTAGGGGAAACACAGCGATTCACAATGGGGCACGAGTGGCTGGCGAAGGCGGTACTGTGGCACTGTGGCACTGTGGCAGGTCGGGGTTCGGCCGTGATAGCGTATGTCGCGATCAGGGGCTGCGGGCACAGGTGCGTGTAGGCATATGGTTTTGGACGTATGGCAAAGGGAGGAGGAGGGAGTGGTGGTGGTAGAGGCGGAGGTGGTGGTGGTGATAGAGGTCGCCAAGCCAGCAGCAGGCGCTAACACGCAAAGGGAATTGGCACCTGCGAAGCTCCAGTGTCGTCCATGGTCGCATTGCGAGGTTCAAGATCTCTATCCCTCCTCCGCTCTCCGCTCTCTTGAGTACCACAAACCCGCCCCGCGACACAATGCAGTCTTTCCGAAGGGCAACGACCACGGCGGCCAGAAAGGGCCGCGTCTCGCCTCTGCGCCAGCAGCGCCGATACGCCCACGACGAGCACCACCACAGCGAGCCCGTCAACGAGTCCATGGGCGTGCGTCAAACCCCCTTGCGGGCCCCAAGCCGTCATACCTGTCCACTGTTGCAACATATACTGACCCAATTGGCCGTGCAGCTAGGCTTCTGGATTCCCATTGCCTCAGTCCCCATACTCGCCGGCCTCTACGCCGTCTCGCGCTCCGACCCCGACGCCCCGCCCGTTCTCACCCGTCTGATCAATCGCTACACGGAGGCTACCGAAAAGTACGCCGAGAGGAACGCTCTGCACACCAGCATGGTTGAGCAGGCGGGTGCCGACCGCGTGCTTTTCATCAAGTCGGCACCTCAGGACCATGTGCAGATGAAGTTCCCCGAGTGTGTGCCCTGCAACCCCGTGCTGTCCTTCCGCCTAATCTTTCGCAGAATCATGAACCAAGGCTCGCCCTTCAACGTCCCGGCCGGCCAGGTCAACAGCATGGAAAAGGTAATCGACAAATTCAAGAGGGAGGCATACGAGGACAACGAGCGAAAGCTGCAGGCGCTGCGGGACGATGACATCAAGTCGGAGCAGCCGTGGGAGCGATTCTCAGATCCCGCTGGTCCTGGTCCGTCTAACCGGAGATGGCCCGCCAAGGGTGTAGCATCGGTTTAACATTTTATTCTGGTACATATAGAGCTATACACTCATCTTTTCCTATGTCACAAAGCTTCTCTTTCTAACCGGGGCAATATATGATGATTCCCTTTCCCCCCCCCCCCCCCCCCCCTCCCTCATCCGTGCCTTTCCTCACCATCTGTAACTGTTGTGGCGTCTTTCGTCGAAGGTGACAAGGAGAGACGCTTGGCTTTCGATTTCAATGACGACAGAGCCGAATGGATAATTGATCTATTTCTGGTTAGCGGACAAGATAGAGATAAGAAGCCAGCCAGCATACTTCTGTTTCCCTTCTGAGTCTACGAAATGGGCCGAGGATACTTCGGATCTGGATTGAGACTGTTCTCGAGTTTGCTGCCTGGCTTGATCCAGTTTCCTAGATCCACCCGTTGGCACGTTGGGGTTATGGTGGCGAAAAGATGTTTTGTATTGTTCTGCCGCCTTGTCCGGTTCGTATCCCGACAAGTACCCTTTTTTGTACCCCTGTGGAAGAGCACTCGGCATGGATATTCCGGATGACCTCATGATGTGAATGGTGGACGATGGTCGCAAACAAAGGAGTGGTGCAAGATATATAAGCAGAGAAAAGGGCAACTAGTCAAGGTATTACGCAGTGCAGTCGTGGCCTTGTGTCCGATTATACAATTTTGGTGCTGCTACACACGTTGTCCTGCCCAGTGTTGCGTATACCTCGTAGAGAATATCGACCTGTTTGCAGCGGTGATGATGCGGCCTGGTGAGCTTAATGACTTGGCTACTTATACCTTTACGCAAGAGCACACGCCATTCGCTTCTTGACAAGACCACGTGCGAATGGAGAGCCATGCTCGAAACAAGCATGTCAATAGGAGAGGCTGTGTAGGATAGGGTTGTGATTCATACATGCATTGCGTCCTGGCTAACATCCCTCTGACACGCTAGTACTGGAGCGCTTCAGGCAACTTTCTGTGAGCTTGTGCCCATCCGTCCATGGTCCCACGCGGCTTCCTCTTTCCCTTCGTTGAAAACTTTGATTTCTCGTTTGGCCGTTGTTGTCTGATTCCCGATTTCGCACACCTAAGGCTGTTTGGTCTCTCTTGTTGATATGGCACATGGTCACCTGGCAATACACGCACGCATGGTGAAGCCATGCATTGTCAGCGTCTGCAATTAATCTCTAGGTGAACTGTATTCGTCATGGCGTGCGGTATTATTCCCATGCTCCAGCCTCCCTAATTGGAGCGCCAGCTCCGTACACCATACCTACCATTTCTCCTCAGCCCAAGCCAATCTGCAAGCGCGACATGCAGTCAGCCGATTAACTATTCACTTTCCCAATCATGATCCAAACTACAAAATTCCGACTACGGCTTACGTTGTCGATCATCTTCACCGACACGAACACCGTACACAGTTCTTCAGAATGAGGAAGTTATACGCGTCTTATCCATATGTGACCACCCGTTGACTTTAATGCTCGAGGCTTACGAGTGCTGTCTTACTGGAAGGAGGATGACGCAAGATCCTCGTAGGCATCAGAGATGTGACGCGGCGACGCGGCGTTGTGGTGTTGAGAGGAGAGCAAGGGTTATGTGCAAGCGAAAAGCACTAACAGTGTGAGGTGCGTGGCCTCTGCGAATAAAGACTTTTGACTCGTCTTTGCAAAAGGAGAATTCGCGAAAAGCAACGACGTGCGGATGTGGTAGTGAGTCATCAGTCCAGGGACTCTGGAGCTGGACGGGTGATGAGTCACTAGACGAGGCTTAGCAGAGGTGCCAGGGCCACCATAAGAATGCATCTTCATGGTTTAGTGACGAGGAGCGGTCGGCAATATCAATTCCCGTTGGATCCAGCGCCGCCCCAGTCACTGCATAGTGTGCTTGATGAATGATAAAGAAACGAGTAAAAAGTCCGCAACACGACGTTTAGAATGAATATGTCCATAGCCTGCGGGATGTGTGCCGGCGACGGTTTTCGAAAAATAAACAGGCCTAGCAGGTGCGGGGATTGCAAAACTCCATACATGGCGCTTCGGATCACAAGCAAAGCCAGATAGCGCCCGATCGCCCAAAATGCTCGTTCGTAACCAACGCCAGTCGAAATATGGTGCAGATTCGCTCTATCCCAAAGTCATCATAACGGTCGTAAAGAGTGCAAAAGGCCTAGAGTTGGCGCTGGTGCTGGGCCATGGTCCACTTCATCTTGTCCTTTGTTTCTTGCATTTGTTGTATCAGCGTGTCGAGCTCTTTCTCCTTAGCGGGTACAACAAGGCGCAGGCGCTCGGCCTCGTGTGTCAGATGATCCATCTCTTTCAGATGTTCCCGTTTGTAGTGTCCCATCATATCAACCATCTTGTCCTCTGTCCGCTCTTTACGAGCAAGTTCATGCTGCAGCTGGTCGCTGATGATCTGTTGCCGCTTCAACTTGTCGGCATTCTCGTACTGCTTGTGGCGCAGCTCCTTCATCTGATCGGCAATATGCTTTATCTTTTTCTCATAGCCGTCGGTCATGCGTTTGTATCCCTCCCGGGCTGTATCGGCGTTTGTTTCGGCGAGATGCTTTTGCTCGTAGGCGGCGGCTAGCTGACGCTGCGTCTCGGAGCGTGTGTCTCCCAACATCTTCAGAGCTTCTTCTGCTCTCTGATCCGCGGCCTTCCTTCTCTTAGTCTCCTGATCAAGCTGAGCCTTCATCTCGTCTAGCTTCCTGTCCTTGCGTTCCAAAGCCCTTGCGTTTGTGTCGACGAGTAGCTGTAGGTGTTGGTGTTCGGCACGAGAGTCTTCGGCTTTGGAGCGTGCGGCAGATACGCGCTTGGCCTCCTCTTCACGCGCCAGACGCTCGGCATTCAGCTCTCTCTTGAGCTTTTCGTTCTCGGATGTGATTTTGTCGATGTACTGTGATGTTTTGGATTGCTGCGAGGCAGCGTGGGCATTTGGACGGGACCAGCCATTGGGCGCCGGGGCAGGAGGATGGTCGGGCGCCATGGACGGATCAATGGTCAGAGGACCTATGGGACTGCGAGGAAATGTTTGGATGGCGGGCATGGCAAGATTGCCAGGGTGGGTGCGAGGGGGAGCGTTGGGTGGATTCACAGGGTGATGTGGTGGATTGGCATGATTCCGCGTCCTCGTTGGTCAGTGATCAAATGCCCTAAAAGACGGTGCGAGGGGGTGGGTGCCGTAGAAATGAAGGGCAGCGTGTGCAGTTCGTACGCATGCGATTGCCAGGCGGAGGATGTTGGCGGCGTGCACGGCTTTGATTTGTTTGGGCAGGGTCGGTCAGTCGGTCAGAGGGGGGCTTGCTTGTCTTGGACGAGCCGTGCACGACACACCCAAGAACAGCAGAGGGTGGACATGGCCACCCCTAAACACCTGCACCATGACATACGTCTTCGCCTCGTCCTCGTCGTCCTCGTCGTTCTCATCTTCCCCTCCTCCTCCTCCTCCTCCTCCTCCTCCTCTACACGCGACGAGAAGGCGGGTGTGCGCTTGGTACCTGCCAAGAAGTCCAAGTGGCTATCCAATCAGACCCACCCCCAGCCGCAGCCTTGGCCTGGAACCCCACATCCACGCCGCTTATATAATCATCGATTATCTGCTGGGGCACATAGTAGTCCAGAAAGATTTGGAGACATGTTCAGCTGAGCCGTGGATGGTAAAGGACGACTACGGAGGGTCTGGGGGGACTGTTCGTGTTCCAGGCATCCTTGTTGGTTGAGTCAAAGAGGAGGGAGTAGTAGACCTTGCTTGGTAGAGAGTATTGACGCCTGCATCGGGCATCGAACATGGTGGCCATCGCATCAAGACTGTTTGCTGGCGCTTTTTCGCAGTAGCTTACCTGCATCTGCTGACTGTACCAACTACACATGCACGGTAGACTATTGCAACTCTTGGGAAATCGAGTCGTGACGATCAAAGCCAAGCTCATTCCTGGCTCCTCCAGTACATGGGCACAACGTCAAGGACCTGCGTACACAAGTAGCTTACGCTTCCGTGGTTCTGGCAAAGCCACCGTGCGTCGCGTGCATCTAGGGCAGGCTCACGGTACCAGGCCAGGATTCCACCCCCATCTCTCCCTCCTCGGCTGATTGCTGTGTTCCCTGTGTTCCCTGTGTTCCCTGTGTGCTCTGACGCTTGCCCTATGCCCAATGCCAGGGTCGTGGATCAAGGACAAGCCCCGCGGAAAAGGCAGGCTACGGCAAGGCCGTCTCGCCGGTAACAGAACGCAAGTCCTTTGACATGATGCCATCAACCTGCTGCATGGGACTAATATGCTTATCATCATGTTAACCACTACCGAGGCACGACTGCATCTCTTGGCACCTTCTTGGCACCTTCCTTCTCGCTGCATCACCTTCCCCATGCATACAAGCATTGTCTTGGCATCATCTTTACACAACAGCAATCCTACACTCACCTGCTCGCCACCAGTTACCCATGTCTCTCCTAGTCTTGTGGCGACTGCACTAGCCACATGCGGCTTGTTTCACGGTTCTAGGAACCGTGGACCCCAGTCATCGTTCATCTCTTAGCTAATGATAGACTAAATGATAGACTATAAAAGACATTGTCTGCTCTTCTCCTTGGCTCTACCGCTCAAGGACGCCAGTTTGGATGCTTCGCCAACATGGTCTATCACGCTCCATCGTCAAAAACCTCTGGCCGGAAGCTATTGGTGGCATCTGTTGCCTTGCTTAGCAGCGTCGTCGCCTCGCCTGTCAGTGGGAACCAGCGTCCTCGTGAGTGCTGTACTTGAAAGGTTACCCGTTCATTGATCGAGGCTGACGATACATTAGTCAATGGCATGAACAAACGCGGCATACACGGCTATGCAAGGCCGCCCCCTTTTGTGGGTGACTGGTCATCATCGCTGTCAGTTCGCCGGCAGGATGGGAGTGTGTGTGAAACCGAGGCTTGCAAGTCCTTCGCCGATTCCGTCATCGCTGGTCGTGCGAAGAACTACACCGACGTCGATCCATGTACCGATTTTGCAACTTATACTTGCGCCAATTGGTGGGCCACTCACGATTTCCGTGCTGACCAGTCAAGTAAGTTTACGTGATGCATCGCTTGCCCAGGTGTCTGGGTGAATGTGCGAAGACGCAATGGCAGCTGATTTGCGTTAGATATTGGCGTTCTGTCCATCATGTCTGATGTTAATACCGCCTTGATGAGGACCATTCTGGAGTCGCCGTATCCGTCGAATACCACAATCAACAGCACCTATGCCACTGGGGATGCCGACAACCTGGACAAACAGAATTTTGAAAAGATGATCTCTGCCTATGATTCGTGCATGGACGTGGATGCTATTGATGCAGCCGGTGCCAGGCCTCTCCAGGACATCTTAGATGCCTATGATGCACTTCTGTCTTCTGACGGAAATATCGACCTCACCGACAGGCTCATTTGGGTTCAAAAATTTGGAGGCGGCGGCCTTGTACAAGCAGCCGTAGCTACGGATGACAAGAATCCCAACATCACCACAGTGACTCTCGGTACAGGATTGCTCGGACTAGATGCCAAAGAATACTACACCGACGCCGATGCTATCGCCAACTACACAACTGCCATAATTGGAATGTTCGACAATCTCTATGGGGAGGACAAGCATGATTCGAACCAGAAAATCGCCGACGGCATAGTTGCTCTCGAGAAGGCGCTCGCCGACGCTTCTCCAAGTGCTTCACAGTCGAGTGATGTTGAATACTACTACAACCCGACTCCCATTGCCGATGCTGATGCTCTGCTACCTGAAGTTTCATTCTCGAGATTGATCAAAGCATTTGCACCAAGCAACTACACCATTGGCGACGTCATCGTATATGCTCCTGATTACTTCCCCAAGGTATCTTCCATCCTCCGGAACACTACAAGCGAGACCGTAGACGCTTATTTGGAATGGGTACTGATTCAAACGTGGGCAACGCGTCTTTCCAATGATGTGAACGCTCCCTATCGTCGTCTCCAAAACGAACTGCAGGGGAAGGATCCCGAAGCTACCGCAGAGCGCTGGAGGACTTGCTTCGCCGATGTGGATACCAACTTACCTTGGATTGAAAGTGCATTCTTTGTCCGGGAGGCGTTCAGTCCTGAGGCTAAGACTTTCGGCGAACGTATCATCACAGACATTGAGAACGTATTTGAGGCCAAGCTGAAGACATACGAATGGATGAGTGATGAGGTGAAGGAGCTAGCGATTGAAAAGGTTCAGAACATGGTCGAGAAGATTGGTTATCCTGACATCTCGCCCAATGTTCAAGATCCGAAAGCGTTGGCTGATTTTTATGCAACTCTGAATGTGACAGATTCTTGGTTCGAGAACGGTCTCGCCTACAACAACTTCTCTCTCCAGGGTTCATGGAGCGATCTCAACCATCCGACTGACAAAAATAAGTGGTTCATGACCGCACCCACAGTAAACGCTTACTTCAATCCCCCGACGAACGAAATTGCCTTCCCGGCTGGTATCATGCAACAGCCTTTGTTCAACCTTGACCTTCCCGAATATGTCTCGTATGGTGCTTTTGGAGCTGTCGCAGGACATGAGCTCACACATGCTTTTGACAGCACGGGCTCTCACTATGACGAGAATGGTGCTTACAGAGATTGGTGGGACAATGCCACCCTATCTGCCTTTGAGAATAAGACCCAGTGTTTTATCGACCAGTTCTCCGAGTATAGCATCACCACGCCCGCTGGCGAAGAGCTTCATATCAACGGAGAGCTTACCCAGGGAGAGAATGTTGCCGACACTGGAGGTCTATCGGCCGCGTTTACTGCGTGGCAGAAGAGGAATGAAGCTGAGCCAAACCAGCTTCTTCCTGGTCTTGAAGAGTATACTCGGGAGCAGCTGTTCTATCTCGCCTTTGGCGGTGTCTGGTGTGGGGAGAGACGACCTGCCGAGGCTGTACGTAGGATCTACTCAGACCCTCACTCGCCACCCAATGTGCGCATTCTTGGCACGGTTGCAAACCAGCGGGGATTCAAGAAGGCGTTCAACTGTCCTAGCAAAGAGCCAACTTGTGAGCTATGGTAATCGCGCCAATTAAACAAGTTTTGCCAGTGTCTATATAACTTGCAGTTTGATTTCTACAGCTGTGGTTTCCAAATTTGCATATGAAAATCGAATGCTGTGAAACTATGAGTCCACGTATGGTGCATTGAATAACAGTTGACATGACTCGCTTCACAGCTAAGAAAGTATGTGTTTACTCAAATGGCAGTGCGGTAGCTTCTTCCCTTCTTGTTGCGAAACACTCGGGACCTTCGTGTTGAAAATATACATTCAATAAGAAAGAATGAGAATATCAGAGAGGGGAATAAACAGAAAGTAGGAGAGATAAACAAAAATATTAGAAACCCAGAAGTGATACACAACCATTATTCAAGAAATATTCCAGCAAGTGTGTGGTTCCGCGTAGCTATCGATCGTTATTATTACACTCCTTACTATATCTGTATTTGTCGATTTGAGTTCAAACTTAATTAGTGTGTTTATATTTATCTGTCGTTCTCGCCGGTAATGTCTACAGCGTCAAACGGAAAGGTGTATATAATAGAATGTCGTGCATCAGAACAGCTTCCTAGACACAAGGCTGATGGGACACCGCTTAAATAACCCCCTAATGAAAAAGCCTGTCTCTTGCACACCACGACATCCCTGTTGAACACATGGCTTAGTTATCACAATGCACAAAGGTAACATGTAACAAGAGAGTTGTTTCGATGAGTTGGTCAAATATAATCTGCAGACTACCTGTTTTTACAAGGGAGCACAGTCTACCGAATTGTCTCGAGCGGTATTATGAATTGAGCTACGATCACTCATCGCACGCTTGTTAGATAGTGCCCTATGGCACGAAAGGCATATAATACACCATTGAGATATATTTGGAAGAATATGAAAGAAACAGAACTAAACCATGCGGGTATTACGTAAGGTCCCAACTCGTCAAACAACCCAGTTCATCTCTTACTCTTCTCCTCGAGCGTCTAATATAGCCACCCTCTCCTTCCTGTAGGTATGGCTCTTGCTCCTAAATTCACAGTGACTTTGCTCTGTAGCGCAATAGTCGAGATATCAAAAGGTAATCTGTTATTCTGGAGCGCCGCAGCCGTAGAGGTAGATGAACCCGCAACCTGAGATTGTGCCGGGACCGAGCTAGGGACTGAGCTGGCCTGGAGAGTGACACCGGGTCCTGCAGCGGAAATTGTAGTTGTACCAACAAGGCCAGCGGTAGTAAGCGTTGCAGAATTGACGGGCGAGACAGAGGAGTTGACTTCGGCCTGTGGTGGGACAGCTGAAGCACTTCCACCTGCGATAATGGTGACTGCTTGCGTCGCGAGGGTAGATGGCGAATTCATAGAGCCCATTGCTGGCATCAGTTGGAAAGGCGCTGCCTGAGGAGCAGCCATAGGAAATGAACCGGCTGGGCAACTACATGCACAACTACATTTGTTGGCGACAGCTGTTGCTCCAGTACTATTGCCACTTCCTGCAACAACGGTAACCGCACTGGCCACGGTAGAAACAGTTGTAGTTCCAACAAGGCCACCTTGAGGAGATGTTGTAGAGCTGATTTTGGCGGACGTGGAAGATGTAGGTAAACCTGGAGCAATAGCAGCGATCCCGGTTGCGGTATTATTGTTTGCGACGACGGTGATAGCGCTAATGGCTGCTGTTGCCCCTGCAGCAGTAACGGAAGTAGAACTGGTAGGAAGGCCGGCTGCGATAGAGGTCAGATTTCCTCCAGATGCTTGCACAGTGACTGCGGTCCCAACACTGGTAGTGGTCGTTGCGGCTATGATGCCATCCTGGGTCAATCGGGACGCATCAATAGATTGTCTAACCGCCGTCGAGTTGGCTGCCACGGAGACGCTAGAACCTCCAGATCCAGCAATGACAGTGACGCCGCCCGAAGACACTGACGATAAGCTGGTTGAATTAGACGCACTGTCTATAGCACCGCCTATAGCTGTTGCTGTGGCGTTCAGAGCCGTACTAGCTTGAACAGTGATCGCCTTCCCTGCAGCGCTGGTCGTCGTAGCAGCAACGAGGCCATCTTGGGTCAGTCCTGATATTTTAGTCGTCGCGGCTGCAGACCCTGTTACGTTTGCAGAATTTGACTGCAGTGCAGCACTGGCTTGACTAGACGCAACCACAGTAATGGGTGCGTTAGCGGTCTTGTTAGCTGTTGATGTTGTTTCAATGCTGACGGCTTGAGTGGAACCCAGCAGGGAGAGTGCGAGTGAAGTTTCTATGAGCGTAGTCTGTGGATGATCAGAAAGGAGGCCTCCATATATTTCCACCACTTACGGTAGTATTCGTAGCCGCTGTGGGTTGTGCCTCATTGGCGCTTCTAGTAGCTGGTGTTTGGGCACTTTCGATAACAGTTTCTCGAACGGCTCCAGGCCCGTTGATTTGCTGTACGATTGTTTCCTTGACTTGAATAATCTCAACACCACTGCCCGGCCCCTGCTGATTCTCAAGACCCTGAAGGATTTGATTGATACCTTGTGTGTTCGGCTGACCGCCTACGCCTTTCAAAATATCGCTCACGAGGCTGTCGGCGTTAGCCCCAAGAGCACCCTCAGGCTGTCCCTGTGTTTGGCCTTGAGCAAGACTGTTGAGAAGTGCATTCGCATCGAGACCATCGCGTCCGATCGGCTGTGCAACTGGTGTGGTTGGGTTCTCAGAAGCATGATGTTGTCCAGTCACACTGTCAACAATTGCGTTCGGCACTTTCTCTCTCGGGCTAGGCTGACGGTATCCAATGCACTGTACTTGAGGTCCTCGATCTTCCTAGCCTGTATGTCGGGCCGGATGTTATTGGGGTAGATGTTGAAGTCAGGGTCGGCGACGGTCTGTGGCGAGTTAGACGAAGCGGGAGCAAAGATGTGAGATCAGCGCACGAGAGCAGCAAGTAGCAGGGCGAAAACCCAAGGCGAGTTTATCCCCTTCATGATGTGTCCGAGTATGGAAGGAAAGGCTAAGAGAGCAGAAAGAAGGGAAAGTGATTAGTAGGTGCAAACAGCCCAGCTGGTGATTAATACAACATGCAGACTCGTTCAAGAGCTGCACAGCAGACGGTCGAAGAGGAGTGAGGGAAAGGAAACGAAAGACGGGTGAACCAAAGGGAGCGAGAGCAGCCGAACGAGGAGCCAAACCAGGCAGAATGAGTGAGGGTTCCCAAGGCACTTAACGGACGCGTGTGTCAGGAGCATGGGCCCCACTCATTCTGTTTCTGCGATGGTTTCCACACCTGACTCTAATGGTAAGGCCTGGCTGCGGAGGCGCTTGTCATGGCATTGTCGGGCGTGCATGTCCAGGAGGAGGTGCTGGGGGACGGAGAGTGTCAAAACAGTCTGGCCAAGCGCTGGCTCATGACGCGTGAGACGCGAGGCGCGGCGAAGCGAGAAGCTCTCACACGGGATGTGTTTCACAACCTGGTGCCACCCCAAACATGTGGCCCGCGCTTGCTCTACATGGCCGGCACTCTATAAGCATGCCCAGGTGCTTTTGATGGTCCGAGGCTATGTGACGACGGCTCACGTGGCGGTGCTGTGGCCCCGGGGCCCGGGGGCCATGGGGAGTGGAATGCACTTGGCTTGGTGATCGCGCCGCCGAATGGCTGTCTTACAGATCGATAAACACTGGGCCAAGTGCAGCGCACCTGCCACAAACTGGGCCAGTAACAACCACGGCTAATCCGCTCTGAGGCTGTACTCGGTCATATTTGAAGGCGCAGCACAGGTGTATATAATAACCGACGCGCTTCTTAACCCCTACAGGAGAGCCTCTCCAAACGTGCAAAATGGGCGCCGTCCATGTGCTCGACGACTACTACCTTTCCGTCACCTTCCTCATCACTGTTGCCTACCAGCTGTTCTTCTTCGCAATCGCCTTCAGCCTCAGGTTCGACAAGCTCACCGACTTTGCTGGAGGCACTAATTTTGTGTTGCTGGCGATACTCACCCTGTCGTTCAGCGAGAACAGAGACGATGCGCGCAATGTGGTGGCTTCCGTCTTCATCATGGCATGGGCGGCGCGCCTCTCTGGCTTCTTGCTATTTAGGATCATCAGGACGGGAAAGGACGATCGTTTCGATGACAAGCGGGACAAATTCTGGTCCTTCCTTGGCTTCTGGGTATTGTGAGTAGCACTGACACAAACACAGACCTCTTTCACTGATTCCCCCAGCCAAATGTTCTGGGTATGGACATGCTCGCTGCCCGTGACAATTTTGAACTCGCCCAAAGTCACGCAATTCACCCAGCCTGCCTTTGGCACCGGCTGTGACATAGCTAGCATCGTCTTATTCGCCATTGGATTCCTTATGGAAAGCATCTCTGATGTGCAAAAGTACCTCTTCCGTAGTGCTCACGGCAGCGATGGTGACGTCTGCGATGTCGGCTTCTTCGCATGGACGAGGCATCCCAATTACTTTGGGGAGATATTGATCCAATTTGGTGAGTGCGTCGTCATACGCAACGATACACTTTGCGCCACTATGCTTGCCCTCAGCGCTAACCAGTCTCAGCCATCTTCACCATGGCAGTCGCCCCAGCGGCATACAACAACGTCTCCGGCGGGCCATATTCGGCACTTTATGCCTCAATTTTAGGACCACTGTTTCTCACTTGTCTCCTCATGTTCCTTTCTGGACTTCCACTCCAGGAACGGCCAGGGGCCAAGAAGCGGTATGAAAAGGGTATCAAGTGGCCTGAGTACCAGCGCTACGTGAACAGGACCAGCATACTTATCCCATTCCCGCCGCAACTCTATGTTAAGATGCCTGTGATTCTCAAGCGCACCATATTTCTCGAATTTCCTATGTATGTTTTCGATCCTGCAAAGCATGCAGATCAAAGCAAGGTTCAGGCCCGAAGTGCAGAGGAGGGCAGGGTGAGACCAAGTGAGGAACAGAATTTGCGATCATGATCATCAGTTATACCGTACTACTAGTAGTAGTTACGATTGTTCCATGTATGAAAGCAGTGCCGCACAACATGAGTGGCTGGTAAATCGATTGGTCGTCAATGGCACCCGTGATTTCAGACTGCGGCGGATGGGTCGGGCCAATTGTTGATGCAAGCCTACAATCGCTTAGTCATGCGAATTGGCGAATCAAGCGCACCGCCCTTATCAATCCATCACTCACACCTACAGGTAACGTCCCGCACGATCCCACGCATGTTTCCCAGTTCTGCGCCGTTGTGTATGAATTGAATATCTTGGCAGCAAGCCCATATCGCTGGTGGACCTATCTCTTCCTTGTGAAATACGGCGCCGGCACGTTTGTGGACCAGGGCACCAGAGTCTCTGCGTACTGCAACTCGGGCGCACATCCCGCGCGAACGGCAATCTGGTATGTCGAGTGCCCGGGGAGTTTTGCGTCATAAGCAGACTGGTCGCTACTGCCGCAATTGAAGAGCAAGTATAAGTAAGATGCAGTTCAGCTCCGGTGACCCATAGATTTTGTCTTGAGACGTTCATTCGCATTGCTTGTAACGTGACGTTCATCGGAGATAGCACAACATGTCTGAAGGTCCCGTTCACTCTACTGGTCGTGGAGGTGAGTAGTGTTAGTTGACTTCCATATACATGAACCTGACAGGTTGGCAGGCGCTGGAAACATTGGCCACGACGCCACCGAGTATCACGACGGTTCCATCGTCCGTGAGGGAATCCAAGGTCAGGGCAACGGGGACTTCTCGACAGGTCGCGGCGGTGCAGGCAACATGGCCAAGTCGCCTCTGATGCGCCCTGCGGACGGCAGCCCGCGCATCTCGTCTCGACTTGATCCCTGAGGACGTGCTACGCAAGCCGCAGGAAAACTTTCACACGGGTCGCGGTGGCGAGGGCAATGTGCACAAGGAGAAGTACGGGGGCCATAGTCATTCCCCGGACAGGAAGGGCGCCATGGACAAGATCAAGCATGCGCTCCATCTAGATGCTAAGGATAAGAAGGATGGCAGTCCACTTGTGAATGAAACTAGGACGGACGTTTAGATGGGAGCGACTGGTTTTTATTCTGTTGTGTTTTCTCCGAGATACCCTTGCGGTGCCTGTTAGACAGCGAGTGTGGCATGGAGTACATGTCCGTGTAGCTTCAAGCCTATATCTAGGTAGACCGCGTCTCATCATGCTCCTCTACATCTGTTCAATGCATGCCCCGCGCTACGTGAGTCGCACCTGCCCGGGCCCGCGGCCCCGGCCCTGCCCCACCAACGTCCGTCATCATCTTGGACGCAGAAAAAGGCACCACCAAAACATTCCTCGCACCCCAAATTTCCAATCCGACGCAAAAATGTCCGCTACAAGAGACTCCGAAGCCCTTGTGCGCTCAGAGGACCCCGAGCATCCAGCAAACCACATCTGCACGCTGTGCGCCAAATTCTATAATCTTGGTTGGGTGACAGGTACCGGTGGTGGCACCAGCATTCGCCATGGCGATAAAATCTACATTGCCCCTAGCGGGGTACAAAAGGAGCTGATGAAGCCAACGGACATGTTCGTTATGGATTTTGACACCAAGCAATATCTACGGAAGCCACAGGTGTGTTATAACATGCTTCTCTTGCATCCCACTCGCAAATCCAGCCCTGTGGCTACGTGACTTCGAACTCCTCCCCCACTGTCTTGCCCACTGCTGATGGCCGAGTCCAGGTCCACAAACCCTCTGCCTGTACGCCTCTCTTTTATGCGGCCTTTAAACGAGGTGCCGGCTGCTGTATCCACACTCATTCGCAGTGGGCCGTCTTAGTTACACTGCTCGTCGAACGTGATCACGGTCCTGAGGCTTGCTTTGAAATAGAACAAATTGAGCAGATCAAGGGAATTCCTAAGGGAAGGGACAAGGTCGGTAACCTGGGTTACTATGACCGGCTGAGAATCCCAATTATCGAGAACACCGCTCACGAGGAGGACCTCACGGGGAGTCTAGAAGTGGCAATGGAGAGATACCCAGATGCATATGCCGTCTTAGTACGGCGCCATGGTATTTATGTGTGGGGTGATAATGTGCACAAGGCCAAGACGCAGTGTGAAAGTATAGACTATATCCTCCAGCTCGCTGTGGAAATGAAAAAGCTAAGCTTACCCTGGATAAAAAATTGAATCCTTTATAGTATTAGTACTTAGTAAGAGCTAGTATCTCTTTAACTATTATAATGGGCAATATTACCTATACTATAATAAATTCATACTGGAAATATTTTAATTATTATTATATATTTTATTTATTTAAAAAGGTAGTAGCTGAGTATAGTGACACAGAGTGAGTCTAGAGCGTAGGCCCAGCTAATCCTTAGGCCCGAAGAATCTTTAATAGTTAGAAGATTGATAAGGGTCCTAGAGATGTTACAAAGATTAATAGGGCTACTTAAATTAAATGTAAAATAATTATAATAAAGGATGATTTAAAACTACTTTAAAAAATTTAATATAGTGCTAAGCTAGCGTTAATAAAACTAATATTTTATTATTATTATTTAATTATTATTTAATTACTAAAAATCTTTTCATTACTAAAAATCTCTTAGGCCTAAATATATATTAATATTTATTTTATTATATTATTTCTTCTCTCTTTAAAGCGGCTCTGAATATATATTAGCGTAAATAGAGTAAGATAATCTAGATTAAAATTACTATTTAGTTAAAAGTATATAAAAGTATATTTCGCGGCTCTAAATATATATTAGCGTAAATAGAGTAAGATAATCTAGATTAAAATTACTATTTAGTTAAAAGTATATAAAAGTATATTTCAAATATTTTATATCTATAAAGTGAATTACTACTTATAAGCTTAGTATAAAAGAATAAATTTTATTAAATAGTAAAAAGGTGTCTAGTTAGTTAACTAGACATTATAAAAATAATTAATAAAAGATTATCTCCTTCTTAGATAGTAGAAAAATATAATATTTAAAAATTAATAAATAAAAAAACTTTATTTTACCTAAATTATTATTAGTATAAGAGTCCTAGAGGTATCACAAAGGTCGATAGGTCTACCTAAATTAAATATAAAATAGTTGTAATAGAGAGCTATCTAGAACTATTTTTAAAAATTTAAGATACTACTAAGTCTAGCGCTAGTAACTAGTATCCTATTATTACTATTTAATTATTATTTAATCTTTTAAGGATTTGCTGGGGCTGAGGATCCTCTAAACTAGCCCTATAATACTACCCCCCTTTATAAGAGTAGTCTTAGACGCTTAATATAATTTTTAGAATAAGATTATTTAATAAAATTATATATTTTATTTCTATATAGGCTGCCCTCTTTAAATAATTTAAGTTTTATATCGTGCAATCTCTTATTTATATATTTTATACTAGTAACGCGCGTATATAGGTAAAAAGCTATTCTTTCTATTATAAGTTACTATCTTATAAATATTTTAAATTTTATATTTATAGCCTTAAGGTATCTAACTCTACACTTCTAATTTAGAGTTTCTTTATATATTTATAACACACTCTTACTAGTCTTTTATATTTATTATATTTATATCTATTGCTGTTTTAGCCGCATCTACTATATTTACTATATTTATTATATTTATTATATCTATTATATCTATTATATTTATTATATCCGCTATATTTACTATATTTATTATATTTACTATATCTGCTGTATCCGCTATATCTATTATATTTACTATATTTATTCTATTTTATTAGCGCGGTAAAGTTATTATATTTATTATTTTAATAATTGTGTCTTATTAGGCGGCTAGGATATTAAAATTCTCTAGAATTACTAATTTTTTTAAATTAGTATAATAAAATTCTATAATAAGTTACAGCGTAGTGCTATAAATAAAATTATAATATAACTCCTATATAAATAAGTTATTCTAATTTAACTACTTAACCTTATACTTTATTAATTTACTTATACTATATAGGTCCGCCTTCCGCAATAGTTAGTAGATAATAATATTTTTTATATTATACTATTTATCGGCGCCGCTACTTTTAAGCTCTATTATATTAATATTTTAGGCCTACCCTAATAGAGACTTACTATTATATTTATATAGCAGCTAGATATAAAAAATATTATAAAAATATTCTATCTACTGTAATAGATTTAGTTTAAAGGCTTTATTACTTATAGTATAAGTAATTTAGAAGGGCCTGTAATTTTTAAAATTTAATAATTAGTTTAGTTGCTTAGTAATTAGGTTTTATATATTTAATATAACTTAGTTTTTTACTTAGATATAAGGTGCGGGCGCTTAGTACTTATTTATATATTTAACTTATTTTTTGCACACCTAAGTAAAATTATTATAAAAAAACTCTTATAACTATATAATAGTCTAGACAAGATATTAGGCTTATTTCTAATTTAATCTAACTAGGGTAGATAAGCGCGTAGTAAATAAATATATAATAATAATAGTCTCCTCTATAATTTATTTACTAGCACTATCCCTTAGCTAATATTCCTTAATAGTTATATATAGTAATATGCTAATAGACTCGCTTAGAGTTAAATTAATAATAAATTTAGTAATAAATAGGTAGGTAGCCTAATTATTCTATTAATAATTAATATATAACCGCAGATATTATTTTAATTATATATTAATATTCTCTATCTGCCTATCAGTCTTAGGGTAGTATATAATAAATAATTTAGGCTTATAGCCTAGTTTAGTATATAACTCTTTTTAAAAGTAGGAGATAAACTATTTTCTTTAATTATTAATAATTTTCTTTAAGTAATCTTCTTCTTTCTATATTTATTAAAGGAAAGTATTAGTAATAGTAGAAATATTTATTTTATTTATAATAATTAATTTTTTTCTTGCTTAAGCAATCTACTATTACTAATATATTATAATATAACTAGTTCTATATTATGCTAGGGGAAGGTCTATAATAAAGTTTATAAAAATATATTTTTAATATTAATTTAAAATAAGAAGTAACTAAAGTAGGCTATACTTCTATTTATAATTAGCCTTACTTTTATAGCACACTAAGTAGGCTTTAATATAATAAACTATATTAATAGTTAATTAAAGCTAATAGTAATACTAAATAATTCTAAAATATATACCCTTTTACCCTAAGTGTCCTATAATTAGTATATTATAATATTTACTTAGTACCCTAGCGCGTAACTCCTTATTATTAAATATATAGATATATTTTTAGACAATTAATAACTTATCTTAAAATATATAATTAAAAATTTTTAATTTAAAATCCTGTTTAACTAAGGCTGCTAATAACTATTAAGCGTTTTACTTAATAATCTTTTAGATAGTCTAAAAGCTAGAGTTTTTAAGTCCTTTTATATATATATCTTATAAGAGGTCTTCTTTAAGCTTAATACTATTTATTATAACAGCTTTCTATAGGGCTAGTATAGTATAAATATATAATATCTCTGCTAATATAAGGGGCGTATACTCTATTTAGTAAGTAATTATAAGTATAAGTAATATAATATAATAGCTGCCCTTTACTTTAAAGAGCTCTAAGTAAAGGATTATTTATATTTAGTATTTCTAATAAGTATCTTTATTATCCTTTAATAGATTGCTAGGTCTCTATATTAGTATATTGAATTTAATTTTTTATTATTCTGGTTAGTAGCAAATTCTAAAATTAAACTTTATTAAAAATTCTATCTATTATACTTAATACTAATTTAGTCTTTTAGTAATTATAAAGTGCTAGAGAGCCTAATAGTTAAAGAGGATTTTAATAGAAAATAATATACCTACTAGATTAATATACTATTTTTTAAAAGCTTATATTATTACTAATAGTTCCTTATTATATATTTTATAATTATATTCGGCAGGCGTTATTTTATAGAAAAGAAATATAACTAAATAGAGAATTCTATCTTTATCTTTTTAAAATAATACTACTATAGTTATAAAGTTAAATATATTTATTTTTAATTATATTTCCTTATTTAAATTAAAATAACAGAATATTAGGGCGCTAGTAAATACTTTTTAAGTATTTTAAAAACTTATCTAGCGGATAATTAAGCGCTTATAGAAAAAGAGTCTCTAGATATATTTTTTTAAGTAAGTATAATTAATAGCTTATATATAGTGCTAAAGCCCTAAATAAAGTATTAATAGAAATTTATAAATTCTAAAAAGGCCTAAATATTCTTTAAATATTTAGGTAATTACTAGACTAGTACTATTGCTATCTTTTTAGAATCTATTTTAATTTTTAAGGTAGTTATAATAAGCTCTAGATATTTTACTTTCTTTATATAAAATTAGCACTTATTAATATCTATAAATACTTAGGCTTAGTCTAGCTAGTAGAAAGCCTATTATATATATTTAATATATTAGTCTTCATTCTTACTATAGATTAATATATTATTTAAGTATATAATATAAAAGTTATCTAAATACTCTTATAGGAGGTTATTAATAAAGTTTTAAAAGATTCTTAGTGCGTTATAAAAACTAAAGGATATAACTATATACTTATAGAGATTATATTAATAGAGGAAGATAATCTTCTTTTTATTATTTTCTTTTATTCTAATTATATTAAAGGCCGTAATAATATTAAAAATAATTATAATATAGGTTTAATTTATCTGTGCCAGCGTTTCTTTAATAAATAATAAAATTATTTAATTTTTTTAGTAATAATATTTAGCGCATAATAATTAATATATATTTAGAGGCTTCCTTTAGACTTTTATACTACTAATATAGGCGCGGTAAACAGTAATTAATTAAAGTAGATAAATCTTTTAACTATTATTTTATTAATATATTTTTTAATTACTAGAGCCTTAAGCCACGATAAAATATATATATATAATTAGGGAGGCTTCTAATTAGTAAGGTTAATAGAGTAATTAATACAATCTTATTATAGTGAGAGTTTATTTACCTCTATTAGATTAAAGATATAAGCTAGCTTATAATAAGTTAGTAATAGCTTAGCTAGAATTTCTTTTATAAGGTATAGAGGCTAGGCTATTTTATTTATATATTTATTATAATCTATTTAACTAATTATTATAAGGTTTATATGCGAGGCAAATACTTACTTATTATAATTTTTAGCTTCTAGTTATATTAAATACTTTTAGTTTTATAATTATATTTAAATACAGTCTTTTAGATATCTCGCCACTATAAAGTATACTACTATTTTAGAGATTAATTTAATATTATTAGTCTTAGCTAGAGGAAGCTAAATTTTATTATAAGAGGCTTCTTTGTGGTATATAACTTCTACTTAATTATATTATAGATAATTTATCAGGTAATAAGGAGAGTTAAAAGTTATTAATTAGTTTTATAGCTTTAAGATAGGGTTATATTATTATAGCTAATTTATTTTTAGCACTAAATTAAATATACCTATATTAATAATAAAATAAATTATATAGTATAGGTGTGTGCTGTGCTGTATAGTAAGATTAATTACTTTTTATAATTTTTTAATAATTTTTCTATTAGTAAAGGCTAAACTTATTAGGTTTTCCACCTTATATTAGTGTAATTAATATTATTAAATAAATTATTTACAAACAAAGCTTATACTTATACTAGTATTAGTAAACTATTTTATATACGCCTATTTCTTAGGAGTATTTAACTTAATAAAGTAGTAAAATTGCAGCTATAATACGCTAAGAATAGACTTATTAGAGGTAGTTATAGCTAAAATTTAATATAATTAAATAGTGCTATTAGTACTAATCTTTAAATTTTCTATACACTTCCTTAGCTATTTTAAAGTATTATTTATTTTATACTTTATTGGCTCTTTGTCACGGGGCACACTCTGTAGTCCCGTGGACCGAGGGTGTGCGCGTTGGGGTATGGTGAGTTAAGAGGAGCGGACGGGTAGGTATAAGTCACGTGGGTTGAACGTCAATCAATACAATGAGGTTATCGTTGCCGAATGCTCAATAGTAATCTTCACTGCAGAAGCAAGGGACAGTAGAACTGAATCGAGGATTGACGATGAGGACTATCTAAAGCGGGCGGCCGCTGCTATATACTTGTGGGTGCGAACTGGCTCCGTGGCTCTGTTGCACGGAGCCTACGGAGCCAGGCTCTGTAGGCTCTGTGTCGCAGAGCCCACAGAGCCCAGTCACGTGACCTTCCTCACGTGTCCATGTTGTGCTCAGCGTCCGACCCGTGATCGTAATCCAGTAGGTCATCATAGTAAGCGTGATCGCTGCTCACGCTTCCCTCCCACTGGTCCTCATCACCCTTGTCGTAATTCCCGTACTTCGGTTGCGGCGTAGCAGCCGTAACACCATCTCCCCCTTCCAAGTCTTCGGCCCGAAGATTATCCGGAATACAGGGTCCCACTATATTAGCGGGGTGGGCCCCATCATGTTCAGGATGGTCGTGGCCCTTCATGCCTTCTCGCAAGACTCTCGAGCGGTACGCGCTTGCTGATAAGATTTCCCGTCGTGGTTTCGACGCGATGCCGTGTTCTCGTTGCACCAGGCTCAATCTTCCTTGCGTCGTTTCTCCCCGCGATACCCCGAGAAGATTGGTTTGCGAGCCTTGCCTTCGTTCCAACGTCCGTGGTTCTTGTAACGTGAGCGGAGTCTCGGTTTCGGACAGTATGACCCCGTTGATGTTTCTGGTCCTTGGGCTTACTATTTGCAGTGCGATCCGTTGATCGTTCTCAAGCCAAAATTCAAGCTGAACTTGCCGCAGCTGAAAAGGAACAGGAGCGTATTCTTGATGAATTAGCTGCTGCGCGGCTTCGTATCTCCCGGTTGAAGAAACAGAAGGAATTTCTTGATAAGCGGGAGGATAATCAATCTGCTGCCTTGGAGGCGGAGCTGGACCAAGAGGAAGCGGAATTACGGGCTGCGGGTCAATGGGATGGTCCGGAAGAGGAACCGTCAGGAGCCGTCCCAGGCGACGCTCACACCTCTGTTGGTATCGACGATCTTCACGGGTTCCCGCCAGGTGATCCGATTTTGGGCCCGATGTCGCCGAGCTTCCTTCGTGCGATTGGTTTAGCCGGAACTCCTCCAACAACTCAGAGCAGTTGAGGTTTTCTTCTGGCTCCCATGTGTCATCCCACGGGTTTCCTTTCTTATCTTCACCTTTCCATACCACCTTGTAGTAGTCTTTCCCGTTTACGAATCTATGACCCGTGATCTTCGCTACTTCCCATTCTTCCTGTTGGTCGCCATAGGTTTCTGCTTCGTAAACCGCTGGTTGTACGTCTTGGGGTGCTTTTTCCAACAATGCTACGTGAAACACCGGGTGAATCTTCATGTTGCTTGGTAGTCGTAACTTGAAGGTGACCGGGGTGATTTGTTCCATGATCTCATATGGTCCGATTTTTAAGTGGTCCAATTTGTTCGAGGGTCTTTTACTGGCGATGTTTTTTCGTAGTAGCCAGACTTTCTCCCCTTCTCTAGCGCTGGCGGAGCCTTGTGCTTTTGGTCATAGTATTTCCCCATCCTGGTGTGCAGGAAAACTGCGTCTTGTCGTAGCTGATCGTGGTTTTCCCTGATTTCTTTTGCCCATGCTTCGCCATCCGAACTCCAGGACTTCATTGCCTTGGGGGCTTGGTAAGCCGTCGGGTTAAACCCATAGTTCGCGAAGAATGGTGTTACTCCCGTCGCACTATGTTGCGAGCTGTTGTATGCCAACTGGGCCATCGGCAACAGGCTTACCCAGTTGTTCTGTTGATAATTTAGGTAGCATCGGAGATATTGTTCCACCGTCTGGTTCATTCGTTCCGTTTGTCCGTCCGTCTGTGGATGGTATGCCGTGGACATACTGTGTTTGATACCGATCAGGCTTATTGTGGTCTGCCATAGCTTCGAGGTGAACCTGACGTCTCTGTCGGTAATGATCTTATCTGGTATCCCATGTTGGGCTACCACTGTGGATAAGAATCGAAATGCCACGTGTTCCGCTTTGTTGGTTTCCTTGTGTGGTACGAAGTAACCATATTTGGTGGTTTTGTCGATGATAACCATTATCCCGTCATATTCGATCTTATTTTCCGGGTCCCGGGATTTCGGCAGTTGCGTGATGAAATCCATAGTGACTGTTCCCCATGGCCGTTCCGGGACCTCTACCGGCTGTAGTTGTCCGTAAGGCGCATGGTGTTCTGGTTTGTTCCTGTGACAATCGGCACAGTCCCGCAAGACTTCGGTAACTATCTGTCTTGCTCGTGGGAAGTAGTATTCCCGCATGAGTCTTTCCAGGGTCCGTTCAATGCCCTGGTGGCCGTGGGCCGGCGATTCATGAAACCTCCGCACAAATTCTCGTTGGATTTTTGCCGGGACAAAGGTTCGTCCAAAAACCTTGTACGTTTCATCCTTATAGGTGGATCCGTCGGGCAGGTGATCAACGCCTTCGTCACTTGCCGCCGTTTCCTTCCGAATCCATTCCATCCATTCGTTGGGTCCCAATTCCAGGGTTGCTGCAAGTTTTGGTGCATTGTAGATTATTGTGCCGTCCGTGTCGAATCGTAGCAGCGCTCCGGAGACTGCGGCCTTCCCTTGTAGGTCTGGTCTCCGGCTTAACGCATCGGCTCGTAGGTTCTCCGTTCCTCGGACATGGATGATCTTGAAATCAAATGTTGACAACCATTGAGCCCATCTTGTTTGCCTTGGGCTCAAGGTCTGGTTCTTCATGAACCCTGTGAGGTTCTTGTGATCCGAAAACACTGGTGTTTGGAACCTTGCGCCTTGCAGGTAGGTTCGCCAAACCTCGAAGGCATCTACTATTGCTAGTAGTTCCTTGTCGTGGATAGGATAGTTGAGTTCCGCGGATGTCATTTTCCGGGAATAGTATCCCACGGGATGTCTCGCGTCGTCCTTCGGATCTCGTTGTATGAGGCACGCGCCTACCGCGTAGTCCGATGCATCGGTTTCCAGAAATGCGGGCCTTGTCGGGTCAAAAGTCCATAGTATGGGGAATTTCGAGAATTCCTCCTTGAGCTTTTGCATCGCTTCCTGGCATTCCTTTGTCCATTCAAAGGGGACATCTTTCTTGGTGAGATTCGTGAGTGGTCGGGTTATTTCTGACCATCGGGGTATGAACTTCCGGCAGTAGTTACAGAACCCCATGAAGGATTGAACGTCCGATAGTTTCTCTGGCTGGCCCCAATCCTGAATCTTTTGTACCTTGGTGGGTTCGATGTTGAGTTTCCCTGGTTCGATCACGAACCCTAGGTAGGTTGTTTTCTTTACATGGAACTCGCACTTCTTTAGTTTGAGATAGAGCTTTGCCTCTTTGATTCTTCGGAGCACTTCTCGCACATGCTTCGGGTGATCCTCCTCCTTGTTGGAGTAGATGATGATGTCGTCTAGGTATGCCATGGCGTACTCTCCTAGGCATTCTCTCAGCACAGTGTTAATTCGTCGTTGGAAAACCGCTGGCGCGTTGGATAATCCAAAAGGCATAACCAGGTATTCGAAGAGTCCGAATTTGGTCCTGAATGCTGTTTTCCATTCCTCGCCTTCTTTCATCCTGATCTGATGATACGCATTCTTCACATCTAGTTTGGTGAAGATCTTGGCTGACTTTAGTTCATCTTGTAATTCATCGATCCTAGGCAGAGGGTATCGATCCTTGATGGTTATGTCGTTCGTTTTCCGGAAATCCACACAGAAACGGGGTTCAGGGTCGTCCTTTTTGTCGGCAAAGGTTACTCCATGTGCCGCCGATGAGTAAGAAGGCCGGATATACTTCCTTTCCAAGTTTGTCTTGATGTATTTCTTGATAATATCCCCTTCCGCTTCCGTTGTCTTGTAGACTCCACTCCAGGTTGGTTGTTTTCCTGGTTCGAGGTTGATTTCGCAATCCCATTCTGCGTGTTCGGGCAGATACCCTTCCGGTTCGTGGAATATTTCTTCGTATTCGCGATAGTCCTTGGGGACCCGTTGCTCGTCCTCGGTGGACGCGGCCAACCTCCTTGGGTACTCGACTGTCTTAGTGTCCCACCGGATGATCGGATTGACCTGGTTTAACCATGGCATCCCCAGGATTACTTCCTGCTGGTCGTCGATCGCTGCCAAGTCCATTACCAGGTTGTTAATAACCAACCCATCCGTGGTAAAGGTTCCTGGTTTCGTTTCGAGGTGTATCTGTTCCGTGAACGGGAGTCCCTCTATATTGTATAGGGTCCGTTTCTCCGCTTTGTTCGTGTACGGAAGCTTTTGCTGCTCCATGAACTTCTTTGAGATGAAGTTCCTGGTTGCTCCGCTATCGATCATTGCCCTAATAGGTTGTCCATGATACTTCGCTTGGATCATCACGTGCGGGCCCCACATCCCATTTAGGGCTTCTTTTCCTTTGGGCCAGTGTTTCGTCTGGATTTTCTTGTTCACATGCTTTGGACACTTGTTCTCTGGGCACCCGTACCATTGCCGTCCCATGACGCATTCCATTGGTAGTAGTGGGCCTGGTTCCATGATGAGGTATCCACCGTGTTTCTTGGATGGATGCCAACCGTGGACGTCTTCCCGAAGGATTATGTCCGTATGTGGGTCCTCAGCTACTCGTACCGGGTATGCCTGGTGTTTCTTCTTAGGTCCTTGGTGCATCGAACATTCTGGCGCGATGCATGATACCCATGCTAGCTCGTGGTGTGCGGGATGAGTTGGGGACGTGCGAGGGTCATCACCCTGGACCTTCTGGGTTCCTTTGGTTTCCTGTTTGTTGGAGATTGGTATCCAATATTTCACTGGAATCCTGGGTGTGTGCGCTTCGTCCACCCATTTGACCTCGTGTGCTACCCACTTCCATTCCGCAGGGTCAGGCATTTCGTCAGCTAAGACCATGTTTTGTTCTACCCATCTCGTGAAATGGGTGAACTTTGTGTTTCGTGGGTACTTCACCTTCCAATCCTCATATATCTCGTGGATGGATTTCGGCGGTGATCCCTTTTCGTAAAATCTCCATTTCCCTACTTCCTCCTTAGTTTCCCGGAGGTGTGCCGGTTGGGCGGTTTCTTGGGCTGGTCCCTTGGGTTGGAGAAACTCGGTCCTCCCAAACCTTACGTTCTTCGTGGGCGACAACGGTTTTTCCTGCGCTGGTGACGAGGAAAAAGGTCCCTCGTTCCTGAACGTAGATTGAGAGGGTGTTTCCATAGATTCGTCGGATTCGTTCTCTGAGTCATCCAGTTCTTCTTCCTCCGAGTCGCTTACTGGTACCTCGGGGGCTTCCGGGATTTGTGCATTCTGTTCTTCCGCCAACCATTGGAGTGTCCTTTCCCTTGTGGCGGCCAGCTTTTCCCTAGGCCAGTATCCCGTGTCCTTCTTACTTTTCATGTGGCTAGTGCACATGTCGTTCGAGCATTCAGCCCAATGCGAGGCTTGATGCTCTTTACTGCCGGCCAGCTTCTCCTTTTGTCCGTCAGATCCGTCCTTGGTATCCTTTCTTGGACCTTTATTGGCAGAACCCTGGCTTCTACTTGGGCAGTTCCTGGCTATGTGGCCTTTCTCGCCGCAGCCGAAACAGGCGCCTTCTCTGCGCTGCTTGTCTTTCTTAGCGTCCTTCTTCCATGATTTCTTGCCTTCTTTGTTGGCATCTAGCACCATGGGATCTCCATGATCGTGATTCTTCTTGGTACGGCCATTCGCGCCGTGCCCGTTTCCTCCTTTGTTATCCTGCTTCCAAAGGAATAGTTCATCATCGATCTGGACCGCTTGTTCAATCAGGGCCGACAGTGTCGTGGGCTTTTCCATCCTGATCATTTCGTATCGGATGTCTGACTTGAGTCCCTCATAGAATCTGGTCATCAATCCGCGCTCTCCCCAATCCTGAACCTTGTTGGCCACTTGCTCGAACGTTGATACATAAGCGGCCACCGATTTGGTTTGTTGGAGTTTCAAGAGCTTTCTTTCGGCCATGCGTTCTGCATCTATATCGCCGAAGGTTCGTCTGAGTTTCTGTACGAAGTAGTTGTAGTCGTTGAAGATCAGGTTGGTTTCGGTCTTCCGATTATCGGTCTTGTTGACCCGATAATCCGTTAGGTAACTGTCGAACCAATCCATTGCTTTGCCGGTGAAGTGTGTAGCAACGTATGCTACCTTCTGTTCGTCGTCTTCCAGGTAACTCCTGTTGAGGTCCGTATGCAAGGCCATGCTGGCTAAGAACCCCCTTAGCTTGCTCCTTGTTCCATCGAACTTCTCTGGTTCGGCCAGCTTCAATGGTCGGCTGGTCATACGGGACTCCATTTTTTCGATTTGCTTCTTCAGTATGGCGCTGGCCCCGTTTTCCTTTTCTTCCAACAATGCCTTGACTTGCGCGTAGAGCTCATCGTAAGCTTCTTTTGCGCCGTCCTTTCCTCGTTGAGGAACGTAATGTGTTCCTTGAGCTGGGCCCAGTCGGTATCGTCCGACGAGCTAGGCTTAACGGGTGCAGGAACCATTGTTAGTTGCGACTTGATACGTACCGGTGTGTTGTCCTCAGAACACGATCGTCAAGATGTCACGGGGCACACTCTGTAGTCCCGTGGACCGAGGGTGTGCGCGTTGGGGTATGGTGAGTTAAGAGGAGCGGACGGGTAGGTATAAGTCACGTGGGTTGAACGTCAATCAATACAATGAGGTTATCGTTGCCGAATGCTCAATAGTAATCTTCACTGCAGAAGCAAGGGACAGTAGAACTGAATCGAGGATTGACGATGAGGACTATCTAAAGCGGGCGGCCGCTGCTATATACTTGTGGGTGCGAACTGGCTCCGTGGCTCTGTTGCACGGAGCCTACGGAGCCAGGCTCTGTAGGCTCTGTGTCGCAGAGCCCACAGAGCCCAGTCACGTGACCTTCCTCACGTGTCCATGTTGTGCTCAGCGTCCGACCCGTGATCGTAATCCAGTAGGTCATCATAGTAAGCGTGATCGCTGCTCACGCTTCCCTCCCACTGGTCCTCATCACCCTTGTCGTAATTCCCGTACTTCGGTTGCGGCGTAGCAGCCGTAACACTCTTAGGCGCGCTTTCGCTTAAAAGTTAATAAAAATTTTAATAGATACTTTTATAATTCTCCTTTAAATTAGTAAATATCTTCTTAGGCAAAGGCGCTTCTAAAATAAATAGATTATTAAAGTATTTAAATAATATATAGAGTGTCTTGGGATCGTTAGTGGCCTTATTATATATAGATATAAAAATATAGTATAAGCATTTAATTAGCTAAAAAGGTATTAGGCTATTATTATAGTACTTTATCTAAAGGTTTATAACTTAATAATTAAGCTTATTATAATTAAAATAGTATTTTTCTACTACTAGAGTAGTAAGTTCTTAATAAGTTTAATTATATATTTTCTTAGCTAAGTCTAGTGCCGCTAATTTAGAGCGAGAATTTACTAAAGTAGAGGAGATAGTAGTTACTAACTTAGTTTTTTAAATAAAGGTTAATAAGGCTTTCTTAGCCTTTATTATAGTGGTTGAAATTATACTATAGCCCGTGTTAATTTCTTTTAATAAATATTTTTAAAAAAAGCGCGGTTTATAAAGTGCTTATATAGTTTATTAAAGTTAACTTTAATAGAGGCTTAAGTAGCTAGTTTAGTATTTATTAAATATTAGGCGTGCTAGCTCTTCTCCTAATTAATTAAGTAGAATAGATAGGAGATAGTTACTAAGAATTATACTTTTTAATTTATTAGACTCTTATTTACCTTTTAATTAAACTTATAATTAAAGAGCTTCTATTATGCGTCTATTATATTATAATTATTAAGGAGAATATAATTAAGGGGATGTAAAAGGTTGCCGACAATATAAACTTATAATAATATTAAATATATTATTTATATTACCTTTCTTTGCAGTCTGCTTTACATATAATAAATTTAATTAATTTTATTTATAATAGTTTATAGCTTATTAATAAGAAAAATATACTAGAGTTTATAGCTTATTTTTAACTTAATATTAAACTTAGGCACCTTAAGTAGTTTAAAAGTCTTTAATAACTTTAGTTATATTATATAGGCGGCGGAGGGCTCTATAGGTAAAGATCCTTATACTATATTATATATAAATACCTATAGTATGGGTTACCTATTCTATATATAATACTATAGTAAAAGGTTATATATAAATAAGTAATTAAGCTTTATAGTAGGAGTGCGTAGGGTTCTATACTTATATAAATTATTTAATTATTAGAACTCTAACGTTAGGGCTATTAAATAATACTCTAATATTAGGCGCTTAAACTACTTATAGTTAAATAACTATTTATATAATATAACGCGTAATATTACTAGAAATTTTATCTATAATTTTTATATCTAGCTACAAGTTACTATAAATTTATTTTAGTTAGTTACTAACTCTTTTTATAAGCGTTTATAGCTATCGCGGGCTATAATAAAGTTAGTAATATATATTTTTAGTTACTTATAATCAGTCTTTAGCTTTAAAAAGCGCTAGGAGTCTATATTACTTATATTAAGTTACTTATAGTTTTTATAAAGGGCCTGGTACTTCTCCGCAAAGCTTTTATTTTTAGTATTAAATATAGTAGCTATAGTATATGCCTAAGCTATTTATTTCTCTAAGTATAAGCGCTTAATATATATAGCATTTAGCTTTTCTTAGATAGTGCCTACCTAAGTTAAAAGAAGCTTTAAATAGATAAAAAATTATTTTTAGTTTTTATAATAGCTTAGAAGTCTTAGTAAAAATTAACTATATACTACGCGATACTAAGAAGTAGCTATTAAGTATATTAAAAATTACTTATAATAAGATTCTTAAAGTTATTATTAAAAACTAACTTATAGTAAGTAATAAAGTTTCTATACTAATTATACCCTTTAATTAGTATAATAGGGCACCTATTATAAGTCTCTATTTCTATTTAGCGGGCTAATAGGTAGTCTTTTAAAGCTTTTTTAATAGGGAGCGATAGGCAGGATAGTATAAAATATTATAATATTAAATTAGATTATTATTACTAGTAAATAGTCTTTATAGCGTTCTAAGTTTCCTATAGCACTTTCTTAAGGGTAGTTACTACTACTAAGGTCTTTATCTAGAAAGTAACTTACTACTCTTTTTTAAAATTAGTAAAATCTTTAAATTAATCAGCCCGCTTACGCAATTATATTATAAAATTATTAAAATCTTTATTGCTATTAAAGTTAAAGAAGTTCTTATCCTAAAAGACTAAAGTTTATTCTTAAGCTAAGTTACTTAAATTATATTTTTAGGTAGGCTGCAACTAAGTAACTTAAATTATTTATAATTAAAAAGGACCTCTTTTAATAATTATAGATAGTTATTAGCGATATTACTCTTTACTAAAGTTTAAAATAGGCTAATTATAAAGGTATATAGAGGCGGGCAAAGGTAGAGAGGTTATATTATAAGTAAAAGTAGATAACAGCCTAGACTAAAATTTACTATTAAATATACTAATTATTTCTATACTAAAGTATTTAAGCTTAAAGCAATTACTATTAAATTTATAATATTTATTAGTACTACTATTTAGAGGCGGGATATAAATATTACTAAGTAAATTTAAAAAGTTAGAACTAGAGAGCGCGTTATTCTAGTTACTAAAAAGCTTATTAAGGGCAGGCGGTTGCCGTAATATTTAGAAAGAGTATATAAGGAAGCTTTATAGGGAGTTTACTAGCTTATATAGAGCTAGACTCTAGTATAAACTATAATTATTTAGTAGTTAAAGTCCTACACGCGCGTCCACTATTTAATTAAAGTTTAATTTTTAATTTAGCTACTGCTGCTGCCTAAATAAATACTACTTTATATAATTAAATATATAAAGCTAATTACAGTAAGATCTAGAGTTTTTAACTATATAAAATAATTATTGTAAATAACATAAGTTACTATACTATATTAAAGTAATTTATTAGGAGTGTAAATCTTTCTAACTTATCTTATAACTGCGTAAACAGGGCTTAATTTATTTTAGTATAGACAATAATTTAGTTAACCTTAATAGGTAAATATAGTTGCGTATTACGTATTATAACTTAGTTTTTAAAGTTAAAATAGTAAAGCCAGCTATTTTATCCAGGCAATTATAGTAGTATTTATTAGTATTATTTAATTACTTTATTTAAATAAGTAATTTAATTATATCCTATTGCTCGTCCAGTATTAAGTTAAGCTTATAATTATAGTTACGGTCTTTACCACTTAATATAAAATATAGTTAAGTCTCTTTCTTCTTCCTAATACTCGTCTAATAGCTATAAGTTATAATAGAGTTACCAGCTCCTTAGGTTAAAGCATTTAAATAACTACTTATTTAGTAGTAGCGTTAGGCAGTAAGTTAGATAATTAAAATAATAGAATTCTAATAATTATAACTATAGTGTAAGGGTCTTAGAGGTATTATAAAGGTTAATAGGTCTACTTAAATTAAATATAAAATAGTTATAATAAAGAGCTATCTAGAATTATTTTTAAGAATTTAAGGTAGTGCTAAGTCTAGCACTAGTGACTAGTATTCTATTATTACTATTTAATTACTATCTAATCTTCTAAGAATCTGCCGGGGCTGAGGATCCTCTAGGCTAGTCCTGTAATAATTAGACTAATTTAATTATATTTTTTAATTACTTTTATAAGGAGGATACCCTTCCAGCGTCTAAGGCCATTTATACCCTATTTAAGCGCTAGCGCCACGCTAGTATAGTATATAGAAAAGGAAATTAGAAGGGATAAAGATTTAAATAAAAATTAAATTTATTATTTATTAAAGACCTACTTACTATTATACTTATTTTAATAATTTTAATTTCTCTTTTTGTTTTATAGAATAATAATTTAATAATTTTTAAAATATAATTTTAAAGCGCCGCCGCTATATTAGACTTATAAAGGGAAGAGAATATATTATTATTTTTAACCTCTTGAATAATAAAGGATAACTTATATCCTTTAATATAAAAAGACCTAAATAAAAAAACTAGACTTTATTATAGTAAGGCTAATAATACTTAAGCAATAGTATAATAAATTAATAATATTAAAAAAATATAGAGACTTAAAGTAAAAATTAAAAAATATAAATAATAGATAGTAATAGAGGGCCTATAAAAAATCTAGAATAAACTTTTAATAGTTAATACTATTATTAGCACTATTATAATAGAAAATAAATAAATTACTTAATAATAATATTTAAGTAATATAGCCCTAGTGCACCCCTAGTAAGGACTAAAAATTAAATTTATTTTTATTTTTAAAAGGTAGAGTATTAGAGAGTTTAATAATTTTAAAATAAAATTAAAAATTATATTCTGCTTAAATTTTTAAATATTTATTACTAAAGACTAGCGTATTATATTTATTCTATAATTATTAGAGGTTACTTTATATTAGCTATTAAGGCAGTACTAAGTATATATAAGGATTTTTAATTAGGATCCTGCGGACGCCTCTAGTAGAATAAAATATTTAGGTATATTAGATGCCTATAGTAGTAGTAATTAAAAAAATTACTATATAGGTATAGTAAGTAGGTTTAATATATATAATAAATTAAAATTATTTAATAAAAAAGCCTCATCGCTATCCTTATTTAAGTTATAAAATATAAAGGTAGAATAATCCTCCTATTAAAAATCTTTATTAATAAATATACTAACTAAAGCCTTACCTAATACTATATAATTAATTAATTAAATTATTTATTTATAGGGAAATTACCTCCCTATAGTATAATTTTTTTAAACTTTTTATTTTATAATCCTATTATAAAATTAAAAAACTAGAACTCGAATCCTCCTACTATAATAAATATATTAATTTAACTAATAATCCTATCTTTTTAAAAAAAGTATAATAATTATTTTTTATATAATTTTTTTTATATACTCTAATCCTCCCCAGCAGTACCCTACTATTATATAAAAGTTATTATTATATTATTTTAAATAAAATTAATTTTAAATGCTGCTAAGCCGGTATACTATTTATAAATAAAAAAGTATAATTTATCTAGCAGCTAATATTAATTAATAATTTTTAACTTAAATATTTTCTTTTTTATTATTTTATAAATCTTTTATACTTAGATCGCCTATACTATAATATTATTATAATAGATTTAAATAGCCCGCTCCTATTTTCTTTTAATAAATATTTTATTTTTCAATAGATTCTAGAGGGCCTATTTTATTTAAAAACTATTTTATAATTTTTAGTAAATTAGCGCTTAAGCTACTATATTCTTTAATATTAGTTTAGTATCTTTTAAAAATACCTACTTAACGCCCCTAAATATATTAGAGTATTTTAAAGGAGTATATAGGATTATAATTAGACGCTAATATATAAATATATTTTTTATAAGTACTTATTTTTAGATTCTTTATTATATAGCCGTTATCTTATATCTATATATATTATAGTAGTATAGTACAGCGCTGCTTAATTATATTACTAATTAACTTATAAGGGAGATATAGGTCTAAAATATATATTATACTAGCCTTAATAGGATATTATTATTATATAATCTTAAAATAAATAGTCTTTTATTTAGGTAGGAAATTTTTCTTATTATTTTATATTTCTATATAGCCTAACTTACTTAGGTTATACTTATCCCTCTATTATTAATACTTAATAAGGTACTTATAAAAGCTATTTAATATTTTTATATAATTCTTACTATCCTTATTATCCTATAAAATTAACTTTTATATTATATTTACTTTAAGATTGCTGTGCACCGCTTATATAATATTTAAATTAATATAATAGAAATAAGTCGCGTCCCTAAATTTTATAAATTTAATATAGTAGGGGTAGTTAATTAGCTTATACTATTTTTATAAAATAATATATAAAGTACAGTATTTAATATTAGTCCGCATAATAATTTAAATAATAAAATAATATATAATTTAGCACTACTCTAGATTTAATTGTCTATTAATTTAGTAGGTATAAAAATTATATATATTATATAACTTATTTAAAATCTCTTTAAATTAATTATTCTAAAGCATTTAGCTAAAGATATTTTTAATAATTATTTTAATATTTTAGAACCGCTAAATTATTAATATAAGTTTTGATTTTTTAGTAATAGCGCTATAATTAATAATAACTATTATTTTTACTAATATAAACCTATATAATATTAAGTTATTTATTTTATAAAATCTACGCTCCCCTTACTACTAGAGTATATATATAATAAAGTCTATTTTTATATTATTTTACTGATAAGGCTGGCTCTAGAGTACTAATAGAATATATATTTTAATAATATAGTTTTTAGCCTAAATAGTTAACCCTATAAAACTAGCTATAATCTTTATATACTTATAATAAATTACCTAATTCTACTTTATATTATATATTTAATATTTTAGTCCCCTAAAGACTCCTTTCTAATATATATTATACTATACCCTAATTAATTTTACTTACTTATTATAAATTAACTTCTTTTTATATAATTACTTCTTTAGGGCCTCTTTTAGAAATTTTATAATAACCTTTTTTAATTTTTTATATTTATAGGAGTGCATACTATCCTATATTATATAATTATATATTATTAATTTATTTTCCTAATTTTGCGTAATATTATTAAAGAAGAGAGTATAGGCGCCTTTAATATAATTAAATATTTAATATTTTATATAATTTATTTCTATTTAAATATTACGCTGCCTAATAGGCGTCTAATAAGTAATAATTAAAAAAGAATCTAAGAAGCTTTATAATAGTTATTTAAATAAATTATTTTATTTAGTAACCTAAAGGAGGTTATTTATATTATATTTTATTATACTTACTGTTTAGAGCTATATATTTTTTAATATTATTATTATATTACTAACTATTTCTAGGTTAAATAAACTAAATAGGGTAAGAGTATTTATAGTAGATAGATAGCTTAGTAAGGGGTTTATAATAAATAATAGTAATACTCCTTTAAGAAGAATAGATCTTTATATATACTTTTTTATTAGACTTATAAATAAATTTTATATATATTTTATAGTCTACTTTATTATCTAGGTAGTCTAAAATAAGAGTAAGCTCTAAATTAAAATAAATTTTTAAGGGCTTATAAAGCTTTTAATTTAAAGAATTAAAGGGTTCTTTTTAATACCTTTTTTAAAAGTTCCTTTCCTTTTTAGGAACTAGCTGGGATAAGTAAAAATAGCTTATTTAAATAAAAGTAGAATTATTACTTATTTAGAAATATTATAATAGGACTATTAAATTATTTTATTAAGTATTTTTAATCTTCTAGCAGTCTACGCTTATATTAATATTTTAAGAGATTTAGCGTAGTTTTAAGCTGGTTATAATTATTTATTCTTTTTTTATTAACTATCTTTTAAATAACCTAAAAGGTATATTTAATCTTTAAAATATTTGCAGCGATAAGCTATAAAATTTTATTTACTTTAAATTCTAGTATCTAGCTTTTATTTAACTAATATATAATTTAAATAGATAAAAGCTAATAGATAAGCTACTTATTTTTAATTTATAAAATAATATATTATAATCTAATTAGGCCGTTGCGCTGCGCCTATAATTATAAAAAATATAGTTAAATAATATTATTAAGTAAATTAGGGCCTAAATACTCCTTTACTTTTATAATTGCACTAGTTATTTCTTTTATATATTTTAATTCTAATAATTATATATTTTAGATCTATAAGTAGGCTATTATTAAAATTAGGAGTCCTTTAAATAATTATATTATTTTTTATTCTACTTAATATGCCTTGCTAGCACTATAATAATAAAAATAAATTTTATAAAGTTATTACTATATATATATAAGATTTCTTAATAGGTCTTTTAATGCGCAGCTGACAACTACTATTAAATAGTATATAAATAGTAATTAATTATTAAGTCTCTATTTAGTAAAATATATTATTAATAGTTAGCTAAATTATTAAATCTTTATAATATTATTTACTAGCTATTATTTAGTTATATAATATACTTCTTAGGACTCTCTTAGTTATAATTTAATATTATAGTAACTATAATAAAAGGGGTATTTTTTATAAGTAATATCTATTTAGCGGTCTTCTACTCTATAAATTATTTTTTAAATTTATCCTTAGTATACTATCTCTTTTAAGGATTTTAAATAGGTATTAAAGATAACTAGCACTTTAAAATAAATACTTAAGATTAGAGTATTAATAAAGATAATTAATAAATTTATAGAGTAAAAGAAAATAGAGTAAGTAATAAAAAGATTTTTTTATTTATTATTCTTTTAATTTTAGTCTCTATTTATACCTTTACTTATCCTTTACTATTATCTAATAATTACTTAATTTATAAGTAAATAAAATATCTTATTCTTTAATTACTACTTTATAAACCCTCTTTTTTAATTTAACCCCTTTTTTATATATTTCTAAATTTACTATCTCTCTATTAAACCTATTATTTAGTATCCCTTTATTAGTTTATACTTAACTACTATTTTTATTAACTCTTTAAATTTAGTTTATAAGGCTTCTGTATTTATGCTGTACTTATATAGTATAATAATATATTTATTTATAATTATTTATAGGCTATTTTATTTATCTATTATACCTAATTAGGCCGCCTACTAATATTATAAATATTACTCTATTTTTTAATCTATTAATTAGAACGCTATCTATTACTAAGTTAACTTAAAAATATTTATTTTATAAGTTTGTACTATTACTAAGTTATACTATATATTACTATATAAAGATTAATAATACTAAAAGGATCTAGCATAAATTAGTATAATTAATTAAATTAAATTAATTAATAATATAGTAGATAGGTTATCTATATATTATTTTATTAGTTAGTGTATTACGCTAGTATATCTTAGTACTATTTTAAGCTGTAAAAATACTAAATATTTCTATTATTATTATTTTAATTATATTACTAAAACTTAAATTTTTTTATACTTATATACTTATAATTCTTTTAAACTTTTTTATTATAGTCTTTTATAATTTTTAAATTATAAAGCTAACTTTTTCTTTAAAATTTTAACTCTAAAACGCTAATTAAACTTTTTATTATTACTTATTATTCTTCTTTATTTAATAAAGTACCTAAATTATTCTCTTTTAAATACTTAAAATAGTTATCTTTATAAATATCTATATAGGGGATCCTAATATTAAGATAATATAATTAATATTTTAATACTACTAATTTAGAATTCCTATTTTAAAAATATTAATTTTTTATTACCTATAGTTATATTTCCTAAATATCCTTTAGATTTTAATTATAATATAAGTCGCTATTCTATAATTTTAGAGGTAATATAAAGTTGTTGTCTATTTTTAATTAATAAAATATTTTAAGCTTATATTTTAATATAATTATATAAAACTTTACTTTATCCAATTTAGTAAGGCAATAGTAACTACAATTCTAGTATATTTTAGCTACTTTATATAGCCCTAATTATTTTAAGTTAAGTTTTTACTCTTTAGATATATCTACTTTCCTAAATAAATTTTATAGTAGAATTATATCCCCTATATTAATATCTTAGTAGAGAATTTTTTTATAAATATTTTAGTATTCCTTCTTTTTAAGTTATATTCTCTACGTACACTTCTTAAATTTTATAATAAATTTATTATAAATATTTAGCTGCGCTACTTATATAGTTAGTAATTATTCTTTATTATATATTAAATTTTATAGAAGTATTTACTAAGTTAGGATTTTTAACTCTATTAAGAGAATAGAATTTTATTTTATTATTAGTTATATAGGCAGGTAGCTAATAAATTTATAAATTAATACTTTATTTACTAATAGTATTATAGAAAGATTATATACCCACTCTTCTTATAATTTTACTAGGGCCTTTATAATAGGGATATAATTAAATTTTATAAAGTTATTTATCTAAAGATTCTATACTAAGATAATTACTTTTTTATTTTTTACTTTTAAATTAGCTTATTAAGCTATATTCTATTTTTAAAATTATTATCTATCACTAGCTCTTAGGTCTATAACTAATAATAAATAATATTTTTATAAAAAAACATTATAATTTCTTTTAAATTAATTTTATAAAGTACTCTTATTTTTAGCTAGCTGGTAACCTACTCTTAAATTATTATAAGAAATAAATACCCTCTGCTGCGCAGTATATATATAATATTTATAAATATTTTTTTATAAAGTCTAATTATATATAGTAGTTAGTGTATACTGCATCCTTTTTAATAAGTAGATTTAGTATTTAATATAAATAATAATATATTTTTTTATTATGTCCTAGAGGTCCTTTTACTAGTATTATTAAGTAATAGTAATAGTAATTTTATTAATACCCTAGTGCTCTAGCTGCATATAAACTTTTATAAATATAATTTTTTAAGTTATTTTATTATTTATAATTCTTTTAATTATTATATTTTAAAACGCCTTCTTAAACAGTATTAAGTTTAAAAAATAGAAAATTAAAATTTACTACCTCTATACTCTTCTTTTCTTAACTAGTATTTTTAAAGGAATATACTAGTATATTAAATATTAAGTAATTTCTTTAAACTTATTCTTATGCTTAGCCCTTAGTAAATAATTATTAATAGGCGTTTTATAGATTAATAAGTTATATTTAATACTTTTATATATAATATAATTAATATATATATTTAAATTATTCTTAGAATCTTCTAGTAGCTGCCAATTATCTAGTTAAGAATATTAAAATACAGTAATATATTTATAATAATATACTTCTTTCCTTTTATATATTTAATTTTAAAATTTTATAGTAAGATAGCAACTATCTATTAATTTATTAATAAGTTTAATACCTTTATACCTATCTAGTTTAATTAGTAAATTAAGACTTAAGCGTCTATTTTAATTATAAAGTATATTTTATAGAGGTAGTACTGCAGTTTCTTTAATATTTATAATATTATTTTAACTTCTAGTTTAGTAGAGTGCCACTTCTACTACTCTATAGACTATATAGTGCTTTTAAACTATATAGAGTAATATTTTTTATTAATTTTTAATTACTTAATTACTACTTCTACTCTTTAGGCGCTTATATCTACCCCTAAATATATTATTTACCTAAAATTATAATCTAGTACTACTAGTGCTAGCGTTAATATAATAATATACTTAAGCCTATTTATAACTTCTTATTAAAGTTCTTTTTATAGAAAATTTATATCCTTCTTTATTAAGTAGAAAAGAGGCTTCACAATTAGCGTAAAATAATAAACCTATTATTAATAATAGATATATATTCTTATAAATATTTTAATTTTGTTTTAATTATAATATACTAGCTAATTAAGAATTTTTTCTATTTTAAATTTTTAAGGGTATTATTCTATAATATTAATTTTATAATTAATTACTACTAGGCGATCTATTTCCTAAAAATATTTTATTTTAGATATTATATCTTTAGCCCTTTTTATATTTACTAGAACTTAGTCTACCTTTTAAATATATTTTAGTATATATTTATAGATACTAAATAATTTTAATATTAGTAATAAATCTACTTCCCTTTTTACTCCCCCTATATATATATTATTAATAAATAGGACACAGTTATGCGGATAATATTTTTATAGGATTTTAAAAATAGCGCAAAAGAATATAATAGGTATATTTATTATATTTTAAAATAAAATATACTATTATATTAGTAGGCTAGCTATTATAATAGCGATAATATTATAATTATTTTTATAAAGCTCTAGTTAGTTATACCCTAAAAAAATTTATTAATATAATTAGAAAGCTGCTGGCGAATATTTCTAAAAAGTTATTTATATATAGTAAAAGTATTATATTTTATATAATTATTTTATTTATCTTTTAAGTATTAAAGATAAATTAATACTTAAAGTCCTGTTTTAGTACTAGAAACTATAAATTATAGTATTAATTATTATACTCCTCTATAAAACCTTATATAATATATTTTTATATTATTTCTATTACTATATTCTATAGCTTTTTTAGAGGTTGGAAAGTAGACTCCTATTAAGTAATATACTTAATAGTATAAATTTAATATAATAGTATTATATTAGGAAAAAATCTTTTTATTTTATTAAAATTAAATATAATTACCCCCTCTTAATTATATATTATTTTTTTATTAAAGCTACTTCTTCTAAGTATAAATAAAAACTAAATTAAAAAATCTTAAATTAGGCCTTTATTAGTCTAGTTCCTTTAGTAAACCTAATATACCTTTTTTTAAATAAGTAATTATATAGTTCTAAAGGAGCCAGCGCGGAAGTATAAAATTATTTTTATTTATATATTTACCTATTTTTTTAATTAGAATTGCTGAAATTACTAGTTATTTAATAGTCTTTTAATATATTTACTAAGCGAATCTTATTAATTATTCTTTTATATATAGTATTTATTTCCTTTTATTACTTAATTATACTTAAGTTCGCTGCCTTCTATCTTTTATTATTATAATAAAAGAGCTGCTCTTAAAGGAGTACTAAAATACGTAAATAAGTACTTTTTTAGCTTTTCTTACCTTTTTTACTTTTATTATTATATATTTTATATAATATTACTTATATTTATATAGGTATAAAGGTATCTTTTATAGTTAGTAACTAATCTATTTATATTTTTATTCTAGTCTATCACTTCTTTTAATTTTTAAGTAAAATATAGATTTTATAATTTATTTAGCTCTATATCTATCTTAATTAAAATATAATGATAAATATAGCTAATTTTAGCTATAAATAATTATACTTTTTTATTATATTTATACTTTTCTTAGCGCAGCTCTTTAAAGAAGTTATTTTTTTATTTTATAAATTAGAAATAATAATTATATTTAATATTTTTATAATGTAAGGGCTATATATATCTAAATCTAATATAAGTAAATTAAATATAATAAAGACGGTATTTTATTATAAGTTAGAAGAGAATATTTAGTAGTATAATTAACTTTATATAATATATTATATATTTAGTCTTACTACTGCATATTATAGCACCCCTAAAATAATAGACTAAGTTAGATTCTCTACTATATAAAAGTAAATAATTATTATTACTGCCCCTACTTATACCCTAATATTATAAATAATCCTTATAATTAGTAATTCTTCTCTATTTATAAATATTAGTATACTTTATTTATACTCCTTTAAAGTATTTTTATAAACTAAGTATAGTGCCTTTACTATACTCTCTTAAATTAAATTAATTTATAATTTAATATTAATAAAATATTTTACTTAGTGCTTATCCCTATTAAATTATACTTATAAGGTAAGAAGTTTTTACGTAAGTATAACTAAGTTACTATTTTACTTCTATATTTAAATCTTTTTTATAATATTATTATCTCTTTAAGCCTCCTAAATATCTCCTTTATTAAATACTTAGTATTTTATTTTTTTAACTTTTAAGACTTCCTTAGGTAGGACTCTAAAATCTATAATTTTTTAATTTTATTTTAAATACCTTTAAATTAAATATATTAATTCCTACTCTTTTAGCGCTAGCGTATTAAACTAGCTAATAAAATAATATATAAATAACTTATATATTATTTTACTAGCCTAATCCCTCTTTTTTTTACTATTTATAGCTTAGTAAATTTTATCTATTTTAATTAGGCAGTATATTTTAGAAATAATATTTTCTTTTATAAATTAAACTAATTTATTTTATTAGGCATAGTCGGCCTCCTCTTTTTAATTAATAATTTATTATAATAGTTAATAGAATCTAAAGTAATAGATAAAATCTTTTATAATAAAATATTAAACTTCTTAATTTAGTAATTTTTAGATAATATCTACTTTAGAAGTTTCTAAATTAATACTTTAATATTTTTTATTTAACTAGGCTTCTAACTACAAAGACTCTTTTATTACTCTACTTAAAGTATTAATTAAAGGTACTATATATTTTTATAGGGGGTCTATTAAGGGCTATTTAAAAGAATTTAAAAATCTAAATCTCTATATAGTAAATAGTAGAGTTATTAATTCTTAAGTATCTTACTTAATAAAAGGGCATAAAGTAGAGGGACTAGATATAGATACTTATTAACTAATTATATTATTTTAATTATAGTAAAATACTATTTTTAATATAGTATAACTTTATAGGCTACTCTAAAGGGCCCTTTAAGCTTTTATAATAGAAGTATAAAATTATAATAAAATAAAATTACTATTAGGCGGAGACTGTAATAATTTATATAATTAAAACTTAATTTATATATTTACCTTTTTTAAATCTTTTTTAAAGTAATCCTCCTTAAAGCTATTAATTATATTAAAGAGGATAGAATATACCTCTTACAAATTATTTTTAAATATATTAGCCGCTTTAAAGAGGATCTTAAAATTATATTCATTTATTATAACTTTTAATATAATATTATCCTGCACCTACGCCCTAAAAATTATAAATAAAATATTACTTTATAGCTTTAGCTAAACTTCTTAATAGATTTAACTTTATACTTATTAATTAATAACTTAGAATCTCTTTTTAACCTTCTATAAAAACTACTTATATTATTCTATAAATAGAATTATACTAGATACATCTCTTAGTAAGTAGTTTATATTACTAAATTAGAAGTAAAAGGACTTAAAAAACTAATTATAGAAATAGTAAGCTTAATTCCCTTTATATAGTTAAATAAGCTGCAGGTAATAGCCTATATTATATTCTAATAATATATAGTTAAAATATACCCTATTATTTCTTTATTTATCTTTAGGTATCTAGCTTTTATTCCTACGCTGATTCTATTATAGGTAAGATCCCTTACTTTATTAGGGGCCTATATAACTTTATAGAGGCCTTTTTTTTTTTTTGATAAGAAAGTTGCTATTTATAACTACTTAGTGATAAGGAAATATATTCTATATACTATATAACTAATAACCAGCTCTTAAAAGGTACTTTTTTTTAACTATAGCGTGATTCGAACTCGTGCTGCTATATAATTACTAAGGTAGTAGTAGAGAATACTAGAGCATATCCAGCTCTATCATCTAATATAGATAGTCACATTATATAATAATAGGTAATAGAAGACAATAGTAGATAACAGTTTATATTAGAGCTTAACTTTATAGGTTATCTAATTCGAATTTTAAAGCTTCTAATTTGGCTCTAAGAGTATTTATAGTACCAACTTCTCCTAATATTTAATATAATTTTTATATATATTGCAAATTAAAGAAAGTTATATATTATAATATTATAATTTCTAACTTTTTCACTTCTGCTTCTAAGATTAAAATAAGACTATATTTTAATAATCTACTAACTTTTAAGTAGAATAATCTAATAGATAAAAACCAACTCTTTAGTTTAAATAATAATATAAGGGCTAGACTTCAAAAATATACTAGTAAATTTAAAATTAATAAAAAAATAGTTATAATCTTACAGCTTCTAGTATTAAATACTAAATTTAGGTTATTTATTAATTCTAGTAAGTTAAAAACAAGTTTATATATAAGCTAATATTAATACTAATACTAATAATAATACTATAAATAGAGTCTTGTTATATAAGTAATTACAACTATATAAAGAATAAACTTAGGATTATAAAAATAATACCAAATAATAAAATATATTAGCTGATAAAGAATAGCAGGAAAGATAATTTAAATAATAAAATAAAAGAAATACTAGAGCTTTATAGAAGTATAGACTAGCTAGAGAAAATAAAAAAGCTTTATAAATTCCTTATAAGTATAATATAGCTATTTATATTAGTTATATTAAATGGTTATCTACTATAGTATTTAGTACTAGGGTATTAATAGGTGTCTATTAAAATAACTTTTTATGCAATTAAATAAACCTTATATATATACTTTATAACTAATTAAATAATCGCTTGTTATATCAATCATTAGAACTTTCTGGAACCTGTAGGTCTCAATTGAGACTAGATAGAGGCCTTAATAGATTTATAAATAATCTAATATTTCTATTTAAATTATTTAAGTAAATAGCCAATCTAGCTAGCTAATTTATTATAATTTAATTTAAAAAATGCCTTAGGGACTTTATATTTTAATTAATATCTTTTATCCCTTAAAAGTGCCTATAGCCTAACTTTTTAATAATTAATATAATTTTTTAAGTATTTAGGCTTATTCTCTTTAAATTTTTATATAACTACTATATCTCTATATCCCTATTAGCCTTAGGGGTAATCTTAAAATAACTTAATAATACTAGAACTATTTATAGTTAAGTAATTAGTAGGATTTATAAGCAATTATATTAATTTACCTATATTATTTTCATAGTTAAAATAAAATTTTAGGTATACTAAGTATTTTAACTTATATATATAAAATTATAATTTAAAATACCCCTCCTCTATTCCTTTAGTCTCTTTATAAAAGTATAAATAGTATTTATATTATATATAAATAGATTACTAGGCGTAGGCCTAAATAATAATATATATAATAATATATATTCCTTATCTTACTAATATAACTCTTAAAAGAAAAAGAAGCTTTTTTTATATTTTTAAATTTAATTTTATTTTATATAGGTCCCTATATATACTATAAACTTAGTATAATATTATATTATTCTTAGCTTAGGGTTTTAAAAAGTATTAAAATAGAACCTCTCTAAAAAGGGTTAATTTATTATTATTTAAAAAATATTTATCTTCTTTTAATAAGCTAAGATAGCCTTTTAAAGATCCTTTTAATTATTTTTTTAAATTCCTTTATAAACCTAATTATATACTTTAATTAAGCTTAATAGAAGTCTAGAAGCTATAAGAGCTTATTAAAGTTATTATATTAATAATAGTTAATAATATAATTATAATCCTCTAAGAACTCTATTACATTATTACTATTAAAATATAATAAAAAGTCTAATATACGCAACTACAGTATATATCCTCTATTTATAAAAAATATTTAATACTCTTTAAAATAAATTAGTTTAGAGCCTAATTTATTCTTACTACTCCTAAATAAAATAAGTAACTTTTAGCCGCTAGAGTTACTAAATAAATTATATTTAATATATATAAATATAATAATAATAGAGTTATAAATAATTATAATTAATAATAGGGGTGTGTAAATAGTAAGCTAAGTATAGTATAATAGTAGTTTAATAAATAGTAGGGAATTTGTAATAGGGAGTTTCTTATTTTATAATTAAAAATCCTTTTAATTTTAATCTTTTTAATTAATATTTAACTAATACACCTTCTTAGTAATTATTAATTATATAACACTTTTTTAATATACCTTTATTCTTTTAATAGTAACTATAGTGCTTATATACAGACAGAACGCTTTTTATATTAAATTTAAAATTTTTTACTCTTTTATTAGGACTACTTTTATTTAATTATAATTTCTTATTACTAGGGTACTTAAAACTTTATTAAGTATAATAATTTATTATATTATTATAGTATTTTATGTTCTGCACGGGTGGCTTAATAAATAAATAAATATATAGGGTTAAACTAATACTTACTAGATAACTCTTTTTTAACCTTTTTTTACTTATTATACCTCTTTAGTATAATTATTATTAAGGTAGTGCTAAATATATATAAGGATTTTTAATTAGGATCCTGCGGACGTCCCTAGTAAAGTAAAATATTTAGGAATATTAAATACCTATAGTAGTAGTAATTAAAAAAATTATTATATAAGTATAGTAGGCAGGTTTAATATATATAATAAATTAAAATTATTTAGTAGAAAAGCCTTATCGCCGTTTTTATCTAAGTTATAAAGTATAAAGGTAGAATAATCCTCCTATTAAGGATCTTTACTAATAGATATACTAACTAAAGCCTTGCCTAATACTATATAATTAATTAATTAAATTATCTATCTATGGGGAGACCACCTCCCCACAGTACACTATAATTATAAAGAGAAAATAAAAATATTAATAAAATATTAAATTAATAATAAATAATAGCGTTCCTACTAGACTAGATTAAAAGCCCTATTAATAAAGAGCTATAAATAATAATATAGTACTAAAGGGTAATATAAAAGAAAAAATAAATAGTAAATAAATTTATAGCTTACTTAGCTATATTAAAAAATTAAATAAACCCCTTTATAAATAAAAGTATTTTATTATACACGTCTATAGTAAACTATATCTAGAAATTTAAATTATAATTATAAATTATAATAACTTCCCTAGATATATAGAGAACTAATAGAATATATAATTATATTAAAAAATAATTAATAAAGCAGCTAAGTACTAATTGCACTCTTATTATACCCTAGTATTAAAACCCCTATTAATTAAAATAATACCCTATTATATATATCTTTATTATTTTGAAATTATTTTATAGGTGTACTACCGCTATTTTATTATACTATTTAAAGTAATATCTAGAAAGACACCTACTAATATTATAAAAAAATAAAATACTAAAAGAAGGACTGCTAGGTAAAATATAATTATTTTATTTAAATAGTATTAGTAATAAAAGTAAATACTATAGAAATAAAAAATAGTAAAATGTAGAAACTATACCTAGATTATTAGAAAAACTCTAAATAAGTTTTTATATATAAGGGATAATCTAATATAGAGTAAATAAATTAATAATATATTAACTTTACTTAGATTCCGCAGTAAATATAAATATAATTAATTAATATTTAATAGTTTAATTAGACCTAGCAGTAGTTCTTAAAAATATAATAATATAGTTATATGTACCTAACTCCTAAACTATAGAAAGTATATAAATATACTATATAATTATATTTATTATAAATTTTTAGAAAATAGAGTATTACTTTTATATAGCAGCCTATAGGGTAGTAAATATATTTAATTCTATTTTAATAGGGCTATTAAGGCTTTAATAAAAGTATATAATTTTAAACTATATAATAATAATATAGTGCTAGGGTATTAATACTATTATATACTAAATTAAGAATATTCCTATATTTTTATTTATTATAAAGGATTAATTAGAGGTCTTTACTTTAATAATTATAATTAATAATTCTAAAAAATTTATAAAAAAATCTCCTTTTATAGTTAAAGTAATTTATAAATTTAGTAAATAATAGCGCTGCTGTAGTAATAAATTTATATTTAAAAATTATGTATACTATAAAAATAGAAGAAGGAAAAATAGTACCTTTTAATTTATTATATAATTTATTAGCTATAGAATTAGGGGAGTTTTATAATTATATAGTAAAGATAAAACGTATAGAGTAAATTTAAAAGAATACTAGCCTTATAGAAGCGCTTATTCTATTTATTTTTAAAAAGAATAGAATATTTAGGCTATATATAAATTATAAAAATTTAAATAAAATTATTAAGAAGAATTAATTAGCTCTACTCTTTATTAATAAAACTTTAAATAAATTATTAGGATTAAAGAGCTTTATAGAGCTAAATTTAAAAGATATTTATTATTAAATTTAAATCTAGCGCAGTAATAAGTAGAAGATAGTATTTTATACGCGCTATAAATACTTTAAATATACTATTATATCTTTTAGACTAACTAATGCCTCTGCTATATTTTAAGCTTATATTAATAAAACTTTAATAGGATATATTAATATTTTTTATATAATATATTTAGATAATATCCTTATCTTTATTAAAAATAATAAGGACTATTAGAACTAAGTAGTTAAAGTTTTATTATAATTATAATAGTACCGCCTATATATTAATTTAAAAAATATATTTTTAATACTACTTAAGTTAAATTTTTAAAATTTATCGTGCGCTATAACAGCGTATAAATAAATTTAAGTAAAGTTAAAATAGTTTAAAAGTAATTAGAAATCTGCTTTATTAAAAATATATAATTTTTTATTAAATTTATTAATTTTTATTATAGATTTATTTAAGGCTTCTTTTAAATTATAAAGCCCCTTATAGATATATTAAAAAAGCCTAAAAGGGAGAGTTAGGAGGAGTGTTCTTTATAAATAAATATAATAAAAAGGGCAAAACTCTAGTTTAGTAATATCTTTATAACTGCGCCTTTTTTATAATATTATAATTCTACTCTACCCTCTTAACTAGAAATAGATACCTCTATTTAAGGCCTAGTAAAGGTATTCTTATAGAAGTTCCCTACTAGCAATTAATATCTAATTATTTTTTAATTAAAAAAGTTAACCCCTGTAAAAGGGAACTACTATACCCCTAGACTAATAAATAAATAAAATAATAAAATTAGATTTTAGAGCAGTATCTGTATACTTATATTTATAAAGACTAATAGAATTAATTATAACTACTCCTAATTGCAGAATTTGCTTATAATAATTTAAAGAATATAATTATAGGACTGTTTCTATTCTTTACCTATTATAGGTTCTACTTATATTTAAACTATAAACTAATAATACCTAATAAAGTTTTAATTATAATAGTACACCTCTAAGCCCTAATTAGAAATAGAAAAGTAATAGAATTATATTAGTAATATACTTTAAAAATATAAAACTAATATTATAATAAATATTATTAGCCTTAACTCTTCTTAAAAGGGGATCTAGTATTATTTTTTATAAAAAACCTAAAAGCCCTTTATCTAAATAAGAAGTTATCCCCTAATATATTAATTTTTTTTTATAGAGGAGTTAATAGGAAAATAAACTTATAAGTTAATTTTATTTAAAGGCTTTAAAATCTATTTAGTATTTTATACCTCTTTACTAAAACCCTAGAAATTAAGAAATAATAAAGAAACTATAAATCTAAAACTTATAAGAACGAATAAAAATATCGCGATAAAGGAATATTATAAAATTAAAATACTATTAAATAAAAGAAAAGTAAAGAGTGTCCTTTAATATTTAGTAAAATAGAAGAAATAGGATAAGAAATATAATTAATAGGTTTTAAAGGAAGATATTAATAAAGAATTAATATTATAATTTATAAAATTAAAAAGAAGAAAGTTAAAATAATTAATATTATTAAAATTAATTAAGCCGCGTTATAAGGATATATTAGTATTACTTTATAGGGGAGTAAATACTAAAAAGAGGGTATAAAGCCTAAATTAAAGATAAAATAATTATTAAATTTTTTTAATTATAATTACTATAGCTATAATTATAGTGATTAATATTATTATAACTAAAGGGCGCCTTTACGGCGTTATTATAAAGCTTTTTAACTATTATACTACTTTAAAAATTATTATTATTAGAAGGGCGATTATACTTTTTATATTTAATTTTAAAAAGAGTAGTAAAGAGATATATAATAGTTAATATTAATATGCTATAAAAATATAAATTTAAAGTAAATAAATTTTATAATAAGTTATTAAACTTTTCCTCTAAATTTTTATTAATAATAGGAATCATAGTATAAGTTAAGTAAAATATAAATATCTTTTTATTATAGCTAGGGTTAGAAGCGGGAGCTATAATAATATTAAAAATTTTAAATATTAGTAAAGAGATATAAGGGTATAAAAGAAATATAATAATAGTATTATAAGTAGTTGTAGGAGGCACACTAAAAAAAGAACTTATATTAATACTTAAATAAGTAATTTTAGAATTAAATAAAAGTATAATAGAGCGTTAATATATTAGTAATATTTATATAGTGGCTAAAGCGGGCTGCTTAGTATTTTTAATAAATATTTTAATTTAAATTCTATTCTTAGCGGGACCTTCTTAAGGAGGGTTTTAAGGACTTTAACTACAGTAGGGTGACAGACAAAAAGCGTAATCTAAAAAATTGCTTTTTTAAAAAAATTATAATAAACTCAGTATTAGTTTTTAATTTTTTTCGAAATAATAAACTTTTAGAAAAAGGTATAAAGTTAATATTTTTAATTTAAAATTGCCTAAAATAGCTTAGTCTATTTTTTTAAAAATAGGTGAAGTTAGGGCTAAAAAAATGCAAAAATTAAAATCCTGAATATTTTTTTAAACGTATAATTTTTTATTTTTTTATTTTCTAACCTAATATGGTTAGTATAGGTCACGTGACCAAATTTTCGAGACTAGTTTACTAACTAAATAATTAATTAGTATTATAGTCAATTTTAATTCAAAAATTACGTAAGCTTAAATCACGTGATTTTTTAATAGTTTTTTAGCTTATAGTAATATCTTTTTACTTTTTAATTTTAAATACCTATTTCCTCAAAATGGCTCCAAAATTCTCAAAATTTGAGGAAAAGGTAGAAGAATTATATATTAATAATATACCTATTAATACTATTTCAAATATTACAAAAAAGCCTAAATCGTCTATTTATAACGCAATTCGTCGAATTAAAGATAAAAAACAAAATAAAAATATAAAAATCCTAGATTTAAAAAAGACTCAAAATAAGCCAATTAAAAAAATTCAAAATAGACAAAAAAGAGTTATTAATCGAGATTTTATAAAAAATCTAAAAGTTTAAAATAATGAGTTAATATCGATTAATAATTTGGATATTTCAAAACGGACGTTACAAAGGTTTTTAAAAGAAGAAGGTTATTCTTGTAATACTTCTTTTAAAAAGCCTTATTTGGATAAAAAAATAAAAAAAAGCGTTTTATATATGTAAAAAATTAATTAAAAAATATAAAAAAAAATAGATTTTTTTAGAGTTATATTTTCTGATGAGTCAGCAATAGAAAGAGGACATGGATCTAGACAGGAGTATTATAGAAAAAAAAATCTAAAATGGGTGACGGTTTGGTTTCAAATATTAATAGAGGTACGTAAAATAGATTTTTTAAAAAATTAAAATTTTTAAAAAATTCTATTTAAATTATAGAATTTTTTAAAAATTTTAGTTTTTTATAATATTGCTTACTAATTAAAATATAGGGCATGATATTTCGGTTCAAGTTTGGGGCGCTATTTGGATAGGAGGAAGGTCGAATTTAGTCTTTATAAAAGACTCTTTAAATAAGACGTCTTTTAAAACAGAGGACTATATTGAAAAAGTTCTTAAAAAAGAAGTTAAACCGTATATTAAACACGGTAAATATTACCTTTTTATTTTACCCCTTTTTTTAATATATAATAATATATAATTTTATATTATTATATATTAATTTTTTTAAAAACTTTATACTAATATCTAATTAGGTTGGCAATTTCAACAAGATAACTCAAAAATTCATAAAAGTAATAAAGCTTTATTATAGTTTAACCATAATAAAATTAAGCTTTTTACTCACCTAGCTTTCAGTCCTGATTTAAATTCTATAGAAAATATTTGGTCTATTTTGAAAACTAGAGTTAATAAACGCTATAATTGGCGTTTACCAAATATTTCAAAATTAGAGGATTTAAATAAGTATAAAAGAGTTATTTCTGAAGAGTGGCATAAAATACCATAAGAAATAATAGATAATTGTATATTATCTATGCCTCAACGTTATATGGACTTAAAGGAAGCTAAGGGGTCTTATACTAAGTATTAAATAAATTTAATACTTAATTTATCTTGTTGAAATTGAATTTTTTTAATTAATTATTGTGAAAAAATTAGTTAATAAATATAAAAAGCTTTTTTAATATATTTATTAATATAAAACTAGTAATAAAATAAAACTGAAAAAACTAAATTTTATACGCTAAAGAAAAAATTATAATTAATTATATTTTGTATTTTTTTCTACTCTAAAATCACTGCCAAATCTACCCCCTAAAAGATTACATAAGCTAGCTTAGCGCTAGGCCTAAGAAAATTCCCTAGATTTTCTCTATCTTTTTATTATTTTTTCATAATTTTATCTAATTATTTGATAGAGTTATAAGCTTTTAAAAACTATTAAAAAAACGATTACGCTTTTTGTCTGTCACCCTACTGTAATATTATAATAATATATAAAAGTTATATAATTAGCGGAGGGAGTAAAGAGATTTTATATAATATTAAATTTAATAATATTAAGGGTAAGTACAGCGCCGCATATATATTTTTAATTTATAAGGATTTTAAAGATAGATTATAATTTATTCTTTTTATTAAAAATATTTTAAAATTTTTTATTTTTTTAAAAGACTGACTCATCCTCCTCTTTAAATTTAAAAATAGGAGTAGGGGATTATATATTAAATATACTAAAAAATAATAAACTATATTATATAATATTAGTGCGAAGGCGCAGTAACTAATAAATTTATATATTAAATACCTTAAAATATCTAAATAATTCTTTACTACTATAGTAAAGTACTTAATTATTATTACTTAAAATAGCGCCGCTTTTATAATAATTAAGTACTTATAAAACTTCTTTTAATAGTTTTCTAAATAAAGAAGTTAATATCTTAAGTATATTTATAGGTAGTAGTCGCAAGTATTTTAACTTAAATAAAAATAAAATTTATAATATTAGCGAGGCGCTTATAGCTATAAAAGAGATTATTAATTTAAAGGATAAACTTTTAAGGTACTAAGTTATAGTACTTATATAGGCTAAAGTAATACTTATAGTATATAATATTATTAATATTATAATAAGTATATAAATTATAGAGAATCTGCTTTAAGCAGCGGAGATAATTAAAAAAAATTTTTAATAAAAGGTATATTACTAAGTAAGCGGGGTTTATATATAATATAAATAAAAGTATAATAATAGAAATATATAAAATAATATATTATAGGCTTAAAAGCCTATAGCCCTATTAATATAGTAATAGTATAAAAATAAGTATATATTAGAGAAGAAGATAGTTAATATTATAAAAAAATAAAAAATCTTTTTTTTAATATAAGAGAGATAAGAAAATAGAAAAATCTAAAATAAGTAAAATTATTTATATAAATATAATAGCGGCGTAGTAGGCGCGCTTATAGATAAAAAAGGTATAACTATATACTTATAATACTAGAATTCTAATATATATAGTAGTAAAAGCTTATAATAAAAATATATTAATAGTATTCTTAACTATTTTATTTAATATTATAATATAAACCTAATCCTCTATAGCTAAGACATCTATATAAAAAGAGGAAATGATTATAAAGAGGATATCCTTTTAGCATTTAAAATTATTTATATTTTATTTAAGCGCTAGTGCCGCGCTAGTATAGTATATAAAAAAGGAAACTAAAAAACATAGGGACTTGTCAAGGGACACACTCTTTAGTCCTGTAGACCAAGGGTATGCGCGTTAAGGTATAGTAAGTTAAAAGGAGCAGATAGGTAGGTATAAGTTATATAAGTTAAATATTAATTAATATAATAAGGTTATTATTATTAAATATTTAATAATAATTTTTATTATAGAAGCAAGGGATAGTAAAACTAAATTAAAAATTAATAATAAGAATTATCTAAAGCAGGTGGCCGCTACTATATACTTATAAATATAAATTAGCTTTATAATTTTATTATATAGAGCCTATAAAGCTAGACTTTATAGGCTTTATATTATAAAGCTTATAAAGCCTAATTATATAATCTTCCTTATATATCTATATTATACTTAGTGTCTAACCTGTAATTATAATCTAATAGGTTATTATAGTAAATATAATTACTATTTATACTTCCCTTCTATTAGTTCTTATTACCCTTATTATAATTCCTATATTTTAGTTATAATATAGTAGCTATAATACTATCTCCCTTTTTTAAGTCTTCGGCCTAAAGATTATCTAGAATATAGAATTTTACTATATTAGTGGGGTAGGCCCTATTATATTTAGAATAATTATAGCCCTTTATACCTTTTTATAAGACTTTTAAGTAGTATATATTTACTAATAAAATTTTTTATTATAATTTTAACGCAATACTATATTTTTATTATACTAAATTTAATCTTTCTTACGTTATTTCTCCCCGCAATACCCTAAAAAGATTAATTTATAAGTCTTATTTTTATTCTAATATTTATAATTCTTATAATATAAGCGGAGTCTTAGTTTTAGATAGTATAATTCTATTAATATTTTTAGTCCTTAGGCTTACTATTTGCAGTATAATCTATTAATTATTTTTAAATTAAAATTTAAGCTAAACTTATTATAACTAAAAAGAAATAAAAGTATATTTTTAATAAATTAATTACTGCACGGCTTTATATCTTCTAATTAAAAAAATAAAAGGAATTTCTTAATAAGCAGGAGAATAATTAATCTATTACCTTAAAGGTAGAGCTAGATTAAAAGAAAGTAGAATTATAAACTATAAATTAATAGAATAGTCTAGAAGAGGAGCTATTAAAAGTTATTTTAAGTAATATTTATACCTTTATTAATATTAATAATTTTTACAGGTTTTTACTAGATAGTCTAATTTTAGGTCTAATATTACTAAACCTTTTTTATATAATTAGTTTAGCCGGAACTCCTTTAATAATTTAAAGTAATTAAGATTCTCCCTTAGTTCTTATATATTATTTTATAAGTTTTCTTTTTTATCTTCGCCCTTTTATACCACCTTATAATAGTTTTTTCTATTTATAAATTTATAACTTATAATCCTCTCTACTTCCTATTCCTCTTATTAATTGCTATAAGTTTCCGCTTTATAAACTATTAATTATATATTTTAGGGTGCTTTTTCTAATAATACTATATAAAATACTAAGTAAATCTTTATATTGCTTAGTAGCCGTAATTTAAAGGTAATTAAAGTAATTTATTTTATAATCTTATATAGTCTAATTTTTAAGTAGTCTAATTTATTTAAGGGTCTTTTACTAGTAATATTTTTTTATAATAATTAGACTTTCTCCCCCTTCTTTAATATTAGCGGAGTCTTATACTTCTAATTATAATATTTTTTTATTTTAGTATACAGGAAAACTGCGTTTTATTATAATTAATTATAGTTTTTTTTAATTTTTTTACCTATACTTTACTATTTAAACTCTAAGATTTTATTATCTTAAGGACTTAGTAAGCCGTTAGGTTAAACCTATAATTTATAAAGAATAGTGTTACTTTCGTCGCATTATATTATAAGTTATTATATACTAATTAGGCTATTAGTAATAGGTTTACCTAATTATTTTATTAATAATTTAGGTAGTATTAGAGATATTATTCTATTATTTAATTTATTTATTTCGTTTATTTATCTATCTGTGGATAGTATACCATAGATATATTATATTTAATACTAATTAAGCTTATTATAGTCTACTATAACTTTAAGGTAAACCTAATATCTTTATTAATAATAATCTTATCTAGTATCCTATATTAGGCTACCACTGTAGATAAGAATTAAAATACTATATATTCTACTTTATTAATTTCCTTATATAGTACGAAGTAACTATATTTAGTAGTTTTATTAATAATAACTATTATTCTATTATATTTAATCTTATTTTCTAGGTCTTAGGATTTTAGTAGTTATATAATAAAATTTATAGTAACTATTCCCTATAGCTATTCTAAGACCTCTACTAGCTATAATTATTTATAAAGTATATAGTATTCTAGTTTATTCCTATAACAATTAGTACAGTTCTATAAAACTTTAATAACTATCTATTTTACTTATAAGAAGTAATATTCCTATATAAGTCTTTCTAAAATCTATTTAATGCCCTAGTAGTTATAGGCTAGCAATTTATAAAACCTCTATATAAATTCTTATTAAATTTTTGCTAGGATAAAAGTTTATTTAAAAACTTTATATATTTTATTTTTATAGGTAGATCTATTAGGCAGGTAATTAATACCTTTATTACTTACTACTATTTCCTTCCAAATCTATTCTATCTATTTATTAGGTCCTAATTCTAGGGTTGCTATAAGTTTTAATATATTATAAATTATTATACTATTTATATTAAATTATAGTAGCGCTTTAGAGACTATAGCCTTCCTTTATAAGTCTAGTCTCTAGCTTAATACATCGGCTTATAAGTTTTTTATTTCTCAAATATAGATAATCTTAAAATTAAATATTAATAATTATTAAGCCTATCTTATTTACTTTAGACTTAAGGTCTAGTTCTTTATAAATTTTATAAAATTCTTATAATTTAAAAATATTAGTATTTAGAACCTTACACTTTATAGGTAGATTTACTAAACCTTAAAGGTATCTACTATTATTAGTAGTTCCTTATTATAGATAGAATAGTTAAGTTCTATAAATATTATTTTTTAGAAATAGTATTTTATAGGATATCTTATATTATTCTTTAAATCTTATTATATAAGGCACGCGCCTATTACGTAGTTTAATATATTAATTTTTAGGAATATAGGCCTTATTAGGTTAAAAGTCTATAATATAGGGAATTTTAAGAATTTCTTCTTAAACTTTTATATTACTTTTTAATATTCTTTTATTTATTTAAAAGGGATATCCTTCTTAGTAAGATTTATAAGTAGTTAGGTTATTTTTAATTATTAGGGTATAAACTTCTAGTAGTAGTTATAGAATCCTATAAAGAATTAAATATTTAATAGTTTCTTTAGCTAGCCCTAATCCTAAATCTTTTATACTTTAGTAGATTTAATATTAAGTTTCCCTAGTTTAATTATAAACCCTAGGTAGGTTATTTTCTTTATATAGAACTTATACTTTTTTAGTTTAAAATAAAGTTTTATCTTTTTAATTCTTTAGAGCACTTTTTATATATACTTTAAATAATCCTTCTCTTTATTAGAGTAGATAATAATATTATTTAAATATATTATAGTGTACTCTCCTAGGCATTCTCTTAGTATAATATTAATTTATTATTAAAAAACTGCTGGCGCGTTAGATAATCTAAAAGGTATAATTAAGTATTTAAAGAGTTTAAATTTAATTTTAAATACTATTTTCTATTCCTCGCCTTCTTTTATCCTAATTTAATAATATATATTCTTTATATTTAGTTTAGTAAAGATCTTAGCTAACTTTAATTTATTTTATAATTTATTAATTCTAGGCAAAGAGTATTAATCCTTAATAATTATATTATTTATTTTTTAGAAATCTATATAAAAACGGGGTTTAGAGTTATCCTTTTTATTAATAAAGGTTATTTTATATACCACTAATAAGTAAGAAGGTTAGATATATTTCCTTTTTAAGTTTATTTTAATATATTTTTTAATAATATCCCCCTCTATTTCTATTATCTTATAGACTCTACTCTAAGTTAGTTATTTTTTTAGTTTAAGATTAATTTTATAATCCTATTTTATATATTTAGGCAGATATCCTTTTAGTTTATAAAATATTTCTTTATATTTATAATAGTCCTTAGGGACCTATTACTTATTTTTAGTGAACGCGGCTAATCTCCTTAGATACTTAATTATTTTAGTATTTTACTAGATAATTAAATTAATCTAGTTTAACTATAGTATCCTTAAAATTATTTTTTATTAGTCGTCGATCGCTGCTAAGTCTATTATTAAGTTATTAATAATTAATTTATCTATAATAAAGGTTCCTAGTTTTGTTTTGAGGTATATTTATTCTGTAAATAGGAGTTCTTTTATATTATATAGGGTCCATTTTTCTACTTTATTTATATATAGGAGCTTTTACTATTCTATAAATTTCTTTAAAATAAAGTTTTTAGTTGCTCCACTATTAATTATTACCCTAATAAGTTATTTATAGTACTTTACTTCAATTATTATATATAATTTTTATATCTCTTTAAGGGTTTCCTTCTCTTTAGACTAGTGTTTTATCTAGATTTTTTTATTTATATATTTTAAATACTTATTTTTTAGGCACTTATACTATTGCCGTTTTATAACGTATTCTATTAGTAGTAGTAGATTTAATTTTATAATAAGATATTTATCGTACTTCTTAAATAGATACTAACTATAAATATTTTTTTAAAGGATTATATTTATATGCGAGTCCTTAACTATTTATATTAAATATACTTAATATTTCTTCTTAAGTCCTTAGTATATTAAATATTCTAGTATAATATATAATATCTATACTAGCTTATAGTATATAGGATAAGTTAGGGATATATAAGAATTATTACTTTAGACTTTTTAGATTTTTTTAGCTTCCTATTTATTAAAGATTAATATTTAATATTTTACTAGAATTCTAGGCGTGTATGCTTTATCTACTTATTTTATTTTATTTACTACTACCTTTTATTTATTAGTTATAGGTATCCCGTTAACTAGAATTATATTTTATTCTACTTAGTAAGTAAAGTAGGTAAACTTAATATTTTATAAGTATTTTACCTTCTAGTCCTTATATACCTTATATATAGACTTTAGTAGTAATCCCTTCTTATAAAACTTCTATTCCCTAATTATCCTTTTTACCTTAAAGAAGTATACTAGTATAGTTATTTTTTAGGCTAATTTTATAAATTAAAGAAATTTTATTTTCCTAAACCTTATATTCTTTATTAGGGATATTAGTTTTTCTTAAATAGGTGATAAGAAAAAGGGTTCTTTATTTTTAAATATAGACTAAGAGGGCGTTTTTATAAATTTATTAAATTTATTCTCTAAGTTATCCAGCTTTTCTTCCTTTAAGTTACTTACTAGTACCTTAGGGGCTTCTAGAATTTATATATTCTATTCTTTTACTAACTATTAGAGTATCCCTTTCCTTATAATAATTAGCTTTTTCTTAGGCTAGTATCCTATGTCCTTCTTACTTTTTATATAGTTAATATATATATTATTTAAGTATTTAGCCTAATGCAAAGCTTAATACTCTTTACTACTAATTAGTTTCTCTTTTTATTTATTAGATTTATTCTTAGTATCCTTTCTTAAATCTTTATTAGTAGAACTCTAGCTTCTATTTAAGTAGTTTCTAACTATATAGCCTTTCTTATTATAACTAAAATAAATATTTTTTTATACTACTTATCTTTCTTAGTATCCCTTTTTTATAATTTTTTACCTTCCTTATTAGTATCTAACACTATAGAATCTTTATAATTATAATTCTTTTTAGTATAGTTATTTATACTATACCTATTTCCTCTTTTATTATTTTGCTTCTAAAGGAATAGTTTATTATTAATTTAGACCGCTTATTTAATTAGGGCTAATAGTGTTATAGGCTTTTCTATTTTAATTATTTTATATTAAATATCTAACTTAAGTCCTTTATAAAACCTAATTATTAAATTTTATTTTTCTTAGTCCTAGATCTTATTAGCTAACTATTTAAATGCTAATATATAAACTACTACTAACTTAGTCTATTATAGCTTTAATAGTTTCTGTTCTACTATGCATTCTGCGTTAATATTATTAAATATTTATTTAAGTTTTTATATAAAGTAGTTATAGTTACTAAAAATTAATATAGTTTCGGTATTCTAGTTATCTATATTATTATTTTAGTAATCTATTAGATAGCTATTAAACTAGTCTATTACTTTTTTAATAAAATAAGTGGTAATATAAGCGATTTTCGACTTATTACTCTCTAAGTAGTCTTAATTAAGGTTAGTATATAGGGCTATACTGGCTAAGAATCCTTTTAACTTACTTTTAATTCTATTAAATTTTTTAGGCTTAGCCAACTTTAATAATTAATTAGCTATTTAGAGTTCTATTTTATTAATTTACTTTTTAAAATATTATTAACTCCCTCTTCCTTTTCTACTAACAGCGCCTTAACTTACTTATATAATTACTTATAGACTTCTTTCTATATATTTCTTTCCTTATTTAAAAATATAATATATTTCTTTATCTAAATCTAATCTATAGGGTTTAATAGACTAGACCTAATAGGCGCTAAAGTAGTTAAGGTTATTATTAGCTATAACTTAGTATATACTAATAATATATCCTTAAAATATAATTATTAAGATATTAAGGGGCATACTCTTTAATCCTATAGACTAAGGGTATACGCGTTAAGGTATAATAAATTAAGAGGAGTAGATGGGTAGGTATAAATTATATAGATTAAATATTAATTAATATAATAAGGTTATTATTATTAAATACTTAATAATAATCTTTACTACAGAAGCAAGGGATAGTAAAACTAAATTAAAAATTAATAATAAAAACTATCTAAAGCGGGCAGCCGCTACTATATACTTATAAGTATAAACTAGCTTTATAGCTCTATATTATAGAGTCTATAAAGCCTAATTATATAACCTTTTTTATATATCTATATTATGCTTAGCGTCCGACCTATAATTATAATCTAGTAAATTATTATAATAAGCGTAATTACTGCTTATACTTCCCTTCCACTAGTCCTTATTACCTTTATTATAATTCCTATACTTCGGTTGCGGCGTAGCAGCCGTAACAGGACTTAAATAGAAATTAATTTTATTATTTATTAGAGACCTGCTCGCTGCTATACCTATTCTAATAACTTTATAATATTAAAGCCTTAATACCTTAATTATCTTTTAAAAGCTAAATGTTATATATATATAATAATATTATATTTATATAATATCTAAGCTATTTTTTTTACTATTATTATATTCGCGCAGTAAAGTATATATTTAATTGAATATAAAATAAGGCCTCTACTAATAATTATTTATTAATTATTTTTATTATTTTACATATTAAAATTAAAATAATTATTGAATTTTAATTACCTATATTTAAACATATATTAAATAAGATTACTTATATATAAGCTGCTACAATTATAGAGTTATTATAATTTTTTAAATACTTTAAACTAATTAATTTAATATTTTAGAATCTCTATATTATAAGGGGTTCCTACTTACCTAGTTTATATAAGGGTAGGCAGGCTTCTCAGGAGCCTTATAGGTATTTAATAGTTAAATAATAATTAGGTAATAGATAATATAAATATTCTTATTTTATTATTAAACATAAAATAACTATCTGTTATAAAAACTAATAATTTTTAATTATAAAAAAGAGCTTTAATTTAGCTATAAGTAAGTATATAAAAATATATAAGAAGTTAATTATAAAAATAAAAAATAAAAAAATATTTTAAATTATATATTATTCTATCTATTCTTTACTATTTCTAAACTTACTAGTCTATCTTTATAGATTCTATCTACTTTTTTTTTTTTTTTTTTTTTTAATGAGAAAGTTGCTATTTATAACTACCTAGTAGTAAGGAAATATGCTTTATATACTATATAACTAATAACTAGCTCTTAAAAGGTGCTTTTATTTTTCTAAATTATATAATTATAGTGTAGTTCGAACTCGTGCTGCTATATAATTACTAAGATAGTAGTAGAGAATACTAGAGTATATCTAGCTCTATTGTCTAATATAAATAGCCATATTATATAATAATAGATAATAGAAGACAATAATGAATAATAATTTAAATAAAGCTGTTAGGTTTCAGTTATGAGCAATGTGAATAAGTATTAATAAGGAATAACTATATAATTATAAAAAAGATAAATTACTATTAGATTAAATCTATTAGCTCTTTAGCCTTTATAGCTAATAATAATTAATAACTACCTATTATCTTATAATAAGGCCCGACTATACTATTATATACTAAGTTATATTAGAGAGGTATTTTACTATTAATATTTTTAATATTACCCCCTTTAAGGCCTAATCTTATCCTAAATTAATTAAAAAAGTCTAAGGAGGTAATCTAATAAACTATAATTCCCCTTTTATATTATATAGGTATTTTATACACTAAAATATACTTTTACCTTCTATAATATATGCTAGATAGACTTATCTAATTTAAATATTTTTAAAATTGTACTCTTAATAATTCCTAAATTCTCTTAAAATTCTATATAAATTACTTTATTCTTTTACTATTTTACCCTTTAGATAGCTATTAGGCTAATTTAAAATAATATTAATTAATTTTAGTGCTAACTAGTTACTAGTAATTATTTATATTATCTTTTTCTTTTAAGTTTTTTTCTTTTTACTTTAAAAATCTTCTTAAATTAAAGGTAAGTACCTATTATTCTTATTCTTTTTAGTAAGAAGAGGAGGAAATCTAGTATTTTTTAATATTTTTATTTAAAATTTAGCGCTAATTATATTAAATAAATATTTAGTAAGGTTTCCTTTAATTAATAGACTTTTTTTAGATATTAATTATATCTTTTAAATTTTTTGTCTATTCTTTAGACTTCTACCCTTTTTTAATAATACTTAGACCTATTTAATATCTTTTAGTATTAATTAATAATAATTAGTATTATACCTTCTAAGCTTACTACTTTAAACACTTATTATATTTAATTAACTAAGAAATATAAGGCTTAGACTATTTTTTCTTATATAACTTACTTTTTACGCTACTATTAGTTAGAACTAAAGAATAAGGGAGATATATATATTTTTAATACTAATAATACAGTAGGGTGACAGATTAAAAGCGTAATCGTTTTTTTAATAGTTTTTAAAAGCTTATAACTCTATCAAATAATTAGATAAAAATATGAAAAAATAATAGAAAAATAGAGAAAATCTAGAAGATCCTTTAAGGCCTAGTATCTAGCTAGCTTATATAATCTTTTAGGGGGTAGATCTGGCAGTGATTTTAGGGTAGAAAAAAGTATAAAATATAATTATTTATAATTTTTTTAGCGTATAAAATCTAATTTTTTTATTTTATTTTAAAACTAGTTCTATATTAATAAATATATTAAAAAAGCTTTATATATTTATTAGCTAGTTTTTTCACAATAATTAATTAAAATAAATTCAATTTCAACAAGATAAATTAAGTATTAAATTTATTTAATACTTAGTATAAGACCCCTTAGCCTCCTTTAAGTCTATATAACGTTGAGGTATAGATAATATATAATTATCTATTATTTCTTGTGGTATTTTATGCCACTCTTCAGAAATAACTCTTTTATACTTATTTAAATCCTCTAATTTTGAAATATTTAGTAAACGCTAATTATAGCGTTTATTAACTTTATTTTTTAAAATAGACCAAATATTTTCTATAGGATTTAAATTAGGACTAAAAGCTAGGTGAGTAAAAAGCTTAATTTTATTACGGTTAAACTATAATAAAGCTTTATTACTTTTATAAATTTTCGAGTTATCTTATTGAAATTGCCAACCTAATTAGATATTAGTATAAAATTTATAAAAAAATTAATATATAATAATATATTAATTATATATTATTATATAATAATATATTAATTATATATTATTATATATTAAAAAAAGGGGTAAAATAAAAAGGTAATATTTACCGTGTTTAATATACGGTTTAACTTCTTTTTTAAGAACTTTTTCAATATAGTCCTCTGTTTTAAAAGACGTCTTATTTAAAGAGTCTTTTATAAAGACTAAATTCGACCTTCCTCCTATCCAAATAGCGCCCCAAACTTAAACCGAAATATTATACCCTATATTTTAATTAGTAAGCAATATTATAAAAAACCAAAATTTTTAAAAAATTCTATAATTTGAATAAAACTTTTTAAAAATTTTAATTTTTTAAAAAATCTATTTTACGTACCTCTATTAATATTTAAAATCAAACCGTCACCTATTTTAGATTTTCTTTTTTTCTATAATACTCCTGTCTAGATCTATGTCCTCTTTCTATTACTGACTTATCAGAAAATATAACTCTAAAAAAATCTATTTTTTTTATATTTTTTAATTGATTTTTTGCGTATATAAAACGCTTATTTTTATTTTTTTATCTAAATAAGGCTTTTTAAAAGAAGTATTATAAGAATAACCTTCTTCTTTTAAAAACCTTTGTAACGTCCGTTTTGAAATATCCAAATTATTAATTGATATTAACTCATTATTTTGTACTTTTGGATTTTTTATAAAGTCTTAATTAATAACCCTTTTTTCTTTATTTTAAATTTTTCTAATTGGTCCACTTTTTGTTTTATTTAAATTAAGGGTTTTTATATTTTTATTTTGTTTTTTATCTTTAATTCGACGAATTGCGTTATAAATAGACGATTTAGGCTTTTTTGTAATATTTGAAATAGTATTAATAGGTATATTATTAATATATAATTCCTCTACCTTTTCCTCTAATTTTGGGAATTTTGGAGCCATTTCGAAGAAATAGGTGTTTAGAATTAAAAAGTAAAAAGATATTATTATAAACTAAAAAACTATTAAAAAATCACGTGATTTAAGCTTACGTAATTTTTGGATTAAAATTAACTATAATACTAATAAATTATTTAGTTAGTAAACTAGTCTTGAAAATTCAGTCACGTGACCTATACTAACTATATTAAGTTAGAAAATTAAAAAATTAAAAATTTATACGTTCAAAAAAAATTTTAAGGATTTTAATTTTTGTCTTTTTTTTTACCTAAGTTTCACTATTTTTTAAAAAATAGGCTAAGCCTTTTTAGGTAATTTCTAATTATAAAATTAAACTTTATAATTTTTTCTAAAAGTTTAATATTTTAAAAAAATTAAAAACTAATACTCAATTTACTATAATTTTTTAAAAAAAGCTATTTTTTGGATTACGCTTTTAATCTGTCACCCTACTGTTATTAAGTTTCGGTCACGAGCAATGTGAATAAGTACTAGTGAGGAACAACTATATAATTATAGAAGAGATAAACCGCTACCGGATCAGGTCCGTTAGCTCTCTAGCCTTTATAGCTAGTAATAACTAATGACTACCTATTGTCTCGTAATAGGGCCCAACTGTACCATCATGTACCAAGTCGTGCTGGAGAGGTACCTTACCGTCAGTGTTCTGACAACTGTATAATAATATTAATTACTATAGTTGTGGCTATAATAACTATAGTTAAAAGATTTTAATAATTATTTTATTTTTAATTTAGGCTTTATACCTTTATTTTAGTATTTACTCTTCTATAAAATAATATTAGTATACCCTTATAGTGCGACTTAATTAATTTTAATAATATTAATTATTTTAACTTCTTTCTTTTTAATTTTATAAATTATAATATTAATTCTTTATTAATATCTTCTTTTAAAATCTATTATTTATATTCCTTATTCTATCCCTTCTATTTTATTAAATATTAAAGAATATCTTTTGCTTTTCTTTTATTTAATAGTATTTTAATTTTATAATATTTTTTTATTATAATGTTTTTATTAGTTTTTATAAATTTTAAATTTATAATTTTTTTACTATACCTTAATTTATAGGGCTTTAATAAAAAGGTATAGAATACTAAGTAAATTTTAAAGCCTTTAAATAAAACTAGCTTATAAACTTATTTTCCTATTAATTTTTTTATAGATAAAAAAATTAATATATTAAAAAACTAACTTCTTATTTAAATAGGAGACTTTTATATTCTTGATAAAAAGTTATACTAGATCCCCCTTTAAAAAGAATTAAGGCTAGTAATATCTATTATAATATTATTTTTATATTTTTAAGACGTATTATTAATATAATTTTATTATTTTTTTATTTTTAGCTAGGGCTTAGAGGTAGACTATTATAATTAAAATCTTATTAAATACTATTAATTTATAGTCTAAGTATAGATAGAACCTATAGTAGGCGAAGAATAGAGATAATCTTATAATTATATTCTTTAAATTATTATAAGTAAATTCTATAATTAGAAGTAACTATAGTGTTACAATCTAAGTTTTAGTATAAGGCTGCCGCGTCTTATACCTATTAGTAGCTTACTATAGGGTTAGTAATTTTTATAATTACGCGCCGTGCCGCATAACTATATTATAATTATATAATTATATAAGTGCTCTATAACAAGCACCTTATATTTATACTTAGTATTTTACTATTTAATAAAGAGCGCTTAATAATAAGCGCTTAAGAGAGAGTACTTAATAAAAAATAATTTTTAAAAACTGCTCGCTAGCGAGCAGGACCAGTATAAAGTATATAAAAGTCTAAGTATTAACTTAGATATTTATATTTAACCTATTTATTAATCTATCATTTAAATTTACTTAGGCCTCCTTATTAATTTAGTATTATTTATAATACTAATACCAACTACCCTATTAACTTATTTATATAATTAATAACCCTTCTCCCTCTATAAGTTATTCTTACCTAAGAACTAACTTTAACCTCTAAGACTAGTTATCCTTATAGTCTTAATATTTTAAACACCCTTAATATAAGTAATTTTAATAATTTTATTTTATTTAATAATCCTAATAGTAAAGCTACTAAACTAGACTTATATAATAGCAATTAACGCAAACTTAAAATATAATTATTTTAACTTAACCTATACTTCTACTATATTAATAAGGATATAAAAGATAAAGATAAAATTATCTTTACTACTATATATATAAGAGGTAAACTAGCTAACTAAATTTAGCTATATATTAAGGTATACCTTTTAATAGAAAATTAAGATAGAGACTAAATTAATTAACTTATTAAAAATTATAGTACTTTCTATACTAAGATTAAATAACTCTTTAGTTTAGCTAATAAAAAGTTTTATATTAAAAAAACTATTTAATGTCTTTAATAAACGCACTTAGTAACCAAATATACTATAAAATTTAAATACTATATTATATAGACTAACTAGAATAATAATTCCCTATATAAGATATATAAGCAAGGACTTAAGAAATTTATATATAAAAAACTTCTACGTAGTGGAGCCACAATTAATATATTATAAAAACTTTATAATAAAATTATTAGAATTAATATAGAATGGCATAAATTACACTAGGAATATAAGAATTATAGGAAATTCTAACTTATATATAGTAAGTTAAGCGGATAAACCAGTTACTATATAATTACTACTAAATAATAAGTTATAAATAACCCCTACAACTACTAGTTAATAAAACTAAATAATATAATAGTAAGAAAGGAGGAGAAGAAAACCGGAATATATAATAAAACTTTAAAGAATATTAATAGACTAAATAAACTTAAGCGCGCCTTTAATAAACTTTAAAAAGAAATCCTGTTTAATTAAAAAAAGTAATATACTTATTTTAATTATAATAAATTAAGTTATATTGCTAGAAACTATAGATCTAAGAATAAAATTATTAAATAGTTAAACGTAATTACCGTCGCCAATAACTAAGATAACGAAGATAATTAGGTTATTATAAATAAAATAAGTAATATAAACCTAAATAAACACTTAGACTTAAATAATTCATAACTTTATAAGAATTTATACGAAGAACTAGGCAATAACTTTAAACTTATATAATTATAAGTACTTACGCTATATCCTTAAGCTAAACTAATTAACGTTATAGAATACTTTAATAAACTTATATAAATAGAACCTTTAGAAAAAAATTCTAATTATAAGATAAAGATCTTTTTAAAGGATTAATCCTATACCTAAATAATTAGTAACTTAAGTATATTAGTAAAATTAATATTAAATAGGGATAAGAAAGGTACTAATAATAATTAAAAAAGAAAGTCTATAAAAATAAGAAAAAAACTTATAAACTAAATTATATATTAAACTACTAAAATTCTAAGTATAAATGCCTAAACTGGAAGTTATATAACTATAACTAGTATACTATTTACTATAAGGCTAAAAAAATATTAATTTCCTTTTAAGTAGCCTCGCTGCTAATAGGAATAGTTTAATTATTAAATTAATAATTATAATATATACCTCTAAAATAAGCGAACATAATAATACTTTTTAGAATACCTTAAAGAAAAAAATATAATAATAACGCTTATTATTAATAGTATATATACTTAAGAATATTAGTAAATATACTTATATAAGGATTACTAGAAGCATATAAGAATTAAAGCTATATTTAAATTTAGTAAAAATAAATAATTTAATATAATAAAAGTAAGTAAATCCTTTAAATATAAGTAAGTAAGTAAAAAGATAAATAGTCTTTTTTAGGCTAGTAAGTGAACTTAGTAAAGCTATAATAAAATTAAATATATTTATAATTAACTAGACATCGCTTATTAAGCTACTAATAATATTTAATAAAGGAATATAAATTAAAGCTTTACTAAATTTAAAAATTTAAGAGAACTTTATTTTAAGAAAGATTGTTTAAAGAGCTGAATTTAAAAAATAACTTAAGAAAACCCCTTTAACTATTTATATTATAAATAGACGCCGATTACTAGAATAATTAAATATATAATATAAAGTTATAATAACACTTAAGATCTATAAGTACTAGAAATAGATTACTTTAAATATTTTAAATATAAATTAATATAACTTAATTTTAAGTATCCCCTAGCTATAAAAGCATAACCTATAAATATATTAAGAAAAGAAAGAACTTTTAATAAAGAATTATAAGTATATACTATAGTTAGAACTTATATATTATATAATATTAATAGCGGATAAGAGTATAATTAATAATTTAAACTTATAATAAAAAGTTAATAAACTAGAATTAACCTTAGCAGACGTTAGTAGATACTACTAAGTTAAAAAGTATAAAAAGAAAAAATATATAACTTATAATATCTCTAATAAATATAAAGAATAGAGTTATTTATTTTAAGAAGAGGAAGGAAAAGTAAACTTATTTAAATATTAATTTTAAAATTATATAATTAACTTAGAAGAAGGGAAAACGCCACCCTTTAAACTATTATATAATAAGTTAGGAAAAGAACTTTAATAGAAAAAGGACTTTATTAAAAAGAACTTTAATAAAGGATATATATAGGAATTAAAGTTACCTATAGTAAGTCTATTTATATTTATACTTAAGAAAAACGGAGAATAATAATTATATATTAATTATTAAGCACTTAATAATATTATAATTAAAAATAAATACCTATTATTAAATATTATAGAATTATAAAATAGACTTTTAAGAGTTAAGATATTTACGGCTATAGACTTAAAAGATAAATACTACCTTATTAGAATAAAGGAAGGTAAAAAATAGAAAATAGTATTTAAATTATAATATAGCTTATTTAAGTATATAGTTATACTATTTAGACTAACTAACGCACCAGTAATATTTTAGGAATTAATTAATAATATATTATAGAATTATTTTAACATCTTTATAGTTGCCTACTTAGATAATATCCTTATATATTTAAAGAATAAGTAAGAACACGTGGAATATATTAAAATTATATTAGAAGTTTTACGAAAAGCCCACTTAAGGATTAAACTAAAAAATATAAATTCTATATTATAGAACTAGAGTTCCTAAAATATATTATTAATATAAAAGGCTTTAATATAAGTCTAAAAAAATTAAAACTATATAAGTATAGCTAATCTTAAAAACTATAAAAGATATATAAGAATTCTTAAAATTTTACGGATTTAATAGGCAATTTATTAAGAATTATTTTAAGATTACTATACCCTTAATAGCACTAACTAAAAAGGATATAGTCTTTAAATAAATAGAATAATATAATTAAGCTTTTAAATAGCTAATATAAGTAAGTATTAATATACTAGTCCTAGTTATCTTCTAAAGCGATAAACCACTATATATAGAAATTAATATAAGCGATTTAGCTATTAGAGTATATATAAAGTAAAAAAGAAATAGATAATAGTATTTTATTACTTACTATTTATATAAGTTTATTAATATAGAAACATGCTACAATATTTATAATAAAGAATTATATATTATTATTAAAGTACTTAAGCACTAGAGAATCTATATATATAAATACTTAAAATTTATAATTTTCATAGACTATAAAAACCTATTATAATTTATAATAATAAAAGAATTAATATCGTAATAAGCGCGATAGTTAAAAGCCCTTAAATAATATAAATTTAAAATTCTATAAATACCAAGAAAAAAATAGATAAGTAGATACTTTTAATAAAAAAAATCTTATAGAAAATAAAATTAAAATATATTTAATAATCCTTAAGGAAAACAAAGATAGATTACTAAAGCCTATAATAGAATTTAACTAATTAATAATAGTTACTAAGGATATACTAAAAGAACAGTAGAAGAAGATAATATAATAATATTATAATAATCTTCTTTATAAATATTTAGGAATTAGTAAAACAATAAAACTAATTTAATAAAATTATAATTTTAAAGGAATTAAAAAAGCTATAATTAATTATATTAAAAAGTATACAGACTGCTAAAGGAATAAGTATATAATATATTTAAAATATAGAGAAATATAAGCCACCAAAATACTTATAATATTATAAGAAGATATTATTATAAATTTTATTATTAAATTACTAAGATCTATAGACTCAGCTATAGAAGTTAAGTATAATATAATATTAATTATTATAGATAGATTTACGAAATACGTTAAAATAATACCCTATAAAAAGGAATATACTATAAACTAACTAGAATATTTTATATTTAATAAACTTATAAGACACTACAGTATACTAAGAATAATTATTAGTAATAGAGATAAACTCTTTATATTAAATTACTAGATAATACTTATAGCACTTATTAAAATAAAATAAAAGCTATTAATAGCTTATTACCTGCAGATAGATAAATAAATAGAATATATTAACTAAATTATAGAAATATACCTATGTATTTACTGCAATAAGAAGAAAGATAATTAAATTTTATTACTACCTTTAATATAAATAGCATATAATAATAAAGAATTAATAATAATTAGAATTACGCTATACTATATAAATTATAAAAAGTATCTATATCTCTTTAATTAAGTTTTATTAACGATTATTAATATAATAGAAATAGAGAAAACTGCGGAAATTATAAAATAAATATATAAAAAATTTTAAAAAAATTTTAAAAAGTCTTAATAATAAACAATCTCCTATATTAATAAGAAACGAAAAACGGCACCTTAGCTAAAGAAAGGGGATAAAATATACCTATTTATAAAGAATCTTCGCATATAGAAGAAGAAATATAAAAAACTAAATTATATTAAAATTAAATTATTTTTTATTTCTAAATAAATATTACTAGTAAATTATAAATTAGAACTATTGCTAGATACAAACATATACTTAGTATTTTATATATTATTATTAGAACTAGTAAACTTAAAAATATTAATTTAGACTACCTTCTATTACTAAGCTAAGGAAGAAATAGAATTTAAAATAAAATATATCCTAAATATATAATATAGCTTAGGATAAGGAAATAATAAATACTTTATTAAATAGAAAGGATATCCTAATAATAAAAATATATAAAAATTAAAAGGCAATCTAAGTAATTATTAATAAAAATTAAAGAAGTATTATAATTAAATAAATCGCGGGTTTAAATATTAGTAAATCTATAAAATACTATAATCTTAGTCTAATAGAGAAATAGAAGCACGGACTATAAAAATTAATTAAAATAAACTATAAAAATATACCTAGGCACCTAAGAAAGGAACCAGTATTAATAAAAAATTATTTAATAAATTTAAGGTTACCTATATTATTGACGAATAACCTATTAAAGTATTTATTATAGAATAAGCTAATAATATTATATTTATTATTTTACCTTCCGCCTTTATATCTATAGCAAGATATAAGGTCTTTTTATAAATATACTTTTTAATTTAAGCTAATATTTTCTTATCTTTTAATAACTTAATAATAATTAATATTAATTCTTTTTTATCCTCTTTAATCTTCTTCTTATACTCTTTATAAGTCTTATTAAGAGATACCTATAATATATTAATATAAAAATAATCTTAGTAAATATATTCGGTATATTTTAAGCATAAATTAAGTATAATATAATATTTGCGATTTTTAGCGTCGCAGTTAAAATAAGAAGATTTTATAATAGTATTAGCCTAAAGGATTTTATTATATAAATAAAACTTATAAATAGTAGATTTAGTAAGTATATTAACCTATATATTTAAGCGTATACTATAGGGTAGACGCTTATATAAAATAGGTAAGTATAATTATATAATTTAAGGATAAATTAGTTAAAGAGAAAGAATAATATTATAATTTAAATTTTAATATAAGGCTACTATATCTTATACTTATTAACAGCTTACTATAAGGTTAGTAATTTTTATAATTACGCACTATATTATATAACTATATTATAATTATATAATTATATAAGTGCTCTATAATAAGTACTTTATATTTATACTTAATACTTTATTACTTAGTAGAAAGCACTTAATAATAAACGCTTAAAGGAAAGCGCTTAATAAAAAGTAATTTTTAAAAATTACTTATTAATAAGTAGGGCTAGTATAAAGTATATAAAAGCTTAAGTATTAACTTAGATACTTATATTTAACCTATTTATTAATTTATTATTTAGATTTACTTAGGCCTCCTTATTAATTTAGTATTATTTATAATACTAATACTAACTACCCTATTAATCTACTTATATAGTTAATAACCCTTCTCACTCTATAAGTTACTCCTGCCTAAGAACCAACCTTAACCTCTAGGACTAGCTACCCTCGTGGTCTTAATATATAGCTAATTTTATTAATTTTTATAAATATAAGTATATAGATACTACTTTAAAATTTAATTTTATTATTTTATTTATTTATTAGTCTAGAGATAAAAAGTAGTGCTAAAATAATATTTTACCTTTATTATAAAATAGAATTCTAACTAAAATATTAATATAAAGATAGGACCCTTATCTAATATAATATTTATAAGAATTCTAAAGTACCTTACTATTTTTTAAAAAATAACTAAGCTATTTAGCTAGTCTCTAATATTTTAATAATAAAAATATATTAGACTATTTTAATATATTTATTTATTATTATTTAAATAGCATTAACTACCTCTCCTTTATTTTTACTAAAAGAGAAATTTATAATAAAATTTATTATTAGTTCTTGCTAAAGCTCTTAAGGTATTAATAGTAATATTAATTCGCCTATAAAGTACTATTTAAGTATTTCTATCTATATATATATACTGCGTATAAATTAATATATTCTTTTATAAAGGTATTTAGATTTAATTAGTAGTATAACTTATTAATAAATTTTAAAGTTTAGACTCTGCTAAAGTGCTCTATTAATAGATTATTATAATAATATTATAAAATTTTTACCCTTAATATAGGCTCTTTTAGTATAAAGACTTTATTATTATAGTATAATATACCCTTAGGATCTATTTTCTATTATAATAATTACTTATTTTTACTGCGCTTAGTAGGTGCTAGAGTAATAATATTATATTATTTTTATAATATAAATACGTTATCCTTTTAAATCTATTTAATATAATTAAATAGGTTTCCTTTTATTAAATTATAAACTTTTTAATTTTTTATAACTTTTTAATCTATTATCTCCGGTCTCGATCGAGACCCACAGGTTCCAGAAAGTTCTAATAATTGATATAACGAGTGATTATTTAATCAGTTACAAAGCATATATACAAGATTTATTTAATTACGTTAAAAGGCTTTTAGATAGATACTTATTAATACTGTAAAACCAGCCACCAGCTAAGATAACCTTTTAGTATAATTAAAATAAATTACTATATCGTCTCTATAAGACGTTCCTAAACCTTTACTGCGTTCTTCAACCAGTCCGCGTCTTTATAAGGCTTAAGCATTACCTTTAGATTTTTATTTAAATTTATCTTCCTCTTCTAGTTACCTTTATCCTTAGTCAACCAGTATTTATCATCTTTCAGTATATTCTCCATGATTTTAACTTAATATTTTATAAAAGATATATAAAATTTGTTTCAGAATTCTATATTTAGCATCAGCACCAGTATAAGTCCTAGAATTTTAACCTACTAAGTCCTAGAGCAAGTCTATATTTAGTATCTAGTAGTAAAAGCTTTAAAATTATAATTATTTTATTATTATTATAAGTTATCTTTCTAGCGTATAATTATAGCTTTATAGGGTGTTTATTGCTAAGAGGGGTATCTACTTTTATTACTTCGTCCTATCTTAAGGGCTTTATGCCTCTGAAACCTTTAAAGAACGGCCTATTTATCTTATTTAACTAGTTATTCAGAAATAATAGTATAATTTTTCAAAGAAGAAGCAGAAGTCTCGAAAGTAGAGGTATAATAAAATTTAACTAAGATAATATTAAAGAGCTAGAAATATTAATATATATATAAAACCTATCTTAGGCGTTAGGATGAGCCATTACTGTTAAATCTTATTAAGTCGAATTAAATATTTTAAAAAATAATTTAGGTTTTTAAGTGCTGCCTAGCGTCCTAAATTGCTTAAGTTATTTATTTTTGTCCTCTATTATCTTTTATTTTGTAATATAGATATCTGTATTAGATAATAAAGCTGGATAGAAGAGTATAACTTAGTATTCTCTACTAAGTAGCTTTTCTCCTAGTAATACTATATAAAAGTATAGGTTTGAACCACGCTATAGTTGTATAAAAAAAAAGAAATATTATAAGAGCCGGTTATCAGTTATACAGTACATAGAGTATATTTCCTTACCACTAAGTAGTTGCAAACAGCGACTTTCTCATTAAAAAAAAAAAATCTATTATCTAGTTAGCCTTTTAAGTATTAAAATAATATTAATTTTAATTATAGTATTTAGCCCCTAGCTAATCTACAGCATTCTTTTAATATTATAATATTATAATAATAACATATTATTAATACTAGTCCCTATAAGGACTGCTAGAAAGCTTTATAAAATAAATAATATATTTTATTTTAATAATCTCTTTATATTATTATTACCTATTAGTTAAAGCGATAGCCTATTTATAAAATTTATTTTTTTATTTTATATTTTGTTTTAAAATTATATATTATTAGAAAGATAGTCTATTTTACTTATTTTTATAATAGAGCTTTTACCTCTATAAATTCTTTTAAATTATTATAATTAGTAAAAACTTTTAAAATATATATTAAGCCTTTAATGTAATCGCGCTAATGTTATATAACCTTTATAATAATATATAATTTCAGGTTATAGGTATAATAGTTCCTTTTTATAAGAGTTAACTTTCTTAACTAAAAAAATTAAATACTAATTACTAGTAAGAAACTTTTATAAGAATACTTTTATTAAGTTTTAATTAGAGGTATTTATCTTTAATTAAAAGGATAGAGTGGGATTATAGTATTATAAAAGAGGTATAATTATAAAGATATTATTAAGTTAGAGTTTTACTCTCTCTATTATATATATTAATTTATAAAAATACTCCTTTTAGCTCTCCCTTTTAGGCTTCTTTAATATATTTATAAAGGATTTTATAATTTAGGAGAAGCCTTAAATAAATCTATAATAAAAATTAATAAATCTAATAAAGACTTATATATTCTTAATAAAACAGATTTTTAATTACTTTTAAATTACTTTAACTCTACTTAAGTTTATCTATACACTATTATAGCGTATAATAAACCCTAGGAATTTAACTTAGATAGTATTAAAAATATATTTTTTAAATTAATATATAGGCGGTACTATTATAATTATAACAGGACTTTAATTACTTAGTTCTAATAATTTTTATTATTTTTAATAAAGATAAGGATATTATCTAAATATACTATATAAAAAATATTAGTATATTCTACTAAAGTTTTATTAATATAAGCTTAGAATATAGTAAGGGTGTTAATAAATTTAAAAGATATAATAGTGTATTTAAAGTATTTATAGTATATGCGAAACGCTATCTTCTATTTATTATTATATTAAATTTAAATTTAATAATAAGTATTTTTTAAATTTAGCTTTAGAAAGCTTTTTAACTCTAATAATTTATTTAAAATTTTATTAATAAGGGGTAGAGCTAATTAATTCTTTTTAATAATTTTATTTAAATTCTTATAATTTATATATAGCCTAAGGGTTCTATCCTTTTTAGGAATAAATAAAATAGGCGCTTCTATAAGGCTAATACTCTTTTAAATCTATTTTATGTACTTTATTTTTATTATATAATTATAGAGCTCCCTTAATTTTATAATTAATAAGTTATATAAAGGGCTAAAAAGTACTATCTTTTTTTATTTTTATAGTATAGTTAGCTTCCTAATATAAGTCTATTATTATAATAATACTATTATCTATTCGATTTATAAACTATTTTAGCTATAAAAAAAGATTTTTTTATAAATTTTTTAAAATTACTAATTATAATTATTAAAATAAAGACCTCTAATTAATCCCCTATAATAAATAAAAATATAGGGGTATCTTTAATTTAATATATAGTAGTATTAATATCCTAGTACTATATTATTATTATATAATTTAAAATTATACGCCCCTATTAGAGCCCTAATAATTTTATTAAAATAAAATTAAATATATCTATTACTTTATAGGCTATTATATAAAAATAATATTCTATTCCTTAAGAATCTATAATAGATATAGTTATATAATATACCTATATACTTTTTATCGTTTAGAAGTTAGATAGGTATAATTATATTATTATATTTTTAAAGACTATTATTAAATCTAGTTAAACTACTAAGCGCTTATTAATTATATTTATATTTATTATAGAATTTAAGTAAAATTAATATATTATTAATTTGCCTACTCTGCGTTAGATTATCCTTTATATATAAAAATTTATTTAAAATTTCTTTAGTAGTCTAGATATAGCTTCTAAATTTTATTATTTTTTATTTTTATAATATTTATTTTTATTGCTAGCACTACTTAAATAAAATAATTATATTTTATTTAATAGTCCTTTTCTTAATATCCTATTTTTCTATAATATTAACAGGTATCTTTTTAGGTATTACTTTAAATAATATAATAGAATAGTAGTAGTGCGCCTATAAAATAGTCTTAAAATAATAAAAGTATATATAATAGAGTGTTATTTTAATTAATAGGAGTTTTAGTACTAAAGTATTATAAAAGTATAATTAATATCTAGCTATTTTATTAATTATTCTTTAAAATAGCTATTTAGTCTATTAGTTTCCTATATATCTAAAGGAAGTTATTATAATTAGTAATTATAATTTAAATTTTTAGGTGTAGTTTGCTATAAAGATATATAATTAAATATTTTTATTTATAAAAAAGATTTATTTAATTTTTTAAAATAGCTAAGTAAGCTATAAACTTATTTATTAATTATTTTTTCCTTTATATCGCCTTTTAGTACTATATTATTATTTATAGTTTTCTATTAATAGGGCTTTTAATTTAGTCTAGTAGAAATACTATTATCTATTATTAATTTAATATTTTATTAGTATTTTTATTTTTTTATAGCTATAGCTAACGCAAAGTAATCTTTAATAATTATAAAATAAATATAATATACTAATTCTTAATAATAAATACTTAAAAATTTAAGCGGAATGCAATCTTTAATTTTATTTTAAAATTATTAAACTTCTTAATACTTTACCCTTTAAAATTAAAAATAAATTTAATTTTTAGTTCTCGCTAAGAGTGCGCTAAAACTATATTACTTAAATATTATTATTAAGTAATTTATTTATTCTTTATTATAGTAGTGTTAATAATAGTATTAGCTATTAAAAATTTATTTTAAATTTTTTTAGACTTTTTATTATTATCTATTATTTATATTTTTTAATTTTTATTTTAAGTCTCTATATTTCTTCTAATACTACTAATTTATTATATTATTATTTAAGTATTACTAATTTTATTATTATAAAATCTAATTTTTTTATCTAAGTCTTTTTATATTAAAGAAGGTAAGTTATTCTCTATTACTAAAAAAATTAAAAATAATAATATATTTTCTCCTTTTTATAGATCTAATATAGCGGCGGCGTTTTAAAATTATATTTTAAAAATTATTAAGCTGCTATTCTATAAAATAGAAGAAGAAATTAAAATTATTAAAATAAATATAATAGTAAATAAGTCTTTAATAAATAATAAAATTAATTTTTATTTAAGTTCTTATTCCCTTTAGCTTCTTTTTTTATATATTATACTAGCGCGACGCTAGCGCTTAAATAGAATATAAATAGCTTTAGACGCTGGGAGGGTATCCTCCTTACACTTATAATATATATACAATTTAAAGGAACTATAATTAATCTAATTAATTATTATTTCTAATTATATAATTAGAAGTTAAGCGCGCCTTTAAAATATTTTTATTAAATAAAAATTTAATAATTAATAACTTACTTATAATAAAATAATGAGATTAAAGTCTAATATTAATTAAATTTAAGTTATAAAAAAATTATAATATAAGAGTAGAAAATTCTAATAATAGTATTTAATAATTTTTATTATCCTTTTATACTAAGTCTATGTTAAGATCTGTAGATGGCTGCGGCACAGCATCGATCCCACATGTAATTAGAGGCCCGGGGCGGGCCGTGTAATTATGTAGTCACGTGACCTGATCAGTGTGATCAGTAGCCTTGGCGCACTGAGCATACTGAGCAGCTCGCATACTGATCACTGAGCAAAGGCTGATCAGTGTGATCAGTTGATCAGTGGGACTGATCAACCCAAGTATATAGGAACCCGAGTTTCCTTCGTGGATACTCGTGTTCAACCTGTTTATCAATCTATCGTTTGGATTCACTCAGGCCTCATTGTTGATTTAGTATCATACGTGATACCGATACCGACTACCCCATCGACCCGCTCACGCAGTCGATAACCCTTCTCCCTCCGTAAGTTGCTCCTGCCCGAGAACCAACCTTAACCTCTAGGACTAGCTACCCTCGTGGTCTTAACATCTTGAACACCCTCAACATGAGCGACTTCAACGACCTTACCCCATTCAACAATCCTAACAGCAAAGCTGCTAAACCGGACCTGTACGATGGCGACCGACGCAAACTCAAGACATGGCTACTCCAACTCGACCTGTACTTCCACTGTGTCAACAAGGACATGGAAGACAAGGACAAAGTCATCTTTGCCGCCACGTACATGAGAGGCGAACCAGCCGACTGGATTCAGCCGTACATCGAAGCATATCTTTCAGCGGAAAACCAAGAAGGAGACCAGATCGACCAACTCATCGAAGATTACAGTACCTTCCGTACTCAGATCAAACAACTCTTCGGTTCAGCCAACGAGAAGTCTTACGCTGAAGAAGCTATCCAACGCCTCCGACAAACGCACTCAGCAGCCGAGTATACCGCAAAGTTCAAACACTACGCTGTACAGACTGGGTGGAACGACGATTCCCTACGCAAAATGTATAAGCAAGGTCTCAAGAAATCCGTACGCGAAGAACTCCTACGCAGTGGAGCCGCGATCAACACGATGCAAGAACTTTACGACGAAACCATCAGGATTGACGCAGAATGGCACGAATTACACCAGGAATACAAGAATCATGGGAGATTCCAACCCACGTATGGCAAGTCAAGCGGACGAACCAGTTACCGTACGACCACTACCAAACAACGGGTTACGAACGACCCCTACGGCTACCAGCCGATGGAACTGGACAATGTAATGGTAAGGAAGGAGGAGAAGAAAACTGGAACATATGGCAAAGCCTCTGGAAATGCCAATGGACCAAACAGACTCAAGCGCGCCTTCGGTAAACCTCGAGGAGGGACCCCGTTCAATCAAAAGGAGCAACGCACTTGTTTTAACTGTGACAAACCGGGTCACATCGCCAGGAACTGCAGATCTAAGAACAAGGTCATCAGACAGTTGAACGTAATCACCGTCGCCAACGATCAGGACGACGAAGACGAATGGGTTATCACAGACGGCATAAGTGATAGGGACCTAAACGAACACTCGGACTCAGACGATTCACGACTTTACGAGGATCCGTACGAAGAACCCGTCAACGACTTTGAACCCGTACGAGCGCGAGCACCTACGCCACATCCTCAAGCCAAACCAATCAACGTTATGGAGTACCTCGACAAACTTACGCAAACGGAACCTCTGGAAGAAGAATTCCAACCACGGGATGTAGATCTTCCTGAAGGATCAGTCCCACACCTAGATGATCAGCGACTCAAGTACGTTAGTGAAGCTGACATCGAATGGGGACAAGAAAGGTACCAACGACAGTCAAAGCAAAAAGTCTATGAAAACGAGAAAGAAACCTACGAACCGGATTACGTACTGGACCACCGAAACCCCAAACATATGTGCATCAACTGGAAACTATGCAACTATGACCAGTGTACTATTCACTACAGGGCCAAGGAAGAACATTGGTTCCCTTCTAAGCAGCCTCGCTGCCGATGGGAATGGTTTGACTGCCCAATCGACGATTGTGACGTACATCTCTGGGACAAGCGAACTCGACAATATTTTCCAGGGTACCTCGAAGGAGAAAACATGACAATGACCCTCATTGTTAACGGCACATGCACACAAGAACATTGGCAGACATGCTTACACAAGGATTGCCAGAAGCATGCAAGAACCAAGGCCATGTTCGGATTCGGTGAAGATAAATGGCTCGACACGATGGAGGCAAGTGAACCCTTCAGACGCAAGCGAGCAGGCAAGAAAGGCAAGCAGTCTTTTTTAGGCCAACGGGCGGACTCAGTGGAGCCGCAACAGAACTAAATGCGCTGGTAACTGACCAGGCATCCCTCATTAAGCTACCGGTAATGCTTGATGAGAGAATACGGATCAAGGCTTTACTGGATTCGGGAGCCCAAGGAAACTTTATATCGAGAAAGACTGTTCAACGAGCCGGACTCCGCGAACAACTCAAGGAAATTCCCTTGGCTATCCATGTCGCGAATGGACGCCGATTACCAGGACAATCAAGCATACGACACGAGGTCACGACGACACTCAAGATCCATGAGCACCAGGAGTGGATTACCTTAGACGTCTTGGATGCAAGTCAGCATGACTTAATCCTGGGTATCCCCTGGCTACGAAAGCATAACCCACAGATACATTGGGGAAGGAAAGAGCTTTCGATGAGGAACTGCAAATGTGCACTGCAGTCAGAACCTGCGCATCACACGACGCTGATGGCGGATGAGAGCATGATCAATAATTTGAACTCGCGACAGAAAGTCGATAAACTGGAATTTACCTCGGCAGACGCTGGCAGGCACCACCAGGTCAAGAAGCACGAGAAGGAGAAACGCACAACTCACGACATCCCCGACGAATATAAAAAGTGGAGTCATTTGTTTCGGGAAGAGGAAGGAAAAGCAAACCTACCTGAGCACCAACCCTGGGATCATACGATTGACCTAGAAGAAGGGAAAACGCCACCCTTTGGACCATTATACGGCAAGTCAGGAAAAGAACTCCAATGGGAAAAAGACTTCATCGAGAAGAACCTCGACAAAGGATACATACGAGAATCGAAGTCACCCGCAGCAAGTCCATTTATGTTCGTACTCAAGAAAAACGGAGAACCACGACCGTGCATCGACTATCGAGCACTCAACAACATCACGATCAAGAATAGATACCCGTTACCGAACATATCAGAATTACGAGACAGACTCTCAAGAGCCAAGATATTTACGGCTATGGACTTAAGAGACGGATACCACCTCATCAGGATGAAAGAAGGTGAAGAATGGAAGACAGCGTTTAGATCGCGATACGGCCTGTTCGAGTACACAGTCATGCCGTTCGGACTAACTAACGCACCAGCAACATTCCAGGAATTGATCAACAACACGCTAAGGAACTACCTCGACATCTTCGTAGTTGCCTACCTAGACGACATCCTCGTATACTCAGAAAACGAGCAAGAACACGTAGAACATGTCAAAATCGTATTGGAAGCTTTACGGAAAGCACACCTAAGGATCAAACCGGAAAAATGCAAATTCCATGTCACGGAACTAGAGTTCCTAGGACACGTTGTCAACACGAAAGGCTTCAGCATAAGCCCAGAAAAGGTCGAAACCATACGAGCATGGCCAATTCCGAAAACCATAGGAGACGTACGAGAATTCCTAGGATTTTGCGGATTCAACAGACAATTCATCAAGGATTACTCCAAGATCACCATACCCTTGACGGCACTAACCAAGAAGGATGTAGCATTCAAATGGACGGAACAATGCGATCGAGCTTTCAAACAGCTAGTACAAGCAAGCATCAGTGCACCAGTCCTAGTTGCTTTCAGAAGCGACGAACCACTACGCATGGAAACCGACGCAAGCGACTTGGCTATCGGAGCATGCGCGAAGCAAGAAAGGGACGGACAGTGGCACCCTGTTGCTTACTATTCGTATAAATTCATTGACGCGGAAACACGCTACGACATCCACGACAAAGAATTGTATGCTATCGTCAAAGCACTCAAGCACTGGAGGACCTACGCCCACGGATGCTCAGAACTCACGATCTTTACGGACCACAAAAATCTGTTACGGTTCACGACAACGAAAGAATTGACACCGCGACAAGCGCGATGGTCAGAAGCCCTTGGACAGTACAAATTCAAGATCCTGTACACACCAGGAAAAGAGAACGGACGAGCAGATGCTCTCAGCAGAAGAAAAGATCTCGCAGGAGATAAGGTCAAGACATATTCGGCAATCCTCAAGGAAAACAAGGACGGATCGCTAGGACCTACAGCGGAACTTAACCAACTAATAATAGTCACCAAGGATGTACCAAAGGAACAACAGGAGGAGGTAATACGACAACACCACGACGACCCTCTTTACGGACATCCCGGAATCAGCAAGACAGTGGAACTAATCCAACGGAACTACAACTTCAAAGGAATCAAGGAAGCTGTAACCAACTACATCAGGAAGTGCGCAGACTGCCAAAGGAATAAGCATGCGACACATCTGAAGTATGGAGAAATGCAAGCCATTGAAATACCCACAGCACCATGGGAAGACATCGCTATGGATTTTGTTACAGGACTACCAGGATCTACGGACCCGGCTACGGAAGTCAAGTACAACGCAATATTGGTTATTGTGGACAGATTTACGAAGTACGCCGAGATGATACCCTGCAAGAAGGAATGCACTGCAGACCAGCTAGGCTATCTTATACTCGACAGACTCGTAAGACACCACGGCATACCAAAGACAATCATCAGCGACAGAGACAAACTCTTCACATCAAATTACTGGACAACGCTTATGGCACTCATCGGAACGAAACGAAAGCTATCGACAGCTTATCATCCACAGACGGACGGACAAACGGAACGTACCAACCAGACTATGGAAACGTACCTACGCATCTACTGCAACAAGAAGAAAGACAATTGGGTTTCATTATTACCTTTAGCACAAATGGCATACAACAACAAAGAATCAGCAACAACTGGAACTACACCATACTACGCAAACCACGGAAAACATCCACATCTCTTTGATCAAGTCTTACCAACGGTTATCAACACAGCAGAAGCAGAGAAAACCGCAGAAATCATGAAACGAACACACGAAGAATTACGAGAAAACCTCGAGAAGTCTCAACGACAAACAATTTCCTACGTCAACAAGAAACGAAAAACGGCACCTCAGCTGAAGAAGGGGATAAAGCATACTTGCTTACGAAAAATCTTCGCACACAGAAGAAGAAACACAAGAAACTGGATCACGTTAAAGTCGGACCATTTTTCATTTCCAAACAGATATCGCCAGTAAACTACAAGTTGGAACTACCGCCAGATGCAAAGATACACCCGGTATTCCACATATCATTATTGGAACCAGCAGACCCAGAAACGCCAGTTCAGACCACCTTCTATCACCAAGCCGAAGAAGAAAACGAGTTCGAAGTAGAACGCATCCTAGACATGCGACACGGCTTAGGACAAGGAAACGACGAGTACCTCGTCAAGTGGAAAGGGTATCCCAATAGCGAAAACACATGGGAACCAGAAGGGAACCTAAGCAACTGTCAACAAAAGCTGAAGGAATATTACAACAAGATGACGCCACTACTACGAAGAAGGACATAAAACATACCTATACACCGGAGGAAGGAATCATGGGAGCAGGGAAGTGCGAATCCCAAAACTCATCAGACAAACCCTCAAACGCACCCCACGTCGCGGGAGATAACAAAGGACCTGAAGGAGCTTCCGCAGCCGCTGGAGCAAGGTCAGACACCTCTGCAGCTTCCATCTCTTCGATATTCCTCTCCTCCACAGAAATCGCGTCAGCAGCCTTGCGATCCAACAAATCCATCTGCTGACGGAGACGGTCCTCGCGAGCGCGCGCAACCCGCAACTCCTCGAGCGCAGCCTCGTGAGCCTTAAAAGCGGTTTCCTGCGCTTCCCTTGACTCTTGAATTTGCACCTTCAACTTCTCTTTTTCAGCCAACAAACGCTTGAACTCCGACTCGGAAACACGAACATCGCAACGCTGCCCGAGCCGCACACAGGCACCACATTTTCCGGAACGAACATGAACTTTGCAAACACGATTGTGCTTTACGCATGTGGAACACTTCTTTACCATGGTTTCGCCAAAAGATTCAATAAACTCGACAAGCAAACGGCGACGAGTGGTGCTGGAGGCAGACGGATGTTTGGGCATGACGCGGACCAAGCTAACGCTACTTATGATGCGGGGCGAAGCCCGGTTATAACTAACCACGGGACTACATCACCTGATCCGAGGACAGATCCTGGGAGGAGGAGGATGATGTTAAGATCTGTAGATGGCTGCGGCACAGCATCGATCCCACATGTAATTAGAGGCCCGGGGCGGGCCGTGTAATTATGTAGTCACGTGACCTGATCAGTGTGATCAGTAGCCTTGGCGCACTGAGCATACTGAGCAGCTCGCATACTGATCACTGAGCAAAGGCTGATCAGTGTGATCAGTTGATCAGTGGGACTGATCAACCCAAGTATATAGGAACCCGAGTTTCCTTCGTGGATACTCGTGTTCAACCTGTTTATCAATCTATCGTTTGGATTCACTCAGGCCTCATTGTTGATTTAGTATCATACGTGATACCGATACCGATTACCCCATCGACCCGCTCACGCAGTCGATAACCCTTCTCCCTCCGTAAGTTGCTCCTGCCCGAGAACCAACCTTAACCTCTAGGACTAGCTACCCTCGTGGTCTTAACAGTCTATAGGTAGCAATTCACTCTATAAATATAAAATATTTAACACGCACTCTTATATACCTCTAACTAAATAGTAATTTTAATCTAGATTATATTGCTTAATCTGCGCCGATATAAAATATAATTATACAGAGTAAACCTTTTAAGTAAAACTAGATAATATATTATAAATTAAATAAAAATATATTAAATAAAAAAATTTAAAAAGAAAATCTTTATATAGCACTAAAGGAGCCTATAGATATAAATACTTATAAGATAGCCTAAAGTAGATATTTAGTAGTTTAAAGGGGGCACTTAGCAGTCTAAAGGGGGCCTATAATAGTCTAAACTAGACTAGGGCCTTATAAATACTATAGCTAATAAAAAAATAATTAAATTAATTTAATAATAATTTAGCTAATTTATTATAAAATTTTTTATATATTTGTGTTTTATATACTATTTAGAGGGGGATATCTTTTTACTACTTAGTTTTTAAATATTATATTTATATTACCATAGTACCTTTTACGCTAATTTCCCAAATCGTGACCCTACTATAATATAAAATAAATATTAAGAATTCTGCATTTTATACTTCTATAGGTGCTAGTCTCCTATATTTCTATATCTTTACATCTACTATTTGGCCGTCGATCCTCACTCCATATTTTAACACAGTATACACCACTGATAATCAGACCAAACCCACTCAACCCCACCGCCATATACAAAGCCCCGCGATATCCTCTTAATAAATCATTTGGGGTGGTTCCACCATCCACAATATACGCCTCCACCGTACCTGCGAAGCCTAAACCAAGGCTTATAGAATAATTTACAACTGTGTTAACCAAACTCGCAGCAATTCCTTGGTGTTCCTTACTCACTGCATCACTCAAAATGAGTGTTGCAGCTGGGAAGCTCATGTCCATACCCCATGGAGTTATAAGTGTGCAGAAAAAGAATTGACCCCAGTACATCTGATCGACAGGACAGGTCATGATTAGCACTGTGCCAACAGTGAAGCATGTGAGGGCGAGAACCATGACTGGCGGTGGACCTACGCGGTGAATCACCATGCCAGTGACGAGAGCGGCCAGGATGCCAGAGGGTACCACTGGAGAGATCCACGCAGTGGAAAGAAGCGGTGAGGCGTGCCTCAGTATCTGCGCAAACTGCCAAGTATAATAGTACCAGATGCCAAAGCAAGCCCACCCACATGCAATACACGCCAATACAAACGCCACGTCCATCGACAGGGCATTGAATGGAATCAAGGGGGTTTTAGCAACCTTGAGCTCAATATAAAAGAACAATGGAAGGAACACAAACGATAAGATCAAGCAAATATAAACGTATGGTTGTGGCCAGCCGACCAATGGAGCCTGATTCCACGCGAAATTGAACAGGACGAGTGCAGTGACCCCAGTGAGTGCGCCGAGTAGATCAAGATTCTTGATCTGCTCACCGAAAGACATGTGAGAGAATTTGCTCTTCTTCGGTGGATCGGGAATCATCCAAAATCCAACCACTGTCAAAATGACCAGGTAGATTGCGAAGGCCCAATACGTCCAAGGCCACCAGGCTAGCATGAAAAGTCCCGCAAAAGCACTGCCAAGGACACTGCCCGTAGGCGCACACGCCCCGAATATGGCGAACACCATGGCTTTCCGACGACCAGGAGGATAAGTCGCACCAAGTATGGCAAGGCCATTCGGCAGCATGATAGCAGGTCCAATGCCCTGAAAGACGCGGGCGAAAGTGAAGAGGGCGTGATTGGAGTAGGCCGAACATCCGAGGACAAGGGACCATAGAGCCATCCAAAGGAAGCCGATGAGGAGCATGGGTTTGTAGCCGAAGACATCACCGAAGCGACCAGAGGGGAGAATAAACGTGCCGACCGTGAGAGAGTAACCTGCAATGAGCCATGGCAGATCTACGTCAGATATTCCAAAGTCGTTGCCGATTTGATGAACAATGGTTTGTACATTTCCAAGACCGGCTTCTGCATGGTGTTAGCCATATGCCGACCGGCCCAAATAGCATGGCGAAAGGAAATATGAGCCTTACGCGTCAAAAGTTGCGCACTGCATACAATGGCCACGAAAATGATTTCTCTAGGAAGAGAGAGAGTCTCTGCGATTGACTTGGTGCGCGCAAGTTCCATCTCATTTTCTCGATTCTCTCCATCACTTTCTCCCTGTGCACTCTCGCTGTCGGATTCGGTTGGTGATAGAGACACGTCGCTATGGCATTTTTGCTGCCTATTGTCGTTCCCCAGCTCTTTGCCCGTGTGAGGTTCCACCGGTTGGTCCATGGGTTGTCCAGGCGTTGAAGAATGAGAATGTGGCATTGCTTGCAAGCCCACCTCTTTCCAAGACAGACCAGCCTGAAAAAAAGAAGGCAGGTCCGGGGAAGCACCGGCATTTAAATCAAATGCAGTGAACGGTCGCCATGCATGGTAGGACCGGGTACGCAGCGTCGTCGATGTTTTTTCTACTGCTGGCTAATTTAGTTTCTACCTAGGTCCCCACCACGGGCACTCTTCCGCGCCCGCTTTGTCAAGGGAGCCGCGCTCGCACGCTGACATGATGCTTGTGTAACATTTGGACACTAAGATCCGTCTAGGCTTGAGGCCGGCCAATCGCGGCGAGTCGTTCAGCTAGGTATATGTTTTCCATGCATTGTTAAGCCATTCCTGGAAAGCAGTTGTCACCCACGTTCAGAGACTAATTAGAAATATAGAGCAAGTTCACTGTAGACGCGAAAAGGGACATAGTAGTTACAATTGTATTAACCTAGAGTGGGCGGTCTGTTTTATTGGTATCGCAAAAGTTAGTGCTCCGTCTCATACGAATGAATCGTCGATAGTCGTTTCTCGGGTAGAGAGGCCCTTATCATGTTGTTGGACTCGTCTGACAGAGGCGAGGGCATTACACATGATCAAACCGGTCCTCTGTTGGTGGGTTAGGCACGGATTGTTTTGCTCGGGACAAGGATACGTACGGTGTTTCTGTAACTCCTGCAGGGCGGACTCAAGAGTCTCGTCGTCAATCTTCTGGGACAGCGAGGGGATGAGCGTCTTGGCTTCGTCGGCTGAGTCGGGACAGAGCGAGCCTGCAGGGTTAGCTAGAGCGTGTATGTGGTGTTGCGAAGATGCCTACCTAGCATGGCGCGCTCGGCCGGGTTGAAGTCTGGATTTGCATCGAGAACAGTGCCCATAGCAGTTAGGTTAGGGAGCTCCTTGTAGCGGGCAAACATGTCAAGGTAGTCGACAAACTGCTGAATAGATCTGGGCGTCTCAGCGAAGACCTAAGATGGACACAGAGACATACTGGTTGTCGTTGTGGGCGCGGTCGCCAAGGACGCCTTGGCCCTCGCGCGCCTTTTGTCTGCGCTTGTCGTGCACGGCGGTGATGAGAATGCGGGCTTCGGATATGGACAGCGGCTGTTCGCCCTCGAAGCTGCCGAGATTCATGTCGTTGCCCAGCTCCTCCTCCTGCTGGGGCGGCGGCTTGGGTCGCGAGACCATACGAGGCGCCTTGAAAGTGGGCGGCTCGACGGGTTGGTGGACCTGCTGCTCGTGGGCGTCGTCGTCCATAGCGGGGGTGGGTGGTGGGTTCGCGGAATGGCAACGGGGTGTTGCGGCGGCAGGCGGTCTTTGTGGGCGTTTATGAAAGAGCGCACAGGGCACGACGAGGGCAGGTCGGTGTCGGTCGACGAGGCTGCATGTGGACTCGTGGTCGTTTGCTCACTGCGCGTTCCTGCAGCAGTGCACCTGGGCTTGGGGGCACCTGGGCAGGGCCGGACGGTGCCTCAGGACCTCAACTAGTTGGAGGGCACCTGGGCACCTGCAGTGCAGAGGGCACGTGACCAGCCTTTATCCATGGATCCATGGATGGATCCATCCACTTCGCTTGCACGGCTGGGTCAACGGGTCGGGCTCTCCAGGGCATTGGAACCTAGAACGTTAGAATCTGAACTCCCCGGGTAGCAGTTGATGCACGTGACCTGCTCACTTCCAAGGTTCCAAGAAACCTTGGAACTTACCTCGGAAGGTTCCAAGGTTTGAAGCCCCGTTCCAACGTCCCGTTCCGAGGCCTACGGACGGGCTTCAGCGTCCTAAATGCGTGCTGCCCTCTGTGGGGGCTGGAACATTTACGTACCTGGCAATGAACACAAAGCCAAGCAACGAAACCTTAGGTAAACATGTACCTAGGTATAGGTACCTAGGTAGCAAAGGCTGCACGTGACCAATATTCGGCCCTGGGGGTGCCCAGGTGAACACACGGATGCCAGGGCACTTGTCTGGGTACCAACGTGGTAGCCTACTCCAACGCTTCGAGTGCTGCTGACCAACCTAGGGAGTGATGGGCAGGCAGTGGTGGCCAGTGGTGGGCGTGGTGGGCAGTGATGTGTAGGTAGACTACTACTACCCGTGGCCCGTATGGCACCAGGCGACGGGAACAGGCGTCGAGCTGGCGGCCATCGGTAGCGGCCGCTCTTGCATACCTACTGCGCGCTGCATCGCTCGCTGCACACACGCCACACGCGCGTTGGTTTGCAAACGCTCAGGTTGCAATTGCAAGGCGATGCTGTGAGATGTGGATCGTCGCTCGTCTTTAATTTCGCTGCATGCTGGCCTCCCGGAACGGCTTGGCGCCCTGCCTGTCCACAGCCTCCCCATACACTTACGCCGCGTCACAGCCATCGTCCGCAGCTCCTCCTCCCCACCACCTGCAACCCTGAGTTCAACACGCCCCAGTCGCCCAACGCCCGCAGCTGCGAACCGGAGCCCGCCTGTCGTCTTTCGCCCGCCGCCGGGGTGCCAATTCGCACCGCACCGCACCCCCGACCCACGCCCTCCTCACCGTTTCTTCCTCCTGCTCCTACTCCACCACCACCATCACCACTCTCACCACCCACACCGCCCACACCACGCTGTGACGCCACGACGTATGCTCCCAAACCGCCGCCTGCCCGCCCACCTGCCGCTCCTCGCCTTGACCAGCGACGCCCCGGCCGTCCGCCCTCACCACCAACGCTGCTCGTTGGCCACGTCCTGCGCGTTAGCCTCCAGCTCCCGCTCGAGTCACTTGCCATCGCCGACTGCGTGCAGACTGCACCTTTCCCACCCAGCACTGGCAGACCGCCGCCATGACCACTCCCGGGGAGGGTCCGCCTTCACTGGGAGGCCTGGACGCTCCACAGCCGCAGCCGCAGCCGCAACAGCCGCAGCCACAGCCGCAGTACCAGGCCTATGATCCGCGCATAAATGGTCTCTCGAGGCAGCCCACCAACCCTTACGATATGCAGAGCCCCCAGAGTCTCGCCCCGCCCAAAACTGATCCACCCACCCGCTCCCTGACTGATCCAGTGGACCCGCAACAGCAGGACACTGCGCGGGAGAAGCCCCGAGGTCGAAATAAGATTTGTGGAAAGTGCGGAGAGGGGCTGACCGGACAGTTTGTTCGCGCACTCGGGGACACTTACCATTTGGAATGCTTTACTTGTCACGTACGTACTCATTGCTCGCAGAAATCCGGTTGCACTCAATCTTGGCACACCCGCGGTCATCTCGCCGCTTTGAAACCACCCCGCTAACCAGACCCAGGATTGCGGCAAAATTGTTGCTTCCAAGTTCTTCCCAGTGCCCGACAAGCCTCCAGGCCAATATCCACTCTGCGAGACCGATTACTTCAAGAGATTGGATTTGCTGTGCTTTGATTGTGGGCAGGCTCTCCGTGGCTCTTACATCACGGCTCTAGACCGAAAGTACCACATCGAGCATTTCACATGTTCTGTCTGTCCCACGGTTTTTGGGGCTTCGGACAGCTACTACGAGCATGAGGGCAGTGTGTACTGCCACTATCACTATTCGACCAAGTTTGCACAAAGGTGCAACGGTTGCCAGACGTCGATCCTGAAGCAATTCGTCGAAATTTTCCGCAATGGACAGAACCAGCATTGGCATCCCGAATGCTACATGATCCACAAATACTGGAATGTGCGTCTGCACTCGACCGGACAGCCCATTGTGCAAGCACCGCCAGATGTTGGCTCAGATGCATCAGACGAGCTGCGCGACAGGGTGCGAAAACAGGAAGAAGAGATCGAGGCAAAGGTCAATTGGATTTGGAAAACCTTATCGGCTTTCGAAGAGAAGTCAGCCACATGCATATCCGACATGTTACTGCACGTCAGTAACGGTGCCTATGTTGATGGTGTAATGGCTGCCAAAAAATTCATTGTCCACGTCGAACTACTCTTCAACGCTGCAGATGATTTGGATGCGCAGCTGGTCGCCAACACACCAAAAGGCCTCACATATTCTCGCGAATCCAAGCTTCTGTGTAAAAAGGTTGTGGCTTTCTTTGCACTATTAACACAGTCCCAAGGCACTGGAGTACGCAGACTTGGCGTTACACAGGAGCTTCTGTCACTTGTCACCGGATTAGCTCATTATCTCAAGCTATTGATCCGCATCTGCCTACAGGGTGCGCTGAAGTTGGAACGCGAGACCCGCAGTGCGAGCGGTTTGACCAGCTTTCTTGCACAGGTGAACGCATTGGACTCTCGACTGGAACAAGAGGCACAGAAGGATCAGGCTGCTGAGTCTCTTTTATTGGTTCCGCGTTGGGCGGATGCTTGTCCGATATGCGATGCCCAGGTTGAGGATAAGTGTCTACATTTTGATAACATGTCATTCAATTATGGCTGCATGGTTTGTAGAGGTTGTGGAGCCGACCTTCGCAGCGACACCAAGAACGCCTACTGGAGCAAGTCTAAACAGAGAATGTTTTGTCCAGCGTGCGCAGCAGCACAACCTGACGCGGAAAATGGCTTCCAACACGTCACCAAGTTAAGACAATATGTACATCTTCTTAAGGTCGCCCACGCTCGCTTGATGGCTACTCTGCGTTCGAGTGGTGCTCTGCCACACACCTCTGGTAAGTTTGGTTTTGCTATATCACCTTTGACCCACCGGCACACAGTCTTGACACCCATGATCAGGCACTCGCCCTCCGCGCCGCAAAAGAATACCTTCCACTCACTGAAATTGCAGATGACCCAAACCTTACCGGGTACGATTCCTCGCAAGGGCATCGCCTGGGAGATGCCAGCGGCGAACCACAGGCCCCTCACCTACGACAAGATGCACGATCCAAGTCTTTTGGTGGACAATCCGTCGCTGACACTCAAACCGCCAACGCCAATTATGAGCAGTCTATGACCGACATCAAAAGATTGCGATCGACCCGTTTGGACAAGCACCTTTCCCAGACCATGAAGCGGGCTCGTCAGTCACGCATTATCGACGGTCCTGAAGCTGGTAGCGATTCACAAGGTAGAGGTGGCATGCAGATTGTACAAGAGCGTGAAGCTCCTGGTGATGTGGATGGTGCTACACTTGCTGTCAACTCTTTGGCTTTGGATGATATAGCCCGGATGGCAGCTCTCGAACAACAACGTGAACAACGCCCGAACGCGTTTCGTGCAGGTGGCAGTGCATTGCTTGGCCAACAAGACCAAGCAAGGCTTCTCAATGGTCATCGTCGCGACATGTCCGGTGGACAGCTTGCACCCGAAGGCCGACCACGGACATATTTTTCTGAGCTCTCTCCGCTTGAGTATTTCAAGCTCAAAAGCCTTGCGGTGCTCCAATTAGGACTTTTACTAGATGACAGCCAATATAACCAAGGCGATCTTCTGGACCTCATTGAGACGAAACGATCGAATTTCTGGGGAAAGATTGGTTTTGGTAAGAATAAGAACAAGCCGAAGAAGGGTCCAACAAGTGTCGAAAAACCAGTATCAGAAAGAGCGACATTCAGACAACCACTGGAACTGCTTGCAGAGAAGTTTGGCGCGGAGTCTACGGATGGCGTGGGACCGGGTACTTTGCGCGTGCCAGCTTTGCTCCAGGACGCCGTTACTGCTATGAGAAATATGGACATGTCAATAGAGGGCGTGTTCCGTAAGAATGGTAATCTCAAAGCTCTGCGAGAGCTCGAAGAAGAAGTTGATGCGAAAGGTGTGGAGCAAGTTGATCTGAACTCAAAGAACCCCGTCATTTTGGCAAACCTTATGAAGCGATTCCTTCGTTTGATGCCAGATCCTGTTTTGACGCTCAAGCTATACCGTCTGTTTATGACAGCAAATGGTGTGTACATTGTTGCCGTTATGCCACATATGCTGATGTCTTTAGATATTACCGACGATGTGCTACGAATGAAGGTTCTACATCTCGTCTGCTGTTTACTGCCCAAGGCTCACCGCGATACCATGGAAGTACTATTCTGTTTCCTTAATTGGGTCTCATCGTTCCATACTGTAGACGAGGAAACAGGCAACAAGATGGACACGTGGAACATTGCCACTGTCATGGCACCGAACATCTTACGAGAGAACAATGAGAAGGAAATGAAGAGTGTAGACCAAGGTGCTGTTCGAGTCGTATTTGACCTCATCGAGAACAACGACGAGTTTTGTGAGGTGAGTTCCGATTCGCAGATTTTGCCGGCTTGATTCATATTTGTAGGTACCTGATGAGATTGTCGATCTGCTCTACGATGATAGCTCTTCCGAGTTGACCCCCAAAGAAATCATGAGGCAGTGGGAACAGCGCGGTAGGAACCCAACTACAGTCGCCCCAGCAACATCGCCTCGTAATCAGTCTGGCGCTTCATCGAGGAAGGATCAGCGTAACGCTCCACACATCACACAAGCAGATCACAACCCCCAAGCGTTGGCAGGTGAATCTTCTGTACGTCATGTGGCAGCGGCTGGTGGTCCCAGTTTGTCAACGCCGAACAACCACAGCACGCCGCCACAGCAATACGACCTGGGCACGCCCAACCTTCCATACACCCAGCCTGCACCCGGGTCAGCTGAAAGCCATCGCACAGGATCACCACACCGTCACAGCTACCGTTCACCAGCACTACAGAAACAAACACTTGGTACCGCCGGTGCTGGGTAAGGTCACGTACAGCAACTGGTTTTAATAATTGGAGTATGCAGGTGTTGGGTCGTCTTGTTTGATTCATTACATTTCATAAACGATACCAAGCGAGCGCGAATACCTCTCAACGGAAAAATTGGTGTCTTACGTCAGTTTCAAGGGCATATAGCTTATACATATACCTGTGGCCTACATCGCATCTGTCACGGCATGGCTTCTTATGATGAACGAAGGTTTGAGTCTGGCACATTGGGAGTGTCGAGCATATGGCATGACCATGGTCGTGTACAAAGCATTTGGAAAGGGCGTTTCAGGGTAAGTCGATGTGTGCTTTTGCGATCTGTCAGGTGCTATCTACTTTGGGCGTTGCTTCTTGTTTTTCCTTCGTGGATGAGACTTTATTGGAAGTTGGGCTTGTGGGTTTGCATTGCATGTCGTAGCAGGAGGATGAGGCCAGTAGGTCCATTGCACTTCGGCAACGCTTGAGCGGGATTAAATTCCTTAACACGAAGGGTAGCCTCAGGTAAATCACTTGGTGGCTCTTATTGCATTTCGGGGCGTGGAAGGATGTAGTCGTCATGGGGGAGCTTTGATCGACTGATGATGTGGTGGTGAATAGAAGAAGTATCCATCAAGAATCATGGCTGTCACAAAACACGGTTTTATCCAATTCTCACAGCGGTGAAAATCCCTCCCCCCTCCCCCCCCCCCCCCCAAATATTTGCACGATTCAATCAGATTTTGCCTCCTAGGTGACTGCTCAAACAACAGCCATGTCTAACTGATTAACAGTCAATGTATCGCATCCACGCCCTTTATTGAACCTTCACTTGTCTCTCACACTGTCAACCTATCTCGGAATAAGGTTTTATGTATCGTCGGTAACCCGGTGAGCAGGTTACGAACGTATCACTGTTCTCTACACATACTGGTGCAAACAAAGTGAAAGGCGGACTCCTGCCATGGCTTCAATTTAGTATGCGATCCTCAAAACGAGTACCCGTACACCACAAAGCGCCCGGGCCCGCCGTGGCTGGATCACGTGTCAAGAATGCTTGGCACCCGCCGGCTGGTGACCTGAGACCCCACCAAAGCTACAGATTGGACAACGTTGGGCATATTCACTCCATTCTCTGGAACGGCCACAGATATACATACCGTGCTCGAAAAATCCACCCTCGATCCCCTGGATCGCACAACAACTGGGACCTGCAGCCCACCAGCATCTGTGCATCTCGAGTCAGAATACCCCACTGACGTCATTCGGAAACGTTTATCACAAACAACGCGCCTGCACGTTCGCGCTTCTAGACACGCTACCACTGGAGCGTAATAATCATGTCGGAGAAAGCAGCCCTAGTGGTAGAAGAGACAGCATCGATACCACGCTACTTTCGCAACGATGCTCAGCTATCACGCAGGGAACCGCACAAGCAGCTGCTAGCCTCGCTCAACCGCCTCATTACCGATTACCCTCCCCATCAAATAGCTCCCGGTGGCGGCCTTTACTATGGACCTATATCGGTCGCCTATCTGTTCTATGCCCTCCACAAAATCTATCCCGACATGGTCTTGGATGAATACCCCATGAATACATGGTCTGCGGCCTACATAGAACAAGCGCAAGCCAACATCAAGAAGTATAAAGGCCCATCGCCTAGCGAATGTGGTGTGAGCGACGATATCATGGCCCTGCTCGCATTGTATGCTGTGACAGCAAAAGATCCGGATACAGTCAAGGAGCTGTGTGAATTCGCTGCTGTGACCATTGAGCCAGATGCATCCAATGAATGGCTCTGTGGCCGTGCAGGCTATCTATACCTGCTTCGCCTCGTCCGTGGAGCCTTCGTCGACAACAAGGAGATTGCCGAGCTCATCGAGGATACCACAGACGAGGTCATTGACGACATCATGGGCAGCTCACGCCCGTGGAAATGGCATGGTAAGGCGTACGTCGGCGCAGTTCATGGGGCCATTGGTATCATCACCCAAATCATTCTCACCGATGCCACCTGGGCTCCTAAGCTCGAGGCCGAGTTGGGTGCGTTGCTCAGCTACCAATACGAAAGCGGTAACTTCCCTTCGTCCTTGCCGCCCGGACGGGACCGGCGGGTTCAATTTTGTCATGGAGCCCCGGGCGTTGTTGCGTCCTTGGTCTCGATAAAAAAGCATTTCCCCAAGCTGGAAGAACGCATCGATCGCGTCATTGCCAAAGGCAGAGAATGCATATGGGAGAGGGGCCTCTTGACCAAGGAGCCGTGCCTGTGTCATGGCATCAGCGGGAATGCCTTGGCGCTTGACGGCGAGCAGTTCGAGCATTTCTTGACATACACAACGGGCGGCGAGATCAAGTCTATGGCCAAGGATGGAATGCTGGAGAAGTCCAGCAATGCTTCTGCGCTCTGGTGTGGTGAAGCCGGTCGCGCTTGGGCATGGGCGATTGCCGACAAGGGGCTGAAGAAGACCTTCCTAGGGTACAACGACATCTAGTTGGCGTTGGGGATACGATGTTACGGGAACACGACGCTACGACTCATGGCCGAGGAGTAACACTAGCAGATAGGCTCAGTTACTCGATTCCTTCTTGTTGTTGCTCTTGCTCTTGCTCTTGCTCTTGCTCTCGACCCCTTTCTTGTGGTTACTGGACGTAGCATGGCACATTCGAGTGTCGTCTTAGCCCCCGTGATGCGTCTCACCCCGGCCTAGCCATGCTTCCCGAAGTCCTCGTTCATTGCATGCACTGCTTCTGTCCGACCTTCTTGGTTGTCTTTCCAACAATCCAAAACCCACCAGTCGTCATGCAGCACCTGCACGTCTCTCTACACATGCGTTCCGTTGCACAGGTCTCGCCGTGCTGGCACCCGCAAACACAACGCGCCCATATCAATAGCGGGTCCACGGGTGACGAGTGAAACCTTGGAAGCGCTCCTGTGTCTGCATATGTAGTGTGGGCGGCGCTTACCTCGGTACGTGGCTGCCAACGGTACGGCTTGTGTGGAAAGAGCCCTGGAGCCCTGGGAGCCCCATCTCGGGATTTCTCTAGCCCTTGGAATATCCTCGCTACCTATCTGATTCTTCTTTTGCCCAATCTCTGCAGCAACTGCTCTGCTCACGGTCCATCAATTCGAGGTCTGCTGCAGCGGTCGATTCTCTCCACCTGAAACCTGCTGGCCCGCAATGTGGTGGTTATCTGCATCTGCTCTGGTAGCTGCACTTGCAATTGTCCCTTCCATCGTGACGTGTGTGCACTCTGGCCCTGGGTTGCCAACACCTCGCCTTGACCGGCAAGTCGCCCATAATGGTCACCACATAACCTCGGGCATCCGAACGCAGGACCAAGGTATTATATCTATTTGTCAGAGTCCCTCTGTTTACCTGCTGATTAGGGAGCAGCAGGACACCCTCATATCCGCCGGGAGGTTAGAGACCTATATGCAACCTACCCGGATCAATGGGCCCTATATCTTCTCGGCCTGCTCAGGTTCCAGCAAGTAGACCAGTCCGATCCATTGTCGTATTATCGCATCTCAGGTTGGCCTCAACGCTATCGCTTTTCTACTGCGCTAACAACTTACCTGAGGCATACACGCCCGGCCCTATGAGCTTTGGCAAGATGCCCGAGGTTCTCCCAGTGAGCCTATAGGAGCGTATTGCCCACACAACAGCAGGTTATTCATGACCTGGCATCGTCCATACCTAGCCTTGTTCGAGGTCAGAATCCGCCTGAAAACCCTTTCATAGTGTCACACTGCTGATTTATTCCAGCAAGAGCTTTGGAAACATGTCCGGTCCGTTGCTGACCAGGCTCGGGAAGAGTCGGACCGGTGGTCTACCGCCGCCGACGCTTTTCGCATACCTTTCTGGGACACTGCCCGAGGCGTAGGGGACGGTGGTATCCCGGAGTTTCTTGTGACCCGGACATGGACGGTATCAGGCCCTTTTGGTAACCAGACGATCGACAATCCTCTCTTTTGGTATCGTTTCAATCCCTTGGTATCAGAAGATTTTGGCACGTCTTCTGTACGTAGCCAGGCCTCATACATAAAAGACCCAACTTCCCGTTACTGATCAATACAGGTGGCAAACTACAATAAAACAATGCGTTGGCCCACCACCCAGTATTCTGATGCAGAACCGCAAGTGAGCTTTTTTCAGGCCAGATTTCTGAAAAACCAACGACCGCGTCAAGACGCAGTGCACAGTGCGTTTGCTTGGAACGAATCGTTCAATGATTTCACGAAATATCTAGAGGCTGCTCACGCTTACGTTCACATCGACACGGGAGGTGATGGGGAAGGCGGTGCAGGTTATACCGGTCACATGTGGAATCTCGGCTACTCGGCGTTCGACCCGATATTCATGCTCCATCACGCGTAAGCAGTATACTAAGTACAATTGCATAGTTGACTGATCAGAAAAGAAACTTTGACCGATACATGGCGTTATATTTAGCAGCGAATCCCAATGCATGGCTTCAGCCGGAGTATGTGGATGGTAATTACAACGCTGGAAACTTCTGGATACCAAGAGGCGCCACTGTTGATGCAAAGTGGGGACTCCCACCATTCTGGAAGAATGACACTACCTTCTACACTTCGGAAGATGTTCGAAAGACCGACATATTTGGGTATGCTTACCCAGAGACACAGTATTGGATCTTTTCATCAGAGGAGAAATGGCGTAATGATGTCAGAAATACAATTCAAAGACTGTATTCGAATAGTGCTCGTGCAGCTTTGACAGGCTCTTTCGCCGATATCGATAGCTTTGGTCATGGTTCCGAACATGGACATACTTTCGTCGATTGGGCCATAGTGGCGAAAGCTTCGATCGACATGCCTGCCTCCTTCAATGCCAGATTTTTTCTCGTTGGAAATTCATCGGACCGTCTCACGGAAATTGGAATGTGGGCGAGGATGATGACTGAAGATCCCAGGGGGGTGTTTGGAAGGCTCGCCAAGTTACACGGAAAGCAAACTGTGTAAGATCTACTGAGAAAAGCCTCACCAACATCCAGAGCCTCACTTCAAGCTTGCTAGACCAGGTTATGGGTAGTCAATTGCAAAGTTTGGAACCGGATGTGGTGGTACCCTATCTCAAGAATCATTTGAGGTGGGAAGTTTATGCGGTATGCGTCCTTTGACAAAGTTCAACCAACAGAGTACTGATTTTTTATTCAATAGGGCACTGATCAGAAGCGTATGACCTCGAAGCAGCTTGAACCCTTCACTGTAAAGGTTACCGCTACCAAGATGCGTATACCAGATAGCCCTTCTCAGCCACTGGAAGGCATCAGTGACACAGTGTCATATCTGATGGAGGCACAACTATAACTCACCTCTTTTTTTTTGGTACAGTTGAGCTTCTATTAAATCATCAGGGTAGTTGGGAAGGTTGGGAACAGTTCACGAATGAATGTTTAAAAGGACATCATGGGGTGACGTCCAAAACACATGCTCGGGGTGCTTCGGATAGTATGGACATGTGTGATGAACAAATCCCACAGATAATGCTGTAACATTTACTTTCAATCATTACCTAGAAAATTGCATCCATCCTGGAACCATAGAACGGAATACTTGTCGAATGTCATCCTGAGAATAGCACGCAGGATGAAACAAGCACTGAGAAAGTGCAGCAGACATTTTACTGAGCCCCGGACCACCATATGAACCACATTATCAATCTGGTATGTTTCACGTGTATCTACTGTTCCTTTCTATCCTACTATTTACACTGCATGACTCGACCTAGATCTTGACTGCTACGATAAAAAGCCTTGGATAGCCTAACAAGACCCTCCCATCCATCATCTTTGGGTACGCCTCCGCTAGTCTGCTTTTGTATTCCTCCAAGAAAGCATCCTTAACCCCTTCGTCAAGTATCCTATTAAGATATGGCTGCAGCCCTGTCCCCTTTACCCATTCAGCAATCGCTTGCGCATCAGTAAGTGCGTGGTAGTATTCTGTGCGCCAGATGTTCACGTCTTGTGCGTCAGGAATCAAAGCGTTGTAGAACTCAGTAGGGGTCTCAATGGGATCGAGATCGGGGCGATGGACATCGCCTAGGGAGCCGATCTGGGTATCGGCGAAGAAAGGGGTCCAAGGCATATCCTTCATACAAGCCACCTCCCTCATTATGGAATGGCTTGGTGCGTGGTAATTATCTGGCACCTGGATAGCCAGAACCCCGCCGGACTTCAGACCCGTGAAAAGCCGTTGCAGTGTGCCAATCCTTTCGCCACTCCTCAACCAGTGGAAGACAGCATTGCTGAATAGGAGGTCCGCTTCTCGTGGTTCAAAGGTGGCAACATCTCCACGAACAAACTCTATATCTGGCAGTGTCTTCCTCGCCCTTTGCAACATATCAGGACTAGAGTCCATACCGGTTGCACTAGCGTCAGGAAACGCCTCAAGGAGCACTTGTGTGCTGTTTCCAGGCCCGCAACCCAGATCGTAAATGCGGGGATTCGGGGATTGAACGCGGGAGCGCAATTGTGAAACCAGGTCGTAAACGGCCCGTGTGCGCTCATTGTTGAACTTTAGGTATTGGGCTGCAGACCAGTCTGATTTTCCTTGCGATTCCGCCATCCTGGACGCGCTACTGAGCAGTCTTTGATGGGTCTTCGGGAAAGGTACAGCGTCTGGGAGACGGTGCCCAAGTTTAGGTGTAAACTGGGTGAAGGAAAGCGGAAACCCTGAAGCTTGCGATCTGAGTGTTGTTGTAAAGCAGGCCGATCGGGTCATGCTCTACGGCAGCACGCAATTCAAGAGTATGAGATCTTAATTTGATTTGATATGAAGAACCCCGGTCACTTTACTGTTGGATATACGCCTTTATATCTGTGTGTAGATCCGAGGCCGAAAAGAAAATTTGCAGGTTATACACCAATATGAGTATGGTGAGTATCTTGGTTCATGTTGTTGTGGGGGCAGCCATAAAGGCGAAAGTGGGGTATGGCGGGGTAGAAACGCATCGCTCAAGCGATAGCAGCATGGTAAGGCGAAATGCGCTCACACTGCTCGTGGAGGGCGTTTAGCTATTTCGATCTCTCCAATTGACAAACAACTAGAGCATGCGTCCATGCAAGCCTACAACTCCCCTCCATCTGATATCTGCTTTTTGCAGCACCTGTGAGTGTGAGATGCAGACACACTAGACCATTCTCAGGCTTCGAAGTAAGATAACGGATCAACATTTGCCAAGACATCTTATGTAGCAAGAAGGGGATAGACTCTCCTCCTGATGATTGGCGAAGGATCGTTTGCGGCATGACCATGTTTTTATGCTTGGTTATAAATTATATATTCCGAATCATTGTCATGAACGGTCTTATGGTCTAGTGGTATGATTCTCGCTTAGGGAGAAATCCTGAGCACATTTGCGAGAGGCCCCGCGTTCGAATCGCGGTAAGACCCACGTTTTTTTGATCATCAGATAGGCCTCCCAATGGGTTAGGTTTTATTTTTCTCAATCTGAGCCGAAGGATTTCATCACTGGGTCATTTCATAAGAAGCACAGACTTGTGACAAAACAACAAAATACATGCATTACATGCATTCTCCCGCAGCACTATATCCCTCATCTGTATGTGGAAAAAACCTGGAGGTATACATGCCAGCCAGCTAGAGTTAAATAAACTCTCTCGTTCCTTGTCTTTTCCCTTCTGCCTGGTACGTTGACATTCAACTGCGCATATTACCCGCCGATATTCATTTATCTGACTACGGCATTTCCAGGTAACTTGGTCAGCCCTGTACGAAGTTAACACCCTCCATGCCACGCAGAACAACGAACATAGCAAGCATACTTACAACTGTCATAATCTTCACCGACCATATCTTTGACAGTGCACTTGTTCTGCAGTGCAATACTCTGTGTTTTCAGCGTAGGTGCAGTGACATATGTGTGTCCGTCTAGGTGCTTCTGCAGACTATCGTCTTTCCACCCAAACAGGTAGTCAGCATGGGAAGAGTACCCAGTACTGTCACCACTACTCCATACAAACGGTTGGCTACCATCTGATGGCCAATCTGCCTTATTGTTGAACTTTTTGGTATCCCAAACAGTTTCCAGCAGTATCTGTGGTAGACGGACTGGGTGTGTCTTAGGGCACGGCCCCCTGACTCGAATGTTCCAGATCCTGGATACTGCCATAAGACAATGTCAGCTGGAATGCTAGAAAGATAAGGGGGAATCTTATTCATGTCATGTAAAATGAATGCTAAGATCTAAAAAGCATATGGCTTTTCCGGAGCAGTGTTGGAAAAACTTGCCGCTACACATTATGACACGATGTTAGCAGATATCTTGAGCTCATATAACGCATTGGAATTTGAACATCCTAACATACCAACATGGTCTTGATGGTTTGGTGAATCAATATTCTTCCCATCCCAGCAGGTCGGAAACTGTTGACTATACTTAGTTATCTTTCCATGTAAATTCTGCCAGCGTGTTTTGGTAGCACTGGCGCAGCGTATAAATACCCGATGGTTGGCCATAATCCCTGAGACACTTGTTATTCAATGTGTTCACCCTCGCGAAGATGATTTGCTTACCTGCTGGGCACGGCTGCTTAGGGAAATCAATAGTCTAACAACTGTGAGCTATGATGCACAACTTTGTGTAGCCATGTGTATGATATACTTCAGGTTCCCGAGTTCCCTCATTCTGCATACAGATGTAAGTAAGTTGGCGAAAGTTACGCGCCTGCTCGCGATTGTTGTAGTTCACATTTCCAACCAGCATACGGAAGCCTGGTTTGAAAGCTGTGACTTGAGATTTTTGCGCAGTATCGAAGAGAGCATCAGACATGTAGTAGACCATCATTCCGCCCTGTGTCGAATCTATACCTTGTTGGGCGCGCTGTGGAACGCGCTTAAATGTTCCGTTCTTTGCTTTGAAGAAGAGGACAGCAGTCCAGTAGTTCGAGCTGTAATACGATTAATTTTCACGAGATTATGAGTTTCGAATTCAACATAAATGCTCAAGAAATTAAATATAGGTATCGGTTGAAAACGTTGGGTACAACCAGAAACCTTACGTACTGTTTGTTTGTAAGTAAATATCGTCTGTACCGATTAAACTTACCAAGTCTTCCGAAAACTGACAGCTCGTACAAGTAGACTGCTTCACCAAGTCATGACTCACAGGATCCATTGAGGTATTAAACGAATTTCCTCCAATAATTTGATGTAGGTGTGGAGAAGGGTTTTGTCCTGGGTTTACCAAAGGGTCTAGACGTTGGATAGATGATTTTGCACAGCCAAAACGGAGGAGGGCATCCACAGATGCAAGAAGGCCGATAGCAAAAATGATGATAAAGTTCATTTTGGATCGAGTTCAAAGTAAGCTGTGACCAGAATCACATAGAGGGAAATCGAAGATATGTCGATATCATGCATTTAAGATCCCCAAAGCCAGATCGCAAGCCTCTCCCTACGCCCTGGTGATAGGCCATACTCGGTATTGATTGCCGATTCCATACTGTGGGGAGTCAAAGATTATCTGATCGATAACTGTATGTGCCGAGAGGCAGCATGCTTTCGGGAGTTGACATCAATTTAAATTTATATGGATGATTGACCAGTCTGAAGCTAGCTCTCAGAGGCATCGCACCAATTCAACCAACCAAACATTCTATTCTGTGCTATCGGTCAGCAATATAGAAATTTTCAAGCCTGTGTGCTGAAATTCAAATTTCGACGAACGGCCAAATGATCCCGAGATCCAATAGTCGCAGCCTTCACTTACGAATCACTGCCACATTTTTCCCCACATGTCGTAATTTATGCACAAATTGGGCTTATTATCAGAATTTATTCATCTCTCCAACATATCTACCTACTGCAGCCAAAGAACCTGCTCCGCGGGTATATACAACCCTGAGGCAGCTCTTCAGCGAATTTCCATACACGAGATCCATCATATCGTTAGCTATGAAATACTGCGCTGGGTTTTTAGCTCTCCTCCTTTCAGTTGCATTTGCACAAAAATACCCAGAATGCACTGCAGAGCTGGTTCGAACCGACGAATGTGCTGGTGTAATCAACGCCAATGCCTGTTACAACAAAAATCGGTTTCAAAACGCGCAGACCCTACAATGCATAGAAGGAAAAGATGACATCGAGAGGAAAATGAGGGTACGAGCCTGAAAACTGACCCTATTCATTTATTAATAGTGTCAACAGGCGTGTAAATGCTGCAGCTGTGTCGGCAAAGTTATGTGCGATTGGGTCACGAAGCAAAATTTTGCATGCTAAAGCATGGCACCGTCTCAATACTCTTATGGTAGGGTATACAGCAGAAGAAGCAAGAAAAGAAGAAGAAAAAAATCCAAACATCTATGCTCTTAGTTGATCTACTGCTTCCTTTTACTTTCTACAATACGATATAGCAAGACAGTATCCGTATTTCTCTCTAGCTGTTTTTCTTTTGTCGTGTGCTGTCTTTATCTCCTTCAACACAGGATATAACAGGCAAGTTTATTACCAAGAATTAATATCGAGTATGCTAAGGAGACTGAGCGAGGGGAGGGGATGAAAGATGAAACATGTAATCAGACTTGTGCTGAAAGACCTTACCCTCTCGTGAATCCCATACACCCATTCAACCTCACTTTTTCGGTCTTTCAACTATCGTTGTGAGGACTTGATCAGATGCCAGATATTTGGTAACTTGTTCCGTTGCACCTTTGCTGACGTTTGTCTGATTTACCATTGGTTGCTGTTAGAACGATCTGGCCAGGTCCTCACGACGATAAAGGATAGACAGATATGATTCGAGATATGCCCAGCGCGGTCTTCCAGCCGTTGAGAACATTGGCATAATTACATGGTGCCGCTGGAACCAATGTATCCTTTCATCGGGAGGAGACTGTTACCTACAGATGATAGGATGAATTTGGTTCGCAGGACACTGGAAGGGCCGTAATTATCATCGGATTGATTGCAGAGTTTCGGTAGAAGAAAATGCTCACAGACGACTGGCTAGCGTGGTCGCTTTATTTAGCTCGCATCGGCCCCGCCTCTGCACCTGCGGGTGGTAATTCTCAGTTGCATCGCGCTTTGCAGGTGCAGCTTGTCTTTATCGGAGTATATCAAGAACGAAATCTTATTCAATGAAATAGGGAGAGTCGAGGACGTGATTGCAATGGAAGGTGACACAATTCCCGACAGAGGTAGCGGCTGCGGTAACTAAGCATCGGACTCCGAGGCGCACCGACAGCTACCCGTCGAATTGAGTGGAGCGTCGAAACTGGTGGGCTTACATGCTATCTGTCTCATGACCCCATCCAATGCGTTTCTCTTAAATCCTTTACTCCCGCTTCAGCTTCTTCTAGTCTTTCACCAATCTCTGACAGTCTAGGAGACCCCCGGCACGAACCTTGACATGCCTACACCGGAGTCGAAAATCCCCACCAATGTACCGGACTCGGTCCACCTACCGCGGATACTTTGCCTTCACGGCGGTGGTGTCAATGCTGCTATTTTCAAAGCTCAATCGCGCTCGCTAATTCGCCACCTGCAACATTCGTTTCGCCTCGTTTGGGCAGATGCGCCTTTTTCTGTGATCCACACCCCGATGTCATCCAAGTATACGGCTCATACGCGCCATTCCGAAGATGGCTGCGATGGTTGAACGAACATCCTGGAGTCGACGCAGAAAGTTGTATAGATGAGATAGGATATTCCATGCGGACTGCGATGGAAAATGACAACCGAGATGGTGGGAAGGGAGAATGGGTTGGTTTAATGGGTTTCAGTCAAGGAGCGAAGCTGACCGCAAGTATTCTACTGGAGCAGCAAGCCAGAGAAGACATGGCTGTACGGGAAGGCAAAAAAGAATGGGATGCAGGCCCTATCGGTATACCAGGCCTCAATTGGAGATTTGGTGTACTGCTTGCAGGCCGAGCACCCTTGTTGAATCTCAACCCTGAGTTGCTGACGAGTCGGGCACTCGTCAGCACTGCCAACATATCGGAAGGCTTTGATTTTGTTGACAATGTAGACGACAATGCGATGCTAAAACAACCGACGATCCATGTACTTGGCATGGCAGACCAAGGGTTACATTTGCATCGTAGGTTATACGAAGAGTACTGCGAGGAAGGAACCAAGATATTGGTCGAGTGGGAGGGAGCGCACAGGGTACCAATCAAAAGCAACACAGTGGATCGCGTTGTTGGTGCAATCTACCAAGTTGCTGAGGAGAAGGGAATCGATGTGACATGGACAGTTGGTAGGAGATCTTCATGGACTTACGCTGAGTGAGTGATATATATATATATGCCTTTCCTTGCTACTTGAGTGAACGGATTCTTTGGGTGATCCGCTAAAGGGCTTCCGAATTTCATAATGGCAGCGGGGCCATTGCTTTCTCATCTAGACATGAGAGAAAGAAAAGGAAATCCGCACAAATCTATGTTGTTTGTTCACATTCCTATATGACTTTGGAAAGGCACGTACTGCTACTTAAAATCTTATAAATGCTTTCTATCGTACATCTTGGCACGTGAGTTGTGGATGCATTTCTTGTAGTACAGTATACGCACCAAGTATTATCTGGGTCTAAACTGTCACACTCAATTTTCTGCTAACCCGTGTGATGAATGACAGAATTCATGAGAATATGAAAGCGGGAGACCTCGAGAACAGTGCAACCACTGTATGACAATAACCAAAATTGAGAATATGCGCCATGGTATCATGCCCAGACATGAAATAGTTTCTGACGTAGATTGAAGTGAATTCCCCCGATCTGTCCGGCTTTCCTGTAGTGACGGAACGAAAAATATGCCTAGCGTCTCACATATGTAGGTACGTACAATGACGCGTGTACAAAAAGCCTTGGTTGAGTCCATCGGACATCCGCTTTGCTTTTAGATTCGGAACATCTTAAAAACAGCGCTAATTGATGGTGTTGACAACCTACAAATATTACCTAAATGAACCTAGCACCACTGTGATATCATCATCCAATCGTCATCGACTTTTCATCAGACATGCATGGGCTTTTCTAGAGCCATCATCCCTGCAACATACCCTGTATTTCTCCTAGTCTAGGTCGTAAGAATTCCACTTGACAGCATGTCTATGTCAACACACGCGACTTAGGGCCACATATAGTCCGAGTTCCCGCTCAAGATGCATGATGCAGCTCAAGGACCAATCGACAAGTATTATCCTGGCGATGGCAGAGTGCACGTGAAGGATTGCATTGCTTACGTATATGAACTCAGCCCGTCTTCGCAATAACCTTGATGTATTTATGATGATATCAGGATGCATGGCATAGAGGACACGCTGTGACGCATGATTCTAGATTTGAAAGCTCAAGTGTATAAATTCCGCACCGTCGGCTTGATTGTAAGAACATCAGCATTTAGCAACCACAACCCTCCATTTTATCCACATCTATCAGCGATCAGTCATCAAGCAGATAGTCGTCATGCAGAACGAGCACGGACAAGGTGTTTCTCACGCCACGGGAGACTCCAAAGTACCGGGATCCGTGCAACAGAAAGCACCTCAGGGTCTTGAAGAGAGCCTCCCTAACAAGGTCAGTTCCTATTCTATATTAAGAGGTAAAGTTATTCATGACAGGTGTTGATATGCCCAGGTTCATGATACTGGATCTGGTACTGGTCGTCAAACTCACGCCAAGGACGGTGGTGATGCCTCTATTGTGCCCAAGGGTATCCAGAAGGCTGTTCCAGAGAAGCTCGAGCGTGTTTTGCCCGATTCCATTCACGACACTGGTGATCACGGAGGTGCCAAGCACTGAGCATGGATAAATCGATTCTTTTAGTTTACAAGGATATAATGCCCCACGATATATTGCATGTATAATACTACGATAGCTGTTATGCTCTATCGAAGCAACAGTTGCTCTAGCAACTGCTTATCTTGAATGAATGATGTGGCAAATGAATCTTGTGAAACGCCATGCATGATTTGTTCAAGTGTTATGATAGTTGGCCCATTTTGTACTGATGTTTTGTTTATTCGAAAAGGTAGTAGCTGAGTATAGGCTGACTGGATTATGTACTGATATTCAAACTTGGTTGAGATCAAGGCCCTTCTCATCTCTGATATAAGCTGACCATTACTAGGCTTATGCACCTATTTATACTGATATTTTGTCGCGTAGGTGTTTTACGACTGTTGTTCAATCTATTATTCTATAGTATTATCATATTTATATTGATCAGAAATACTAATTTACTGTGTCGATTGTTACCTCTCTGCTCTGCAGGCTGTCCCTCTAGCGCTTCTTACTTCCTACAGAGCATATACTTCAGTTTGACACTGTAGTATCCCGCTGTTCACCAAGCTATCAGAGCTGTCTTTCAACCGAATTGGCATAGCTACAGGCTTTATTTTACCACATGTTGAATGTATCAAACGCGTCAATCCTTGTTTTAAATAATTTTGCGATGCGTTCTTCTTTCTCAACGACCAATACTCTAATAGAATAAGTCTACCCCATGATATCATAAACCTGAACCTTATAATCACCACTTTCATTAATGAACGCCTTGTTCTGGAACTATAAGGCGTTCTTTCTTTCTCTGAGCTTCAAGTGTTGCTGAAACTGCTTTTCTAAACATGAGACTTCAAGCATTGAAACATCGTTGATATGTTGTAGCTCAGCACCGATTTTTCTAAACTTGATAAATCCATCCGCTCCTGTACAAATGTCAATGCAATCTCCCTTCCTGCGATTTCCTCATTTTCACTCAAAAGAATTTCGAAGCTGAAGGGAGAGTACATATTTCGCACACGTCCTTATCATTGCGATCGCATTCATTGGTCTAGGTTCTACGCTTTTGAAGTTAGTACATTTAAGATGGAATATATTTACGAAGGCGCTTGCATGACATAGTTGTGTTTTTGTAGAATGTGAGTTATGCTCTTGCGTGACCGGATGGGTGCTGGGGTCTTGCATGTCACTCGGGATAAGCTGGATCGAGTATGGTAATTCAAAGATACCGTCAATCAAATTGTTGTTCTTGCCAACAATGCTAATAGTGGACGGTATGGTGGCAATAGAAATGGATTACTTAAGGCAAGACTAGGCGTCGGGAGGTCAAAGAGATTCAGGCACTGCGAGATGCAAGAAAGTAATATTTGATAAGGAAGGTATTGAAATGCGTGTACAAGATGTAGGTGACTTGGAGAAAGAGTATTTTGTCGTGAGTACCGTGTTGTTAGGATGGCAGCATTATCTTGTGGATATCGCATTGCATACAAGTGACCATGGAGACTATTGCGACTGTGGGTTCCCGCCAAAATCAAGGCGAGGCCAGCAAACCATTGTGCATCACCCTGGCACAGAGACCGAAATAACAGACTAGGTTCAATGTATTATTGATTTGGACTTTTTTCTAGCGGCATAGACACACAGCCTCACTCTGAGACCTCACATGCCAAGCGTGCACTCCGGCGCATGCGAACTCAACCTACTACAATAACCGTGTTCAATACTACTGATCTCACAAGTTCACTCGTTCAGTTGCACATAGTTGGCCGGGAAAAGACCGGACTTGCCGTTGAAGGTACCTAACCACCAATCTTCATCGGGGAATTCCTATAGTCGAGTTAGGGACACGCATCTGTACCAAACAAGAAGATACTTACAACGTTAGTGATGGTAGCATCTTCAGGGAAGCTAAGCTCATTATCCTCGGCAGCTTCGTAGTCATAGAGAGCAGTGGCGGTCGGCCCGCTGCTGTTGACAGGGTGCGATGGGGCTGCCGGGGACTCTGGTTCGGCGGTGGGATGTGATGGTAGTGGTGGAGGTGCACCAGCGCCAGCATCTTCCTCCGGTTCATCTTCAACGAGCTCAACATAATTAGACGGGAAGAGCCCCTGCTCGCCACGCGAATTTGTACCCATCCACCAATCTTCGTCTACCATGTCAATTTCGGTCACAAGTTCACCTTCACGCAGTTCGAGCTCGTTGTCCTCGGCTTTCTCGTAGTCATACGCTGCAACAGCACGTTTTCCACCCTTGGCCCCGCCAACTGCAGCGCCAATCGCAGCACCGCCAGCAACACCAGCGATGGCACCAGCTCCAAAGGTGGCTGCCGCAACAGCTGCACCAGCTCCTCGTGCGGGGTCTTCTGATTCTACCCGCGGCTCAGGGGAAAGATCACGGTGCCCCTTGACGGCCTCACTAAGACCACGCGTAGGCATTGGTGGAGGCTGCTCTTGGGCAGGTGAAAGTTCGGGGGGTGCAGCGCTACGGGCAACAGGCATTGCTATACGCACAGGAGAGCCAGAAGGTTCCGGTGACGGGCTGCGCGGTGGCTGAGGTGGGGGGAAGGCACACGTTGATGTTGAACAGGAGGCAAGTCTTCTTCCTCCTCTGCTTTGGCAGAGCGGCTCGGGAGGCCTGGAATAGGGACGCCACGAGTACCCGCATTAGGCTTGCTTGAAGTGTCTAGGGCTGGTGGGCTTGGAGCTGAGGGCTCAGGAACGGGACGGCTGGTAGGTGCGCCCATGGGCGCGGCGCCTTTGAAGCGATCCTTGAGGGCACTTACGCCACCAGCAGGAGAAGATGGCTCCTCATCTTGCTGCTGAGGTTCACCCCGGTTCGCTGTTCACTGAGGTTGCTTGATGCGGACTGTCCAGTGCGAGTGGTCTGTACAGGAGCCCAAGTCTTGCCTGTGTATCCGCTCTGCCAGCCACTTCCGCTTTTTGGGCCTGGACTGGGGATGTAACATTTTCGCCGGTAGCAAATGATTTGACCGGTTGGCCCTGCGCGGCCTTCTTCTCCGCCCACAGCTGCGCGGGTGTCTTTCCACCCTGGTCCGCAAATGTCTTGCTGGCTGTGCCAACTGGGGCTGTTGCTTGAATCGTAGGCTTGACACCAAACTCGCTGGGGGTGGGAGCCTTGGTTCCGGTGAATGCGCTTGCCCCACCCCATTTATTTGCAACCTTAGGCTTGGGCATACTTGTAAGTCTTTCCGGTTGTGTAAAAGCGGCCGAGCGTTCAGCTAGAGACTTCGGAGCTTCTTCGCTCTCTTCGCTAGGGGCTGAGGTACCTGTTGCTGCAGGGGGAAGACCTGAAGAAGGCGGAGCGGCTTGCGCCTTGGCTCGGATAGCTGCGATGTCGACCTTGCCAACAGGCTCGTAGGCACCCTTCACTACGGTAGGTCTATCATCATGTGCGGATGCCTTTGCTTGGGCGCGGAGGGCGGCAATGTCGACTTTGCCAATTGGTTGGTAACCGCCCTTGACAACATCTGGAGCGGTGGGTGTGGGCTCTGGGGCTTGGTAGCGCGAGGGCTCTCTCTTCGAAGTAAGCTCTGCTATGTTGACCTTTGTGGGTTTGTATGCGGAATCGACCTTCTCCAGCTGCGAACGAGTGACTTCTGGGGCATCGGCACCCCAGCCATCTGCGTCTGTGTCTTGGTAAGAGGAGGGTGCTGCTCGCGATCGACCAAGCGGATTGAAGGTTGCACCCCCGCCTCCGATCTGGGTGGGAGTGAAGACGGGTTTCTTAGCAGTGACGGGTGGGGGTTTATTGGCCGAGGGGATGGTCGGGGCACCCGAATAGTTTGCACCAGAAGCTTCCGAGACTTTTTGTACGATGCGTTCGGGGGTGAGATCGGCATCGGATCGGGCGGTGACTTGGACGTGATATCCCTAGCTTTAGTTAGCACACATGTACGAAGAGATGATTTGGGAAAAAGTACGTGGAGGAGTTTGGAAACAAGGCCCAGATGGGATCCAAAGTAGCCTTTGGTACGCTCGGGCACACCTTCACCGCACTGCTAGAGGTCAGCCAAGACATTGTGGGTGGGTAAGCAGAGCACACACCCAAGCTATCAGGACATTCTTGGGCAGCGACGTGTTTGGGTCCTTGACCTTGACAAAGGCAAATTGGATGCGTCCGTCGGAGAATTCGTCAATCAAGTCGGCGAGCTCGCCCTCGCCGGTGGTCTGAACCTTGAGTACGCTCTCCTTGCCGCCATCGTGCTGGAAGGCGCTGACGAGCGGGGCAGCGACGGTGAAGACGGCCCACTGGGCAAAAGTGGGCGAGGCAGCCTGAGGGTGTTGGGCGGGGGCGAGTTGACGACGTTTTCGTAGCTCCGCTTGATGGTAGGGCCATTGCTCGATGTGTTGAGCGTAGCCATGGCGAGGTGGGTGTGACGAGACGGGGAGAGGTCCAAGGTGTTTAAAAAGTTACGGGACAATGAGGCTCGGAGAGCGGATGGGCGTATTCCCTGCGGCGTATGGTTACTACGTGTACCTGCATGCACCAGCAGGAGGAACAACAACGACAGACAGCGACAGCTCCAGCGCTGGCGGAGAGCACAGCCTCCTCGGGCCGCTCTGTCCCGCCACGCCACGGCCGGCGGGCGAGCGCGCGGGCGTCATTTGGTCACGTGAGCGTGGGTTTGCCCCCCAGGTGCAAGTGCCCGGGTGCAGGTGCAGGTGCCCAGTAGGGGCCAGGGCTCCAGGGCACTAAGGGCTCAAGGCAGAGGTGTTGTATTTTACATACATACATACATAGGGTGATGGGATGCACGGCAGCAATGAAGCTTTGACAGACAGTGACATGGTGATCGGGAAGCCCTGATAGATGTAGAGAGGAGGCCTCCATCGCGCCTTCTCATTGCGCCCTCCATGTCAGGTGATCCATGACGGGCCGGGGCCCGGGGCCTGGCATGAAGTGGATGGGGCTACCCGTGGACAGCACAGCAGCAGAAGACACACTAACCTTGGAGGCACAGGACAGCATAGCTAGTTATGTAGGACACGACAGGACACCCGAGGACACCCGAGGGCACCCGAGAACAGACACCAGAGGACACCCCAGAGGACACCAGAGGACACCTGAGGGCACCCGAGAACAGACACCAGAGGACACCCCAGAGGACACCAGAGGACACCAGAGAAGACGGTAAAACACCATCGAACACCAGAGCACCCTGACACCAGCCTTGCCAAAGCACCCAGCCAGACTACCCTGCCCTGCCCTGCCCTGCCCTGCCCTGCCCTGCCCTGCCCTGCCCTGCCAATCCGCCACTACCCAGATGGATAGGTAGTCTACGTAAGTACTTCCTGGCAGCACCTATACCGCACTGCACCGCACCTGCACGTCATCTCTCACGTGATTCCGCCTCTGCCCAGATGCCCAGGTGCCCAGGTCCCGACGAGGTCCCGATGTCCCGACACATTTGCAGCGCAAGGGCCGTGTTCGCCTCATCCAATGGTTGGCTGTCAACGGCCGAGCGCTCGCCCCAACGCTGCGTGCTCCCAAACTTCACTGTGCCTTGACGTCTGCCTGTCTTTCCTTGCCAGCTCTGCGACAGCCCCTCCAGCCCATGTGAACCCTGCCTGTTGCATTCCACCTCCACACAAACCTCCACACAAACCTCCACACACACACCTCCACACACACCTCCACACACACCTCCACCTCTACCGCTCGTCATCCTCGTTCGATTCATGTCGCCCATCCTCTGTCGCCCGCCCGTGCTGGACTTCTGGCTGTGAGCTTCCTTCCCTAGGGCAGGGGCTGCCATGGACGAGCGCGAGTCCAGCACGGCCTCCTCGGTGGATTTCTATGCCTCGGACGAAAATACCCTCCCTACCAAGCGCAAGGCAGAAGACGGTGACCAGCTTCCTCACCAGCTTCCCGACAAGAAGCGCAGGAGACCCTGCCCTCCTCGTCTGCCCAAGTGTGCTGGTCTCCCACCAGCAATCTGGCAACATGTGTTTCTTTGCTGTTCTCTGTCTGATCTGGGTCGATTGATTCAAGTCAATCGATCGTTTCATTCCTACTTGACAGACGTGCACTGCGTCTCTTCCTCTGACCCAACTCCTGGGTCACTGCGTCTCCTCAAGTCCGACTCCATCTGGGCCTCGGCCCGTAATGCGCTTCCAATAAAACCTCCAAAGCCTTTTCCCACCTTCTCCGAGCTGCAGATGTGGCAGCTCGTTTGGTCCAAAAAATGCCAGTTTTGTCACAAACTCGCCGACGGAACACCAGGCGACAAGATTTGGCAAAAGGGTCCCCGCACCGACGGCGTGCGCACCATCTGGCCTTTCGCCATTAGAACTTGTGGAGCTTGTCTGATGGAGAAATGCCAAACGGTGAGCCTCACAAGCATCTTGTACCACTACCACTGACCTTGCAGGACGCGAGCCTCCTCTTCTCCAGCGCATCCGCCCTTCGACCCGCTTTGCCTTACGTCTTCCTCACCAACGACCGCAACTACATCCCCGCATACATGCTTCAAGCCGTCACCACACCCGCTGGTGTCGAAATCGCAAAATATTTCTACAAGCCCCATGTCGATGAAATGACCCAGGAGCTGACCAACGCTTTGGCCCTCGGCCCTGCAGCAGCCGAGGAATGGTCCAAAGGTCTCGGCATGCGTGGTCAGGACCGCATGAAGTTGGCAGAGAATTGGGAACGCTGGGAAGCCAAGTATCAAGGGTGGGCAGATCGTCCCAAAACGAAGTCAGTAGCCTCCGCTACACCGCCTCCCGCTCAAACAACCCTCGATGAAACGGCCAAGTCACCGATTCAACAAGCTCCGTCTCCCATCATATACGCTCCTACACCCGCCAGTGAGTATCTTCCTGCATTTGCTGCCGCCCGTAGCGGCCTTGCCTTTCTATATCCTTCTCTCGTCTCCCTTGACCGTTGTCTGATGACCCCAGCTCCCATTCATTCGTACATGCAATCGCGCCTATCAATAGTCTCTCAACAGCATACACCTCAGCCTACCCCAACTGGCAATCACCGCGGCCTTCACGACGCGAATGAGGCTAAAGCAAGTCGCAAGGCCGACATTGAGCGTCGTTGCCAGCGCATGAACCCACCGATACCAGCAAATGTGCTACGACATATGGATTCATTCAGAGCAGCCATTCAGATCTCTCAACCAATGAACGACGATGCATGGAGTGTGTTGGAACCCCGCCTCGTTGCCCAACTGCCTGCTGCCCAACAAGCGGAGGTTGAACACGTGTCGCGTGTTCCGTCCCTTCCAAAGACGTCAGACCGTCGATTCTTAGACTCGAACTCGAAAGAATCTAAAGAAGTAATGGATCGGGAGTGGGACGAAGCCCAACGCCCAGTTCGTGACAAACTAAGCACCATTGCCGACGACTTCATTAGCAAAGATTGGGATGGCGGTAGAGCAGTAACATACGAGAGCAGCCCCAAATTTGCTGTGGATGTCCTGGTGCACGTGCGTCGCATATTCCATGCGGAGACCGCCAATGAGAGCACAACATCTGGCCTAGGCCGCGACGAAAACTCACCTAGCACCAGGCTTCTTCTGCCTAAGCCCAAGCTAGTTTTGGACAGCATGAAGTGGGTATACGATAACAAGATCAAGAATCTAACTGAGCAGTATCGGAAGGAACTCTTCCTGTGTTATGGGGCTGGGTGTGAAGGAAACACAAAGTTCTACGGCTTTGAAGGCATTGTCCAACATTATGGAGCCAAACACACTAATGCATTCAGCGTTGGCAACGTAATCGTCGCATGGAGAGAAGCTGAATGGCCAGAAGAGACCCCCTTCCACCCAGACCCCACTTCAGTCAAACATGCCTTTCACTCTACCTCAGGTAGTACTGTTCACTCCGGCTATGGCGGTTACTATGGTGGGTACTCGCGAGCGGGAACATCCACTCCTCATATGCAAGCTCACCTTCCACAAGCAAGCCCTGGTCCGTATCGATACGGTGGCCATTATCCAGGACCTTTTGCCCCCCCCAATTGTCTGCTGCTGCATTGCCAGGGTACGAGTTCAACCAACCATATGGTGCCCCAATGGAGTCCTACCAATACCAATCCATGGCACCCCCAGGGTACGGGTCGCATTCAGGGAATGGATACATGACTTCCCCAGCAATGTCCAACATAGCCATAGCGCCCCCTCCATCTGGTCCACCCAGCGGCTCCGGCGTAAGAGACACGTTGCACAGGTCAGATGACACCAATCACCGCACAAGCTTATTCGATAAACAGGTGAGTACTGTCATGGAAGTGGCCCAGGACATTTGGAAACAAACTTCGGGCATCAAGGACCTGCCAAACAGCCTCCGCATCTATGTTTTGTTACAGCGTGTCATTTCCAAGTTCCATATGGAGTTTAATTATGAGCCGAGCCTGGACCATTTTATAGACGCATTCTCCAGCCACGAGGTTCCTCGAGCGTTAAAGAATGCCCCAGGATTGTCCTGCAAAGCGTGCCAGGAAGAATACTCCCGTCACGGTCGGCAAGAAGAGAGGAAAACATATACCGTTTTGAACCTGTTCCTCCATTTCAGATCTCAGCACTCTGGACCCCACACCCCTGGATACATTAATGGCCCTTTGCCGAGTTCCTTGGACTGGAAGGAAAACATGATAGAGCTTCCCAGTGACCGTGCCATATCCGGACTCATCCACGCACCTGGTATGGATGATGACAAACTACACATGGTTGCTACTGTTTTTCCGATGTTATTTCCCACCCCGTTGCCTAAAATTGGTAAGACGGATAACGGTGAAGTAGATTCTCCTGCACGATCTTTGCCGAAAGATACAAAGGGTGCTGCTAGCTTTGGCGGAACTCCGGGACTACCTCGTGGGGCTTCAGGCCCTCCTTCTTTAGCTTCGCCATATGCAGGTTCCCCGAATCCCCCCAACCCCACAGATGATGAATATGATCCCCAGCGACCCTCGCTTCCCAGTCAGGCCAGGATTTCTACCAGGACACATGCCAGGCGTATTTCTTACCGCGAAACTTCTCCAAACGAATATCGCTACCGTTACTTGGGTGAATCACGTCAATCTGTAGGTTTTTTGCAGAAGCCATCAATCAAGGTGATTGGAGCTGATAATAACGTGCCACAGCAACTTATGGGATCTGGCCGTCCGGATTTCCCACATAACCAGGATTACGTGGAATATGTTCCGAGCCCACGGCGCCGTGAGGCAGTCACACTGCATGATGACAATGAAGAAAGAGAACCTTCATATCGCGACGGGGAAGCTTACTATCGCTCAAGTCGTGACGAAGTTGTATTTGCACAACCGCGTACAGGTCGCTTCGAACCAGAATACCGTCATGTTCCTCGTTATGCTCGATACGTCAAGGATGAGTCCAGGCACCATAGATTCCAGTTAAGAACAGAATCCGAAACCCTCGGTCCTAGTCCTGTAAATGAAAAATCCGCTGCTGACCATTTCCTGGATGAATTTGTACCTAACCAGTCAACAAACAGGCCAGAAGGCCCGGGAGCTCCACGCGTGGGTATACACCAGCCTCCTTCCATTGGTCAAGATCCTGAGGATGGTTCTCGCTACACACCACCGCCTGCCAACATTATTGCCCCAGGAGGAATATTGGATCAGCATCGTCCAAATATCCCTCACCGCACAGCTTCCAGCGCTTCTAATGGATCCCGCAACGATGATCATAACCTATCTACCCGTCGAGTCCCTACGCCTGATAGTATTCTTGGCCTCAGAAGACCTGGACCCTACCGCCGTAGAGACAGGTATCACGAACATGTTCCTGCACGGTATCACAGATATATGGGTACCTCCCGCGATGAGCCATACTCTCGAGGTACTAGTATGAGCCGTTCACAAAGTAAAAGATACGAAGAACAGCGCCGTCGTATCGACCAACAAGAGACTCCCCAGCCAGGTGGCGAACAAGACTCCACTTTCTCTCGAGACCAGAGTGTCGAGCGAGTACCTGCCGATGATCCGCCGTATCACTCGCGGCACCCACCAAGAGAATACGTTTCAGTCCAAGACCGTCTTCATCCATACTCGCCTCCACGCTTGCGCTATGCCGATAGTCATTATGATGATGCGCCTCATAGCGACCCGGCACCAAGATACATCGACGAGTATGGGCGACCGCTCGATGACTATGAAGTTATTCAAGTTCCCAGAGAGCCTCGCCGGGCCTCCCATACCTCCCATTCCCATGGCCGATACGTAGGATACCAGCCGGATCGTCTTCAATACATTCCTCTCTCCTATGATCGTTCCTTGCCTGGCCAACACGAAAGCGATTATGATCACGTTTACTATGAAGGACGGGAAAGACACCTCCCACCTCGCAGACCACTATACGAACCCGCAAACGCTTATGAAGTATCACGCACTGATACAACTCTGCCCCAGATCAAGGTGGAGAATCCACCGCCTGTGCCTGAGTTATGAGTCACGCCTGGAGTTAAGAATATCATGGTTGTTTTGCTGTTGGTAATGTGATTGCTGGCAATGCTTTTGTCGCATATACCCCAGGTGGCCATCTGATTTTGTTTATTATGACTGTTGATATGTGCTTGTATGCTATGTCATTGTACCAACTAGCTCTTTGCATGTCTCGCTCGGCTTGCTTTGCAGCCATGTATACTGGTACGCGATCACACTCTGTTACAATACCATATGGTGGAACTGCTCTCAGCCTCCATATTGTCCTACGGGTGCATTTATTCATGGCAGAGGCGATCATTCGAGTAGACATCTTTATAGAAGCGTTAATCGGACACCCGTCTTAGACATCTTCTCTAATGTTGTGCGAAAAGCTTCTTCAACGCGATTCTCGTTAAACTAGGAGCTACACTGTGAGCTGCTTAAACAAGTCTCGAGGTTCCACATCAATGCCACCGCATTGTGATCCTTCATTTATCATTATCAATCTCAGTCACCATGGTGCACTGTAGTGTGTCGGGATGATCCATTGGGTGTAGCAGAGTAAAATGATCAGCTAGGCTCGTATTGCTCATGGTATACACTGATGATACTCGAGTAACAGTATTGACGAGTGTATAGAAGAGGTTTCGTCTGCATAGCTCTCGTCTAGTGCCCAACTGTAGAGAAAGGTAGCTTCTTGCAGAGCTTTTCAAGAACTACCGCGGTAAGCACCAAATCCCCTGTTCGATTGCCCCGAAATGGGCTTTTCAACTCGTCCGCCATGTGGATAACAAACGTTGGCAGGATCTCAGGTGGGCTAAGCAGAGCATGGTTGAGATATGTGACGACTACACGTGTCTGCAGGTAGTAAGTGAATCTGCTTCACTTGCTTTTCGGGCTGGCGCTAAGAAAAGAAGGATACTGGATGCGGACTAGTATTTGTGTTCAGCCGAGCATGAGTAAGCTATTGCTAATTGAAGCCCAAGTGATGATCTTCCACACGATTCAGACAGACCAAGCTCGGCAATAAATACGACATGCATCTTCACCGTCTGTGCTGTGCCAATAGACCCGACTCCCCGGCGGCCCATGATCCCAAACGATAAAATGAACATAATATCGCGCCACCATCCCTTGTGCACACTGCACAGTAGCTAAGGGCGACCTGGTCTCATAATATTCCGCACAACTGTATTTCCTGCCTTCTACCTACATATGTATGTATGTGCTACGTAAGGTTGACAAGCGTCCAAGGTCCTAGTTGTCAAGAACATAGACGGGACTGTCCGACGCCGATTGTCGCCGGCCCTCCCCACCGTGCTTTTGATTCTCACCACACCACCACGTTCGACACACACTAGCTAGGCTGAAACCCGAAGGTCACAATACAAGATAGTGTGCACTGCAGGCAGACAGATACGTACAGTACATGATTCCGGCCAGAACCGTCGCTGCTGAACAGATTCTAGCAACACTACGATTTGGTGGTAGGATGCGCAACAGAGGCACAGCGTTGAAGCAAGCGCAACAGTGGGAATTTGGCGTGTGATGAGCACATTCTATTGATCCTGTCGGTACCATGGCGCCGATTTCATTCAGCGTGTACCAGCAAAGGGTGCACTTTGAAGTCCTTGCAAACGTACATAAGGCAGGTACCTAGGTAGATGACACTCCAGGATCTTGAAGCGTGCAAGAGACGAGGTAGGCGCCTGTCAAACGTCACGAGCGCAGGGGCCAGCTCGATTCTCCTACCATACATGTGAGCGGCATGCATGTAGGGAAAGGCAAAACGAGGTGACGTCTCCACTTCCGGGTCAATGGGCAGGCTCCTGAGATGTCCAGGTGCGCAGCAGGGTGGAAGCGAACCAGCAGGGCAAAGAACCAGGTACGCAATGCATGCACTTGTCTCCAAGACAGGGACAAGACTCAAGCGTGCAAGTTCCCTGCGAGCCTGTCCCTGCACGCTCGCCACGCACGCACCCACTCCCCACACCCTCGACACGTGCCAGCTCGCGTCTTGGGCGTTCCAGGCTACCCGCCCCCCACCCCAAGTTCACATGCGAAGAATCGCCAGCGTTATGCACCTCGGGACAAGACTTCTCTTGCTCGATAGCGCCCCGATTGCCGAACAGCCTTGCGCCTTCGCCATAGCAGAGCGCGGGATGCACCGATAGGCTACACCTCTCCCTCTGCTCCTTTTTCGGTGGCTCTCGCCTACGCCAACAGCCATCTGTGTTTCTCGGTGACATGGATTGCTATGTCGTCGACGAGGAGTCCACTTGCTACCTCCAGTCCACATTGAGCGAGCATTGTATTACTGGGGCCAACTGCGCGAACGTTGGATGCTGATTGCTTAAGTTCCCACGCCAGCGGTCGCACGTTGCGATAGTGGGGCAGTAGCGCGCAACAATCGGGTAAACTTGGCACCGTTTGGTTGTTGGCTTGTGGCTTGTTGGTGTAAATGGTGTAAATTGTCCACGCCCAGACACAATGGTGTTCAGTGCGCGCTTCAAGTCCTTCCACGTATCGCGGCCTCGCGGATACAGGAAGGTGCGAAAAGATAGGTTTGCAGACCATGATGCATATTTCCTGCAGTATATTTGCCTAAATTCCGATAGACTATTGAGCCATGATGCCTTTCGCGGGGCGCGCACATTGCATGCAGTGTGCTTTTTGCGCCCATTAGGCATGTTGATCGGCGTGGCGTTGTCGACATCCCATGAAATCACTTGGGCCGCTTCTTCTGGATGAGCTACCATGCTCATTGTCGTTTGGACAATCTGCTTGCATGGCCACGACCTTGCGTGCTGTCAGACGAATGTGCGATTGGAATATCCGTGGCGAGCAGATCAAAAAGGTGCAGGGCGCGCATCAAGTGACTAACGGAAATCACCCCCGAGCGTGTCATGATTGGTACTTGGTGATGCTCTAGGTCTTGGTAACCTCAAACAACGTGGTAGTCACAAGACAGTGGTATTATACAACATGATGCCGGCCCAAACAGGAGGCAGTTCCGCAATGCTTTTCCTTCTGTAAAAGTCCGCCCGGGGTATGTACCAACACAATGAAATATTATCTTAGTGGCTCGTTCGTATCAGTGTAGGGTAGTTGGGCGCGACGGCAGGCGATTGCTGATCCGGACAGATGGCTTGAACTCCACCGGCCAGATCTATTAACCCCGCGCTCCTTTCTGAATTAGGTAATGGTAGGTTTTCCTGCATCATCGGCGCGCGATCAATCCAACAAGCTTCACCTCCATTTGGGACATGCGGCTGATGCAGATGCGCAGGTTGGATGCGTGGGTGCGCTTTTCTCCTTCTTTTTTCGTCTTGCGTTGGTCGGCATCGTGGCGTGTGAAACGCGTAATGTGCAAAAACGGACTGGGAAGCGCAACGCGTCCTATACCGGAAGGAAAATCACCGTGCTCTCTTGTACATGGATTGGTCGACCATCGCAGTTTGGCCGTGGTCCCATCGTCGTTTTAAACCATCTTGGAAAGAGCTTGCGACTACCTCTTGCCACATTGTAGGAGTCACATACGTTGCCGCTGGAGTGGTAAAGGTCGTAGTGGCTGGAATATGGGGTTGGGCAGCTGGTAAGCCACTCGTTTGGGGAGAGACGTTGGACATCTGGTAGTTTGTTTGAGTAGCATCTTGCGGGTTTCGCAACTCGTAGTTGTTGCTCGTCCCTGTTGGCGGCGGTCTTAGCGGTGGGGAGGAATGTGTCGCTGAGCTTGGAGGAGGCGTACCAAAAGCGACATTCCATTGGCTGGACGCACGTTAGTGTAGAACAACGCAGCCAAAAGACAAGACTTACTCAAATATGCGCTGAGGGTTCCACGGAACGGATTCTTGCATTTGCATCCCCGCTGCTGATTGAGAGGCACGCTGTCCAGATGCCATCATGACCAAAGACTGAGCTACGGGAGAGTCAGCCGAGGTGTCGTGATCGGAGGCCGATATTGGTGGAGAGATGGGATGGGCATGGTAGTTGATCTGACCTGGTTGATCCAGTGGCGACTGTTGACTTGGATGGCGAGAACGGAACGAGCTCGGGTTGTTCGGGGGCTTGACTGTGAATGTACTTGAGGGCTACCAAACGGAAACGTTGGTTTGAGCTCAAAGGGTTTGGTCACATCTGCAGAAAACGCCTGCCGAAGGTTGTCCACTTGCTGCTGCATCTCCGGCATTGGCCAAGATGGCGCGCATTCCTCCAGTATACGCATGTGGCGGACGAAAAATTCGCGCGCATCGTTGTTTAGATCTGGATCTGGACAAGTGATCGCAACCTATCATGTTCAGACTAAATGTCAACATATGGCAAACGCTACTTACAAGATGTAACATGGTACAAGTAAGGACGGCATAAACCGTAAAGCTGATGCCTCGTATCATACACAACAGACCCGGAAGGCCATATGTTTTCAAGACCGCCTCTTGAAGTTTGCACAGCTGCTTTGCGGCGGAGTAACACGTCAACATGTGTTGTTTCCACATGCCGTCGTATGGGTCAGATATGGCGTGGATCTGGGGCCGCAGGTGCATGATGATTCCGAGGTGGTGATACGAATGCATATTGGCAATGAAATGGGAAGGTATCCAGGGAGCACTGCCATCGGACGGGTATTGAATTTGCATGTCGTCTGGTAGCTCTCTCATCCACATGGGGAAATCTGCGTTGTGGCCAACAAAGACTGGCTCAAGAGCCCAATCGGCTGATTTCTTTCGCAGTTTACCATGCATTACGGTGGTGAAATGTACGTTCTTGAGCGCGCGCACATACTGCGCGAATTGGCGAGAGATCTGCAGCTCGTAAGGGTCTAACCCTGGGATGGCCCGTGGCATACTGAAGTCAATTGAATCTAGTTCGACTTGGAAGTTGGTTCGTCCTGATGATCTTTAGCCAGACTTCGACCGAGGACACAGCGTGCAAACCTTGTGGACCTCCGACCATGACTTCCAGTATAAAAAGCATATGCCACACACGCGTCTTGGTGATACAATCGTGAATGTTGGAGCCGCAAGCCTTTCCCATTTGGTGATTCTCGTAGTGCTCATCAAGTTCCAACCCCTTGCCCATGGCGACCAGGTTCACCACTGTCATCCACGAGCGCCAAAAATAGCCTCTTTTTGGCGATGCCTCGCGGGCTTTTAGCAAGAGAAGCATAGCCTGCATCGTGCTCAATCTCGGGACGTCTTTGAAACTTTCTTCGTGTTCTAGCAAGGATCAGTAGACGCCTTGATTCTCTCAAAAATATGCACTGACTGGCTGCGAGGGCCAACCACCTATGACCTTCAGTGTCTTCCCCCAGCATCAGCGAGGAGCAAGCAAAAATGGCTTCTAGCATGAGTGGCGATAAGGAATCTCGGGCGCCTTGCCACTGTTGGTAGAAAGATGTTTTGTTGACGACCGGGAAATAGGGGTGGATGTTATCGAAGTAATACTCGAAATAGTGCAAGGCCTGCTCCTCGGGAGGCATCATTTCGGGTGGAATCCGCACCGTGTTGTCCATTGATGTCAGAGGCGGCAATTGGACTTCGTAGTCCTCCAACGCAGGGGTCTCTGCGAGATTTTTCCTCTGGCTGGTGATCCACGGGGCTGCATAGTTTAGCACTGACGAAAGATGTGAGGACGGCGACGCTTACCGACAGCATCATGCTCAATCTTCAACTCGCCCAGAGCATCGGCCAGGTTGGAAGTAGAATCTTGCTTCCAGTGGCCCTCGGTCTCAGGTGGGGTCATGGTCATGGTGGGCGCGGGGGCGGGGGCGTCGGAATACAGTTGCGGTTGGTAGTTCAGGTTCTGTTGCACGACCTGCTGCTGGGGCATGGGCGCGTACTGCACGTGGTCATGGGGTCGCTGTTCAGCGTAGGATGGATTTTGATACAGGCGCATGCCGTCGGGATAAGGGGCGGTGACGGAGGTTGGCATGGAGCTGGACATGTGGGCGGACAAGGGCTGAGGTGCAGGCATGACGGCGGACTGCTGGAAGGTGTTGGGGGCAGCAGGGTAGTCGAGCGGCTTCTCGTCGAGCTCGTAGGTCTGGGTGGTTGCGTTGAAGTCCTTGTCATAGCTCACGGTTGGCGGGACGCAGTTGAGCTTCAGACGGATGCAGGCGGCACAAGGCCATGCATTCGTCGTGGCTGCATCGCACTTGATCTTGCGACGGCGACAGCCCTCGCAGGCGCGCATGACTGTGTCTGTCAGCTAGGAGACGGGGGAGAGGGGGAGAGGGGGAGAGGGGGTTGTTGTTGGGCGTGGGTGCGGCGCACCTTTCAAGCGCTTGTGCCTGTTGTGCTCGTCGACGAAGACGTAGTCTGCAGGCGGTCAGTCGAGGGCCGGGGCGTGTCACGGGAGCGGGAGCTGGTGCTGGAGCGGGAGCTGGACTCACTGCGCTGGTTCTCGCGCGGGGCCAGGGCGGGCGGGGCAAAGGTGAAGCTCTGCATCTGGGCCGTCTGAGGCAGCAGCGGGCGTGCACCCGTCTCGCCGGGCATGTTGGTCAGGTCGAGGGTGAGGTCGAGGTCGCGCTCTCTCTCACGGGGCTCTGGCGTGTTCGATGGTGGGTGTCGAGATGGCAGCGGGGTCGTCCGGTCGCGCCTGCCCACTTGGGTCGGAGCCAATCGCACGCGGACGTCGAGCGGCGCTTTGGCCGGCACACCGTCAGTCTCGGGCCTGGCAAGATGGTGTCGAGCGGCGCGCTTGGGGATGCGAGGTTGGTGATAAGGTACGCTTCCTGTGCGGGCTGGAAATCTCCGCAGCGCCGGGTGATGTTTAGGTTATACGGTAGATCAGACGCATAGAGGCTAGTGGAGACGACGTATGGCATGCCGGGGGGCTCGACGACGCAGGCTCGCAGTGTGGCTCCCGCGTGCAGATGGTGGCGCGAGCGACGCTGTCTTGCGTCGTGAAGGGGTCGAGGGTGTGAGAGTGAGCGGGCGGGTGAGCCAAATCCTGCCGCCAGGCCTTGCCATGCACAAATCGCACGCAGGCGCACCCAACCCGGCAAGCGCACGCAGACAGTTACAGCGGGCGGGGACTGCCGTTGGATACTGTGGGGGTGACGAGGGCCGCACGACAGGGGGCTGCGAGGCCTGCAGTCGGTCGGATGTGTGAGTGCGACCGCTCGCGCTGCATGGCCATGGCCTCTCGCGTCAAAGAAAGCGACTCGTCCACCGCCCCCGCTAGTCCCCTTGACACATGCGACGTCAAGCGCTGGTCGTCTGCCGCGCCTGCGATGCACCTTGCCGCCGCCCCTGATCTGATCGTGCCGGGTACCTGATCATGTAGGTACGTATGTAGGTAGCTTCGTTGCTGCTGCTCCTGCTGCTCCATGCTCCTCTTCCTCGTGCCTGATCAATGCCACACGGCCATTCTCCCCCATGCAAAGCCCCTGATCCGAGAACCCACCCGAACCGCCCGCCACACTTTGGTACGCCATGCCCTGATGGCCTCTTGGTTCGCACATACCTACCGCCTACCTACCAACCAACCTACCAGAACAGGACGTACGTACCCATTGTGCAGTAGGTACGTGGGTAGGCACCTCCACAGTGCTGCCCGGCTGGATGGTGGCTTTCGCTGGCTTTGTATCTGCCTGACCGGTGTCGTCTCCGTGGGTGCGGATTTGGCCCAACTCTCCCGCCAGGTTTGCCTGGAGACAAAAGTTCGTTCGTGCTTGCGCCGGCGCATCGCCACCCCTGCGGCGAGAGATGCCTCGGCGGTTTACATCGGGGTAATTTGACCACTACCATGCAACGCCAACCCTCGCCACCTGCTTCCAACAATTAACTTTGCAACAAAAAAACGGTGAATGGCGAACAGCTGCCGGGCGGCCCGTGGGTCGCATGAACAAAACACGAGGTTCAAATTGCTTGCGAGGCACGGCATCCGCAAGCCCACGGCTCTGGGACAAGCTTGGAAGTCGGTGGGACGGTGGGACGGTGGCACGAGAAGTGGTGAATGTCATCGCGCCAAGGCGGCACGAGATTTGCTGCTTCTCTGGCGGCATCTCTGCGGCAGGGCTGGGGTGACGTGTTGGAGACCCTGGAGACGATCCGGCAAGCGAAACATGTGTTCTGGCGTGTTTCGGTGGTTTGCGGTGGTGTAGACGCATGGGCAGGTGGTGGGAGGAGGTGGCAGGTGCAGGCACATGACTGGCCACAGGCCCAGGTCCCCGGTTCCCTCTGTGCAGCGCTGCAAGGCCGGGGTGCTTCGGTCACGCCGCTCGGTGCCTGAGGGCGCAGGGGGTGGGCTAGGGGGCGATCAGCACGGTGGTCCCACGGCGAGATATCCTGGTGCCGTTGACGTTTTCCGTCATGGAAGCTCGCTGTGGTTGTTCGAAGGCTAACCGGTGAATCCAGGCCCAGACAGCCCCTGAGCGGCAGGCAGGACAGGTGGGATCCCGCGTCAGCCGCTAATCAGGCAGGCAGGCAGGCAGGCAGGCAAGCAGGCAGAGGCAAGCACAGGGAGGCCAGGCACAGGCAGGCAGGTAGATGCGCAGGGCAGCATGCGGAGCCGTGGTCGGCGACCTGAAGTTGTTCCAGGAGGGAGACTAGCCTACTGTAAGTACCAGGAAGTATGTAGTCTACTGTGTGCTGCACCGTAAGTAGGTGTGCACCACTTGGCTCGCCCAGCAATGACCCGCAGGCCTGAGCATTTGTCCGATCAACCAACCCCGCAAACGTGGTCCCGCTGCAGGCGATTGCCATTGCAATGGGCATTCCGCCAGTCGTGCCATTGCGTAAGAGCTGGCCGGCGGCCACCGGACCCGTGGTGGGGTGGGGTGGGGTCGGTCTTGGCGGCCTGCAATTCTCGAGTGAATGTGAGCGTGTGCATGTGCGTGTGTACCCAGGCAGTCGAGCCAGAGCAAGACCGACTCAAACACCATGGACGACAAGCAGAACGCAAACCCTACCATCCTCAGCCTGTCCGACCTGCCCTCCCGCCGCCGCCAGTCCGCCGTCAAGCGCCGCGACCACGGCGGCACCGGCCTGTTCGACGCCCTCGTCCCCCGCTGCAGCCCGCTGCACGACCCCTTCGAGCAGCCCACCTCGCCCGCCGACTACTCGGACGATGACTCGGTCGACGACATCGACGAGCAGGAAGTCTACGGTGCGTCTCAGCCCCGTCTGCAATGCTGCTGCCCTGCAATGCCAACCATGTGACCGCTGCAGACCTGATCTCGTCCATCTCCGACCCTGAGCATCCCCTTTCCCTCGGCTCACTGGCCGTCGTCAACCTGCCCGACATCCGCATCCACAGCCCGACCTCTCCTCACTCCAACATCAGCACCGTCGTCGTCGACATCACCCCCACCATCACCCACTGCTCCCTCGCCACCGTCATCGGCTTGGGCGTGCGCGTGCGTCTCGAGCAAGCTCTGCCGCCGCGTTTCCGCGTCGACGTCCGCATCAAGAAGGGCACCCACAGCACCGACGACGCTGTCAACAAGCAGCTGGCCGATAAGGAAAGGGTCGCCGCCGCCCTGGAGAACGGGACCTTGATGGGCGTGTTGCGCAAGATGCTGTCTACTTGCGAATAGATCCTCTCTCACCTCACCCAGCTCGTCCACATCTCACAGAGATTGCCATTGCCATTGCAAATACGCACAGCAGCTGCTCTTTTGCTCCTTACAGGGATTCTCCATCTCGGACGAACATCCGGTCGCACAGTACGCACAGCCTGCATACTCGCTTGCCCCTGTGCCGATCATATACCACAGCTTCTATGCTCCAGGAACCTAGTATTGACGTGACGGAGCAGGAAATCGCTTCGAGCTTCGAGCCGCCACCAGAACCACAGGCATCGAATGAAGATGAAGGTTTTGCATCTTTTAGCCGCCACACACAGTACAACGCTGAGAAACAAGATATAGCGTGCCATCAACGCTTTGCTAGCCCATTTGTAATACCATGCACATCCCTTTCTCGATCGTGGGCCTTGCCATTTCCGAGACATTATGCATTGCCAGATCATCGTGTCGGCAAACGTGAGATTGCCATCGACCTGTTGCATGATGCGTCTCATGCGCGCGATTTGCACGCGGTAAAATGTACGCAGACCCTGTAAGGGAGTTACAATGCAAACGTGCCCTTTTGTCTTTTTGGACGGGCCGAAACAATACGACTAAGAAGATTCACGGTGATGTTTGACCGTCGAATCCTACGTTTTGACACGTTGCCCAAGTGATAAACACGTTTGCATAGCCTTCCAGAAACGCTGTTGTTCCGTCAATCCAGGAGATGCTATGCAGTGTGTATCTTGTTTCGACCAAAGACCAATCCATTGCTGGTCATTCACGTGCAAGCCGCTCGATTCTCCTGCAGAATCGACGCGAATGTCTATGTAGGCTTTCGCGATCGCGTTGGTGGTAGCAGTTGTGAGATACCTGGCCGCCTCAAGTCTTTCCAAACAAGGAAGGCGGTCTCTCGAACATTTCGGCAGAACTTTTTGGCGCACATCCTCCACCCTACTCCCGCCCCTCTTTCTTGCAGGTGATCCTCCCACCATCACGGCATGTTATGATACGTTCTTCTCTGCACATATTCACAAGAGCCATGGCTTCTCCGCAACCCAAGCGCGTACCTATCCCCCGAAATGGTGTCGACTACCGTGGTAAAGTCGTTCTTGCGCCCATGGTGCGTTCTGGAGAATTGCCGTCGCGGTTGCTGGCACTGAAGTACGGTGCTGATCTGGTGTGGGGTGCGCCGTACACCTCGACTTGGCTCCTCTACTTGTTCTAACAGAAACGGCAGGCCCGGAAACTATTGATCGCGCCCTCATCGGCACCACTCGCCACGTAAATCCAAACACAAACACCATCGAGTTCTCACGCCTTCCGACCTCGAAGATAAAGAACCCTACGCTTGACCCTGACATGCGCGAGAGCGTCATATACCGCATACATCCAGAGCTCGAAAAGGGCAAGCTCATATATCAGATCGGGAGTGCAAACCCTGAACTTGCAGTTCAAGCTGCCAAGCTGGTCGCGCCGGATGTCGCTGGCATCGACCTGAATTCTGGATGCCCGAAGCCTTTCTCCACTGCAGGGGGTATGGGTGCCGCGCTTTTGAAGACGCCGGACCTGCTCTGCAACATCCTTACTAGCCTCGTGGAAGAAGTAGGCAAGCCGTTTGAAATTGGTATCAGCGTGAAGATACGGATTCTAGACAAGCCAGAGGATACCGAAACTTTGGTGAGAAGACTAGTGAGGACAGGCATTACAGGCTTAACTGTCCATTGCCGGACAACGCCTATGCGGCCGAGGGAGAGGGCCATCAGGGACCAACTGAAAATGGTTGGGGACGTGTGCCGGGAAGCGGGTGTTGCCTGTTTAATGAATGGCGACGTGACCTCTCGTGCAGAAGCACTCAAGCTGGCCGAAGAGTTTGGCGTCGACGGCGCCATGATCGCGACCGAAGCGGAGAAAAACCCAAGCTGTTTCCGACCCGATGCAGAAGGTGGGCCCCACGAATGGCGCTCACAGTGGAAGACGGTGGTCACTGAGTACATGCGTTTCGCGCTTCAAGTCGAGAACCGATGGGGTAATACGAAGTACTTGCTTGGTCAAATGATTCCGGGTAAGGACAAATGTTACCAGGCGATGAATAAGGCCAAGTGTTACTCCGACGTCATTCAAGCGTTAGGCTTGGAGGATGTAGATGATCTACTCGTAAAGGCCAACGTTGTAGATCAGCATCTGGGGATAGGCGGCCCACAGGAGTCGAGGGCCTCAAAAAGGGCGAGGATGAAAGAGACGAAACCAATGAGCGAAAACAAGGCACACGAACAAAAGGAGAAGCGAAGAGCAGACACACACGAGGACCAGGCTGCCAAAAGGGTGAGGATGCCTGAGGTACCAACAGAGATCGCAGGTCTGACCCAGGAAACCTCGGCTCCTGCGGCCTTAAGTATATAGAGAATTTGTGTGCATCGCGAGGTAGGAGGATTTTTTCTGCATAGCATGGGTACGCGTGGCGTAACGGATTAGGTTCATACTGGAGGGTTGAAAAAGCATACTATCCATCTAGGTTCATCTCAATGCAGGGTGCTCTTCCCAGAGACACCATCTCTTTTATTTGCACCACTCCATGCCTTTCATCTACTCTTCCTTTGCATAGAATTTCCGCGGCCAAATATTCATCCCTATCTTCTCACCTTCTCTAACCGGCAGCCCGGCATGAACGACCCGGCGATCCTTCTCTCCATTATCTCGAATGTTAATCCAAAATATAGCATTGCCCCTCTCTGGTTTGAATCTAACACCCTTTCCTCCTTCTCCATCTTTTTTACCCGCCTTGACCTTCCCACCAAATCCTGCCTCTTTTCCCGGGTTCATCTCGACTGATGGAAACCAAGTCTCGCCGCCAGTGCAGTTGTCTCGCAAGAATACGAAGAAGGAAGCAGGACGATTGAAAAACCTTCCACTATCATCCGGCAGGAGTTGATTTCTTGGCCAGAAATCCGTGTGTAGATCGTATCGCTGGGTCGAAAAATACCTCACAAGCTGCGGCGTGCTGAAGGGTTCGTTTACATCCATCATTGTGCCGAGGAAAGATCGGGCTCGAGAGATGATGCACGAGACAAGTGGGTTTTGCATCTCCAAGGGCGCGCTTTGGGAAGTTCGGCCACTGACCTTTTGTGTCCCGCCTCCCGAGCGTGATATGAATGAGTCTTCAAAGTCAGCCGAGCCAAGAGCGATGAGTGCCTCAGCCTCAGCCACAGAAGTAAAATTGTTGATGTAAATCATTAGGGGGTCAAGAGACACTACTTGCGTTGTGTAACTATGTCGGTAACACGCCTCGAGGAGGGCGGAATATGAAGAATTCAGGATGGCATCATGGATATGAGTCGGAGAAGATTGGGACTGGCCAGGTAGATAGTGGAAAAACGTAGGGTAGAAAACCTGGACAATGAGAGGGGAGGCGAGCAGAATGATTGAATACACGATCAATTGTCTGGAAGACTGCTAGGCAAGTTTAAATTTGATAGATAGTACATAGAAATGAAAACTCTTACAAGTTTGAGCTTCGCTCTAGAAGTACGTGTAATGGGAGTGACACGGTCGGCGTTGCTCGGTTTTGCCATCTTTGAATTATAAGGGCAACACTGAGAGAAAATCTATCTTGAGTTTAGAGGAGGCTTTCACCTATGTTTATGAGATGAGCAGATCATACATGATCGCCCAATATGGGTAAAAACGAAATCACTTTGACTAGTAGCTTCTTGAGCAAAGTTCGGATCTCTTTGCCTGATGCCTAAGTGGAGGCAGGGATGGAAACAGCCTGTTTTGGGGGGAGAGCGGGGGTTTAAATCTATGATAATGTTGTCGGCGGGGAACCCTGCCTACGTCTCATCCAGCAATAATAGCACGTGAACTTTACGTGTTGAAGTGCCACCGCGGATGCTCATCGCCCAACTTTAAATCCTCCTCGGTGTCGTGAAATCCATTTGTATCAGGATTTGCAACAAGATACTCGTGCTTTTGTTTATTCTCCTTAGCCAGTAGTAACCAAAGTATGCTCACAACAACGATATTACCGATAAGATAGCCCAAAGCGACAGAGTGTCCTAGAACATATCGTGGGCTCGTTGCAGGTCGATAAAGTTGCGTTCCAATGACAGCACCTAGATTACCGATCGAAATTTGCATAGCATTGGCCGTGGCACGCTTCGTTTGACCGGATACGTTGACTGCAGGCCAGGAAAGAACAAGAGCCACAGAAGGGTAGATTCCCATGGCGGCGAAAAACGTTCCAGCATAGGAGACACCTGGTCTCTGTGCTGGGTTCTTGTTGGCGAGTAGGATGATGTAGCCGACAATCGCCAACGAGCTGGTGGTAATTGTGAAGAGTGCGCGGCGCTTGTACTTCTCGGCTAGGACCGCCCATCCGACAGTAAGGATAGTTGCTGCAGCATATGGGGGAATAGTGAGAAGTTGGGATTGTGCGGCGGAGTAGCCCATATCTCTGATAATGGTAGGCTATGACCTGTTAATTCAGCTCTGAGGCATGAGTCCGAATTCCTCACCAGAAAAAGTGATAACGTGTACAAGGGTAGGCTCATTGTGTGGAAACAAGCACCATATAACCAGATTTTGGGATCTTTGGCGGCCGTGATGACCGACGACCAAGTAAACTTTTCATCGTTCGTGGCGTCGCTATCGGCTCGTAGACGGGCATGTATGTATGAACGCTCATCTTTCGATAGCCAACCAACGCTTTCTGGGTAGTTGGAAATAAACCAGTACGCCCCAAAAGCGATCGCAATCGTCAGAAGGCCTTCCTATGAGGGTGTAAGTGTGAAGTGAGCAGCCGTAAGAAAGCGGACCCACCAGAATAAAGATCCAGCGCCATCCAGCATAGCCGCCTACATCTCTCATGTGCGCTATACCATATGCAAGTATACCACCGAATGCACCTGCAAGCGAAGCAAAGCTGAAGAAAAGTGATATTCGATATTGCCGTTCGTCCCTTCTGTACCACATGGACAGATAGTAGACGACACCAGGGAAGAGTCCAGATTCGGTAACACCCAGACTGTGGCACTTATCAGCGTGGGCACGGAAAGATCATCTTCAAGGTACGCACAAAAAGCGAACTACGAAGAAGCCAGCAAGATTCTGCGTTATGCCCATCAAGGTAGCCACAATACCCCACGCGATGGTCAACGTCGGAAGCCAAAACTTTGGACTCGTACGCTTAAGGACAATGTTGCAAGGAATTTCGAAAAGCACATATCCGATGAAATACAGAGTTAGACCTGTGAGGTACTGGTTCCCCGTCATTCCTAGATCGTCTGCCAGCCCTTCGATCCTGGCGTTGGCAACTGCAGGTTTTAGCTCGTGCATCTAGAACGTGCTAGTGGAAGGAAGAAGCGTACCATTACTGCGATCTAAGAATGAGAGGAGATACAGGACCGAAACCGCTGGTAACAGCCTCCAGTCTAGCTTTCTAAGAAGCGCTTTCTCGTTGATTTCTCCCTGTGCAAAAGCTTCGATGTTTATATCGGGGTTGATTGACGCATCAGGCTGTTCCACGGGAGTCTTTTCCAAAGCCATGATGCTAAAAGTGGTGTAGCCAAGAGCGATTCACGAGATCCAAATCACGCCCGTCGGAGACGCATTGGCTTTTTAAGAAGGACAATGACGTATTTGAGATTCAGAACGTAAAATGTCTACAGATGACACCATGAGATAGATCTTGCTCGGCTGCAGGCTAGGGCATGTGCGTTAGATTCCACATTGCGTGGCGATTGGATGAGGCAGGGTTGGAAAGAGATGTTCGTCCGCGGCATATGCATCGCCGCGCCTCAATTGCGCGTGGTAGGAGGATGAACCGTGGCATTGACTTTGGCGTCGGACACGAAATTCTGGGATTGAATGTCGTGATCGTTTAGGTCTGCGTAATACGGACGCTAGTCTGTGGACGCTGAGGCACGCGAAAATGCACAACGTCGTGACCCAGAGATGGCCAAGTCCTCTTGGTCCCCACTAGAAAGAATAGTAGTCTATAGCTTAGGCTACGTTTATAAAGTAAATAGAAGGATAATTGGGTAGAAATTGCAGTGGTGTCGGGAATTAGACGGTATCTGTTTTTTCGCTGCCCAGTACATCAAAGTAGGCAGTGTACGCAAAGAGAATGTAGTATGCGAGGCTAATTTATCATGAGTGTGATGAAGCTCCATGCATTGATATCAGCTAGAAACAGCTAACTATGTGCCATCTTCAACCAAAGCCAGGCTTTATTTTCGCCAAAGCATATCGCTTCATGGGACGCAACAGTTGCCCCAGTCCTTCAACGACATCTCGCTGTGATGAAAGAATCTCCTTTCCCCCAAGATAATATTCTCTGAAAAGATTTCAGATGCAAACATGTTGCGACCAGTCTTCATTAAGCCACAGAAAGCCAAGCGGGGAAGATTAGGTCACGTTGAAACGATGAGAGCAAAAGAGATATTCAGATCTCCTCCTGGTTCACCTCTCCGTCAGCCTTGGCTTTGTCGAGAATGGAGCTGGGATCGACATTGGCGTCCTCCATCTTCTCATCGATAGGGGCCTCCTGCTTGATGGCCTTGCCTGTCAAACTATTAGCAGGGCACGTAACGATAGATAGACACACTACATACCAGAGTCCTCGATTTCAGAGGTCTTCTTGGCTTTGGCAGGCCGACCGCGCTTCTTTGGTGTGGTAGGTTCGCCGTCTACGTCCGACTTCTTGGGAGTCCGCTTGCGTGGTGTCTTCTTCGGGGCTAGAAAGTATCAGCGAGCCATTCAAAGCAGGGCAGATGAACCCACAGTCAGACTGGACAACTGAATCCTCTTCGTGACCATCCGTGTTGCCTTTGTCGAGTTTCTTCTTCTGAGGAGTCTTCTTGGGTGTGGTGGCGTCACCAGTAGCGGAGTTGAGCTTGTTGCGAATCTTGGCCCAAGCATTGCCAGCAGAACGTGGATTGGTCATGCCCGCGTAGTTGGCGAGCTTTTCGTAGTCAATCTGTTACAGTGTGTTAGCTGGGTGGAGCTCTACTACAGATGCGGACAAACATACCTCGGGTGGGCCGGATTTGAGAGACTGCATTGCCCAAGCCAGCATCTGCATCTCACGCTCGGTGAAGATGCTGGCACCAGTGACGGCGGTGGCAGTAGCCGAGCCAACGTCGTTTCCGGAATCAGACATGATGTTGATCGGGTGCAGACGGATGTGTCAAGATAAGGAAGTATTGAGCAGAAAGTAGAGGGAGGAGAAGATGCTGTAGTGGATGAGAAGAAGAAGGAGGTGAAGGAGATGAAGGAGAGGAAAAGAAGAACAAAAAGCCGTAAATGGCCTGTAGGCACTTTATCTTTTACGTGCTCGGTGAGAGAGCGCACTGGTGTGGTGGTGACCAGGTGAAGGTGAGCGTGCTCGGGTGCTTCGCATGAAATCCAGCTTCACCCGAGCACGCACGATGGGCATGGGAAGACATGGCCAGGACAGATGCATAGAAGGCTCGAGATTGATAATGGGTGACTTCACGGTGCAGAGGGCGGAAGAGCAGCGGGTGCGTGAGGAAAGAGCAACGGAGGGTGGGGGGTATGGAGCAAGAGCGACCTGAGGGTTGACGCTGCTGGCTCTTTCTCAACCTCATTCTCTATGCATCTTCCATTGCCATCTCTCTCTCTCTCTTTTTTCTCTCTCTCACATATTGTGCATGTGTTGACCTGCCGGGCTGCACTAGCGCACGTGCCCTGCACCTGGACCATTGTGTGTGAATGTCAAGGCAGTGCACCATACCGTAATGGGCGAGGTGCATGACTCGTGCGGCGAGTGGGAGGGGTACGGTAGGGCGAAGCGTGTGCGGCACGTCTCCGCCGAGCTGCACCACCCATACGACTACAACTGCTACAGCGTAAACATGGCAGACCCCATAGACAGCGCTCTGTAAGCCCCTTCCAAACCCCTCCACCTCTCCACCCCTCCACCCGCCCCCCACCTGCCCGCTAATTGCCCCGTGCAGCGACCTGCTCCGGCGGCTGAACCCCAAGCATGTCAAGCAGAACGTCGACCACATCATCGAACTGAATCCATCGCTGGAAGAGGACCTGCTCGAATCCGTCGACATACCCCTCTCTGTCAACAAGTGCTCGCAGACCAAGCGGGATTTCCTTTGTTGCGACTACAATCGCGATGGCGACAGCTGGCGGAGCCCGTGGAGCAACAACTTCGAGCCGCCCATCGACGAGGGCGTGACCCCCAGCGAGCGCATACGCAAGATGGAGATCAAGGCGAACGAGGCCTTTGATGTATACAGGGAGCTGTGCGTTCTGAACCCCCACCGAGCCGCAACCAGCAGCTGACCCCATTCAGCTACTTCGAGGGCGGCATCTCGAGTGTCTACCTCTGGGACATGGACGACGGATTTGCAGGCTGCGTGCTGCTCAAGAAGTGTATGTTGTTATCCACCTGCTGCTGCAGCTACTCTGACGACCGTGACAGCCGTCAACGGTGGCAGCTGGGACTCCATCCACGTCTTCGACGCCCAGGACCGTGCCCGCACTGCCCATTACAAGTTGACCTCCACTGTCATCCTATCGCTGGGCACCGAGTCGGACGCCCTCGGCAACCTCGACCTCTCCGGAAACATGGTGCGCCAGGTCGAGCAGGACATGGCCGTCGTCGACGACGGCTCCCACGTTGCCAACATTGGCAAGATGGTTGAAGACATGGAGCTCAAGATGCGGAACCTGCTGCAGGAGGTCTACTTTGGCAAGGCAAAAGATGTCGTCGGCGATCTTAGAAGTATGGTCTCACAAACGCGGAAACCCGATTTTGTCGCGCTGACTGCGTTATTAGGTCTCCCGTCCCTGAGCCAGACAAACCGGGATAGACAGACCCAGAGGGAAATGATCAACAGCATGAATCGGTAGGACGCACCATTCGACGGACATGACCATGTATACCATCCGGCGAAATCGCCCTTGCATCATTGGGAGCTCAACCACGCTGGTTACCCTAGCGCCCGTCCTCCAACTTGGCTGGTCCACGACCTTTCACCAAGGTTCGATCAAAAGTGCGCTAGTGGCTGATCTGCCAAATGATTACCACGTCACTGAGGAAAGCGACGCGCTGGATAGAACAAATGGCAAATGACGGAGCTCTACAGCCGGTGGCTCTCGCAATCCTGCCCACTTTACTCAATGCAATTGTACCTCTGCCTCGTGCCTTTATTTCTGCGTTCCCTCAGAATGGTGCCTGTATACTGTTGTAGCTATACATGACCCACATCCTGATGTTACATTGCTGTAAATATGGAGGCTGGACATTCCAATTAGCCCAGTATGCCAATTGTGGTAGCCCTTCATGCCGTCCTCATCTGCTTCATGTTCTCGTGAGGCCGTTCCTGCCGAGTGTAATATGCATTTGGATCGGGCCTGGTTGGATGCGCTGGCGAGATGTTCGAGACGGCGTTATACCCTTGTCCAATGTTTCCAAGCATGTGCACTACCTACTCTAAGGCTCCCCCAAGAGCCGATAGCCTTGCCTCTAATATGCTCTCTACTATCGGATACGAGATGGATCTAGAACCACCATCCGATTAACTCAACACCTCATCCGCCGTGCTTGTTATCTGGTGTAGCTTCGTACAGATGCGCAAATATTCTGTCATGGTTTGTTCACCTGGAGTATGCTACTTCACAACAAGGTCACCCGCATTGGAATCCATTTTGCAGTCTGCCTCAATAAGTAGTCGACATGATCGGTCAAGGGTATAAGCTTGTGACGTTTCAATTAGATGGTTGCACAATATCTGTTCTCTTTACCCCACGTCTACCGTTCAATCCACCGGGTCTGGAAAAATGCTTGCGCAGATCGCCTGTTGGCTTATAAATAACTTCTATATTAAGGCAACCTTACATCGTCACCGCGAAAGAGCGACCCCAGGGTGGCCCTCGTCGGACCAATCATCATCTATATAGTGGATCGTGTAAAGTATCTAAAGTCTCTAATATGCTCAACCCAATTTTCCAAAATTGTATTCCAGAGCATAAGCATATTCAAAATATGGATCCAAGACCGAGCCTACGCGCCGAATACGGTGGTGTTCCTTCGTGCGACTCCTCAAACATGGCGCCTTACTACGAGATTAATGAAGTCTCCAAATTTGCCCGCCGACTGAGCCGCAGTCCATCTAATACGGATCGTATGTTCCGACTATGGGCTTACGGATGTGATACTTCTTTACTACTAGGCTCAGTGGTGAAACATTCGGCTTGTGTCGACAAATCCAGTTTATCGTTGACAACACGCATTAGAATCGAACAGCTAGCAAGATTATAAGAGCAGTCTCCTCAGGATTTAAACGAAAGATACATCGCAGGCCATATTTCTAATTTGAAATCCACGGATTCATATTTGTTACTGCGGACGGATAGTGCTAGTGGTCTCACCAAGTCTTACACAAATGTCGCAATACGAACATATTTCGCTCTAGAAATCTGGACCGAGTACCACTCAACAACAATTGCCAACGTGTTTTTATCATCTCTAGAGCCTACTAGACTAAAATGAGGATATCTACTACAGCTTTCATCGCTGGACTCATCACTTGTTGTGTCTCTCGGTCGATCAACGACCTCGCCGTTGGAGGAACCTCAATCATTCCTAGCGCCCCTTCCACTGCTGCACCTACTCCAGTACCAAGTAATAGCGTGCGTTCCGATAAACAGAAGCAAAATAAGGACGTGCATGATTTTTTTAAAGCATACGGCTGGTTACATAAAGACGAAGCTATCCCCGAGAAGAAGTTACCAGCTGCTATACGAAGGATTCAGAAGATTTTGAAAGTACCGCAGACGGGCGTTTACGATGAGCGCATGGAAACAGTCATGAGTAGACCTCGCTGCGGTACAATTCCTCCGTATGACCCATCCGAGCCCCTTGGAAATATCACTTTGAAAAGTCGCTACGTGGCATGGGGCCCAAAATGGGATCACACCGCAATCACATATCGCTTCATCAACTATACAACTGATCTACCTCCTAGCCAACAGCGATCCCTTGTCAGGTAAGGGACTCTTTTTCTCTTCTCTTTACTCTGGCACGCACATTCAAGTTACTTCAATCAAACAATATCTGATCATACTGACAGCGCCGCCTTTGCTCGTTGGACACAAGTAATACCTATCACGATCGTCGAAGCACCTTCAAGTGCGCCAAAAGCTGATATATACATTCGTTTCATGACGATGGGTCCTACGGAAGATACATATGCATTCACCAACATGATTGCAGATGGAATGGCCTTATCTTCCGGCCTCATAAATATCACATTCAATGACTACTACCAGTGGAGTGATGACCGGCTCTTTAACTACACTGCTGTTCATGAGATTGGACATGCTCTTGGATTGAGCCACAGTAAAGTAGAAGCGGCCATCATGTTTCCATTCTACGAAGGAGACATACGACCTATACACGCGGATGATCAAGCGGGCATTCATCAAATATATGGCTGGAAAATCCCGCGCTGGAGTCGAATCGATGGCAATATAGCGAGTAAAGATGTAATACAAATCTCGTCCGCGTCAGGCTCCTCAAGCATGGTCGATGGGCTTTATCAGCTCCGTTCTAATGGACAGATTCTCTCGTACAACTCAAGTGGCGTATGGGCTATTATAGATAGCAATAAAGATACTGTGCAAATTGCCGGCTCTGGGGGTGTCTTGTACCAGCGACACACTGACGGTACGGTCTGGAAATACAAACCAAGCGGGTCGAACTGGCAACAAATATTTTCCGCCTCCACCAATGTGATTGAGATATATGCTGCGGCTGACCAGCTGTATATGCGGAGGAAAGATGGATGGGTAACGCGCTACTCGGGAAACGGCCAAACATGGACAACGATTCAACAACCTTCCGCACCATCATCTGTACAGCTTGCTGCAACCGACTCGCGAACACTGTGGAACTTACTTGCAAATGGTGATCTTGTGCGCTCTTTCTGGCCTTACACATCCGATGGATGGCAAATTGTGAATCAGGACCGGTCAAATATTGCGATCGCGGTTGGTGGAGAGGAATTCTATAAGCTGCAGTCTGATGGCAGCATCGTTTGGCTGGATAATCACGCAATCGAATGGGTGCTCATTGAAGAGGATGACAGTGTTGGGGTAGTAGCTGTGGGAAACTATGTGTACAGTAAGCACCAAGATGGGAGTATCTGGAGATACACAGGGACTCCTCTGGTATGGGAGATGTTAGATGAGCGGTCGGACTCAAGTACAGTAGTCGGGGGAGAAAAGGCGAAGTTTGGGAGACGGGTACCAGTGGAGACATCTGGAGACTTGTCTCATGAGGAAAACCAGGCAATCATTGCTATGAATTTGGTCACCGTGCCTCGATACACGTTTATTCGTTCAATATACATTTGTTTTCCACATATTTGGATATCACCTTTCAACCTGCTCGGATTCGCGTAGTACGCTTTCGAAGGCCTGTGGAATGAGCTTAGCTGCATCTCCGAGAAACACCCAATCACTATCTTCTGGCTTAGCTACACCTGCTGTCTTGGCCTCTATATTGAAAAAGGCCACCCTGGCACCTGCCTTTCTTGCCCGGCCGATGTACCCTGCCGCAGGCCACACCATGGCCGACGTCCCTATAACCATCATCAGATCCACTTTGCTATCCGCCGCCTCACCGTCTCTCAACCACTCATCTATCTGTTTCACCTTGGTCTCTGGAAGCCCCTCGCCAAACCATACTGTAGCAGGGCGAAGTAAGCTTGCCTGGCACTGTGGACAGTGAGGCAAGTCCTCAATGATGCACCCATGGGGATGTGAGTCTATATCGGCTGACTCCAGGACTCCAGGTGGCTCCGAAACTGGCAACTGCGATATAATTGGAACGTCATCATTTGCTACCTCGTAGCCGCATTCATCATCCAGACATCTCACGCGGAACAGGCTCCCATGGAGGTTATGTATCTGGGATTCGGGGTGCCCTGCTCTTTGACACAATTCATCTACGTTCTGATTCACACTCAGCAGCCCTGATTTCTTCTTCGCTAACTCCGCAAGCGCGAAATGGGCTGGATTGGGCAGTGCGGTCTTCGCTTGTTGCCTCTTGTAGTTGTAGAATTGCCAGACCAAGACTGGGTTCTCCTCGAATGCATCCTTATTTGCGAGTTGCTGGTCCGAGTATGTTCCCCAAAAGCCTCTGGCTGAGCGATAGGTAGGAATTCCCGAGGAAGCGGATAGTCCAGCCCCAATAAGAACTAGGATTCGATTCGAGCATTGCAAGTGTGATGCGAAGTCGGCTAGCATTTCTGGAGACGGAGGTTCGTATTTGATCTTTCGATTTTCCTCTTCAAGAGACTGGAAATGCCTTTGCAGACTGGCATTTGCTTTGGCCCGGAGTTCGTTTTTGAAATCTTTCGGGAGAGGCGACATAACGAAGCGGCTAAGAGTATAGTTTCAGATTGTACGAAAATGGGTGATCTGTTGATGATAGGAAAACCTGACGATCACACAGCAAGGTTTTGCAACGATTGGTACAACTATGTCTGAAGGAAAGCAGGATGTACTCAACTAATTGAGACATGAGATACTATTTATATGTATATTGGTGGTGGCCTTACCAGGCAGCAATATCTGCATTCGGACATAACCAAATAGCGGAACTTAGTAGCTTACTCTAGACCAAAGAATACACACACTATCCTGTACGTAGTAAGCAAAGCTTGGCGAAGTTCTAAACACCTTGTAGCACTAGCAATAAATAGAACATATATATATTGCATCTATTTACTAGATTCGAATAACAGACATATCGCGTCTTTCGTCCCTCGTACTTTCCAAAAATTACAAAACTGAAAGCCACTTCGAAGTGCTGGCCCAAAGAACTTGCCTTTTTATTTGGTTCGACAAACATTTTCTTTGAATTTAATTTTGTATAGCAGAAAAATTGTATTGCTATTTAAATAATACAGAATATTCCGGAGCGAAATTAGGAGTACGCGACGGCGCAGTCGTGTGGGTAAACGCATAACTATGGTGCTCTCGGTTCCAGTGAAAGACACCTCTGTTTTTGAATGTGTTCGCCAGTCGCTTGTGATCGACGCTCCCCAATGACAATATGCGTCATCTCGATAGGTATACTCTTGATCTTGCTGGTGACAACATCTATCTACACTAAAACGAACGTCATCGCATCGCTCACTTCCCACGAAACAGCTTCGCCATGCATGACTCTTTCTATATAACAGTCGCCTACTACCATCCATGTGTTTTGATCTCTGTCAATGGGGTTGAGTACCACCGGAACACAGCATCCATGCAACAAAACGATAGCGCTCCCTTCACCACTGTCACTCAGTCCACGACTCCCGCTGAAGGGCACAATACCTAGTCGCCCCTCCTCTGTGGTGACAAATCGTCTCCCCCTCCCTATAGACAAAGTTGAAGAGAGCGCTTCATTGTACCCAACAACCGTTTTATTGACAAGATCAGAGCCCCATAGCTTCGGGACCAGGCCCAGGATATCTTCAGCGGATTGCTTTGGCGGATTACCATTGTGGGAAATGACGTTCAGAAAATTAACCAGCTCGATTTTCCCCCAGCTTTCGTACGCTGAATTTGGCAAGTCGGATTGTATTTTGTGAACAAGCGAGTCTAAATAGTCGTCATCTACGTCCCCAAAATACCGGTCGATCTTGCAATTACTGATCTGTTTCACGTAATCGATGACTCGTCCACGAACATGTAGGTGTTCTGTCTCGATGGCGTCCTCAGCCTGGAAATGTATATGTGGACGGGAGAGACACGCGTTCCATGTCACGGGGTTGAAAAATGCGCGTGTAGTGCCAGCAGCGAGGCGAAATGGTGCAAGAAGGGGAAGCCATGTCCAGGCTGGTACCCATGACGGGAAGTCTCGTAATGGCTCAGGTGTAGACTCGATCTTGGCATCAATCACGGCGGACCAGAGTGAGAGAAAATCGATAGACCCGTATGAGCGAGCTAGGCTGACAGCAAAAGCCGTGAAGTTGTAGCGAAC